>CM077671.1:343687075-344287075 GCA_039707655.1 Elymus sibiricus
AGACCGGTGAATGAACCGGATGGGCATGTTGCTTGTTGTCACATGCTTCAATTGTTTGGTTAGAAATAGCTTTTACATACTTTTCTTAGAAAAGACACCAACTGATAATTATCAGGAAAACTTATAGTTTGTACCATGGAAAGACAAGAAGGCATAAAACAACCAGCAAAAGTAAAACTACATCGAAAACAATATTGGCCATCTCTTCCTCCGGTTGTACACCGGCAGTCGGAGTTTGAGAATTGCACTAAATCGGTAGTAAGGAAAAGAAACAACTACAAACTCCCGCGCCATTTCAGGTTCTGATGACCGTAACTGCCACTCAAAAGAAGGTATAGAAGATTGTATTATTATATTGGACAACAAGCGAGTCATGAAAGTTTCGATAGTTGGCTACATTTGCGCTTCGCGCTATTGTCTTAGTCTTGTTGGTGACATGGATTTAACTTCTGCAACAAACGGTGTACTCACGCGTATGAACAACAATATTTCAACTGGTTTTCTTTTTTGCAATTAGGGCACAACATTGGTTCACCATGTCGCAAAAATTCCAAACCCTAATTCAGAACAAAGATTGGTGAATGACAATAATTTTCATGGACCAGTGGGTCTAATTCATATGTCAATTTGAATTAATATGATTTGAAACATGCTTTATCATTTTTGTTTCTCCACATGAGGGTTGAATTTTATTTTATGTGATATGCATGGTACATGCATGTGCTCTCTATTTACTCAAACAAGTGTATTTGCCGTAACATTAAAAGTCAAAACAACATATACACAACAAGAAATAAAGAAAGAAGAGTTTTTACTGTGAACAGTAGGCCCCATCCAAATTCTGCTGTCAACATTTTACTTTTTTATATATGTTTCTTTGATATCTCAGGTGCATATATTTGGTATTAAATTTGACAACATACTACACGAAAAAAACATATCACATACATGTGTGTCGATGAAATCAAAGTTTCTTGAGATACTATTTGGCGCAACGTGCGTTAACTGCTAACATGTCAGCACCACATGGGCGATATGACTGCTTATATGACGTTTCTTTCTTTGCCCGTCCCCATCCCTTTAATCAATCTAGCAGTATACCCTGCTGCAAGACTTCAAATATCACACTCTAAATATCAAGTACAAACAAAACGAAGATTATTGTTTGTTCAAGCAGTATCCATGACTCGATCAGAAACTTCTTTATCGGACCACCGACTGAAATGCTGAGACATAGAAGTCCTTTTGGTCATATTTTTTGTGAAGTTGTTCGTAGGACTCGAATCATCTGAAGTTCTGAACCAAAATCATCGTCTGAAATATCAGTTTCAAAAAATATAACGAAGTGATGTTTTAGGGAAGATTTTTTTGGCGTCGACGAACATCGGTTCGAAATGTCCTTCCGGATCGACTGTCCTATTGCGATACACTTTCTATGGTCATGCGTGGTGAGAGATCACGGTTAGTTTTACTCCATCATTTCAGAATTCCACATTTTGCCCTCGCTCTGATTTTTGTCATAAGTGTTGGTCCGATGTGCTGATCATTGGCAACAAAGCATGCCCACAAACGCATCCTAAAGATATAGCCAACGCCATACGAGTGAAATTGATGGCATTGCCAAGAAGGCAGCTAGGTGTTGTCACTATAGAGCTTTAGGACAATACAACGATATCCAGTTAATTCATTTTTCTCGTGGCTAAAAAATCTCAAATCTGAACTGTCGACACAGTTCAAGTCTTTAACTCTGAGTGATTCCAACTCTAACCGATCGACGGCGCATCAAATCTGACATGACACGGTCGGAGTGACGGTCCAATCATCAGGTACTTCGCAAGAAACATGTACCACTCCAAATTTTGAAAAAACATGTACCACCCTCAGGGAGGGCTGCCGTGGGCATTATGCTTTTGCTGCGCCAAGCAAGCATGTAACTGTTGAACACTAGAAGTCCTTGCAATGCAGTACGTCGTCGCCGGCTAAAAGTAACTTTGCCCTTTCTACTTGGGAGAATAAAAGCATGGCGTCCTCTCTTGCTTGGTAGGTCGTCAAGTTAGCTTAGCTAGATCCATCCATCCGGGATCAGGAGGCTCCAAGTACATGTAGCAGGAGTATCAAATGTGTACCTGCAGGAGACATACATGGGGCTCCCATCGTCAAAAAGGATCATTGAGTCTGAAGATTAACGATTTTCAGGCCGTTTTCAGGGCTGTGACAGAATGATTTTCATGCCGTTTTCAGGCCCTACACTGTAATTTCAATTTTTGGCGTAACAGTCCAATGTAATTTCAGTAGACATGAATCAATGTTGTGTGTCTTCTGAGATTTCCCGCGTGACCTGACGACAACTGGAGGTAGCGGCGGAGTCGCGTGACAGGATCGCGACTGGACGTGGAACGGAGCCCACGTCAATGGCGCCTCCAATGACACGGCGGGCTAGCATGTGATCGACGTGAGGAGACGCAGCGATAAAGGAGCTCATCGATGGGTTCTGGACGGAGGAGACGCCGTCTTTGAATGTGCTTCGCCAGTCATTGGACGCTGGTGGCGCTGAGATGGACGTGATCACGGGACCACAAGACTGGCCCTAACGAGCTAGCACTACAAGCCCTAGCAGTGCAGTGGAGAGGGATGGATTACTGCAGTCTGGCTGCGATGGTTTCCCGCTCTTCCTCTACATTCTAGAAACGATAGAGGCAGAGGCAGCGATGCAATCTGTTCACTGTAGCGAGGCGTGGCTCGTCCGTGACAGCGAGGCCGAGCGGCTCCTGACCCACACGCACTCGGATCTCGCCGGTATTCCCACGTCATGGGGCAGTGGTGGCGGGCGAGCCGGCGACGGCGTTCAGATCGAGGGACAGGCTCTCTTCGCCGACCTGCCTCAACGGGAATGGAGTATCGATGAGAACAAAATCCCCGTTTCCTTTGAGCGACGCAACGACGGAAGTTTGGTGGTTTTCTGTACCAAGAAAGCCAACGCTATACTGCCTATTGTTTGAGTGCTTGATTGGAAGGGCGCCTTATACAGGTGGACAAGGAGGGTTACATGTTAAACGTGGCACGTGTCGTGGTAATTGTGATCGAGTGGTGTGGTAATTTTCCAATAATACCAATCTGAGGATAGCAAGTGCGTCAGAGATCCAGATGGTGCACACGGGGAAGCTTTACCTAGGTTTAGGCCCTCCGAACGAGGTACTACCGTACTTACTGCTTATCTATATTAATGATCTTGCCTTGTATGAGAACTAGGGTTTTGTGTTTACAGGGGGTCAATCGCAAGATTATTTAGGGGTTGAAGCCTCAAATGTCTGCTAGAATAATGTGCCTATCAGGGAGTCCATGTCAGGCCTTATATAGGTGGACAAGGCAAGGTTGCATGTCCCGGGCCGGTCAAAGAGTTGCCCTAAGCTATGGTTTCTAGTAAACTTGTCAGTTAATACATGAGGTTAAGACAAGGCAAGGTTAATCTTGTCAGTTAAGCTTGTCAGCTATACAGACAATTTCTTAGCCTAATACGGGAAGGAGCCCTCACCTTGTCTTCCAAGGTGGTGATGCACTTTGAATTGTCAGGCAATGTTGAGTTCCTTGCTTGGGCTTCACTACTGTCGTTGGACCTCTTATGTCCTCCGTAGCTACACCTATGGGGGATGACACCGTCAGTAGCCCCCCAAATGTTTAAGGTCTTGGTTGCTAATCCTTTTTATACCACTCTGAGTGATTGACGTTCTCAAGCTTTCCTACTGACCAGTTAGTGGGGAATCAAGCATCGCACATCCTTTTTCATAGACAATGTGTCTCTATTTCTGTGCCCCGTGGTCAGTTGCATGGCTGCGATCACAGGGCTTCCGGACCTTTTTGGTGGCACCTGAGGACACAGGTTTAACTTGGCCAAGAGTACCATCGTTCCAATCCGCTGTCAGGACATGGATATGGCACCTCTCTTAGCTGAATTTTCATGCTCCGACGCGGCGTTCCAGATCAAGTACCTAGGGCTCCCCTTATTGTGCAGTCGCCCTAGTAAGGTGGATCTTCAATCTCTAGTGGACAAACAGGTGAATCAACTCCCTTCATGGAAGATGTGACTGGTCCAAGCAAGCAGCCGCATCATCTTAATCAGTGTGGTAATCACCGCTATGGGCATATACCATATGGTAGCACCAGACCTCCCCCTGGTTTATGAAGGCGGGTGACAAGATTTGTTGTAGGTCTCTGTGGGATGGCTCAGATTGCGAGGAGAGTAGGAAGTTCCTTGTGGTGTGGGAGAATGTGTGCACCCTGGTCCATCTTGGAGGCCTCGGAATTCACAACCTCAAGGCCCTTAATGACGTTCACCACACTAAGTGGATTTATATGGCCAAGACATCGGACATCCTACCCTTGCCCGTTCTCGAGCTCACAGCAACGGATGAATCCAAAGCCATGTTTAGGGCCTCATCTTCAGTTGAGATTTGGGAAGGTGATAATCCCCAAGTGCAAGGAATCATCATAGCACTTTCCAAAGATGAAATTGTTAAGTATGGAGTGTGTAACCCACAAGGAGCTAAACAAGTCCTATCTGCCACTGATACTACCCTACGTACACTGAGTGTTTGCTTCATCTAGAAAATAAAACTAGAACTACTTTGTGGGTGCAAAAGGATACGTTTTGCAAGATAACAACAAATTTGAAAATAAAAGATAGGTTCTACCTAAGTAAATATATTACAATATAATACAAATAGCAAGTGTGGAATAGTGGTGGTCTGTTGTGCTAATTTGCCCCTAGGCAATTAGCTAACTTACTAAACAGATTGCAAGTTTATATGTAGGATAGACCTTTGCTAGCATATCATCCCTTCCTTGGAATTTTATGCACTTATGTTTGGAACTATTAGCAAGCATCCCGCAACTACTAAAAAGTTAATTAAGGTAAAACTCAATCATAGCATTAAGATATAATGGCCCCCCTTCAATCCCGTATATATATATATATATATATATATATATATATATATATATATATATATATATATATATATATATATATATATATATCAATTTGTATGGTTAGGAAAGGTTGTTGTCGCTTCTGCCTCTAGATGCATAGTCCTATCGACATACAACTAAGCCTATGGTGTGATCCACGCGCATGCTCATATGCTGCGAATCAAAGGATAATAACATGACCACAAGTAATTTAAACCAATCATAGTAATTCACCAATTAACCCAAAGGACAACAATAATCAACTAAACCACAATAGGTTTGACACAAATCATTCGAAAATAATTCATAGCACCAAAACACCATGTTCAAGTAGGGGATTACATCGTGTTGCGGGAGAGTGGACCGTTGAAAAGAGGCGAGGAAGGTGATGAAGATGTTGGTGAATACGGTGGCATCGATGACTACGATTGCCGCGAAGATGGCTTAGACCGCGGCACTCCATCGCCATCAGGGGAGTGGGGGAAAGAGGCTCCCCTACGGCTTTCTCCTCCATGGCCTCCACCAAAACACCATGTTCAAGTAGGGGATTACATCGTGTTGCGGGAGAGTGGGCCGTTGAAAAGAGGTGAGGAAGGTGATGAAGATGTTGGTGAATACGGTGACATCGATGAATACGATTGCCGCGAAGATGGCTTAGACCGCGGCACTCCATCGCCATCAGGGGAGTGGGGGAAAGAGGCTCCCCTACGGCTTTCTCCTCCATGGCCTCCACCTTGATGAGGAGATGTTCTCCCCTATGGTCCTTGGCCTCCATGGCACCCAGAGGTCCGGAGCCCCTCCGAGATCGAATCTCTTCTCTCTTTGTTTCTTGTTTTTTTTGTACCGTTTTCTAGCTGAACACTATTTGTTTTATAGCCGGAGATCCATAACTCCGACCGGGCTGAAATGTTGAGTTTTTTTTATAGAAAATTAGATTTATTGTGGTGAAATAAGAGTTTCAACCGACTTAAGGGCTAGCCACACGGGCGCAGGGCGCTGCCAGGTAGGGTGGTCGCGCCCCTTATCCATGTGGGGACCACGGGCACCGTTTCTCGTTGATTACGTTGCCTAAAATTCTGATAATTCCAATAAAAAATCACAAAAAAACAGGCCATTCTGGCTCCATGAAAACAGGAACTAGCGTTTGGCAGTGGTTTAATAGGTTAGTCCAAATAAAAATTAAATTATGCTAAAAACATAGATAAATGGTGTAAATATTGCATGAATACTTCAAAAATTATAGATACGTTGGAGACATATGAGAAGGTCCCTTCTCCCTTTTCTGGCAAGATCAGTTGATCTAGGGCACCTCAATGCAGCAACTCGCCCTGACTTGTGCGCATTGGTGAAACTGACTTCCTGGGTCGATGTTCAGTTAGGGATGGCGTTGCTGGCACTGTCTAGACTCATGACCTATGAGTTCCCTTTCGCTTGCTGCCACCATGCAATTCCTCGACGTGTGTCCTATGACTACGGACCAACAGTTTTTCGAATGGTCGGACAAGTGGTTCGAGATCTGGAGTGAAGATAGGAATCACATGATGAAGTTCAGCTTACCGAGCCACGTTTGCGGGGTGCGTCAACTCTGGCTGGAAGCACCTGATATGGAAACCTTGCCCCCCCCCCCCTCAAGTTCAAGATTTTCGTCTGGCTTGTGTTGCCTGACCGGTGTTGGACCTTCAACCAATTGTTTAGGTGTGACATGCCTCAAATGACGTCATGCACATTATGCTGCTAGTCAGAAGAAAACATCGGTCATCTGCGGCTGCAGTGCGTGAGGTCTGGCTGCAAACGTTCCGGTGGATCGTATGCCTTCTCTTGGCAACAACCACATCTACAACTGGTGGAATGGCCTGCAACCTGGTGTTCACCCGAAGCTTCACAGAGGGCTCAATTCGGTCATCATATGTACTTTGCATTTCTTTGGCTTGAGTGCAATCATAGGGTTTTCGGGCAATGCCAGTGTCCAATAAGATCATGGAACACTGTCGCGATTGGCATTTGGTGGGTAATGTTAGTCTTAAGCGATTAAATACCTTAGTAGTCTACAAGTGGATTATGTCTTGGGGGTGTGCGAGCGCCAAACATACCGAACTTTGTTAATGTTTTGTGCTATCTATCTTATATATAGGCACGCTAACTCCTGTGTGTTCTCCAGAAAATAATACAACCCGCAAAAATGAAGCTACATCAAAAACAATATTGGCCATCTTCTTCCTCCGGATGTATACCGTCCGTCTAAGTTCGAGAATTGCACTAATTCAGTTGTAAGAAAAACAAACGAACACCTACAAACTCCATCGCCATACTAGGTCTATTTTCTTATATTGGACAACAAGTGAGTCATGAAGAGTTGGCTAGTGGGCTACATTTGCGCTTCATCCTACTATCGTAGACTTGAAGGTGACATGTGTTTAACTTCTACAATAAACCACCTGGTTTAGCTGGTTCACCAGCCCGATGGTGGGGATGGCACACGGTGTTGATGAAACCGCTAGGGTCTTCGATTCTTCCTTTTATGGGTACGATCGATACTCCAGTTTTTTAAACTAGGCATCGAGTGCATATCATATGCACCCCCGGACTTGTGGTGCAACACGTGTACTTGTGCGTATGAACCATAATTTTTTGAAGTATTTTTTTCCCAATTTGGGTGGTTTACCATGTCATGAAAATCCAAACCCTAATTAAGAACAAAGCTTGGTAAATTAAAATATTTTTCATGGAATAGTGGGTCTAATTCATAATTCATTTTGAATTAATACAATTCAAAACATGATTTTTTTTTTTGTTTCTCCTCATGAGGGTCGAAATTTATTTTTGTGACATGGTACATGCAGATTCCTCGGAGGATGGGCTAGACATACGTCCGGTATTCTGAAAAAGGAAAAGCTTCGATTATCATCTATTATCGATGAATTAGAGGCCCTTGCAGAGGTGCGACCGTTATCCGTGCAAGAAGTTGAGCTAAAAAGCCAATCAAATGCACATATTGCAAAGTTATTGCGCGAAGAGGAGCTCAAATGGTACCAACGATCAAAAGCTCAATTTATCCTCGAAGGAGATTCGAACACAAGATACTTCCAGGGTGTTGGGAATGGCAGACATCGGAAGAAACTTATTCATTCTCTTGTACAGGATGAGGGTACGATCGAGGGCCATGAACAACTCAAATCATACATTACCAACTACTATAAAGATTTGTTTGGGGCACCAAAAGAAGGTAACTTCTCTCTGGATGAGTCACGAACAGAGGATATACCCCAGGTTTCTGATGAGGAAAACCATTTTCTTATTGCTCCTTATACCGAGGAGGAAATAAAGAAGGCAGTTTTCCAAATGGAAAACAACAAGGCCCTAGGGCCGGATGGCTTCCCAGCCGAGTTCTATCAATACTTTTGGGAGGTCATCAAGTTGGACCTGCTAGAACTGTTCAAATTTTTCCATGCCGGACAATTAGATTTGTTCCGCCTAAATTTCGGTGAGATAATTTTACTACCAAAGGTTAATGAGGCAGAAAGGATACAACAATATAGACCTATCTGTCTCCTTAACGTTAGTTTTAAAATTTTCATGAAAGCCGCAACACTTAGGCTGAATTCCGTGGCTGATCATGTGGTTCGCCCCTCACAAACTGCTTTTATGCAAGGAAGAAACATCCTAGATGGAGTTGTAATCTTGCATGAAACAGTTCACGAACTACATAGGAAGAAGCTGAATGGAGTTATTTTAAAAATTGACAAAGTTAAATGGTCTTTTCTCCAGCAGACTCTCAGAATGAAAGGATTTTCTGCAGAGTGGCGAGCTCTGATCCAAAGTTTTGTTTCTGGAGGTAGTGTGGCCATCAAAGTCAACGATGACGTTGGCAGATACTTTCAAACGAAAAAAGGATTTAGACAAGGCGACCCAATATCGCCCATACTATTTAACATAGTGGCTGATATGTTAGCTGTCATGATTGAGCACGCAAAAAATGAGGGCCTAATTGACGGGGTAGTTCCTCATCTAGTTGACGATGGACTTTCTATCCTTCAATATGCCGACGATACAATACTTTTTATGGACCATGACATCGAAAAAGCAAGAAATCTGAAATTAATCTTATCAGCCTTCGAGCAACTTTCGGGTCTTAAGATAAACTTCCATAAGAGTGAATTGTTTTATTTTGGCGAGGCTCAGGACGAGGTCCAACAGTATGCTGAACTATTCGGCTGTGGACAGGGTCAGTTCCCAATTAGCTATCTAGGTATTCCGATACATTATCGGAGACTTACAAATGTTGAATGGAAACATGTCGAGGAGAGATTGCAAAAACGTTTAAGTAGTTGGAAAGGAAAATTGCTATCTCTGGATGGTAGATTGGTACTCATAAATTCGGTACTCAGTAATATGGTATTGTATATGATATCATTCTTCCTGTTGCCAAAAGGGGTCTTACAACGGTTGGATTATTTCCGGTCGAGATTCTTTTGGCAAGGAGATAGTGAGAAGAAGAAATATCGGCTGGCTAAATAGAGTGTGGTTTGCCATCCCAAAGATATGGGTGGGTTGGGTATTCCTGACCTTGAGGTCAAAAATACTGCCCTCCTAGGTAAATGGCTTTTTAAGTTACTTACCGAAAACGGTGTATGGCAAACCCTCCTGAAAAGAAAATATGTAGGCTCAAATGCGTTATCCCAAGTTAGCTGGAAGTCTGGGGACTCGCACTTTTGGGCTGGTCTAATGGCTACGAAGAAACATTTCTTCCGTTTTGGATCATTTTCTATTAAGGATGGCTCGGAAATTCGTTTCTGGGAGGACAAGTGGCTGGGAAATGCTACTCTTCGGGAACAATATCCAGCTTTATACAACATCGTGCGTCATAAGGGCGATACTATTGCCACGGTGTTGGAATCTTTCCCACCAAACGTGACATTCAGGAGAGATCTAATCGGCCCAAGACTTGCATCGTGGAACTCTTTATTGCAGCGTTTGACAACGGTGCAACTGTCACAGGGTGCTGATGAGTTTCGTTGGAACTTACATGAGAGTGGTAAATTCTCTGTGGATTCCATGTATAAAGCGTTAGTCCATCCGATTGTGCCAGTCGATAGTAACAAAAAGATCTGGAAGATGAAGATACCACTAAAGAATAAAATTTTTGCATGGTATCTTCGTCGAGGAGTCATTCTTACAAAAGATAACCTTGTTAAGAGGAATTGGCAAGGAAGTACGAGATGTGCTTTTTGTCATCATGATGAGACAATTAACCATTTGTTCTTCGAATGCAAATTCGCTCGATCTATATGGTCAGTCATCCAAATAGCTTCTGGCCTGTATCCTCCGCGTAGCGTTGCTAATATATTTGGCAATTGGCTACATGGAGTGGTTCACAGGTTTAGGACTCTAATTAGGGTGGGAGCGCTAGCCATTATTTGGTCGCTTTGGCTATGTAGAAATGACAAGATTTTTAATGATAAAAATTCATCTCTTATGCAGGTAATCTACAGATGCACAAGTACTCTCCGTTTATGGTCATCACTACATCATGTGAAATTTCGCGACCTGTTTACGGTGGTCTGTATGCGCTTGGAGGATACGGCGAAGGATATTTTTATCCAACATGGATGGCAGTGTGATCTACGGATTGGACACCCATCTACTTAGGCGCCATACAATTTCTTCAAGATTTTTGTATTACGTCTTTTTCCTTTTTTCTTGTTGTGTTCGGACTTGTTGCGGCTGTGTGCATTCTACATATGCAGAGGCCGGGTGTAATGCTTAAACCTTTTAAGTAATAAAACGCCCTTTATCGGAAAAAAAATGTACTCAAACAAATGTATTTGCCGTGACATTAAAATCAAATAAGGTATACACAACAAGAAATAAAGAAGACGAGTTTTTATTATGAACAGAGCCCCCATCTAATTTCTGCTATCAACATTTTTTTTTGTTTCTTCGATATCTCAGGTGCATATATTTGGTATTAAAATTTAACGACATATTTTTCACACACAAAAACATATTACGTACATGTGTCGATGCAACGTTTCTTGAGATACTATTTTGGCGCAATGTGCGTTAACTGCTAACACATCAGCACCACATGGGCGATATGACTGCTTATACGATGTTTCTTTCTTTTGCCCGTCCCAATCCTTTTAATCAACCTAGCAGTATACAGTATACCCTGTTACAACACTTCAAATATCACACTCCAAATATCAAGAACAGACAAAACGAAGATCATTGTTTAAGCAGTATCCATGACTCAATCAACAACGTGTTTATCGGACAACCGACTGAAATGCTGAGACTTATAAGTCGTTTTGGTGTAATTGTTTTTTGTGAAGTTGTTCGTAGGACTCAAATCATCTGAAGTTCATGAAAACGGATGATGCCGGTCTTTAACTTTTAATTATTTCCAAGTCCATGAGGTGTTATCTCGAAAACAAAAGTCCATGAGGTGCGTATCGGGCAGCTAAGCGAGGATGCTAACCGATTGACGGCGCATCAAGGTGTGTATCGTGCAAGCTAAGCCAGGATGCTGACCGATTGACGGCGCATCAAGGTGTGTATCGTGCAAGCTAATCCAGGATGCTGACTGATTGACGGCACTTCAAATCTGACATGACACGGTGGGAGTAAGAGCAACTCCAACCGGCCAACCCATTTCGTCCGCGCATGTTCGTTAGAGTCGCCGCGAACATAAAATTCGGTCCAATGCGACGACCCAAACGACGCGCGTCCATTTTTTGGCCGCCCGCGACCCATTCCACGTCAGATTTGGACCGCATTTGCATCGACGTGGACATGGAACGGACGCGCGACGTCCGGCCTTCTCCTCCCCCAGGCTCGCCAGTCGGTGGTACAACGCCACCATTTTCCCCCACTTTTTTAAAAACCTCCAGCCCACTCGCGCGTGCCATGGACGACGGCGCGCCGACCCTCTGCCGCCGGCCCCGTCTCCGACAAAGGAGGCAAGGCCCGCGGCACCAGCAAAGCGCCGCCGCCGACCAAGAAGAAGAAGGTGTTGACCGACGAGGAGCACGTCGTCCAGTCGTCCAGGAGGAAGTACCGCCGACACGCGCATGAAGGCAAGATTGACGTTGCGGCAGTGTCCACCCTCGCTGCAGCCGCAGAGCAAGAGGCTGACGCCACGAAGACCAGCCACCTCGTCCGCGAGGCCACGAGGTAGGCCCTTCTGATGCTAGGGTTAAACCCAGGCCAGCACAGGCTCATCACTGCGCAGTGGCCGTGGCCAGCACCGGCTCGTCGCCCCTTCGTCCGCCACTTCCGGACTCGCCGCGCATGTCGTCATGGCCGCAAGCGCATGTCTTCCACCCCCACCACCTGCAAGCCACCCGATTGTCCAACTCTACAGGCTCCGGTTCGCCAGAGGTGAGCGTGGTCGCGCCTGCCACGCCAGCGCCCATGGCCATCGATCTCAACGCAACACCTTTGGGCGGTGGATCGTCCTCCGGGGGGAACGGAAACGGTAGCGCGAGCTCCCAGCCGACGCCATGGAGCACGCCCGCAACCTGTTTGATCCAATGCCGGCTGCGGACGACAAGGCCAACCGCTTGTACATGGAGAGCATCATCTTCGAAGGTGGCATTCCCTTCGATCCCGACGCGACGCAAAGCCAAGATGGCCGTGCCCCCTTCATGGCCGGCCACGAGGGCATGGGCAACACGTTTGGTGAAGACAATGGAGGCACATCCGACCCCTTCATGGAGGACCAACTCGGCATGGGCATCTCTTTCCCGCTAGAGGACGAGTTCCTAGAAGACTATGGCCTAGACGAAGAGGATGATGAAATATACATCGATGGGGAGCCATTGTTTTTCGAGGAAGAGCTCGCCACCCAAGCGAATTCAAACAAGAAGCGAAAGAGCAAGCGGACCAAAGCATACACAAAGGGTGAGGACAAACTCCTTTGTGAATGTTGGAGAGACGTTGGACAAGACACCAAGATAGGCGCCGAGCAAAAGGCTTCGGCATTTTGGCTAAGAGTGCGTCGCGAGTTTCACAAACGCAAGAAGTTTAAGCTGTACCAATTTGAGAGCAAGCGTGGGTGGGTTTCGCTCGGTAAGCGTTTGAGGGCTCGGCTCGTGTTGGATGTGGAGAAGCAAGCAACAATGCTCGAGATCGAGGCCACCAAAGCCGCCACCAAAGCAACAGAACTCTGGCTCGCTTGCATGATGAAGGGGGTCGAGATCGTGAAGGTGGACTTGAGTACGGTCTCCCCGAGGAAACGGTCTTGATTCGAGAAGATGCAAGCCGACATGCTCAACCTCGATGACGAGTGATCTATGGCCAAGAGCGCCATATTTTTTGTATGCCCGCAAGTGTGCTGGCATGATCACGGCTGAGATGGCGTGGTAGAACTAGAGTCTCATTTTGTGTGCTGGTACGTTTGTCAGCTGTTGAAAAGTGCGTCAAGCATGAACTGCGTATTTTTTTGGAGGCTGGCATATGTATGCCGGCTGCTGGCATATCGCCGGCATGAACTCTTGGCGATGGCATGGCCGCTGGCATGATCTATGGCCGCGGGTCTTTTTTATGAAAAAAATTGTTCTCTGTGATCTATGGCCGATAGCGCCATATTTTTTGTATGCCCGCAAGTGTGCTAGCATGACCACGACCGAGATGACGTGGTAGAATTAGAGTCTCATTTTGTGTGCTGGCATGTCTGCCGGCCGCTGGCAAGTGCGCCCAACATGAACTATGTACTTTTTTCTGTGGCTAACATATGTATGCCGACCGTGGCATATCGCCGGTGTGAACTCTTGGCGATGGCATGGCCGCTGGCATGATCAATGGCCGCGATCCTTTTTTATGAAAAATAAACTGTTCTCCGCGGAGGAAAAATGGGTCATTCCCTTGGACGCACAGCCGACCCATTTGCAAAAGGGGGCAGATGAGCGGACGCAAACGGACAAAAGACGAACAAAACGTGCGTTCGTTTGGGTCAGCCGGTTGAAGTTGCTCTAACGGCGCAGTCATCAGCTAAAACTTGCAAGAAATGGAGATCTACATGTACCACCCCAAACTTTCAAAAAACATGTACCAGCATCAGGGATGGCTGCCGTGGGCGTTATGCTTTTGCTGAGCCATATATGCTTGTAACTGTCGAACAGTAGAAGTCCTTGCAAGGTGGTACGCCATCGCCGCTAAAAGTAACTTTCCCCTTTCTACTTGGGAAAATGAAACCATGGCGTACGTCCTCTCTTGCTTGGTTAGGTCGTCTAAGTTAGCTTAGCTAGATCCATCCATCTGTGATTAGGAGGCTCCAAGTACATGTAGTGGGAGTATCAAATGTGTACCTGCAAGTGTCTTGGGGCTGCCATCGCCCAAAAGGGTCACCGAGTCTCAGGGTTAACGATTTTCATGCAGTTTGGAGGGTGGTGACAAAATGATTCTCTATTTCTCTTCTCTAGGAGCAGGAAAGGCTATACACTGTATTTTTTTCCCTTTTTCCCCACTGTAATTTCAGTAGACAGAACTGGTGTGTGTGTGTTATGAGATTTCCCGCGTGACCAAACGACAGCTCGAGGTAGCGGTTGAATTGCGCAACTGGATCGTGAGACTGGCCGGGGAACGGAACCCACGTGCCTCCGGTAACACAGGGAGCAAGCATGTGATCGACGTGAGGAAACGCAGCTCATCGATGGTTTTTGGACGGCGGCTGTGCACTGCGCAGGAGACACACGGCTCCCCGTCTTTGAATGTGCTCCTCCAGTCATGGGAGATGGACATGATCACAGGACCACAAGAGTAGCCCTAACCCTAACTAGCTCTAGCAGTAGAGAGGGACGGATAGATGCCGCCATGCCGGGGATGATTACTGCAGTATGCCTGCGATGGTTTCCGCTCTTCCTATACCTTCTAGAAAAAATAGAGAGAGAGGCAGCGATACAAATGTGTTCACTGTAGCGAGGCGTGGCTCATCCGTGATAGCGAGGCCGAGCGGCTCCTGACCCACACCACACGCACTCGGATCTTGCCGATACTCGCACGTCACGGGCCAGTGCTGCTCGAAGTCCCTACACTCCCACGGAGACGGGACTAGAGTGTCGCTCACGAACAAAATCCCCGTTTCCTTTGAGCTTGCGATGGAATTTTGGTGTTTGAAGTACGTGTTTGATTGGAAGGGAGAGCCTGGCCTGTGGCTCCCAGGGACATGATGTGCATGGGCTTGTTTGCTTGCTCATTTAGGTGTTCTTGGGTTGTGGTGGAGTGCAGGGATAAGAGCAACTCTAGCAGAATCGTCAAATTAGGAGTATCCAAAAGCAATATGGAGCGTGTTGTATATTTTTTGGAGGCTGCCGGCCTATGCAGAAAACATAATCGTCAAAGCGCAGCCTCCATCGTTTCTATCTATGTTTTTTCCTTTTGCATTTGCTTGAAATTTGTTGTTTTAGTTTAAGCTACTCAAACAGCGACTAAACATAAATCAAACACGAAAGGTTTTTTTTTTCGAAAAGAAGGATTACAACCGACCTCTGCATCAAGCATGGAAAGTAATTTTGAAATATATAGTTCGTATAATAGGGGCCAAAATTCATCGCATTTACATATAATTTGGATCTTAAAATGTCATAAAGCGACATTTGCAACTACTTAAAATGTTTTAAGTGACATTCGCAACTAAGATAGGCAATGTGACATTGCTAGCTAGAAAGCACATGAGCGGAGCACGGTGTCAAGGCTGTCTAGTCCTCGTCATTGTCCTGCTCTTGTCAAGTCAAGCGGCTCAGCGGTGGCCCATCGCCAATGGTGCTCGCGCCGACGCTCGGCCGCCTATAAGAAGTGACGAGATTGATCTGATGCCTCTCCTCCAACGGTGAGAATGGGGGGAGGGGGCGTCCACGGGACAAAGCCCACCCGACAATACAGGGGCTAAGCACCAAGCACATATGACGTATCTGCTAGAGTTGCTCTATGGAGATCCAGAAATGAAAAAAAAAATGGGGTGTGAAATGATACCATGATAGGTGGAACATTGTACCACCATGATAGGACACCTTGTAGCCGTATGTATATAACCTTCAATTTGTTTGTGTGTGGTTATTGCTTTGAAAAAGTTGTACCCCTACCGCCAAGGGTACATCCATGAACTTATGTAAAAAAATGCACACTATTTTCCTTTAAAGAACGATGTTTTCCTTTTACATTTAGAAATTTAAACAAAAGTATTTGTGATCTTAAAAAAATCATCCTAAAAGATGCATACATTTGGGGTAAAAACTCTAAAACAAAATATGATATGCACAGCAAGTAAGAAAGAAACCTATCCTTTTTTGCGAAATACCTGAAATCAAGATGGTTTTACTGCAAACGTAGTCCATCTAAATGGTTATCAACATTTGTTTATTTTTATTTTTTGTATCTCAAGTGTGTGTATTGATCTTCAATGTTGAGATATTATTTTGACATGATGCATGGCTAAAGCACAGCAGCAACAAATGGGGCCAATACAACTGGGAGAGGATTTGCGGCACGTATGTGCGGGGGCGCCGAGTCCCTCGTGCGAGCTTTTTCCTTTGGCTTTCGATTCTTAAACTTACATATCTTTTGAATGAAAAATCCAAATTAAATTCTGTTTTTATATTCGTGTTTCTCATGACGAGAGCTTTCAAATAAGGTTCGTTTTGAATATATTTTCATGAATTTTGAAAAAAACAAGTTAAGTTTTAACTCTTGAAACTTAGTACGAGGGACCGATAAAATCACCCTTTTTCCTACAACCGACAAAATATGTTTTCAAATTTTATCTATGAAACTTCGTAAGAGCGAGCAAGAAAATCACAAGCTTCAGATAAAAAAATGGAAGTTTCAATTATTGAAAAATAAAATTTATTATGCACTCATATGGGATCCAACTAATTTACAAATCACGAGGCAATCAAGCGGCCAGACAGGGCTTGGCAGGTTTGTGCCCCGGCACCTGTGTGACCTGCGAATTTCCCACTTGCCTTGTGATTTGTTATTTGATGTTTTCTTCTTTGCCGTTGCCATCCCCCTTTAATCATTCTAGCAGTATACCCTGCAACGCTTACGGTCACTGAACGCTCAAGCACGACGGACAACAAAACGGAGAAATTTCATTCAAGCAGTATGCATGACTCTATCAACAACTTGTTCTGCACCATCTTGTGAGAAGATTGATGGATGTCCACCTTTCTCAACAGCCAGATCAGTTGCACTGGAAACTAACCAAGAATGGAGTGTTTTCGGTAAAATCCATGTATTTGGATATTATCAACTCGGGCTCTATCCCTCGATCTGTGCATATTTGGAAAGTCAAAGTGCCCTTAAGAATTAAAGTGTTCATGTGGTTTGTCCACAAACAAGTCATTCTCACTAAGGACAATTTGGCAAAACCTAACTAGACAGGATCTCGAAGATGTAGCTTCTGTGATCATGATGAATCTATCAAACACCTCTTTCTTGATTGCCCAATGGCCAAAATTTTATGGCGGTCTGTCCATATAGCATTTAACATTTCTCCTCCAAATAGCATTCACACGTTATTTGGGACGTGGCTAAATGGAGTTGAGACAGAAACAGCGAAACATATCCGTGTAGGAGTATGTGCTTTATTATGGGCTATATGGAATTGCAGGAACGATTTGGTTTTTAACAGAACAACACATATTCATTTCTTGCAGGTTATCTTCCGGGCCACTACATTGATCCGTATGTGGTCGCTACTCACTCCGATGGATGCCAGGGAGCGTATGGCTACTGGGTCTATCCGTTGGGAGACGGTAGCGCGGGCTATCTTCAACCGGTTTGGATGGCAGTCATGTAATAGGATAGGTGTTTAGTTTCCTATCTATCTTTATTTCGCCGGTTGTGGCTATCCCGTTTCCATGTTTTTAGCTCTATGTGAGCATTTTTGCTTTTTGAGACCTGGAGACTTTGTTGAACTGTTTGCTTATTAATAAAATGGCCGCATGCATCGATCTGATGCAGAGGCAGGGGGATAACCTCCTTTTCGAAAAAAAAAACCGGCCGATCGAAATGCTTCAAAAAAATAGGAAAACGACGTCTCTTTTTAGGAAAATATTTTCAGCAATCGACGGACATGGCTTCGAAATGTTCACCCTGTGCTTTCAAATCCAGTTTCCTATTTCCACACGTTTTTCTCCCATGGATTTGCATGGTCAGAGACCACGGATAGTTGTTTCAGAATTCCACACACAAGTATTGGTCTGATCGATGTGCTGATGGTTGGCGACAAATCATGTCCGGAAACGCATCTGGAGTAGAGAAGAAAGCCAAGCCGTGTGTGATGGAGCGAGATTGATGGCAGTTGTCAAGAAGGCAATATTAAGGGCCAGTTCTTTTGTAGCCCACCCAATTTATTCTAGAAGCCCAAACTTAAATTTTATTTTAGAAGCCTACTAGTTGACCTTTAATTAGTAGGCTTCTAAAATAAAATTTTAGTTTGGATTTCTAGAATAAGTTGGGTAGGGGGCAACTTATTTCCACAACTCCAAATAAGCTACAAAAGAACTGGCCCTAAGTGTCGAAGATAACGGAGGAAAGTGGACGGATACAAAACCAGTTCATCCCACTTGTCTTTCTGGTCTTTCAGATCTCATCGAATACCAGTAAATGTTTTCGAAGAGAAAATAGAAGCATCAGAGAGCTCAAATTCACTTTTCTTCGTCACAAGATGCAAATGATAATAAAAATGGGGGTAATATAATGAGGAAGACATCAGTTGTAGTTCAATACCAACTAACACATCAAGCAATAATCGGATAGATTGTTCGATGGAGGGCGATTTTATTAACCCAAAATGTAGATAGAAAGGTGTTATCACTATCGAGCTCTAGGACGATCCGATGGGATCCAGTTAATTCGTTTTCCCCTGGCTCAATAAAAAATCTCAACTCTGAACTGTCGACACGGTTCAAAGTCCTGAAGATTAAACAACTCTGAATTATGTCCAAGTCTAGTAGGTGTTCATGCATGGGGCTGTTGCCCATGGATTGGGCAAGAGAGATGCTAACTAATCGACGGCGCATCAACCAGACATGACACGGGGGAAGTGACGGGCTGACGGCCCAATCCAATCATCAGCTAAAACTTGCAAGAAATGGAAATCTACAATCCTGCGTGCACTGTCTCAGGGTTGGTGTGTACAAGCCGTGGGCATTATGCATTTGCTGCGCCATATATGCAAGTGTCGAACAGTAAAAGTCCTTGTCAAGGACTACCTATGTACTCGATCGCCTGAGCGAGCAAAATAAAAGCATGGCGTACACTCTTTGTGGCTTGGTAGGTCATCAAGTTAGCTGGCTAGATCCATCGAGCCATCCGGGATCAGGAGGCTCCAATCCTCCCAGAGTACTTGCAGGAGTCGCGTTCATGCGGCTCGCAGGGTGGTGATACTAGAATGGTCCGTGTGAGAGCATCTGCAGCCGGACCTTTAATATCTTCCTCAAGCGTCTGGGTAAGCCGTCCGGTCACAAAAAATCGACCCAGCCGGCCCCTCAAACGGGCCTTAGACGTCCGGGTTGACCGGCACCCCTCATATCCAGCCTAAATATGGAGCGGATATGGGGGAGCCTGGCCCGCACTGGTCCTCATCGACCCCACATATATTTGTCCTTATCCGTTCGCCGGATCAAACCCTAGCCACTTCACTTCACTCTCATTCGTCACCCTAGCTCACCTTCGGCGATCTCCAGCCTACTCCGGCATGGAGGGCAGAGGATCCGACTCCGACCAGTCCAGATCCATCGACTGGGGGGGGGGGGGGGTCGTCCCCTGCGGAGTGGAGGAGGCAATGGCGACTCACATTGCACTCCGCCGCTCCCGCGTGGACAGCGCCCGGCCGACGGCAGGATCTGTCCACCGCGACTCCATAGTGTCCGCTCAACGGGCGCTCGGTTCCTCTAGGGCGGGATCATCATGCATGGTCCCGGCTGGAGGATCCATCGACAGGTCCGGCGGACTTCGAGTCCCACCAGGAACGGGCTGCCCGCCGTGGAAAGGAGAGGATAAGGGTCGCGAAGGCCTATCTCGCGGAGGAAATGGTGGAGGCGGAGACGGCTGATGTGGCGGCGCGGGCGGCCGCAGAGGAGGAAGCCATCCGTGCCCGCATTTTGAACAAACAGCAGCGGAGGAACACGCGTTCCCTCGCCCGCGAGTAGAATCGGGCGGTCCATGAAATGGTCGGACTGCCACCGAAGGAGGAGAAGGAGGTGAGCGACGGCGAGGACAACTCCGGCGACGAGCAGATCCGGCTCGATCCGTACTGCGTCTTCGACCGGTACTTCCACAATAAGGACGGCAAGGGCGCCGGGAAGGGCAAGGGCAGCCGTGGATGATCTCGACCATAGCCAAACATGCCAAATTTTGGTAGTCCGATGACATGTTAGTAGTGATGGAGTAGTCGAACGATGTGTGTAATGCATCGACGTAGTAGTTACATAGTTTGTATGGATTTGAGATATGAGATTTGAGGTGTCCGGATGTAGATTGCTTTATTTGAGGCGTGATCGATCAGTGTCCGGGCACGTCCGCTGGCGTTTGACGATCCGGATTTACAAGTTCCACTAGTAGAAAACGGCCCATTTGTCCCGGTTCCAGAGGCCCATTAGCCCCGGTTCTGGAACCGGGACTAAAGGGTCGGGACTAAAGCCCAAAACTTTTAGTCCCGGTTCGCTTACGAACCGGGACAGAAGGGGCTCCACGTGGCCGCTGCGGGGAGCCCGGGCAGGAGGACCTTTAGTCCCGGTTGGCCACACCAACCGGGACCAAAGGGCATCCACGCGTCAGCATCTGGCAGGAGCTGGGGTTTTTTTTTTGAAGGGGGGGGGGGTGGGGAGTTTTGGAGGGTTAATTTAGGGGTTTTATATTGTGTTAGCTAGCTAATAGAGAGAAGTGTCATCTCTTTCTCCGTGCTTGGTCGACGCTAGCTACTATACATATAGAGAGAACTCGACGCTAGCTAATAAGAAAATGAAGGAAACCATTAATTACACAAGATCGTCATGCTGAACATCTATAGAGAGAAGTGACATCTCTTTCTCCGTGCTTGGTCGAACAACAAGTTTTCGTATATCTATCCGACGCTACTACATATATACAATATAACATCTTTTACAATCCCTAACATCATCTACCTATGATCCAATCACAAATCCACATGGTATTCTCCGTCTTTAGGTATGACGTGGTCAAGAAAGAATCCCGTCAATTCCTCTTGAATTGCTCGTATGCGATCATGTGGTAGGAGTTCATCCCGCATCTGCCAGATCTAATTTAAAGAAGGGGGTCAATACATGCATATATATGAATAAAACTCAACACAATTGATGGTAATATATAAAATAAAATTGTGAATATTATTTACGTACTTCAAATTGTTTGTCAGAGAAGCCCCGCTCAGAGGTCGAGTGTCGAATGAACTCGCATACGTAGTTTGCACATAAAATAGTCCCTTCTTTCTGGTACAAGCACTTTACGAGAATAGAGTTCAATCAAACTGATAAGCAAGCATGGTAATGATATATTGATGAAAATTTGAATCAATTAGAGATGCGCGAAACTAGCTAGTACTACTTACTTTGGGGCGCGTAAATCGCAACTCTTTGTTTAGACCGGGAACCTTTCGGGTGAACTTCTTCCAAACCCTGCCAGGCAAAGAAAATGATTACTTGATATCAGGAAATTAACGAAAGTTGCATGCCGATATGGTCCCGGTATTGACGGAACTTACTTCTTGAGCATTGCAGTCATGTCCGCATAATTCTCGGGATCTTTACGTCTCGAGTCTAAGACAGTTACTAATGCCCCGTCAAGTTTAATGGATAGCAGAATAAAGTGGTAACTGCGCACGCATATATAACTCATCAATTACATTACTTAACCTCGAGTAAGTGAAACCGAGTATACAGAGAAGACAGCAACACTCACTTGAAGTTGTAAGCAAAGAGTATTTCCCTTTTGTTTTGGTGTATAAGGAACAACTTTAGCAAGTTCTCCTCGGTCTCTTTGATTTCATTTCGTACCGTCCATTCATTTACGGCATCTGGGCTAATGAACCCAACGTCGAAGATTCCTGCTTTTTTGCATTCGACGATCTTCAATCTGCATAATATAGTGAGGATAATTATATATACATGCAATGAACGAGCTGAGCTAGAGACTTAACTATAGAAGTAATACTTACAGACAGTAGGAAGTCATGAGTTGTTTGTCGAGGGCCAGTTGATTGTATAACTGAAATAACTCCAGAAATTCAATAGGCATCACGTTGAGTCCAATGAATTCGTGCTCTGGTTTCACTGCCACATACATAGTGTCTTTCCCAGACTCCCTGCAGGTTTTCATGTACCACTCATGCAATTTGTACATCATCGTTGTTAGAGGAGGATGATCAGGTTTGACAAGAGGCTTCCCGTGCACGTATTTATATTCTTCTTTTGTTACCTCAGCCGTTTCAAAAATTACATCATCCCCCAAGTAATCACCAAGTTTGGTACCGGGCAGTAGCACCGGATGATTAGCAATATCGCTAGACACCTTGAGCGGGGGGCACGATTGCTTCTCCTGTTCGCCGAGCTGGGGAATTGTTTTCCCACTTCTTCGTTCTTTGACTCTTGCAGCACTAGAAGTACTTCCCGACTGCTGCGCTTCATTATATATCTTTATAATACAGCGGTCATAGTTTGATGACAGCGGAGGCGGTGGTGGTCGCTTCAGGGCATCGATAGTGCGCTTCACTTTTACCGGATCTGGCTTCTCCTTCGGAGGTGGAGTTTTCTTTGCAAAATGGTCCCTCACTTGGGCACGACAGATGTCCTTGTTTTCCTTCTCGGTCCTCTCATATGGTAACTTTTCCAGAGCCTTGAGAGATGGACCGTATCTGAATTGCCTCCCGCCTCTGCTTGTACTGCTACCCGCCGGAGCGGCGGCGTCTCTCTTCCGTCGTTGCTGACGAGGCGGAGAAGGAGGCGGAGTGCTCCGACGCGCCGGAGGAGCCGGAGCGGCGGCGTCTATCTTCCGCCGTTGCTGACGAGGCGGAGGAGGAGGCGGACTGCTCCGACGCGCCGGAGTAGGCGAAGGAGGAGGCGGAGTGCCCTCACGCGCCGGAGGAGCCGTAGAAGGAGGCGGAGTGCCCTGATCACTCGCCGGAGGAGGAGGAGGAGGAGGCGGAGTGCACTGACTCGCCGAAGGAGGAGGAGGAGGCGGAGGCGTCCAGTTTGGAAGCTTGATGTACTCCTTCCGCCATAGACATGTACTCCTCAGAGCATGAACCAGCTGATTCTCCCCTTCACCTGTAGGGTGGTCAAGCTCGAGCACCTCAAATCCCTCCATTACTTCATCCACCGTCACAACAGCATAGCCATGTGGAATCGGAAGGCAGTGAAAAGTTCCGTTGGGTTGAGGAGGTGCAACAGAGCCGACAGCCGCCTTGAAAGTGAGGTTCCGGAATTTCGTCATAAGCTCGCAATGTTGAGCCTCCATGATAGTATCCACGGGGTAGCTAGGAGCCATGAAGTCAGGCTGAACGAGCTCCATGGAAGCCACGCTGCTTCTCCGCTGAGATGGCGGGGTAGCTTCTAGGGTAGCTTCGTGCCGCTGAGATGGTTGGCCGGTAGCTCGCTGGCTCTCAAGTTCCTCTAGCTTTTCTAGTCTTGCATTGAGCTTCTGCATGTCGCTCAGCTCCGCTTTCCTCTTTCTCTCCCGGCTTCTGTAACCGCCTGCGTCAGGAAACCCAACCTTCCACGGAACGGAGCCTGGTGTGCCTCGTGTTCGTCCAGGGTGCTCAGGATTCCCGAGGGCCTCAGTCAGCTCGTCCTTCTCTCTGTCGGGAATGAACGTCCCTTCCTGCGCTGCGGTGATATACTTCTGAAGCTTCTTGACGGGTATTGCAAGTTGCTCGTCCGTTCAATGGCACTTCCCTGTTTCAGGGTCCAAAGTTCCCCCAACCCCGAAGAACCAAGTCCTTGAACGGTCTGGCCAGTTCAATGTCTCTGGTTCGACCCCTTTAGCAATCAGGTCATTCTCAGCTTTGTCCCACAACGGCCAGGCTTTGAGATAGCCACCTGACCCCGTGTGATGGTGATGCTGCTTCTTTGCAGCATTGTTCTTGTTTGTCTCTGACATTTTCTTACTCTTGTCCGATGTCTTGTAGGCCACAAATGCGGGCCAGTGATCTCTTATCTTCACAAATCGGCCGATGAATTTTGGGGTCTTCCCTTTGTCGACAAACTTTGATTTCAACTCATTCTTCCACCTCCTGAATAGATCTGCCATCTTCTTAAGAGCACATGCCTTGACCAGTGGCTCTATAACTGGCTTATTCGGATCCTCCTCTGGCGGTAGGGTGAAATTTGCCTTCAGCGAGGTCCAAAGATCATCTTTCTGTCTATCGGTGACATAAGAAACTTCAGGGTCGTCGTCCTTAGGCTTATTCCATTGCTTGATGCTGATCGGGATGTTGTCCCTAACAATAGCTCCGCACTGAGCAGAAAATGCGTCCTTGGTCCGCTTGGGTTCAATCGGTAGGCCATCGTCCGCGAGTGCTGTGATCGTGAACCTTTCATCCTTGCGCAACCTTCTCTTTGGGCCTCGTCTCGTTACCGAAGTTTGGCTCGATACGGAGGGCTATAAAAGAAGAAAGAAGAGTTAATATATGTACATACCAAAACAATTAATGCATCAATTAGCTAGTCAGCACAGGCTTAATTAATATATATACCTCGTCAGACTTTGCAACAGCTCCCTCCTCCGTTCGGTCACCGGAGCCGTCATCATGGTCTCCTTCTTCCTCCGGCATTCGGTCACCAAAGCCATCATGATCATGTCCTTCCTCCTCCATTGTTCGATCACCGGAGCCGTCATCCTCTCCTTCCAGTCCATCGGTGTCGTTGAGAAATGACAAGACATCACGTCCGGCGAGGATTATCTCCCCCAACAACTGTTCTTGTTCCAAGTCTCTTTGATCCATAGTTTCTGCAAATATTACAACATGGCAATTAATATACTGTTGGAAATATGCCCTAGAGGCAATAATAAATTGGTTATTATTATATTTCCTTGTTCATGATAATCGTTTATTATCCATGCTATAATTGTATTGATTGGAAACTCAAATACATGTGTGGGTACATAGACAACACTGTGTCCCTAGTAAGCCTCTAGTTGACTAGCTCGTTGATCAAAGATGGTTAAGGTTTCCTAGCCATTGACATGAGATGTCATTTGATAACGGGATCACATCATTAGGAGAATGATGTGATGGACAAGACCCAAACTACGAACGTAGCATATGATCGTGTCAGTTTATTGCTATTGTTTTCTGCATGTCAAGTATCTGTTCCTATGACCATGAGATCATGCAACTCCCTGACATCGGAGGAATACCTTGTGTGTATCAAACGTCGCAACGTAACTGGGTGACTATAAAGGTGCTCTACAGGTATCTCCGAGGGTGTCTGTTGGGTTGGCATGGATCAAGACTGGGATTTGTTACTCCGTATGACGGAGAGGTATCTCAGGGCCCACTCGGTAATACAACATCACATTGAGCCTTGCAAGCAAAGTGACTAAAGAGTTAGCCACAGGATCTTGTATTACGGAACGAGTAAAGAGACTTGCCGGTAACGAGATTGAACTAGGTATAGTGATACCGACGATCGAATCTCGGGCAAGTAACATACCGAAGAACAAAGGGAACAGCATACGGGATTAACTGAATCCTTGACATAGAGGTTCGACCGATAAAGATCTTCGTAGAATATGTAGGAGCCAATATGGGCATCCAGGTCCCGCTATTGGTTATTGGCCGTAGAGGTGTCTCGGTCATGTCTACATAGTTCTCGAACCCGCAGGGTCTACACACTTAACGTTTGGTGACGATTAGTATAATTGAGTTATTATGTTGGTGACCGAAAGTTGTTCGGAGTCCCGGATAAGATCCCGGACATGACGAGGATCTCCGGAATAGTCCGGAGGTAAAGATTGATATATGTGATAATAGTGTTTTGATCTCCGGAAGAGTTCCGAAGTTCACCGGAAGGGGTTCCGGATGTTTGCCGAAGTGTTCGGGTACAGCAACACTTTATATGGGCCAAGGGATAAAAGCCCACGAGGTATTGGAAAGTGCAAAAGTAGTTTTGCTGCCGCGTAAGCGGTACTACCGCTTGTGTGAAGCGGTACTACCGCCCGAGCGGTACTACTGCTTGTGTGAAGCGGTACTACCGCCCAAGCGGTACTACCGCTTGTGTGAAGCGGTACTACCGCTTGTGTGCGGCTGTGCACGGTTCGGCAGGGATCCGAGTTGGACTCTTTCCCTGCGGGCCAAACCGACCTTGTGCGGGCAAAACCGACCTGGAGGAGGCTTTTACTCCAAGTTTAGACCCCAAGGCTCAACATATAAATAGAGGGGCAGGGCTAGCACACGGGACACATCAAGATTTCCCCAAGCCGTGTGCCGGCAACCCTAGCCCTCTAGTTCCTCCGTCATAATCTCCGTAGTGCTTGGCGAAGCCCTGCAGAGATTGTTCCTCACCACCATCACCACGCCGTCGTGCTGCTGGAACTCAACCACTACTTCACCATCGCTCGCTGGATCGAGGAGGTGAAGGCGTCATCAAGCCGTACGTGTGTTGAACGCGGAGGCGCCGTCCGTTCGGCGCTAGCTCGTGATCGGATCGAGGGACGACTTGCGATTTGGATCGCGGAGACGTTCGACTACATCAACCGCGTTTCTTAAACGCTTCCGCTTAGCGATCTACAAGGGTACGTAGATTCACTCTCCCTCTCGTAGATGCTCATCACCATGGATAGATCTTGTGTGTGCGTAGGAAATTTTTTGTTTCCCATGCAACGTTCCCCAACAGTGGCATCATGAGCTAGGTCTATGCGTAGATGAGATCTCGAGTAGAACACAAACGAGTTGTGGGCGTGGTTGTATACATATTGCTTGCCGTTACTAGTTGATATTTGATTCGGCGGTACTGTGAGATGAAGCGGCCCGGACCGACATTACGCGTACACTTACGTGAGACAGGTTCCTTCAACTAACATGTAACTTCGTTGCATAAAGATGGCTAGCGGGTGTCTGTCTCTCTCACTTTAGTTGAATCGATTTCAATGAAGAGGGTTCTTTTAGAAGATCAAAAAGCAATCACTACACCACGTTGTGGTTTTGCGTAGGTAAGAACGGTTCTTGCAAACCCGTAGCAGCCACGTAAAATTTGCAACAACAATTAGAGGACGTCTAACTTGTTTTTGCAGGGTATGATGTGATATGATATGGCCAATTACATGATGAGATATATGTGATGTATGAGATGATCATGTGTTGTATAGAATATCACGACTTGCATGTCGATGAGTACGGCAACTGGCAGGAGCCATAGAGTTGTCTTTAATTATTGTATGACCTGCGTGTCAATCATTAAGCGCTATGTAATGCTTTACTTTATCGCTAAACGTTAGCTATAGTCGTGGAAGCAACAGTCGGCGCGACAGCCTTATGGCGACACGTTGATGGAGATCAAGATGATGTAGATCATGGTGTCATGCCGGTGACGATGGAGATCATGCCGGTGCTTTGGAGATGGAGATCAAAAGCACAAGTTCATGGCCATATCATGTCACTTATGATTTGCATGTGATGTTAATCCTTTTATGCATCTTATTTTGCTTAGGACGACGGTAGCATTATAAGGTGATCCCTCACTTAAATTTCAAGATAAATTGTGTTCTCCCCAAGTGTGCACCGTTGCGAAAGTTCGTCGTTTCGAGACACGCCGTGATGATCGGGTGTGATAGACTCTACGTTCGCATACAACGGGTGTAAGCCATGTTGCACGTGCGGAACACTCGGGTTAAACTTGACGAGCCTAGCATGTACAGACATGGCCTCGGAACACAAGAGACCGAAAGGTCGAACATGAGTCATATAGTAGATATGATCAACATGAAGATGTTCACCATTGAAACCACCTCAACTCACGTGATGATCGGACTTGAGTTGGTGGATTTGGATCATGTTACACTTGAATGACCGGAGGGATGTCAATTTGAGTGGGAGTTTTTAAAGTAATATGATTAACTAAACTCATTATCTAGAACAATAGTCTAAGTTGTCTTTGCTATATTTATGTTGTAGATCATGGCTCGCGCAGTAGCACCCCTGAATTTTAATGCGTTCCTAGAGAAAGCTAAGTTGAAAGATGATGGAAGTAACTTTGTGGACTGGGCCCGTAATCTAAGGATTATCCTTACGGCTTCCCAGAAGGCTTATGTCCTTGATGCACCGCTTGGTGATCCACCTGCTCCAGTTGAGTCTCTAGACGTTGTGAACGCCTGGCAGGCTCGTTCTGATGATTACTCAATAGTTCAATGTGCAATGTTGTATGGCTTAGAACCGGGACTTCAAAGACGTTTTGAACGTCATGGAGCATATGAGATGTTCCAGGAATTGAAGTTTATCTTTCAGAAGAATGCCCGGATCGAGAGATATGAGATCTCCGATAAGTTCTATGCTTGCAAGATGGAGGAGAACGGGTCTATCAGTGATCACGTGCTCAGAATGTCTGGGTACTCCACCCGTCTGGCTGAGTTAGGGATGCCCCTTCCGCCAGAGGCTATCACTGACAGAGTTCTTCAATCATTGCCACCTAGCTACAAGAGCTTCGTGTTGAACTATAACATGCACGGGATGAACAAGTCAGTTGCCGAGCTGTTTGCGATGCTGAAAGCCGCTGAGTCTGAAATTCAGAAGGAGCATCAAGTGTTGATGGTCAATAAAACCACTAGTTTCAAGAAAAATGGCAAGGGTAAGAAGGGTAACTCCAAGCAGAGTGGCAAAGCAGTTGCTCCTCTCGTGAAGAAACCCAAGGCTGCACCCAAACCAGAAACTGTGTGTTTTCATTGCAAGGGAACTGGACACTGGAAGCGGAATTGCCCCAAGTATTTGGCTGACAAGAAGGCGGCCAACAACAAACAAGGTATATATGATATACATGTTATTGATGTGTACCTTACCAACTCTCGTTGTAGTGCCTGGGTATTTGATACCGGTGCGGTTGCTCATATTTGCAACTCAAAACAGGAACTGCGGAATAGACGGAGGCTGGCAAAGGACGAAGTGACGATGCGCGTGGGAAATGGTTCCAAGGTTGATGTGATCGCCGTCGGCACGCTCGCTCTTCGATTACCGTCGGGATTAGTGATGAACCTAAATAAGTGTTATTTGGTGCCTGCGTTAAGCATGAACATTATATCTGGATCTTGTTTATTGCGAGACGGTTACTCATTTAAATCAGAGAATAATGGTTGTTCTATTTATATGAGTAATATCTTTTATGGTCATGCACCCAATGTGAGGGGTTTATTCTTATTGAATCTCGACAGTAATGATACACATGTTCATAACATTGATGCCAAAAGATGTAGAATTGATAATGATAATACCACTTTCTTGTGGCACTGCCGTTTAGGTCATATTGGCGTAAAACGCATGAAGAAGCTCCATGCTGATGGACTTTTGGAGTCACTTGATTTTGAATCACTTGACACATGTGAGCCATGCCTCATGGGCAAGATGACTAAAACGCCGTTCTCTGGAACAATGGAACGGGCAAGTGACTTATTGGAAATCATACATACTGATGTGTGCGGTCCGATGAGTATTGAGGCGCGCGGTGGTTATCGTTACTTTCTAACCTTCACTGATGACTTAAGTAGATATGGGTATATTTACTTAATGAAACACAAGTCTGAAACATTTGAAAAGTTCAAACAATTTCAGAGTGAAGTTGAGAATCATCGTAACAAGAAGATTAAATTCCTACGATCTGATCGAGGAGGAGAATATCTGAGTTATGAGTTTGGCAGTCACTTAAGACAGTGTGGAATTGTTTCACAATTGACACCGCCTGGAACACCACAGCGTAATGGTGTGTCCGAACGTCGTAATCGAACCTTATTGGATATGGTGCGATCTATGATGTCTCTTGCCGATTTTCCACTATCGTTTTGGGGTTATGCATTAGAGACAGCTGCATTCACTTTAAATAGGGCACCATCAAAATCCGTTGAGACAACGCCATATGAACTTTGGTTTGACAAGAAGCCAAAGCTGTCGTTTCTTAAAGTTTGGGGATGTGATGCTTATGTCAAAAAGCTTCAGCCTGAAAAGCTGGAACCCAAAGCGGAGAAATGCGTCTTCATAGGATACCCAAAAGAGACAGTTGGGTATACCTTCTACCTCAGATCCGAAGGCAAAGTGTTTGTCGCTAAAAACGGAACATTTCTTGAGAAAGAGTTTCTCTCGAAAGAATTGAGTGGGAGGAAGATAGAACTTGATGAGGTTGTTGAACCTTTACTTCAACCTGAGAGTAGCGCAGCGCAGAAAGTTATTTCTGTGGAGCCTACATTAGCTGAAGAGGAAGTTGATGATGATGATCATGAAACTTTGGATCAAGTTGCTATCGAACCTCGTAGGTCGACAAGGACGCGTACTGCTCCCGAGTGGTACGGCAACCCTGTCTTAGAGGTCATGTTGTTAGACAACGATGAACCTACGAGCTATGGAGAAGCGATGATGAGCCCGGATTCCGAGAAGTGGTTAGAGGCCATGAAATCCGAGATGGGATCCATGTATGAAAACAAAGTATGGACTTTGGAAGTATTACCTGAAGGGCGTAAGGCCATTCAGAACAAATGGATCTTTAAGAGGAAGACGGACGCGGACGGTAATGTCACCGTCTATAAAGCTCGACTTGTGGCAAAGGGTTTTTCACAAGTTCAAGGAGTTGACTACGATGAGACCTTCTCACCCGTAGCGATGCTTAAGTCCGTCAGAATCATGTTAGCAATAGCTGCCTTTTTCGATTATGAAATTTGGCAGATGGATGTCAAAACAGCGTTCCTTAACGGTTACCTTAAGGAAGAGTTGTATATGATGCAACCAGAAGGTTTTGTCGATCCAGAGAATGCTGACAAAGTTTGCAAACTCCAGCGATCCATTTATGGACTGGTGCAAGCATCTCGGAGTTGGAATCTTCGTTTTGATGAGGTGATCAAAGCGTTCGAGTTTATACAAGTTTACGGAGAAGCTTGTATTTACAAGAAAGTGAGTGGGAGCTCTATAGCGTTTCTAATATTATATGTGGATGACATATTGCTGATTGGAAACAATATAGAAATGCTGGAAAGCGTAAAGGAATATTTGAACAAGAGTTTTTCAATGAAGGACCTAGGAGAAGCTGCTTTCATATTAGGCATCAAGATCTATAGAGATAGATCGAGACGCTTAATAGGACTTTCACAAAGCACATACCTTGACAAAGTTTTGAAGAAGTTCAAAATGGATCAGTCCAAGAAGGGGTTCTTGCCTGTTTTGCAAGGTGTGAAGTTGAGTAAGACTCAATGCCCAGTGACTGCAGAAGATAGAGAAAAGATGAGTGTCATCCCCTATGCTTCGGCCATAGGCTCTATCATGTATGCAATGCTGTGCACAAGACCCGATGTCAGCCTTGCCATAAGTATGGTCGGAAGGTTTCAAAGTAATCCAGGAATGGAACACTGGACGGCGGTCAAGAATATCCTGAAGTACCTGAAAAGGACTAAGGACATGTTTCTCGTTTATGGAGGTGATCAAGAGCTCGTCGTAAAGGGTTACGTCGATGCAAGCTTTGACACTGATCCGGATGACTCTAAGTCGCAAACCGGATACGTATTTATTCTTAATGGGGGTGCGGTTAGCTGGTGCAGTTCCAAGCAAAGCGTGGTAGCAGATTCTACATGCGAAGCGGAGTACATCGCTGCCTCGGAGGCGGCGAAGGAAGGTGTCTGGATGAAGGAGTTCATGACAGATCTTGGAGTAGTGCCTAGTGCGCTTAACCCAATGACTCTGTTTTGTGATAATACTGGGGCCATTGCTCTAGCCAAGGAACCAAGATTTCACAAGAGGTAGCTTCTAGGGTAGCTTCGTGCCGCTGAGATGGTTGGCCGGTAGCTCGCTGGCTCTCAAGTTCCTCTAGCTTTTCTAGTCTTGCATTGAGCTTCTGCATGTCGCTCAGCTCCGCTTTCCTCTTTCTCTCCCGGCTTCTGTAACCGCCTGCGTCAGGAAACCCAACCTTCCACGGAACGGAGCCTGGTGTGCCTCGTGTTCGTCCAGGGTGCTCAGGATTCCCGAGGGCCTCAGTCAGCTCGTCCTTCTCTCTGTCGGGAATGAACGTCCCTTCCTGCGCTGCGGTGATATACTTCTGAAGCTTCTTGACGGGTATTGCAAGTTGCTCGTCCGTTCAATGGCACTTCCCTGTTTCAGGGTCCAAAGTTCCCCCAACCCCGAAGAACCAAGTCCTTGAACGGTCTGGCCAGTTCAATGTCTCTGGTTCGACCCCTTTAGCAATCAGGTCATTCTCAGCTTTGTCCCACAACGGCCAGGCTTTGAGATAGCCACCTGACCCCGTGTGATGGTGATGCTGCTTCTTTGCAGCATTGTTCTTGTTTGTCTCTGACATTTTCTTACTCTTGTCCGATGTCTTGTAGGCCACAAATGCGGGCCAGTGATCTCTTATCTTCACAAATCGGCCGATGAATTTTGGAGTCTTCCCTTTGTCGACAAACTTTGATTTCAACTCATTCTTCCACCTCCTGAATAGATCTGCCATCTTCTTAAGAGCACATGCCTTGACCAGTGGCTCTATAACTGGCTTATTCGGATCCTCCTCTGGCGGTAGGGTGAAATTTGCCTTCAGCGAGGTCCAAAGATCATCTTTCTGTCTATCGGTGACATAAGAAACTTCAGGGTCGTCGTCCTTAGGCTTATTCCATTGCTTGATGCTGATCGGGATGTTGTCCCTAACAATAGCTCCGCACTGAGCAGAAAATGCGTCCTTGGTCCGCTTGGGTTCAATCGGTAGGCCATCGTCCGCGAGTGCTGTGATCGTGAACCTTTCATCCTTGCGCAACCTTCTCTTTGGGCCTCGTCTCGTTACCGAAGTTTGGCTCGATACGGAGGGCTATAAAAGAAGAAAGAAGAGTTAATATATGTACATACCAAAACAATTAATGCATCAATTAGCTAGTCAGCACAGGCTTAATTAATATATATACCTCGTCAGACTTTGCAACAGCTCCCTCCTCCGTTCGGTCACCGGAGCCGTCATCATGGTCTCCTTCTTCCTCCGGCATTCGGTCACCAGAGCCATCATGATCATGTCCTTCCTCCTCCATTGTTCGATCACCGGAGCCGTCATCCTCTCCTTCCAGTCCATCGGTGTCGTTGAGAAATGACAAGACATCACGTCCGGCGAGGATTATCTCCCCCAACAACTGTTCTTGTTCCAAGTCTCTTTGATCCATAGTTTCTGCAAATATTACAACATGGCAATTAATATACTGTTGGAAATATGCCCTAGAGGCAATAATAAATTGGTTATTATTATATTTCCTTGTTCATGATAATCGTTTATTATCCATGCTATAATTGTATTGATTGGAAACTCAAATACATGTGTGGGTACATAGACAACACTGTGTCCCTAGTAAGCCTCTAGTTGACTAGCTCGTTGATCAAAGATGGTTAAGGTTTCCTAGCCATTGACATGAGATGTCATTTGATAACGGGATCACATCATTAGGAGAATGATGTGATGGACAAGACCCAAACTACGAACGTAGCATATGATCGTGTCAGTTTATTGCTATTGTTTTCTGCATGTCAAGTATCTGTTCCTATGACCATGAGATCATGCAACTCCCTGACATCGGAGGAATACCTTGTGTGTATCAAACGTCGCAACGTAACTGGGTGACTATAAAGGTGCTCTACAGGTATCTCCGAGGGTGTCTGTTGGGTTGGCATGGATCAAGACTGGGATTTGTTACTCCGTATGACGGAGAGGTATCTCAGGGCCCACTCGGTAATACAACATCACATTGAGCCTTGCAAGCAAAGTGACTAAAGAGTTAGCCACAGGATCTTGTATTACGGAACGAGTAAAGAGACTTGCCGGTAACGAGATTGAACTAGGTATAGTGATACCGACGATCGAATCTCGGGCAAGTAACATACCGAAGAACAAAGGGAACAGCATACGGGATTAACTGAATCCTTGACATAGAGGTTCGACCGATAAAGATCTTCGTAGAATATGTAGGAGCCAATATGGGCATCCAGGTCCCGCTATTGGTTATTGGCCGTAGAGGTGTCTCGGTCATGTCTACATAGTTCTCGAACCCGCAGGGTCTACACACTTAACGTTTGGTGACGATTAGTATAATTGAGTTATTATGTTGGTGACCGAAAGTTGTTCGGAGTCCCGGATAAGATCCCGGACATGACGAGGATCTCCGGAATAGTCCGGAGGTAAAGATTGATATATGTGATAATAGTGTTTTGATCTCCGGAAGAGTTCCGAAGTTCACCGGAAGGGGTTCCGGATGTTTGCCGAAGTGTTCGGGTACAGCAACACTTTATATGGGCCAAGGGATAAAAGCCCACGAGGTATTGGAAAGTGCAAAAGTAGTTTTGCTGCCGCGTAAGCGGTACTACCGCTTGTGTGAAGCGGTACTACCGCCCGAGCGGTACTACCGCTTGTGTGAAGCGGTACTACCGCCCAAGCGGTACTACCGCTTGTGTGAAGCGGTACTACCGCTTGTGTGCGGCTGTGCACGGTTCGGCAGGGATCCGAGTTGGACTCTTTCCCTGCGGGCCAAACCGACCTTGTGCGGGCAAAACCGACCTGGAGGAGGCTTTTACTCCAAGTTTAGACCCCAAGGCTCAACATATAAATAGAGGGGCAGGGCTAGCACACGGGACACATCAAGATTTCCCCAAGCCGTGTGCCGGCAACCCTAGCCCTCTAGTTCCTCCGTCATAATCTCCGTAGTGCTTGGCGAAGCCCTGCAGAGATTGTTCCTCACCACCATCACCACGCCGTCGTGCTGCTGGAACTCAACCACTACTTCACCATCGCTCGCTGGATCGAGGAGGTGAAGGCGTCATCAAGCCGTACGTGTGTTGAACGCGGAGGCGCCGTCCGTTCGGCGCTAGCTCGTGATCGGATCGAGGGACGACTTGCGATTTGGATCGCGGAGACGTTCGACTACATCAACCGCGTTTCTTAAACGCTTCCGCTTAGCGATCTACAAGGGTACGTAGATTCACTCTCCCTCTCGTAGATGCTCATCACCATGGATAGATCTTGTGTGTGCGTAGGAAATTTTTTGTTTCCCATGCAACGTTCCCCAACATATACAAACATGAATGTCCGACGTCCGGACCACCTCTCTCATGAATGTCAAACAAGGGATTCTCTTAACCTTTAAGGGATTTAACAAAATGGCGCCATTCTGGATGTGCAGAAAATGGTCCATATTTTTCCTGATCTCATCTACCCTTCTATATGTCACGTTGTCTAGTGTCAAAGGATTCAAGAAAACCAAGGCTTCGTCATTAGCCGGAAGTAACAGGCGCATAATGGTATGAAGCTCTCCAAAATTGTTTTGGAACGGAGTCCCGGATAGAATAATTAATTAGCTTTTTGGTACGAAGTTCAGCAAGAGCCTTCCGAATATCGCTATTTGGAAGGCCTTTGCTGAATTTCGTACCAAAAAGCGAATTATTCTATCCGGAACTCCGTTCCAAAACAACTTTGAAGAGCTTCGTAGCATCATACGCCTGTTACTTCCGGCTAATGATGAAGCCATGGATTTCTTCAATACTTTGACAGACAACGTGACATATAGAAGAATATATATATAGATGAGATCAGAAAAAAAATTGGATCAACTTGTGCACATCCATAATGGGGGCATTCTTGATAAATCTATGTTACCGGAGTTTTCTATATGAACAAAAAAAAATTCCACATGACATGTCCGACGTCCCCCCTCATGTCGAAGTTATCGGGGAGGGGGTAGACGACAATGACGCTCACCCCTCATGTCCGACGTCCGACATCCCCCCTCATGTCATGTCCGACGTCCCCCCTCATGTCGAAGTTATCAGGGAGGAGGTAGACGACAACGACGCTCACCCCTCATGTCATGTCCGACGTCCCCCCTCACGTCGAAGTTATCGGGGAGGGGGTAGACGACAACGACGCTCACCCCTCATGTCCGACGTCCGACGTCCCCCCTCATGTCATGTCCGACGTCCCCCCTCATGTCGAAGTTATCGGGGAGGGGGTAGACGACAACGACGCTCACCCCTCATGTCCGACGTCCGACGTCCCCCCTCATGTCATGTCCGACGTCCCCCCTCATGTCGAAGTTATCGGGGAGGGGGTAGACGACAACGACGCTCACCCCTTATGTCCGACGTCCGACGTCCCCCCTCATGTCATGTCCGACGTCCCCCCTCATTTTAACTAATTTCTATGAACAAAAAAATATTGTATGAACAAAAAAAATATTGACCAAGTTGTCATGAACAAAAAAAATATGAACAAAAAAAATATTGACCAAATATTGACGCGAGGGCGACGACGGGGGCGACGGCGACGGCGGGGGCGACGGGCGGGGGCGACGGTGACGGCGACGGCGGGGGCGGCGGGCGGGGACGGCGGCGACGACGGGGGCGGCGGGCGGCGGGCGACGACGGGGGCGACGGTGACGGCGACGGCGGGGGCGGCGGGCGGCGGGCGACGACGGGGGCGACGGTGACGGCGACGGCGGGGGCGGCGACGACGGGGGCGGCGGGCGACGGCGGGGCCGACGGGCGGGGGCGGCGGGCGGCGGGCGACGATGGGGGCGGCGAGCGGACGACGGGGGCGGCGGGCGACGACGGGGGCGGCGAGCAACGGCGACGACGGGGGCGGCGGGCGGCGGCGACGGCTCGGGCGACGGCGACGGCGATGGCGGGGGCGACGGGCGGCGTCTGGGTAGCCGGGCGGCGTCGATTTCGTCGGCGTCGTCGGGGGCGGGGGCGAGATGAGAACTGAAAATTCCTAAGTGCTACTTATATACCTAGAGAATTGGTCCCGGTTCGTGGCACCAACCGGGACCAATGCACCCCTATAGTCCCGGTTGGTGCCACCAACCGGGACCAAAGGTCAGTTTTCACCTGCCCAAAGGGCGGGAAACAGGGACCTTTGGTCCCGATTGGTGCCACCAACCGGGACCAAAGGTCAGTTTTCAGCAGCCCAGAAACAGGGACCTTTGGTCCCGGTTGGTGGCACCAACCGAGACTAAAGTGGTCCATTTTTTGTTTTGTTTTTTGCTTTATTTATTTTATTTTGTTCCTACTTACAGCTAAATACTTACTGTTTTTCAGTGATTCTTTTTGCTTTTAGGTCACAAAAATTATAAACTTTCTGTTAGTGCCATTAGTTTTCAAATTTGAATAGTTTAAATTTGAATTTTTTGAAATTTGTGTGAATCATAGTTTGTGAATAACTTTACTAAAAAAATAGATTTTTGAGTGATTCTTTTTCAGACTTTTTGTGTGTTCAAAATGCACCATTCAAAGCCACATCATCAATTTTCAACCCTTTCTGACTTCATTTGGTATTTTTCATGCATTTACTGATTTTTTTGAGCTAAATGACCATGAAATTGAAAAGCACTACAAATGAACTCTGAAAAGGTTGAAAGTTGGCATGGTATAATCATTTCACCCACATAGCATGTGCTAAAAAGTTGAGAGGGTTACGGCAAAAACTGGATGCACTTCGTGTACAAAACGGACAATCTCTTTCGAAGTATTAGGGTTTCGGACGAAAACTCATCTGTTACAAAGGTATTTCATTTTTTTGAACTTATTTGAACTCCAGACTTTTTGTGTGTTCAAAATGAACCATTCAAAGCCACATCATCAATTTTCAACCCTTTCTGACTTCATCTGGTATTTTTCATGCATTTACTGATTTTTTTGAGCTAAATGACCATGAAATTGAAAAGCACTACAAATGAACTCTGAAAAGGTTGAAAGTTGGCATGGTATCATCATTTCACCCACATAGCATGTGATAAAAAGTTGAGAGGGTTACGGCAAAAACTGGATGCACTTTGTGTACAAAACGGACAATCTCTTTCGAAGTATCAGGGTTACGGACGAAAACTCATCTGTTACAAAGGTATTTTATTTTTTTTGAACTTATTTGAACTCCACACTTTTTTGTGTGTTCAAAATGAACCATTCAAAGCCACATCATCAATTTTCAACCCTTTCTGACTTCATCTGGTATTTTTCATGCATTTACTGATTTTTTTGAGCTAAATGACCATGAAATTGAAAAGCACTACAAATGAACTCTGAAAAGGTTGAAAGTTGGCATGGTATCATCATTTCACCCACATAACATGTGCTAAAAAGTTGAGAGGGTTACGGCAAAAACTGGATGCACTTCGTGTACAAAACGGACAATCTCTTTCGAAGTATCAGGGTTTCGGACGAAAACTCATCTGTTACAAAGGTATTTCATTTTTTTGAACATATTTGAACTCCAGACTTTTTGTGTGTTCAAAATGAACCATTCAAAGCCACATCATCAATTTTCAACCCTTTCTGACTTCATCTGGTATTTTTCATGCATTTACTGATTTTTTTAAGCTAAATGACCCTGAAATTGAAAAGCACTACAAATGAACTTTGAAAAGGTTGAAAGTTGGCATGGTATCATCATTTCACCCACATAGCATGTTATAAAAAGTTGAGAGGGTTATGGCAAAAACTGGATGCACTTCGTGTACAAAACGGACAATCTCTTTCGAAGTATCAGGGTTTCATACGAAAACTCATCTGTTACAAAAGGCATTTCATTTCTTCACATGTAACTGCAGTGATATTCTATATCAAAGGCATCATCATACTAGTTGTGGAGAGAAAGTCTTCACTTTTTCTTCGCTTGTGTCCTTTGCTTATTGCGCCGTAACCATGGATAATCTTCATCGTTTAACAGGGTGCTTGGGTCAGCCTTGACTTTGAAGAGAGGAATTTCATGAAACTTTTCATAATCTTCAGACATGTCTGTCTTGCCCTCCAATCCAACGATGTCTCTTTTTCCTGAAAGAACTATGTGGCGCTTTGGCTCATCGTATGATGTATTTGCTTCCTTATCTTTTCTTTTTCTCGGTTTGGTATACATGTCCTTCACATAGAAAACCTGCGCCACATCATTGGCTAGGACAAATGGTTCGTCTGTGTACCCAAGATTGTTCAGATCCACTGTTGTCATTCCGTACTGTGGGTCTACCTGTACCCCGCCTCCTGACAGATTGACCCATTTGCACTGAAACAAAGGGACCTTGAAATCATGTCCATAGTCAAGTTCCCATATGTCCACTATGTAACCATAATATGTGTCCTTTCCTCTCTTGGTTGCTGCATCAAAGCGGACACCGCTGTTTTGGTTGGTGCTCTTTTGATCTTGGGCGATCGTGTAAAATGTATTCCCATTTATCTCGTACCCTTCGTAAGTCAATACAGTCGAAGATGGTCCCCTGGCCAACGAGTACAGCTCATCAGAAACAATGTTGTCACCCATGAGATGTGTTTGCAACCAACTGCCGAAAGTCCTGATGTGTTCATATGTAATCCAGTCGTCACACTGCTCCGGGTGTTTGGAGCGTAGAATATTCTTGTGTTCATCGACATACGGGGTCACCAAGGTAGAATTCTGTAGAACTGTGTAGTGTGCTTGAGACCAAGAATGCCCGTCCCTACATATTATTGAGTCCGCTCCTTGCGTGCCTTTTCCAGTCAGTCTCCCCTCATACCGCCATTGAGGGAGACCAATCTTCTTAAGGTTAGGAATGAAGTCAACACAAAACCCAATGACATCCTCTGTTTGATGGCCCATGGAGATGCTTCCTTCTGGCCTAGCGCGGTTACGAACATATTTCTTTAAGACTCCCATGAACCTCTCAAAGGGGAACATATTGTATAGAAATACAGGGCCCTGAATGACAATCTCGTCGACTAGATGAACTAGGACGTGCGTCATGATATTGAAGAAGGATGGTGGGAACACCAGCTCGAAACTAACAAGACATTGCACCAAATCACTCCTTAACCTTGGCAGGATTTCTGGATCGATCACCTTCTGAGAGATTGCATTGTGGAATGCACATAGCTTCACAATGGCTAATCGAACGTTTTCCGGTAGAAGCCCCCTCAATGCAACCGGAAGCAGTTGCGTCATAATCACGTGGCAGTCATGAGACTTTAGGTTCTGGAACTTTTTCTCTTCCATATTTATTATTCCCTTTATATTCGACGAGAAGCCAGACGGGACCTTCATACTGAGCAGGCATTCAAAGAAGATTTCCTTCTCTTCTTTGGTAAGAGCGTAGCTGGCAGGACCTTCATACTGCTTTGGATGCATGCCGTCTTTTTCATGCACACGTTGCTGTTCCTCCCGTGCCTCCGGTGTATCTTTTGTCTTCCCATACACTCCCAAGAAGCCTAGCAGGTTCACGCAAAGATTCTTCGTCACGTGCATCACGTCGATTGCAGAGCGGACCTCTAGGTCTTTCCAATAGGGTAGGTCCCAAAATATAGATTTCTTCTTCCACATGGGTGCGCGTCCCGTATCGTCAGTCGGAACAGATAGTCCGCCAGCACCCTTTCCAAAGATTACTTGTAAATCATTGACCATATCAAGTATGTGATCACCAGTACGGAGTGTTGGAAATATGCCCTAGAGGCAATTAATAAAGTGTTTATTATCATATTTCTCCGTTCATGATAATGTTTATTATTCATGCTAGAATTGTATTGACCGGAAACTTAATACATGTGTGGATAATAGACAAATACGGAGTCCCTAGTAAGCCTCTACTAGACTAGCTCGTTGATCAAAAGATGGTCAAGATTTCCTGACCATGGACATGAGTTGTCATTTGATAATGGGATCACATCATTAGGAGAATGATGTGATGGACTTGACCCAACCGTTAGCATAGTAATGATCGTTCAGTTTATTGCTATTGTTTTCACTATGTCAAATACACGTTCCTCTGACCATGAGATCATGCAACTCCCGGATACCGTAGGAATACTTTGGGTGTATCAAACGTCACAACGTAACTGGGTGATTATAAAGGTGCACTACAGGTATCTCCGAAAGTGTTTGTTGAGTTGGCATGGATCGAGATTGGGATTTGTCACTCCGACTATCGGAGAGGTATCTCTGGGCCCTCTCGGTAATACAGCATCACAGAAGCCTTGCAAGCACCATGACTAAAGAGTTAGTTGCAAGATGATGTATTACGGAACGAGTAAAGAGACTTGCCGGTAACGAGATTGAACTAGGTATTGGATACCGACGATCGAATCTCGGGCAAGTAACATACCGCCGGACAAAGGGAACAACGTATGTTGACATATGAGGTTCACGGATAAAGATCTTCGTGGAATATGTAGGAACCAATATGAGCATCCAGGTCCCGCTGTTGGTTATTGACCAGAGAGTTGTGTCGGTCATGTCTACATCATTCCCGAACCCGTAGGGTCCGCACACTTAAGGTTCGATGATGATATAGTATTATATGAGTTATGTGATTGGTGACCGAATGTTGTTCGGAGTCCCGGATGAGATCACGGACATGACGAGGAGTCTCGGAATGTCCGAGAGATAAAGATTCATATATTGGAAGGTGGTATTCGGACACCGGAAAGGCTCCAGAAGGTTCCGGATATTTTATCGGTGTACCTGGCGGTTACCGGAACCCCCCGGAGGGCCACATGGGCCACATGGGCCATGTAGGGGAGGAGCAACAGCCCACAAGGGGCTGGTGCACCCCCCCTTGGGGGCCAAACCGAATTGGGCTAGGGTTGGGGGCCGCCCCCCCTTCCTTCTCCTTCTCCCCCCCTTCCAAGTAGGATTCGGCCTCCCTAAGGGGGCGCAGACCCTTGGCTGCCTCCTCCCCCCTCCCTCCTTTATATACGGAGGAGGGGCACCCCTTGGAGACACACAATTGTCCCATAGACGTGTGCGGTGCCCCGATCTCCGTTTTCCACCTCGGTCATATTTTCGGAGAGCTTAGGCGAAGCCCTGCCGGAATCACTTCACCGTCACCGTCGCCACGCCGTCGTGCTGACGGAACTCATCTACTTCCTCGACGTCTTGCTGGATCAAGAAGGCAAGGATCGTCACCGAGCTGCACGTGTGTAGAACTCGGAGGTGCCATACGTTCGGTACTCGATCGGTGGAGCTCGAAGGATTGTTCGACTACATCAACCGCGTTGTGAGACGCTTCCGCTAACGGTCTACGAGGGTACGTAGACACACTCTCCCCTCTCGTAGCGATGCATCTCCATGGATAGATCTTGCGTGAGCGTAGGAATTTTTTTTGAAATTACATGCTCCGTTCCCCAACAGTGGCATCCGAGCCAGGTCTATGCGTAGATGTGATTTGCACGAGTAGAACACAAGTGAGTTGTTGGTGTGGGTGTATACATATTGCTTGCCATTACTAGTTGTTACTTGATTCGGCGGTATTGTGAGATGAAGCGGCCCGGATCGACATTACGCGTACGCTTACGCGAGACAGGTTTCATCGCTACGTGCACTCGTTGCATAAAGGTGTCTGGCGCGTGTCTGTCTCTCTCACTTTAGTTGAATCGGTTTCAATGAAGAGGGTTCTTTTAGAAGATCAAAAAGCAATCACTACACCACGTTGTGGTTTTGTGTAGGTAAGAACGGTTCTTGCAAACCCGTAGCAGCCACGTAAAACTTGCAACTACAAAGTAGAGGACGTCTAACTTGTTTTTGCAGGGTATGCTGGTGATGTGATATGGCCAAGACATGATGTGATATAAGTTGTTGTATGAGATGATCATGTTTTGTAAGTTATCAGGCAACCGGCAGGAGCCTTATGGTTGTCTCTTTATTGTATGCAATGCCAACGCTATGTAATTGCTTTACTTTACCGCTATAAGTTAGCAGTAGTAGTAGTAGCAATAGCCGGCGAGACGACCACGACGCTACGATGGAGATCAAGGTGTCACGACGCTACGATGGAGATCAAGGTGTCAACCCGGTGACGATGGAGATCATGACGGTGCTTTACTGATGGAGATCAAAAGCACAAGACGATGATGGCCATATCATGTCACATATATTGAATTGCATGTGATGTTAATCCTTTTTATGCATCTTATTTTGCTTAGGACGACGGTAGCATTATAAGATGATCCCTTCACTAAATTTCAAGATAAGTGTTCTCCCCTAGTATTCACCGTTGCGAAGGTTCGACGCTTCTAAGCACCACGTGATGATCGGGTGTGATGGATTCTTTCGTTCGCATACAACGGGTGTAAGCCAGTTTTACACACACAGAATACTTGGGTTAAACTTGACGAGCCTAGCAGGTACAGACATGGCCTCGGAACACAAGAGACCGAAAGGTCGAACATGAGTCATATAGTAGATATGATCAACATGAAAGATGTTCACCATTGATAACTAATCCACCTGACGTGATGATCGGACGTGGTTTAGTTGATGTGGATCATTTTACACTTAGACAACTTGAGGGATGTTAATCTAAGTGGGAGTTCTTAAGTAATTTGATTAATTGAACTTCAATTGTCATGAACATAGTCTTACTTGTCTTGGCAAATTTATGTTGTAGATCAATAGACCGCGCTGTAGTTCTCCTGTTTTTATTATGTTCCTAGAGAAAACAAAGTTGAAAGTTGATGGAAGCAACTATGCGGACTAGGTCCGTGATCTGAGGATTGTCCTCACTGCTGCACAGAAGGCTTATGTCCTTAATGCACCGCTCAGTGAAATACCCCTACGGCTTCGTCTGAGGACGTTATGAACGTCTGGCAGACAAGAAAAGACGACTACTCGATAGTTCAGTGCGCCATACTTTACGGCTTAGAACCGGAGCTCCAAATATGTTTTGAGCAACACGGAGCATATGAGATGTTCCAAGAGCTGAAAATTTGTTTTTCAAGCTCACACCCGGGTCGAGAGGTATGACACCTTCGACAAGTTCTATAGCTACAAGATGGAGGAGAACAGCTCCGTTAGTGAGCATGTACTCAGAATGTCTGAGTACTTCAAACACTTGAATCAAGTGGGAGTTAGACTTCCGAATAAAGTGGTGATTGATAGAGTTCTCCAGTCACTATCACTAAGCTACTGGATCTTCGTGATGAACTATAAACATGCAGGGGATAGAAGATCCTTAAGCTATTCGCGATGCTACAATCTGCGGATGTAGAAATCAAAAAAGGGAGCATCAAGTGTTGATGGTTAATAAGACCACTAGTTTCAAGAAGGGCAAGGGAAAGAAAAGGGAACTTCAAGAAGAACGGTAAAACAGTTGCCGCTCACGCGAAGAAACCCAAGGCTGAACCAAACCCGAGACTTAGTGCTCCCATTGCAAAGGGAAATGTCACAGGGAGCGGAACTTCCCCAAAGTAACTGGCAGATAATAAGACTGGCAATGTCAACAAAGATATTTGATATACATGTTATTGATATGTACCTTACTAGTACTCGTAGGAGCACCTGGGTATTTGATACTTGTTCAGTTGCTTACAACTTGAAACATGGAGCTTCGGAATAAACGAGGGCTAGCTAAGAACGAGGTGACGATGTGCATTGGAAGTGTCTCCAAGGTTGATGTGATCACCATCGCCACGTTCTCTCTACCTTCAGGATTAGTGATGAACCTAAATAATTGTTATTTGGTGCTTGCGTTAAGCATGAACATTATATCTGATAGTGTTTATTGCAAGACGGTTATTCAATTTCCGAGAATAATTGTTATTCTATTTATTTGGATAATATCATTGATGATCATGCACTTAAAATGAAAGGTTTATTGAATCTTGATCGTAGTAATACATATGTTCATAACACGAATGCCAAAAGATAATGATAGTACCACATATTTGTGGCACTGCCGCTTAGGTCATATCAGTGTTAAACACATGAAGAAACTCCATGCAGATGGGTTTTTGGAATCTCTTGATTATGAATCATTTGATACATGTGAACCGTGCCTTATTGGCAAGATGACTAAAACTCCGTTCTCCGGAACAATGGAGCGAACAACCAACTTATTGGAAATAATACATACCGATGTATGCGGTCCGATGAGTGTTGAGGCGCGCGGTGGATATCGTTATGTTCTCACGTTCACTGATGATTTGAGTAGATATGGTTATGTCTACTTGATGAAGCATAAATCTGAAACATTTGAAAAGTTTAAAGAATTTCAGAGTGAAGTAGAGAACCATCGTAACAAGAAAATAAAGTTCTTACGATCTGATCGTGGAGGAGAATATTTGAGTTACGAGTTTGGCAATCACTTAAGACAATGTGGAATTGTTTCACAGCTCACGCCACATGGAACACCACAGCGTAATGGTATGTCCGAACGTCGTAATCGTACTCTATTGGATATGGTGCGTTCTATGATGTCTCTTACCGATTTGCCACTATCATTTTGGGGTCATGCATTAGAGACAGCTGCATTCACTTTAAACAAGGGCACCGTCTAAATCCGTTGAGATGACACCGTATGAACTGTGGTTTGCAAGAAACCTAAGATGTCGTTTCTAAAAGTTTGGGGATGCGATGCTTATGTCAAAAGGCTTCAGCCCGATAAGCTCGAACCCAAAGCGGATAAGTGCGTCTTCATAGGATACCCAAAAGAAACCGTTGGGTACACCTTCTACCACAGATCCGAAGGAAAAGTATTCGTTGCTAAGAATGGATCCTTTCTAGAGAAGGAGTTTCTCTCGAAAGAAGTGAGTGGGAGGAAAGTAGAACTTGATGAGGTAATTGTACCTCCTCTGGATAGTAGTACGCCACAGAAAGAAATTTCTGTGACACCGACACAGACCAGAGAGGAAGTAGATGATGATGATCATGAAGCTTCGGATCAAGTTGCTACAGAACCTCGTAGGTCAACCAGGACACGCTCCGCACCAGATTGGTACGGCAATCCTGTCTTGGAAGTCATGTTGTTAGACAACGGTGAACCTACGAACTATGAAGAAACGATGGCGAGCCCGGATTCCAACAAATGGCTTGAGGCCATGAAATCCGAGATTAGATCCATGTATGAGAACAAAGTGTGGACTTTGGTAGACTTGTTCGATGAACGGCGAGCTATTAAAAATAAATGGATCTTTAAGAAGAAGACGGACGCTGATGGTAATGTCACCGTCTATAAAGCACGACTTGTTGCTAAAGGTTATCGACAAGTTCAAGGAGTTGACTACGATGAGACTTTCTCACCCGTAGCGATGCTAAAGTCTGTCAGAATTATGTTAGCAATTGCCGCGTTTTATGATTATGAAATCTGGCAAATGGACGTCAAAAACGGCATTCCTTAATGGATTCCTTAAGGAAGAATTGTATATGATGCAACCAGAAGGTTTTGTCGATCCTAAAGGTGCTAACAAAGTATGCAAGCTCCAGCGATCCATCTATGGACTGGTGCAAGCATCTCGGAGCTGGAATACTCGCTTTGATGAAGTGATCAAAGCGTTTGGGTTTATGCAAGTTTATGGAGAAACTTGTATTTACAACAAAGTGAGTGGGAGCTCTATAACATTTCTAATAAAGTATATGTGATTGGAAATGATGTAGAATTTCTGGAAAGCATAAAGAATTAATTGAAAGGAGTTTTTCAATAAAAACCTGTTTTGAGTTATCCACGGTTTGGGCATCGAGATCTATAGAGATAGATCAAGACACCTGATAAAAGATTTTCACACACCTTGATGAGATTTTGAAGAAGTTCAAAATGGATCAAGTCAAAAGAAATAAGTTCTTGGCTGGTGGGAAGTGGAGTAAGACTTGAAGATCTAGGTAAAGGTTGCTTACATATTAGGCATCAAGATCTATAGAGATAGATCAAGACGCCTCATTGGACTTTCACAAAGCACATACCTTGACAAGATTTTGAAGAAGTTCAAAATGGATCAGTCAAAGAAAGGGTTCTTGCCTGTATTGCAAGGTGTGAGATTGAGTAAGACTCAAAGCCCGACCACGGCAGAAGACAAAGAGAAGATGAGTGTCATCCCCTATGCCTCAGCCATAGGCTCTATTTTGTATGCCATGCTGTGTACCAGATGTGTGCCTCGCTATTAGCTTGGTGGGAAGGTACCAAAGTGATCCAGGAGTAGATCACTGGACAGCGGTCAAGAATATCCTGAAGTACTTGAAAAGGACTAAGGAAGAATTTCTCGGGAATAGAGGTGATAAAGAGTTCGCCGTAAAGGGTTACGTCGATGCAAGCTTTAAACACTGATCCGAAAGACTATGAGTCTCAGACCGGATAAGTATAGTGGGGAAATCTTTTGGAGTAGCTCCAAACAGAGTGTGGTAGCAGCATCTACATATAACATAGAGATTTGCCAAGAACACACGGATCTGAATATTGCAGACCCGTTGACTAAAACCTCTCTCACAAGCAAAACATGATCAGCCCTAGAACTGATTGGATGTTAATTACATGGAGATGTAAACTAGATTATTGACTCTAGTGCAAGTGGGAGACTGTTGGAAATATGCCCTAGAGGCAATTAATAAAGTGTTTATTATCATATTTCTCCGTTCATGATAATGGTTTATTATTCATGCTAGAATTGTATTGACCGGAAACTTAATACATGTGTGGATAATAGACAAATACTGAGTCCCTAGTAAGCCTCTACTAGACTAGCTCGTTGATCAAAAGATGGTCAAGATTTCCTGACCATGGACATGAGTTGTCATTTGATAATGGGATCACATCATTAGGAGAATGATGTGATGGACTTGACCCAACCGTTAGCATAGCAAATGATCGTTGAGTTTATTGCTATTGCTTTCACTATGTCAAATACACGTTCCTCTGACCATGAGATCATGCAATTCCCGGATACCGTAGGAATACTTTGGGTGTATCAAACGTCACAACGTAACTGGGTGATTATAAAGGTGCACTACAGGTATCTCCGAAAGTGTTTGTTGAGTTGGCATGGATCGAGATTGGGATTTGTCACTCCGACTATCGAAGACGTATCTCTGGGCCCTCTCGGTAATACAGCATCACAGAAGCCTTGCAAGCACCATGACTAAAGAGTTAGTTGCAAGATGATGTATTACGGAACGAGTAAAGAGACTTTCCGGTAACGAGATTGAACTAGGTATTGGATACCGACGATCGAATCTCGGGCAAGTAACATACCGCCGGACAAAGGGAACAACGTATGTTGACATATGAGGTTCACCGATAAAGATCTTCGTGGAATATGTAGGAACCAATATGAGCATCCAGGTCCCGATGTTGGTTATTGACCAGAGAGTTGTCTCGGTCATATCTACATCATTCCCGAACCCGTAGGGTCCGCACACTTAAGGTTCGATGACGATATAGTATTATATGAGTTATGTGATTGGTGACCGAATGTTGTTCGGAGTCCCGGATGAGATCACGGACATGACGAGGAGTCTCGGAATGTCCGAGAGATAAAGATTCATATATTGGAAGGTGGTGTTCGGACACCGAAAAGGTTCCGGAAGGTTCCGGATAATTTATCGGTGTACCGGGGGGTTACCGGAACCCCCCGGAGGGCCACATGGGCCACATGGGCCATGTAGGGGAGGAGCAACAGCCCACAAGGGGCTGGTGCGCCCCCCCTAGGGGGCCAAATCGAATTGGGCTAGGGTTGGGGGCCGGCCCCCCTTCCTTCTCCCTCTCCCCCCTTCCAAGTAGGAATCCTACTTGGAGTAGGATTGGCGGGGGGGGGCACCCCTAGGAGGATTCGGCCTCCCTAAGGGGGCGCAGCCCCTTGGCTGCCTCCTCCCCCCTCCCTCCTTTATATACGGAGGAGGGGCACCCCTTGGAGACACACAATTGTCCCATAGCCGTGTGCGGTGCCCCGATCTTCGTTTTCCACCTCGGTCATATTTTCGGAGAGCTTAGGCGAAGCCCTGCCGGAATCACTTCACCGTCACCGTCGCCACGCCGTCGTGCTGACGGAACTCATCTACTTCCTCGACGTCATGCTGGATCAAGAAGGCGAGGATCGTCACCGAGCTGCACGTGTGTAGAACTCGGAGGTGCCGTACATTTGGTACTCGATCGGTGGAGCTCCAAGGATTGTTCGACTACATCAACCGCGTTGTGAGACGCTTCCGCTAACGGTCTATGAGGGTACGTAGACACACTCTCCCCTCTCGTAGCGATGCATCTCCATGGATAGATCTTGCGTGAGCGTAGGAATTTTTTTGAAATTACATGCTCCGTTCCCCAACACGGAGGGCGGGCTTCTTCCGGTGATCTGCCTCACCTTTGAAATGCTTTCCTTTCTTTCGACATTGATGGTTGGTCGGAAGAAATCGACGATGCCCCAGGTACACATTCTTCCTGCATTTGTCCAAATATATACTGTCGGTGTCATCTAAACAGTGTGTGCATGCGTGGTAACCCTTGTTTGTCTGTCCTGTAAGGTTACTGAGAACAGGCCAATCGTTGATGGTTACAAACAGCAACGCATGTAGGTCAAATTCCTCCTGTTCGTTCTCATCCCACACACGTACACCTCTTCCATTCCATAGCTGTAAAAGTTCATCAACTAATGGCCTTAGGTACACATTAATGTCATTGCCGGGTTGCTTAGGGCCTTGGATGAGCACTGGCATCATAATGAACTTCCGCTTCATGCACAACCAAGGAGAAAGGTTATACATACATAGAGTCACAGGCCATGTGCTATGCTTGCTGCTCTGATCCCCAAAAGGATTAACGCCATCTGTACTTAAACCAAACCATACGTTCCTTGGGTCATCTGTAAAGTCGCTCCACTTTCTCTCGATCTTTCTCCACTGTGACCCGTCAGCGGGTGCTCTCAACTTCCCGTCTTTCTTACGGTCTTTTATGTGCCATTGCATCAACTCGGCATGCTTTTTGTTTCTGAACAGACGTTTCAACCGTGGTATTATAGGAGCATACCACATCACCTTGGCAGGAACCCTCTTCCCGGTGCGCTGGCCCTCAACATCACCAGGGTCATCTCTTCTGATCTTATACCGCAATGCACCGCATACCGGGCATGCGTTCAAATCCTCGTACGCACCGCGGTAGAGGATGCAGTCATTAGGGCATGCATGTATCTTCTGCACCTCCAATCCTAGAGGGCATAGAACCTTCTTTGCTTCGTACGTACTGCCGAGCAATTCGTTATCCTTTGGAAGCTTCTTCTTCATTATTTTCAGTAGCGAACTAAATCCCTTGTCAGATACACCATTGTCTGCCTTCCATTGCAGCAATTCTAGTGTGGTACCGAGCTTTCTGTTGTCATCTTCGCAATTTGGGTAGAACCCTTTTTTCTGATCCTCTAACATGCGATCGAACTTCAACTTCTCCCTTTCACTTTCGCATTCTCTCTGTGCATCAACAATGACCCGGCGAAGATCATCATCGGGCACATCGTCTGGTTCCTCTTGATCTTCAGCTTCCCCCATTGCAGCATCACCGTATTCAGGGGGCGGGTAGTTGTCTTCTTCTTCGTTGTCTTCCATCATAACCCCTCTTTCTCCGTGCTTGGTCCAAACATTATAGTGTGGCATAAAACCCTTCTTAAGCAGGTGGAAGTGAAGGGTTTTAGAGTTGGAGAAAGCCTTCGTATTCTCACAGACAGTACATGGACAATGCATAAAACCATTCTGCTTGTTTGCCTCAGCCGCTTCGAGAAAATTATGCAGGCCCTTAATATACTCGGAGGTGCGTCAGTCACCGTACAACCATTGCCGGTTCATCTGCGTGCGTTATATAGTTCTCATTATTGAACAACATATAGCTCTCTAGAGCATCTAATTAAAACATACATTGAAACTATGTAAAAAATTTAAATGCAACAACAAATGCGATCATAACCGCAACTAAGGTACCAATTGATCCAACGGCATAATGATACCAAGCCTCAGTATGAATGGCATATTTTCTAATCTTTCTAATCTTCAAGCGCATTGCATCCATCTTGATCTTGTGATCGTCGACGACATCGGCAACATTCAACTCCAACTTCATCTTCTCCTCTTCAACTCTTTGTAATTTTTCTTTCAAGTAATTGTTTTCTTTTTCAACCAAATTTAACTTCTCGACAAGAATTTCTATGTCGGTTGGAATTTCCGGTTCACATACCTCCTAGATTAAAAAATCTATGTCACGTTGGTCGGCATAATTGTCATAAACACTAAATAAAACAAATAGTTATAAAAGATAATATATACCACATCCGAATCATAGACAGGACGAGGGCCGACGGAGGCGGATACCAAAACCATCGCACTATATAATAACAAACAATAATAAAAGTAAGAAAATTACACAAGTATCTATCTAAATCATACAAGTAAGAACTTTTTTCTTTTAGAAAGAAGATAAGAAGAAGAGGCTAACCACGGTGGTGCTAGCGCCGAGATGGGCGCGGGCGATCGACGGCGGTGAGGACGGGGACGGGACAGGACGGACCGCCAAACCTAGACAAATCTTGAGGAAAATGGAGCTTGGACAAGGAGCTTCGAGAGGAGAAAGCTTAAGTGTGGCTCGGGCATTTCATCGAACACCTCATGTGCATAGGAGGTGAGCTAGAGCACCACAAAGCTCTCCCACGGCCGGCCAAAAAAACAGAGCAGTGCACTGCTCTGCTCGCGGGCAGGGGGTATATATAGGCCAACCATTGGTCCCGGTTTGTGGCTGGAACCGGGACTAAAGGACACCATTTGGTCTCAGTTCCACCCACAAACCGGGACCAATGGTTGTGGGCTAGGAGCGAGGCCCATTGGTCCCGGTTCGTGTCTGGAACCGGGACCAAAGGGGTCAGACGAACCGGAACCAATGGCCCACGAGGCCCGGCCAGCGCCCTGGCCTCACGAACCGGGACCGATGCCCCCATGGGTCCCGGTTCGTGAGTGAACCGGGATTAATGGGATTTCAGGCCTGGACCAAAGCCCTGTTTTCTACTAGTGTTCCGGCTCTAGATGCTCTGAGTTCTCAAATCTCCCGCCGTCCGCGTGACCTAACAATAGCTAGAGCTAGCGGTCGAATTGCGCAACAGCACCGTGACTAAACGGGAACAGAGCCCACGTAGTGCCTAAGTGACATAGGAAGAGCCAGTTTTTTTCTAGCTTTTAGAATAAGCTGAAATAAATTGTCCCTACCCCGCTTATTGTGGAAGCCCAACCAAATTTATTTTTTTAGAATCCTACTAACTAAAACTTCATTTGTAGACTTTTTAAAACAAATTTTTAGTTAGGCTTCTAGAATAAGCTGCCTCATCTTATTTTAGAAGCCAAAAAAGCTAGAACTGGCATGAAACTAGGGGTGCGTTTGGTTGCCCGCATTAGGTCCAACTGGGGCATGAAATGGGCGTTTGGTTGACAACGCAGAGGGCTGGCTCGCATGCGCACGAAGCTTAAAGCAGCCCTAAGGCTGGCTCGCTAGAAACCGCCGATTCGGCAGTTTCTAGCGAGCTAGCCTTAGGGCGGCGCAGGCTCGCACGCGGGGGGCGCAGGGCGAAAGCGAGTGAGGATGGCGGGAGATGGAATTCGGGTGCGGCCGCAGCGCGCCAAATCTAGGCTCACCTCCCCTCCCCCAACCCATTTACTCGATCACCGCTACCTCTAAGACAGCCTCCACCTCCGACGACATCTCAGATCTGTGCAGGCGGCGGCGGCGGCGTCTCAAATCTGTGCAAGCGCCGGCGGCGGCGGCGGCGGATCCGGCAGTAGGAGCTATTGCTGCTCGTCCTTGACTCAGCCATGGCCCTCCCTTCGTCGTCCTCGTCTCCGATGCCGGTAAGCAACACCCCCTCTCCCCAATGTTAGGTTCCGTTGTTAGGTCCTTAGGCGTGTAGGACTAATTTCCCCCATTGCTCAACGCACCCTCGATGTGGACTAGGTTACGGACGCACGGATGCGGGTGGTAGTTCAGGCAGCAGCGCTGATATCTGTGATTCAGGCATGGGTCATGTTCATGCACAAGAGAGCTGTTCACCGTGGTGAGACACCTGTCATCAGATATGCTCCAATGCTTGCACGGGAGCACGAAAGGCCCGGCAATCTGAACCACATATACAACTGCACCGACACAGAGGCTCTGTGGATGCTTAGAATGAAAAGAGCACCATTTTTCAGACTTGCCCAGATCTTCAGGACCAGAGGGCTGCTAGAAGATAGCATCCACACGAGTGTAGAAGAGCAAGTGGCAATGTTCCTTCATGTTGTTGGCCATAACCAGAGATTCGGGGTTATCCACTACTCGTTCAAGAGATCAATAGCTCAAGGTACTTCAAGCAAGTGTTGTATGTTGTTGGGGAGCCGAGAGGAGAGATGACCAAGTCACCATCTGGCCGAACTCCTAACAAGATTCACACTATCCCAAGATGGTAACCATACTTCAAGGTGGGCAACACAGTATGTAGTTCATTGCTTCATATGCTAGGATTGTACAAGGTGAGTACAAACACAGTCTTCTATTGCCATTTTAGGATTGCATTGTGGCAATAGATGGTACTCATGTCACTGCTAGAGTGCCGAAGTCACAATCTGCAGCATTTAGGGGGAGGAAGCACTACACAAGCTAGAATGTGCTTGCTGCTGTTGACTTCGATATGAAGTTCACATATGTGCTGGCTGGCTGGGAAGGGTCAGCACATGATGCTAACATATTCAATGACAGCATGAATCAACCTGATGGCATCAACATCCCTGATGGCAAGTTCTACCTAGGAGATGATGGTTATGCATGCAAACCAGGTGTTCTTCCACCCTTCAGGAAGACCAGGTACCATCTTAACGAGTTCTCTGGTAGGAACTACCCTAGGACTCCACAGGAGCTGTTCAATCTCAGACACTCCAGCCTTAGAGTAACCATTGAGAGAGCATTTGGAGCTCTGAAGAACAGGTTCAAGATCCTGGATCAAAAGCCATTCCACCCTTATCCCACTCATGTTAAGCTTGTTCTTTCATGTTGCATTCTACATAACTGGATCCTGCAGTGGGGTTTTGATGAACATGTGCATGAGGAGGAAGATGTGACGCCTGCCGATATTGACATCGGTGGCCATGGTGTGGAGGCATTTGACAACGATGCCCGGAAGACCAAAAGGATGGAGTCGGCGCAGGCAATGTGGGATAACACAGGCCAGACAAGGATCTGAAGAAAAGTAAAGGAAGAGGCACAAGAGCAGCAGCAGAAGAAGAAGAAGAGGAACAGCAGTAGCAGCAGAAGAGGTAAGAGGTAGAGGAAGAGGATGCAGGATGAACTTTCCCATTCAGCCAATCGGCTCTTAATAATGTGTGCTGACATTTGATAGTAGCTAGGATGAACCGTAATTTGTTTCGTAGCTAGGAGTGATACTCAGGTCGTCTATGGTAAGGTCACCACTAGTGAGAAGTGGTGAGAGCACCTAATGCAGGTTGCAACCAAACAGCGTGTGGTATTTGCGCCTGATACAATGCAGGCAACCAAACAGCGGGTCTAAATTAGTTCCCTCATGCAGCTAAACTATATGCAGGCAACCAACCGAGGTGCATATGTTGGTTTTCCTTCCGTTTTTACTTAACCTGGCTCCACTCAACAACACATGAAATACAATCACTGTTCAATTGAGGCAACCAAAGGCACCCTAGCTAGCATGTGACGTGAGAGTGTGAAGCTAGAAATGGCCTGAAACTAGCTAGCATGTGACTGTGAGAGTGTGACGGCTAGCTGCTCCTGCTTCCCGATGTGCATCCGTGCTTCAATGTGCTCCTTGTCATTGGGCACAGGCGGTGCGGAGACGGAGAGAGCGAGAGAGAGAGAGAGAGACGGGTCACAGGGCACCGTCCTAGCGCATAGGGAGAGAGGCGGACGGATCGATGCCGCCGTGCCGGGGAGGAGGATTACCGCGTGCTATCTGGCTGGCTCCAATGGCAATGGCTTCCTCCCTTCTCCTACAGTAGCCTCGAGTAGGAAAAGAGCCAGAGCCAGAGACATCAGCGTGCAAAAGCGTTCACTGTAGCGAGAGATCAGTGTGTAAAAGTGTTCACTGTAGCGCGGCGCGGCTCGCCCGCGACAGCGAGCCCGAGCGGCTCCAGACCCACACGAGGGAGGATCCTGCCGATATTCGCACGTCACGGCGGGCGAGCCGTCGACGGCGTTCAGATCGATCGACAGAGACAGACCCCGACGACTCGTGCCGGAGCCGTACGAATCGAGTCTTGAAGATTCAACAAATCTGAATCACGTTGCCCGTGTGCGATGATGCCGACACCAACGGATCGGCGCTGGCGGCGCGTCAGTTTGACATGAAACCGGGGGATGCGACGGTCGGTCCGATCGTCAGCTAAAACTTGCGAAAATGGAAATCCACGAATCTGCGTGTACCGTCTCAGGGTTGGTGTCCAAGCCGTGGGCATTTTGCTTTTGCTGCGCCATATATGTAACAGTCGAGCAGTAGAGGTCCTTGGAAAGGACTAGGTATGCATGTACTGAATCGCCGGGTTGCTCGTGCCTCCCGCCGTGCATCTCGCGCGCAGGAGACACACGGCTGACGGCTTGCCCAGTTGCCCTGTATGTATGAATGTGCTCGTCGAGTCATTGGCCAGACACTGGTGGTGGTGGTGGTGCTGATGCTGAGACGGAGAGAGACACACGGGTACGAGTAGAGAGAGAGAGACGGATCGATAGCGCAATCTGGCTTTGGAATAAGTGAGACAGAGGCAGCGATGCAACGTCTTCACTCACTGTAGCGGCGCGACGCGACGCCGGAGCAGTGGCCGGGAGGGCGACGGGGCATCATCGCGAGGTCGCAAGCTTGCAAACTCCGTTCCGTCTCCGTCGGGTGGGCCCAAAACGAGTAATTTGTAGCCCTTTTTTGTTCGTAGGATAGAAATATCACATGAATATAGAAAACTTGTAGAAAACGAAATGACAACGCTGGCCTGTAAACCGGACAGCGCATCCGTACACGGACACGGATGCGGGAGACGACCATCTAATGTTATCCACATACATTTCAAAACAAATTATTCATCAAACACGATCGATTTTCATTAAAGTTCGGGCATAATTTAAATAAAAAGGTCGATATTTCGACTGTTACTACTCCCTCCGTTTCTAAATATTTGTCTTTTTAAAGATTTAACTACGGACTACATATGAAGCAAAATGGATGAATCTACACTCTAAATTATATCTATATACAATCCGTATGTAGTCCGTAGTGAAATCTCTACAAAGACAAATTTTTAGGAACGGAGGGAGTAAAAACTAAAAAATACCCTAAACTCTATACCGGACGACCATCTCGTATGTGTGGCCGCACTGCCATCTTGCACCATCGTCGCCGTTCGTGCCGTCGTCAGTGTCATCGTCATCGTCGTCCCTCCGGTAACGAAAGGGTGCCTGAGGGCTGCGACAGAGGAGTCGCTAAGCAACCACTCCTGGTCGATCTTGGCGAGACCGTCGTCAAGGACCCCACGTGGAGGCGAGGTCTAGGTCATTGTGGACCCATTCCGGCACCGCGTTGTACTTGGCAAACATGGAGCGGGGGGCGTCGTTGCGCTGGTCGTACAACGCATTTTGCCTCGTTGTGCGCTCCTCCTTGGACACGACATCCCTCAAACCCGAGGGACCGCCATAACCACCTCCCCCAAGGTAGTGGAGGATGCGTCCCTGCGCCTTCATGACGGGGCGGCGGGTTGCGGCAGGATGGTGACGCGGGCTCCTCCTTCACACGATGGGTGTGCGGGGTGATGCGGACTCCTCCCGGACGCATGGCGGTTGCGTGCGGGGGGGGGGGGGGGGGGGGGGTCGTCCTTAACCCGCCGGAGAGGGGACACCGACTCCCGCTTCACACGGACGCGTGGCGGGGACGGTTGCTCCTCCTTGACACTCGTCGGTGGTGGTGGCGCAATGATCTTCTACGTCCGTCAGAGTGGACGCCGCGAGGAGATGGGGCCGCTGCCGCTGCTGGTGGTCCTCCTTGTCGCCGGACGAGATGACTATCTCCTCCTTGCATGAGGAGCCGTTGTCGTGGATGCCGAGGGGCCCGAAGAGCGAGGGCGGCGGCGCCAAGATCCGCCTGATAAAGAACTGCCACCGCCTCCGCCAGTCGGCGCGGAAAACCACGACTTCGGCATCACAGCTGGAGTTGAAGGGGCTCGGGGAGGAGGAAGGGCTTTGGGAGGAGGAGGAGGGGGGCCGGAGGCGATGCAGTGCGGATGTGTGCATCGCCGGCTCACGGCTTAAAATGTCGTGGCCAGGCCATGCGAAGGGCCGGTCAGCCGGCTTCAATGCGGCGCAGCGACTAGAGTTGGTTTCTCGGGGCGTGTTGTCCGCATTGAAGCGGCGATGCCCGAGAGGCAGTCCCATTAGTGCCGCCATCACGTCCGGTCATGGGTATATTGGTGAGGCAGTCGTGTATGAGAACCAACAGCCCACCGAAAGCCCATGCGAAGGTTCTACTCTCCCCGAGGCCGAAATCCATAATCTTAATTGCTCGAGCCGCTATGAGGATCCTAAGATACTTAATTGGGATGGAGCCTAATTCGCAGTTCATCATATGTGTCGCACTAAGTTGGGGTTCAAGATCCCCTCCTGTGACAAATGATTCACTTTAGTTGAAATTAATTTTGAGACCCGGCATGGCTTAAAACACTTGAGAAGGAATTTTTGAATGATAATCTCATCCTTGGAATTCCTGAGAGAATCAAAGTGTCATCTGCATACTAAAGGTAGATCAGCCCACCCGGCACCACTCTTGCAGCCAGCCCTTTATATGCTTGGTACGATCAAGCATAGCTACCAAGGCCTCCGCGGTTATATTGAAGAGCAAAGTGGATAACGGATCCCCTTGTTTCACTACACAAGTATTTCTAAAAACCGGTCCAATTTTCCCGTTGATATTAATTTTTGTTTCTCCCCTCCAACCAATTGCATCATCCAACTCACCTATTAAGGGTCGAAGCCCTTCTTATGTGTGACCTCCTCCGGAGACTCACGACAGACTATATCGTAAGTTTTTGAAAGTCAATCTTAAGGATAAACACCTCTTCCTTAGAGCAACGGATATCATGTAACACCTCGTGTAAGACCAAAATACCATCCAGGATGCTTCTCCCTTTGATAAAGGTTCTCTAGTCTGGGTCAATGACTTTGTGGGATATGGGAGCAAGCCTCGTCAAGAACCCTTTGGCGAGAAGCCTAAAGCTCACATTTTATGAGGGTGATCGGCCTAAATTGGCGGGTATTGTCCGCACCCTCAATTCTTGGTAATAAAGCAAGCACCCATAATTTAGTTGCTTCATGTCAATCAGCCCTCGCGTGAACTCGCTAACTAAGCTGGCGAATTGAGGGCCCACCATGGCCCAAAACTTCTTATAGCAAGTAACCGGGAATCCATCCGGTCCCGGGCTGGTATGTGTGCACATTTCATTTCGAATAGCGGTAATCTCCTCAAGCATGAAAGTTGCCACCAAGGCAAGATTTACCGCAACCGACACCATTCATGCTCCTATGCAGAGTCCAAAATAGATGATGTCAACCAAGACCATAACTCGCAACACAAACCGTATATATGTTGCCGAAGACCCCCCCCCCCCCCCGAAAATGATCTTGCACTAGTAGAAAATAGGGCTTTGGTTCTAGGCCGAACGGAGCAATAGTCTCAGTCGAGTTACAAACCGGGACTAATGTGAGCATCAGTCCCGGTTCGGGTGGCTAGAACGCCGGCCAGGGCTCGGCAGGCACCAGTCCCGGTTCGAACGGGACCTTTAGTCCCGGTTTGTGACACCAACCAGGACTAAAGGTGTTGCGCCAGGAGCGAGGCCCTTTCATCCCGGTTGGTGTCTCCAACCGGGACTACAGGACTGTCTTCAGTCCCGGTTTCAGACACCAACCGGGTCTACAAGTTTGCCTATATATACCCTCGCCCCTGCCCGACCTCTCCACTGTTTTTTCCTCATATGATGTGGGAGGTTTGTGCTAGTTTGTTTTCCCATCCTATGCACAAGAGGTGTTTGATGAAATGGATGTGAGCATGATGCCAGTTGAGTTCACAAAAGATGCAAATTTTGCGGTTATCTTGTATATGCCGATCCAAGTCTCGATGAGAGGAGTTCTGGTTGCTTTCTGGTGGTAGAATTGTTCAAGTAACTATTCGGCATATATAAGGTAACCGAATAATTTGCACCTTTGATTCTCGGTTGAAAGCCATAGTTATGCTCCACAAGTATTCTGATGATAACTGCAGTTACATGAAGGCGATATATTAACTGGCAAGGTTGACATATGTTTTAATTTTTGGTAAATGTATGTTTCTTTCCTTGTACAAATATGCATAATAGACAGATATGTGGATCCATTGGTAGGCCACCAGAAAAGCATGTGCTCTCTTATCGCCGATTCATGAAAGGGTCAAAAGGGGAAGTTGATGATATGTTGAGGGCTGGGAAATCAGAGAATCCTATGAGAATAGTCTAAAGTTTTGGCATATTTCATGAACATCCAGGCACCTTTATATTATCATACATCAGGAGTACAAACCCACATCATGAGTATGGTACCTATGAAAAATAATATTAACTTAAACTTATATAAAATTTATGTTAACAAAAAGTATTTTATAATATTCTTCAATTGCAAAAAGAATCAACTAAAAAGCTTTTATAAAACTCTATTTATGATCAAAATAATATTAACTTAGAATTAAATAAAAAATCAACTAATAATACAAATTGTTTCTGATCTAAAGTAAAGTTAATAGAAAGTAAAATTTATCCAACTAAAATTTTCATAAAGTATTTTTAAAAAAAACTTTTCATAATGCTACTGTTTCTGAATCTGTTTAAAAGAAAACTAAAACCAAAAATAGGAAAATTAGATACAGTCCCGGTTGGTGGCTCCATGTCCGGATGAGAGGAGTTCTGGTTGCTTTCTGGTTAAACTGAGGACAACATATCAGATGGTAGGATTGTTCAAGTAACTGTTCGGCATATATAAGATAACCGAATAATTCGCACCTTTGATTCTGGGTTGAAAGCCATAGTTATGCTTGACGTGGCTTGAGACTGCGTCCGTATTTCCCCAAAGAGGAAGGGATCAGCACAGCGACAGTAAGTATTTCCCTCAGTTATGAAACCAAGGTTATCGAACCAGTAGGAGGATCACCACCACCCAATAAGCAGCACCTGCACACAAATAACAAATACTTGCAACACGACGCAAAAGAGAGGTTGTCAATCTCTCTACGGTAAAAAGATGATGGAGCACATCGACGGTAAGTATTTCCCTCAGTTATGAAACCAAGGTTATCGAACCAGTAGGAGGATCACCACCAACCAATAAGCAGCACCTGCACACAAATAACAAATACTTGCAACCCGACGCGAAAGAGAGGTTGTCAATCTCTCTACGGTAAAAAGATAGATTAGGTAGTGATAGATAGGAGAGATATATCTCCCAAGAACACAAAATAAAAAGAGCAAAGAAAAAGTGCAGCAATATATTTTTGGGTTTTTGGTTTAGTAGATCTGAAAACAAAAGAGGCAAAAAGATAGATCGGAAAGCAATATGTTGGAAAAGTAGACCCGGGGGCCGTAGGTTTCACTAGTGGCTTCTCTCATGAGTATAGCACACGGTCGGTGAACAAATCACTGTTGGGCAATTGATAGAAGATCAAATAATCATGACGATATCCAAGGCGATGATCATTATATAGGCATCACGTCCAAGATAAGTAGACCAACTCCTATCTGCATCTACAACTATTACTCCACACATCGACCGCTATCCAGCATGCATCTAGTGTATTAAGTTCATGGAAAAACGGAGTAATGCAATAAGAACGATGACATGATGTAGACAAGATCTATTCATGTAGAAATAGACCCCATCTTGTTATCCTTAATGGCAACGATACATGCGTGCCTTACTGCCCCTTCTGTCACTGGGAAAGGACACCGCAAGATCGAACCCATCACAAAGCACCTCTTCCCATGGCAAAAAAAATCGATCTAGTCGGCCTAACTAAACCAAAGATTCGAAGAAGAAATACGAGGCTATAAGAAATCATGCATATAAGAGATCAAAGAAGACTCAAATAATATTCATGGATAGAAACTGATCATGAACTCAAAATTCATCGGATCCCAACAAACACACCGCAAAAGTTTACATCAAATAGATCTCCAAGAGACCATTGTATTGAGAATCAAAAGAGAGAGAGAGAGAGAGAGAGAGAGAGAGAGAGAGAGAGAGCCATCTAGCTACTACCTACAGACCCGTAGGTCTACGGTGGACTACTCATGCATCATCGGAGAGGCACCTATGAAGAAGATGAACCCCTCCGTGATGGTGTTAGATTGGATCTTGAGGCTTTGGAACTTGCGACGGCTGGATGTGTTTTTCGTTGACTCCCCTAGGGTTTTCTGAATATTTGGGTATTTGTAGGCGTTAGAGGCGGTGGCGGGGGGCCCCGTGGAGGGCGCGCCGGGGGCCCCCTGGCGCGCCCTGGTGGGTTGTGGCCTCCACAGCCCACCTCTCCAGCACTTCTTTGGCCCACTAGGTGTCTTCTGGTCCAGAAAAAATCTCCAAAAAGTTTCGTCGCGATTGGACTCCGTTTGGTACTGATATTCTGCGGAGTAAAAAACAAGAAAAAACAGCAACTGGCACTTTGGCACTATGTCAATAGGTTAGTCCCAAAAAATGATATAAAATTGCTATGAAGTGATTGTAAAACATTCAAGAATGATAATATAACAGCATGGAACAAGAAAAAATTATAGATACGTTGGAGACGTATCAATGCTCCACAAGTATTATGATGATCACTTCTTTTACATGAAGGCGATATATTAACTGGCAAGGTTGGCATCTGTTTTAATTTTTGGTAAATGTGTCTTTCTTTCCTTGTACAAATATGCATAATAGACAAATATGTGGATCCATTGGTAGGCCACCTGAAAAGCATGTGCTCTCTTATCGCCGATTCATGAAAGGGTCAAAAGGGGAAGTTGACGATATGTTGAGGGCTAGGAAATCAGAGAATCCTATGAGAATAGTCTATTGTTTTGGCATATCTCATGAACATCCAGGCACCTTTAAATTATCATACATCAGGAGTACAAACCCACATCATGAGTATGGTACCTATGAAAAATAATATTAACTTAAAATTATATTCTTCAATAGCAAAAAGAATCAACTAAAAAGCTTTTATAAAACTCTATTTATGATCAAAATAATATTAACTTAGAATTAAATAAAAAATCAACTAATAATACAAATTGTTTCTGATCTAAAGTAAATTTAACAGAAAGTAAAATTTATCCAACTAAATTTTTCATAAAGTATTTTTTCTTAAAAACTTTTCATAATGCTACTATTTTTGAATATGTTTAAAAGAAAACTAAAACCAAAAATAGGAAAATTAGATACAGTCCCGGTTGATGGCTCCAAGTCCAGATGAGAGGAGTTCTGGTTGCTTTCTAGTGAAACTGAGGACAACATATCAGATGCTAGGATTGTTCAAGTAACTGTTCGGCATATATAAGATAACCGAATAATTTGCACCTTTGTTTCTGGGTTGAAAGCCATAGTTATGCTCCACAAGTATTCTGATGATCACTGCAATTACATGAAGGCGGTGTATTAACTGAAAAGGTAGGCATCTGTTTTAATTTTTGGTAAATGTATGTTTCTTTCCTTATACAAATATGCATACTAGACAGATATGTGGATCCATTAGTAGGCGACCTGAAAAGCATATGCTCTCTTATCGCCGATTCATGAAAGGGTCAAAACAGGAAGTTGATGATATGTTGAGGGCTGGGAAATCAGATAATCCTGTGAGAATAGTCTATTGTTTTGGCATATCTCATGAACATCCAGGCACCTTTATATTATCTTACATTAAGAGTACAAACCCACATCATGAGTATGGTACCTATGAAAAATAATATTATCTTAAAATTATATAAAATTTATGTTAACAAAAAGTATTTTATAATATTCTTCAATAGCAAAAAGAATCAACTAAAAAGCTTTTATAAAACTATATTTATGATCAAATAATATTAACATAGAATTAAATAAAAAAATCAACTAATAATACAAATTGTTTCTGATCTAAAGTAAAGTTAATAGAAAGTAAAATTTATCCGACTAATTTTTTCATAAAGTATGTTTTCTTAAAAACTTTTCATAATGCTACTTTTTTTAATCTGTTTAAAAGAAACAAAAACCAAAAATAGGAAAATTAGATACGGTCCCGGTTGGTGGCTCCAAGTCCGGATGGGAGGAGTTCTGGTTGCTTTCTGGTGAAACTGAGGACAACATATCAGATGGTAGGATTGTTCAAGTAACTGTTCGGCATATATAAGATAACCAAATAATTTGCACCTTTGATTCTGGGTTTGAAAGCCATAGTTATGCTCCACAAGTATTTTGATGATCACTGCAGTTACATGAAGGCGATGTATTAACTGGCAAGGTTGGCATCTGTTTTAATTTTTGGTAAATGTATGTTTCTTTACTTGTACAAATATGCATAATAGACAGATATGTGTATCCATTGCTAGGCCACCTAAAAAGCATATGCTCTCTTATCGCCGATTCATGAAAGGGTCAAAATAGGAAGTTGATGATATGTTGAGGGCTGGTAAATCAGAGTATTTTATAATATTCTTCAATAGCAAAAAGAATCAACTAAAAAGCTTTTATAAAACTCTATTTATGATCAAAATAATATTAACTTAGAATTAAATATAAAAAATCAACTAATAATACAAATTGTTTCTGATCTAAAGTAAAGTTAATAGAAAGTAAAATGTATCCAACTAAATTAACTTCTTAATTTGCACATGTGTAGGGTGCCGTCCCATCCCAGTCACCGTCCTCACCGCCGTCGATCGCCCGCGCCGATCTCGTCGCCGGCACCACCGTGGTGAGCCTCTTGTTCTTATCTTTTTTAAAGAAAACATTCTTACTTATATGATTTATATAGGTAGTTGTATAATTTTCTTACTTGTATTATTGTTTGTTATTATATAGTGCCATGGTTTTGGTATCCGCCCCCGTCGGCTCTCGTCTGGTCTATGATTCAGATGTGGTATATTATCTTTTATAACTATTTTTTTAATTTAATGTTTATGAAAATTATGCCGACCAACTTGACATAGATGTCTTTATCTAGGAGGTATGTGAACCGGAAATTCCAATCGACCCTCTTGTCGAGAGGTTAAATTTAGTTGAAAAAGAAAACAATTATTTGAAAGAAAAATTGAAAAGAGTTGAAGAAGAGAAGATGAAATTGGAGTTGCATGTTGCCGATGTCGTTGATCTACACAAGATCCAGATGGATGCAATGCGCTTGAAGATTAGAAAGATTAGAAAATATGACATTGATAATGAGGCTTGGTATCATTATGTTGTTGGATCAATTGTTACCTTAGTTGCAATTTTAATCACATTTGTTGTTGCATTTAAATGTTTTACATAGTTGTATGTTAATTTCAATGTATATTTTAATTAGATGCTCTAGAGAGTTGTATGTTGTTCTATGAGAAGTATGTATGAACTTTATGTATTTATTTTTTCAGTAATTACATTTGATCACTACTGTACTTTGGTTTTAATGTGATGAACTTGTATTAATTTGCTCATTTCTCTATTCATGATGTTCTGTAATGGTTTTTGATACTTAATTATATAATGCACGCAGATAAACCGGCAATGGATGTACGGTGACCGACGCACCTCCGACAACATTACACAGAAAGAATATGAAAGTTTTGCATTTTTTAGAATTTCATATATTTTGTTGAAATTCTTTGATAATCTTGTGTATTACACATAAGTGAGTATGTATAAAAATTAGGATGTGATTTGAAGAAGGTCAAAAAATTGACATAACATATGCATAAAATAAAAAAATGCCCGCCTACTCAGTAGGCCCCACAGGGCATAGAGGGGCCAGGTTAGACGATGAGCTGTCTGCTTCGAGTGGAAGTTGCCAAGGTAGCCGCAGGCGGGCTTATAAACCGTTGCGAGTGCCTCTCGCTTGGCGAGGTGGGACTAAATTCCCACCACCCCTCGGCTGTGCCAGGACCAACCCTTTAGTCCCGGTTGGTGGCTCCAACCGGGACTAAAGGCCCCCCTTTAGTCCCGGTCCGAGCCACCAACCGGGACTAAAGGCCTGGGTTTCGCGCCCTTTGGGCCGGTGAAATTCACCTTTAGTCCCGGTTGGTGGCTCGGACCGGGACTAAAGGGCCCTTTAGTCTCGGTCCGAGCCACCAACTGGGACTAAAGGGTGGGGTATATAAGCAGCACTTAGAGAATTTTCGCCCAATCTCTCCCATTCTCTCCCCCGACGTCGAACCACAGCACGATGCCGCCAGGCTGCTGCGTCGGAGATCGCCGTCGCCTCCGAGCCCGCTCGGCCTCGTCGTCGGGACTCCTCGCCATCGCCGCCCCCGTCGAGCTCTGCTGCTTTGACTACGAGGATCGATGCCATTCTCCGCCGATCCCGCCCCCGTCGAGCTCCGCTGCTTCCTCATGTGGCCGCCGCCGTTCTCCGTCGACCCCCCTGCCGTTTGTTGCTACTAGTCCCTCAACGAGCCTTCGTGTGCTCCTCGGTGAGCACCGCTCTTTCCCCCTCTGTTTCCTGCCTCGATCCGTCGCCCTGGCCGCCGCCCCCTAGATCACAGAGAAATGCTCATTTTTTTGTGTAGTTTTACCAAGTTTTAGATACATATACTCAATGTGATAGCTAGTTTGAAGTGTCAATGCTTTATGTGTGACCTAGTTTGAAGTGCCATGCTATTTTTCTAAGTCTGAAACTGGCAGTACTAATACTTTGCATTTTGCCCTGAGGTTTGCAACAAATCTGTGCATCTTTGGATCATGATCAGTAAGGGTGTTTTGTTGACGGTAATTAGTACATGCTTGCCATGCTCTTTGTTGCCATGAAAAACTGCTGTAGCATATATTTTACTTGCCTCAAAGGTTGCATCATGAATCTGTTTTCTGCCACTATGCAAATATCACTAAGTCTGAAAATCTGTTAATACTTGTCAACTTGTCATGATGATTGTCATTGATCTAGGGGTCATTTGAATTTGTTCAGTAAGCATGTTTTGCCATGTGTTACATGTACATTCATGTCATGCCATTTGTTGCCATGTAGAAATTCTGTAGCATGTTCAAATCTTGCTTTCAAATTGGTATCTAGCTATAATGGACAGATTTGCATTGCATATTGCTTTGATCACCATTTGAGTTTCGTGCATCCGTTTGCCTTGATCTTTAGGTCCATTCAACTAAAATCGTCCATTCTATCCAGTGGCATACTTGGGTTTGCCTAATTTGTTCATGTGCTCACAATGTCAACACACGAACATTTTTAAAAAGAGCAAACAACATTTTGCTCGTTCATGTGTTAGCTGGTCGTATATGTTGTGTTCATAGATGTTTTGATTCTATGTAATATAACTAGAAATATGTTATTTGTTGTGTGCGAGTGTGTGCGTGTGGATTTGTTATAAAATATGGTATTGTTTTTATTGTTGTTAAATGAAATGTTATTCGCTAGCCACAATTTGTTCTCGTCGATGATGCCCATCCCGCATCCTCGTCGTCGACTCGGCACCGCCAACCAGTTGCGCCATGTCCGGGACTGGGCTCCGCCGGGCTAGCACTGGGAGATGCTACCTTCCGGGGGGCGCTACTTGGTGAGGAATCCGGGTCTCGTCGTCGACCCGGAGCTTCTTTGGTGGCGGTCGCATGGGCCACTATCGGTGCGGAGGCAGCCGACAACCGAGGAGGTGGTACGTCGTCGTGTCAGGGAGGAGGACAAGCACGTCCGTCGCTACATGGTTGCATTGGGTGTCAGGTTCTCCAATACCTGGCAGTTCCTTCAGGGATCTCACCCGAGATATGATCCTGTGATGGTTCCTTCTCTTTGGGTGTCCACCGGCCGCGCCTCAGGAACCACGAGTCAACTAGATTATTCGATAATATTCGAGTTGTATTAGTGGTAATATTCGATAATATTCGATGCTCCATTAACTGGATTATTCGAGATGTATTAGTGATGTTATCTGATAATATTATATGAAGAGTCCCTCACGATCACCGGTGATATTATATGTATTAGTGATATTATGTGATGATCTTGCTAAAAAAAATTGTCGTCGATTTTTAATCTTAGAATCATGAACACAGGAAATGTCGACGTCGTTTGACGATGAGGAGAGGTTGCCTGAGTGCCCTTTGTGCTGGGATGACAGGGGTATATGCGACATTTATTCTCACCTAGACAACGGTACATCCTTCACCGTCAAGCTAACGGAAGAATTTAGTATTATTACGATATGTAAAGACGGCATGTATTTTTTGTTAATGAAGTATGACGTGTGCTCTTTTGCTTTAATTAACCTTTAATTTTGTTTTTTACAATTCGACTACTGTGTTCCCTGCCATGCAAGATTCGCAGTCTTGGACAAGTTCCATTTCAAAGAGAAGGGTAGTACAGAGCCTAAGATAGGTCACCTAAGAACGGAGCATTACACTTTTGTTGTTAAGGTGAAAAATAACGAAGATCACACATATTTTGGTTGTTCTAATTGGAGAGCATTTTGCAAGGCGTATGGGTTGGATGAGGACATGAACATTACCTTCGATCTTGGTAATGACGATGTTCGTGATAATAATATAGAAATTTGGGTGCATGCGGAGGATGACTTGATTCCAATTCTACCTCCAGGTGCGTTTGCCAACAGATTTGTTAGGTAATTTATATTGATTATTGAAAAGTATTTGGTACTCATTCTGACTAAATTTCTTTATTTTTAATTATTCCAATTCTACCTCCAGGTGCGTTTGCCAACAGATTTGTTAGGTAATTTATATTGATTATTGAAAAGTATTTGGTACTCATTCTGACTAAATTTCTTTATTGTTAGGTAATTTATATTGATTTATTTTTGCTTTTCCCTAAGAGAGAGTAGTAGTTAGTGTTTCAACCTTGTGATAACAACAATGATGAGGAGTTGATTAAGATGATGATGAGTTGTTGGATGTTGAATGATGATGAGTTGATTAAGATGATGATGATTTGTTATATGACATATACCAGTACAAATTAGATGGATGCAATAGACCAAGTTGAATTAGAGGAAAATACGATGTTGCAATTCGCAACATCGTATTTTCCTCTAATTCAACTTGGTCTATTGCATCCATCTAATTTGTACTGATGGGGATGTTGTTCTTCCATAATTTGTACTAATGTTGTATATTAATATGTGTAAATGCGTGAAAATATAATATAAATATAAAAGAAAATGAAAACACAAAATGAAACGCGGCCTTTTAGTCCCAGTTGGTGTTACCAACCGGGACTAAAGGTCCTCCTGTCTGGGCGCCCGACAGCGGCCACGTGGAGCTCCTTTAGTCCCGGTTCGTAACACAACCGGGACTAAAAGTGAGGGCCTTTAGTCCCGATTGCTTAGTCCCGGTTGCAGAATGATAACCCACAAGTATAGGGGATCGCAACAGTTTTCGAGGGTAGAGTATTCAACCCAAATTTATAGATTCGACACAAGGGGAGCCAAAGAATATTTGAGAGTATTGGCAATTGAGTCAATTCAACCACACCTGGAGATTAAATATCTGCAGCAGAGCGATTAGTAGCACAGTAGTATGATAGTTTGATAGCAGTAGTAGCAGTAACAGTAACGATAACAGTGATAGCAATAGTTTTGTAGCAGTTGGAACAGTAGCAGTAGCAATAGTAACTTAGCAAGAAAAATAAGTGGAAAACTCGTAGGCACTGGATCGGTGAACTCGTTGGATGATATTCATCATATAACAGTCATAACCTAGGGTGACACAGAACTAGCTCCAGTTCATAAATGTAATGTAGGCATGTATTCCGTAAATAGTCATACGTGCTTATGGAAAAGAACTTGCATGGCATCTTTTGTCCTACCCTCCCGTGGCAGCGGGGTCCATAAGGAAACTAAGGGATATTAAGGCCTCCTTTTAATAGAGAACCGGAACAAAGCATTAACACACGGTGAATACATGAACTCCTCAAACTACGGTCATCACCGGAAAGTATTGACGTGGCTTGAGACTGCGTCAGTATTTCCCCAAAGAGGAAGGGATGATGCAGCATGATAACCCACAAGTATAGGGGATCGCAACAGTTTTCGAGGGTAGAGTATTCAACCCAAATTTATAGATTCGACACAAGGGGAGCCAAAGAATACTTGAGAGTATTAGCAGTTGAGTTGTCAATTCAACCACACCTGGAGATTAAATATCTGCAGCAAAGTGATCAGTAGCACAGTAATATGATAATTTGGTAGCAGTAGCAACAGTAACAGTAGCGGTAACAGTAGTAGCAGTAGTATTGTAGTAGTTGGAACAGCAGCAACAACAATAGTAACTTAGCAAGAACAATAAGTGAAAAGCTCGTAGGCACTGGATCGGTAACTCGTTGGATGATATTCATCATATAACAGTGATAACCTAGGGCGATACAGAACTAGCTCCAGTTCGTCAATGTAATGTAGGCATGTATTCCGTAAATAGTCATACATGCTTATGGAAAAGAACTTGCATGACATCTTTTGTCCTACCCTCCAGTGGCAATGGGGTCCATAAGGAAACTAAGGGATATTAAGGCCTCCTTTTAATAGAGAACCGGAACAAAGCATTAACACATGGTGAATACATGAACTCCTCAAACTACGGTCATCACCGCGAAATATCCCAAATATTGTCACTACGGGGTTGATGGATCATAACACGTAATAGGTGCATATGACTAGGCAAGATCGGATCAAGAACATAGATATAGAGATGATAACATAAATGGTTCAGATCTGAAATCATGGCACTCGGGCCCTAGTGTCAAGCATTAGGCATAGCAAAGTCATAGCAACATCAATCTCAGAACATAATGGATACTAGGGATCAAGCCCTAACAAAACTAACTCGATTACATGATGAATCTCATCCAACTCCTCACCGACCAGTAAGCCTACGAAGGAATTACTCACTCCCGTTGGGGAGCATCATGGAATTGGCGATGGAGAAAGGTTGGTGATGACGAAGACAGAAGATTGCCCTCTCTGGAGCCCCAAACGGGCTCCAGATCTAGCCTCCCGATGAAGAATAGGAGGTGGCGGCGGCTCCGTATCGTAAAACGTGATGAAACTTTCTCTCTGATTTTTTTCTCCAAAAATAGGAATTTATAGTGGCGGAAATTAGGGTCAGTGGGGCCACGAGGTGGGCACAACCCACCAGGGCTCGCCCAGGGGGTCTGGCGCGCCCTCGTGGGTGCTGGCCACCCTGGCCCCCCTCTTTGGTGGATTTTGGCTCCAATAATTCACATGTATTCTGAAATAATTCTCCAAAAAGTTTCATTCCATTCCGAGAACTTTTATTTCTGCACAAAAACAACACCATGGTAGTTCTGCTGAAAACAGCGTCAGTCCGGGTTTGTTCCATTCAAATCATGCAAATTAGAGTCCAAAATAAGGGCAAAATGGTGAGGAAAAGTAGATACGTTGGAGACGTATCAACTCCCCCAAGCTTAAACATTTGCTTGTCCTAAAGCAATACAGTTGACAAACTGAAAGTGATAAAAAAAACTTTTATGAACTCTTTTGTTCTTGTTTACATATATATGCTTAAGTAGCACCCAGGTTTTCATTAAAGATTATGACTAACCATGTCAACAATAACTCTTAGAAATTATATTAACTCATAACAATAACATAAGCAACTAGCGAGCAATAATAAGATATCTCAAGCACCAACACTTTGTCAAAACAATCATGATACATTATGACAATAGTGGTATCTCGCTAGCCCTTTCTAAGACCGCAAAACATAAATGCAGAGCACCTCCAAAGTTCAAGCAACGACTAAACATTGTAATTCATGGTAGAAAAGATCCAATCATGCTGCACCCAACATCAACTATACACAATGCATGAGGATGACAATAGTGCTCTCAGGTCTGGCGCTTATTTGAGAAGGTGATGACTCAACATAAAAGTAAATAGATAGTCCCTTCGCAGAGGGAAGCATGGATTTGGAGCGGTGCCAGAGCTCAACGTTTAAAATAGAGATAGATATAATTTTGGGAGGTACACCCTTCCTGTCAACGTCACGACCAAGAGTTATCGATATCTTCCATGCTAAACAAATTTGCAGCGGTTCCCAAGCGGTAAAAGTAAAGGTTTACTCCCCCTCCACCAACAATCACACTCCACGGCTAGCCGCATCCACGGGTACCGTCCAAACCAACAACATTCCTGGGGGAGTTTTGTTTAATTATTTTTGATTTTTGATTTCGGGACTAGGAATCCCTATTACCGCCCCTCTCGTGTAAGGACAAGTGAATAAACACTCATCATGAGAATAACCCGCTTAGCATGGAAGATACTGACCGCCCCCTGTCGCTCCATGAGCGGTCCAGGCACACAAAACAGATGTTCATTTGAATTTTTAGAGGTGGCACATGCAAATTTACTTGGAACGGCAGGGTAATACCGCATATAGGTAGATATAGTGGACTCATCTGGCATAACTTGGTTTAAGAGTTTTGATGCACAAGCAGTATTCCCACTTAGTACAGGCGAAGGCTAGCAATTAGATTGAGAAGCGGCCAGCTAGAGAGCAGAAACGGTCATGAACATGCATTACATATGATCAACATTGAATACTAGCATGAGTAGGATATGGACACCATGAACATAAATATCATGAAGGCTATGTTGGTTTTGATTCAACTACATGCGTGAACATGTGCCAAGTCAAGCCAGTTGAAACATTCAGAGGAGGATACCATATCATCATACCGCATCACAACCATTTTAATGCATGTTGACACCCAAGATAAATCATTATCCACTCCTAGCTACTTAAGCATGGCATGAACAACTATAATCTCTAATGGTCATTGCAAACATGTTTGATCATAATGAGTTGAATCAAGGGATACTAGGTTAAACATATTTACAAAAACAAAAACAAGTTGAGTTCATACCCGCCTTTCTCTGCCACGGTCAATTTATCAAACGTTGTCATTATTGCCTTTCACTTGCACGACCGAACGATAAGAAGATAATAATAGTGCAAGAGTGTCGTGGACTAAGCTAGAATCTGCAAACATTTTATTCAAGAGGAGAAGACAAAGTAATATGGGCTCTTTGTTAGATAAACAATAATGCAGATGAGAGCCACTCAACAATTTCATTGTTGTCTTCTTCAAGGTACGACTCCAGTAAAAAGAAAAGAATTTCAGAGAAACACATTGAAATATTTTTGGAGTTTTTCGTTTTTCTTGAAGAAAGCAAATTAAAGAGGAAAAACAAAAATCATAAAAACTATTTACACGGGAAAGCTCCCAACAAGTAAAAGAAGAAGCAAGAAATCTTTTTGGGTTTTCTTTTGATGCTACAATTAAACTAAGCTCGAAAGAAAAGCTAAAAAGAAGTAGGAAATATTTTTTGGATTTTCTCAAAGTTTTTCAAACACACAAGAAAAAAGTGAGAAAACAAATCTAGCATGGATATTACAATGAAAAAGTGTGAACACCGACAACTGGAATGAAATGTGTGAACATGAATGTAATGTCGGTGGAAATATGTACTCCCCCAAGCTTAGGCTTTTGGCCTAGCTTGGTAATCACCATCCGTAGTAGCCATCCAGTCCCAAGTCGTAGTGAGGCGGAGTCGGCACCTGAGCATCCCACCCCTTGGGCTCCTCCTCAGTAGCTGCTAGGTTGTTCCGGTAAGCTATAATGTCATCTGGCATGATCCTGTATCCGTTCCTGGCAATAGAATCAAACAAAGCAGGTGCAGGCAACAGAATAATATCACGTGTTTCCTTGCTAAATACTAGGTTATAATGAATGTCACGGGGAGAATCGGTTACATCTAGGAATTGGTGAGCCTGCAGTGACTTGTGATCAAGGTAAACTCGGGATAAGAGATAATCATGTGGGTGAAACTGGACTCTAAAGTGGCTCGCTAGACGAGTAGCATAAATACCACAATGTATCTTTCCCTTAGTTTTGTTAAGATGTAAGCGTCGAGCAATAATGGCCCCCATACTAAAGGTGTGATCCTCATAAAGTGCACGACGTAAAATATCAAGGTCAGGGGCACTGAGTGCGCCGACCTTCTCCCTAGCGGTTAAACACTTAGCGATGACCAAGGCGAAATAATGTACTGAGGGAAACTGCAAACTGGTAGCAATGGCACTCGACACGCCTCTATCCTCACCCACGGTTAACGTGAGGATAAAATCCTGAAACTCAGATGGCCTAGGTTCTCTCAAGTCCCCATCAGAAGGAATCAAGCATATGTTGCAGAAGTCAGTTACCGGCAATGTGTAAGTTTCAGCATAAAGGTTAAACTGCACTTCAGGGGGGTTGTTTCTCCCTAGATAATGAAAGCTTTGCACAAAGGAATTTGTAAGGATGTGATATTGGTCACACTTAGCTGCGAGGAACTCGGTTAACCCAGCGTTTGCAACAAACTGAGCGAACTCTTGATGGAACCCGGCCTCCTCCATGAAGGCATCATGCGGCCATTCACACGGCCGCACCTCCACCTTTCTTGGGGTGTTAAGGTCATTATCCGATGATTCCCCAATGACTCCCTTGGCATTTTTCTTGGAGGAGAACTTCCTAAAGATTTGCATTTTTATTACTATAAAAATTCTGAAAAAATTTAGTCCACAAAAATTTGTCAACAAAACTTTGTAAGATTGTTAGCAACTACTCCCAAGCATGCATAGAGGCCATTTTGAGCATTCAAACTACTTCGAACTCTAAGAATTCAACATGCAAGCTCATCTACACAGCACCAAGAGTAGCTAATTACACTAAAATTAACCCACTAAAACAAAAACTAATTGTAGCAATGGAGGAGTCACATACCAAGTGGCAATCCCTCCAAACAGTTTCAGAAACGGAGCTTCGAGCAAAGAGATCGAAATCCGCTGGTTTGAGAGCAAGAACACGAAAATGGTGGCTGTGGTGATTTTTTTCTGGAGGTAGGTGATGAAGTGGGCTAAAGAGATAAGTGAGGGGGCCCACGTGGGGGCCACAACCCACCAGGGCGCGCCTGGCGGTGCTGGCGCGCCCTGGTGTCTTGTGGGCACCAGGTGCACCCCCCCCCCCCTCTGGTATTATTAGCACCAAAAATTCATAAATGTTCAGAAAACAATCGTGTTAAATTTTCAGGGCATTCTGAGAATTTTTATTTTTGGGTCATTTTTTTATTGCACGGAGAAAACAGAAAACAAGATAAACATGACATTTTATTTTATTTGACTAGCTAAAACAGAAAATAAAAGGTGGGAACAGAGAGTTGTGCTTACTAGATTCATCGACTTCATACCTCTCAAAAATGATTCAATAATAAGGTTGATCAAGTCTTATTAACAACCACTTCCGACTAGAATGAAACCGAAGAACTTTCGTAAAACACTAAGTTACCTCAATGGGGATGTGCATATCCCAGACAATAAGTATATCATATTTCTTTTTGGCAGTAGGAGAGATAATTGAAAACTTCCAATAGTAATGGTCGGAGATTCTTCAATAACATTTATACCATTCACTTATATAAGGAGAAAGGCATAACACTAACACTGGCTCCCAAGTCACACAAAGCAGTTTTGACATAGTTTCTTTTAATGGAGCAAGGTATAGTTGGTATTCCAGGGTCTCCGAGTTTTTTAGGTACTCCATCCTTAAAATAATAATTAGCAGGCATGGTTGAGATTTCAGCTTCAGGTGTCTTTCTTTTATTAGTGATGATGTCTTTCATATATTTTGCATAAGGGGCCATCTTTAGGATATCAGTTAAGCAGGTACGCAAAAAGACTGGCCTAATTATTTCAGCAAAGCGTTCAAATTCTTCATCATCCTTTTTCTTAGATGGTTTAGGAGGAAAGGGCATGGGTTTTTGAACCCATGGCTCTCTTTCTTTACCATGTTTTCTAGCCACAAAGTCTCTTTTATCATAATGTTTATTTTTAGGTTTTGGGTTATCAAGATCAGCAGCAGTCTCTATTTCATCATCAGTATCTGGTTCTTTATCATTATTAGGTTGAGCATCTTCATGAACATCATCATTATCACTAGGTGAATGTTCAGTACCAGACTGAGTTTCAGCATCAGAAATAGAGACATCATTATTATCAGGAGGTTTTTGTATCTCAGGTTCACTAGAGGTATGCAAAGTCCTATCAATTTTCTAAATCTTTTTCTTCTTAGAAGGATTAGGTGCATCAGTATTAATTCTTTGAGAGTCTTGTTCAATTCTTTTAGGATGACCCTCAGGATAAAGTGGTTCTTGGGTTATTCTACCTCCTCTAGTTACTACTCTAGCAGCAAAATCATGCATATTATTATTCATTTCATCAAGCAATTCTTTTTTAGACTTAGCAACTTGTTCTAACTGAGTTTCAACCATAGAGGCATGCTTTCCTACACCTCTAATATCATTACTGATTCTAAATAGCAAGTCCCTCAAGCGAGCAATCATATCAGAATTGCATTTCAATTGTTTCAGAACATGCGCATTGAAATGATCTTGCTTCATAATATAGTTGTCAAACTAATATAAGCATTGACTAGGATGTTTATTGTGAGGGATGTCACCTTCGTTAAACTTTAATAAAGAATTTACCTCTACCACCTGTGGAGGTGGTGGTGTGTCAAGGCCATGTATTTCTTAAATAGGTGGAAAATTCTTAACATCCTCAGCTTTAATACCTTTTTCCTTCATAGATTTCTTTGCCTCTTGCATATCTTCAGGGCTGAGAAATAAGATGCCCCTCTTCTTTGGAGTGGGTTTGGGCGGTGGTTCAGGAAGAGTCCAATCATCATAATTCTTCAATATATTATTCAATAATTCCTCAGCTTGTTCAATAGTTCGTTCCCTGAAAACACAACCAGCACAACTATCTAGGAAGTCCCTAGAAGCATCGGTTAGTCCATTATAAAAGATATCAAGTATTTCATTTTTCTTGATAGGATGATCAAGCAAAGCATTAAGCAATTGGAGAAGCCTCCCCCAAGCTTGTGGGAGACTCTCTTCTTCAATTTGCACAAAGTTAAATATTTCCTGTAAGGCAGCTTGTTTGTTATGTGCAGGAAAATATTTTTCAGAGAAGTAGTAAATCATATCCTGGGGACTACGCACACAACCAGGAGCAAGAGTATTGTACCATGTCTTAGCATCACCCTTTAATGAGAACGGAAATAACTTAAGGATGTAATAGTAGCGAATCTTCTCATCATGAGCAAAGAGGGTGGCTATATCATTTAGCTTAGTATAAGGTGTGCCACTACAGTTTCAGTTTCATAGCCATGGAAAGGATCAGATTCAACCAAAGTGATTAACTCTGGGTCGACAGAGAATTCATAATCCTTATCGGTAACAAAGATAGGTGAAGTAGCAAACTTAGGATCACATTTCATTCTAGCATTCAGAGTCTTTTCCTTATACTTGCATAGCAAATTCTTAAGATCGTTTCTATCCTTGCAAGAAAGAATTTCTCTAGTTATCTCTTCGTCCATAACATAACCTTCAGGTATCTTAGGCATTTCAAACTTAGGAGAGCTAGGACTAATAGGAGTTTCATAATCATTATACGTTTCATAAGCTTCATCGGTTTCAGCAATCTCATCAGTTTCAGTGGTTTCGTTATCTTTAGCTCTAGCAATTTGTTCATCAAGAAATTCTCCTAGTGGCACATTATCATCAAGCATGGTACTAGCATCATCATAAGAATCATTCATAGCAGAGGTAGCATCATCAATAACTTGCGACATATCAGGATTACTAGCATGTGGTGGTGTTGCAAGCTTACTCATAACAGAAGGTGAATCAAGTGCAGAGCTAGATGGCAGTTCCTTACCTCCCCTCATCTTAGAGGGAAAAATCTTAGTCTTTGGATCCTTCAGATTCTTCATAGTGATCAATTGATATAAATCCCAAGTGACTCAACAAATATTGCTATGCTCCCCGGCAACGGTGCCAGAAAAAGGTCTTGATAACCCACAAGTATAGGGGATCGCAACAGTTTTCGAGGGTAGAGTATTCAACCCAAATTTATAGATTCGACACAAGGGGAGCCAAAGAATACTTGAGAGTATTAGCAGTTGAGTTGTCAATTCAACCACACCTGAAGATTAAATATTTGTAGCAAAGTGATCAGTAACACAGTAATATGATAATTTGGTAGCAGTAGCAACAGTAATAGTAGCGGTAACAGTAGTAGCAGTAGTTGGAACAGCAGCAGCAGCAATTGTAACTTAGGAAGAACAATAAGTGAAAAGCTCGTAGGCACTGGATCGGTAACTCGTTGGATGATATTCATCATATAACAGTGATAACCTAGGGCAATACAGAACTAGCTCCAGTTCATCAATGTAATGTAGGCATGTATTCCGTAAATAGTCATACGTGCTTATGGAAAAGAACTTGCATGACATCTTTTGTCCTACCCTCCCATGGCAATGGGGTCCATAAGGAAACTAAGGGATATTAAGGCCTCCTTTCAATAGAGAACCGGAACAAAGCATTAACACATGGTGAATACATGAACTCCTCAAACTACGGTCATCACCGCGAAATATCCCAAATATTGTCACTATGGGGTTGACGGATCATAACACGTAATAGGTGCATATGACTAGGCAAGATCGGATCAAGAACATAGATATAGAGATGATAACATAAACGGTTCAGATCTGAAATCATGGCACTCGGGCCCTAGTGTCAAGCATTAGGCATAGCAAAGCCATAGCAACATCAATCTCAGAACATAATGGATACTACGGATCAAGCCCTAACAAAACTAACTCGATTACATGATGAATCTCATCCAACTCCTCACCGACCAGCAAGCCTACGAAGGAATTACTCAATCCCGGTGGGGAGCATCATGGAATTGGCGATGGAGAAAGGTTGGTGATGACGAAGACCGAAGATTCCCCTCTCCGGAGCCCCAAACGTGCTCCAGATCTGGCCTCCCGATGAAGAACAGGAGGTGGCGGTGGCTCCGTATCGTAAAATGCGATGAAACTTTCTCTCTGATTTTTTTCTTCGAAAATAGGAATTTATAGTGGTGGAATTAGGGTCAGTGGGGCCACGAGGTGGGCACAACCCACCAGGGCGCGCCCAGGGGGCCTCGCGCGCCCTGGTGGGTGCTGGCCACCCTGGTCCCCCCCTCTTCGGGGGATTTTGGCTCCAATAATTCACATATATTCTGAAATAATTCTCCAAAAAGTTTTGTTCCATTCCGAGAACTTTTATTTCTGCACAAAAACAACACCATGGAAGTTCTGCTGAAAACAGCGTCAGTCCGGGTTAGTTCCATTCAAATCATGCAAATTAGAGTCCAAAACAAGGGCAAAAGGGTGACGAACAGTAGATACGTTGGAGACCTATCACAGCACAGCGACGGTAAGTATTTCCCTAAGTTATGAAACCAAGGTTATCGAACCAGTAGGAGGATCACCACCACCCAATAAGCATCACCTGCACACAAATAACAAATACTTGCAACCCGATGCGAAAGAGATGTTGAAAATCTCTCTACGGTAAAAAGATAGATTAGGTAGTGATAGATAGGAGAGATAGATCTCTCAAGAACATAAAATAAAAAGAGCAAATAAAAAGTGCAACAATATATTTTTGGATTTTTGGTTTAGTAGATCTGAAAACAAAGAGGCAAAAAGATAGATCGAAAAGCAATATGTTCGAAAAGTAGACCCGGGGGCCGTAGGTTTCACTAGTGGCTTCTCTCATGAGTATAGCACACGGTGGGTGAACAAATTATTGTTGGGCAATTGATAGAAGATCAAATAATCATGACGAGGGCGCACCGTGGGCCCCCTGGCGTGCCCATATGGGTTGTGACTGTTGGAAATATGCCCTAGAGGCAATAATAAAATGGTTATTATTATATTTCCTTGGTCATGATAATCGTTTATTATCCATGCTATAATTGTATTGATTGGACACTCAAATACATGTGTGGATACATAGACAACAAAGTGTCCCTAGTAAGCCTCTACTAGACTAGCTCGTTGATCAAAGATGGTTAATGTTTCCTAGATATAGACATGAGATGTCATTTGATAACGAGATCACATCATTAGGAGAATGATGTGATGGACAAGACCCAAACTATGAACATAGCATATGATCGTGTCAGTTTATTGCTATAGTTTTCTGCATGTCAAGTATCTGTTCCTATGACCATGAGATCATACAACTCACTGACACCGAACGAATACCTTGTGTGTATCAAACGTCACAATGTAACTGGGTGACTATAAAGATGCTCTACAGGTATCTCCGAGGGTGTCTGTTGAGTTGGCATGGATCGAGACTGGGATTTGTTACTCCGTGTGACGGAGAGGTATCTCAGGGCCCACTCGGTAAAACAACATCACAATAAGCCTTGCAAGCAAAGTGACTAAAGAGTTAGCCACGGGATCTTGTATTACGGAACGAGTAAAGAGACTTGCCGGTAACGAGATTGAACTAGGTATATGTTGGGGAACGTTGCATGGGAAACAAAAATTTTCCTACGCACACACAAGATCTATCCATGGTGATGAGCATCTACGAGAGGGAGAGTAAATCTACATACCCTTGTAGATCGCTAAGCGGAAGCGTTTAAGAAACGCGGTTGATGTAGTCGAACGTCTCCGCGATCCAAATCGCAAGTCGTCCCTCGATCCGATCACGAACTAGCGCCGAACGGACGGCACCTCCGCGTTCAACACACGTACGGCTTGATGACGCCTTCACCTCCTCGATCCAGCGAGCGATGGTGAAGTAGTGGTTGAGTTCCAGCAGCACGACGGCATGGTGATGGTGGTGAGGAACAATCTCTGCAGGGCTTCGCCAAGCGCTACGGAGATTATGACGGAGGAACTAGAGGGTTAGGGTTGCCGCACACGGCTTGGGGAAATCTTGATGTCTCCCGTGTGCTAGCCCTGCACCTCTATTTATATGTTGAGCCTTGGGGTCTAAACTTGGAGTAAAAGCCTCCTCCAGGTCGGTTTTGCCCGCACAAGGTCGGTTTGGCCCGCAGGGAAAGAGTCCAACTCGGATCCCTGCAGTACCGCGCACAAGCGGTAGTACCGCTTAACACAAGCGGTAGTACCGCTTGGGCGGTAGTACCGCTTCACACAAGCGGTAGTACCGCTTGGGAGGTAGTACCGCTTCACACAACGGTAGTGCCGCTTATGCGGCAGCAAAACTACTTTTTGCACTTTCCAATACCTCGTGGGCTTTATCCCTTTGGCCCATATAAAGTGTTGCTGCACCCGAACACTTCGGTAAACATCCGGAACCCATTCCGGTGAACTCCGGAACTCTTCCAGAGATCAAAACACTATTATCACATATATCAATCTTTACCTCCGGACTATTCCGGAGATCCTCGTCATGTCCGGGATCTTATCCGGGACTCCGAACAACTTTCGGTCACCAACAAAATAACTCAACTATAATAATCGTCACCAAACGTTTAAGTGTGTAGACCCTGCGGGTTCGAGAACTATGTAGACATGACCGAGACACCTCTACGGCCAATAACCAATAGCGGGACCTGGATGCCCATATTGGCTCCTACATATTCTACGAAGATCTTTTATCGGTCGAACCTCTATGTCAAGGATTCAGTTAATCCCGTATGCTATTCCCTTTGTTCTTCGGTATGTTACTTGCCCGAGATTCGATCGTCGGTATCTCTATACCTAGTTCAATCTCGTTACCGGCAAGTCTCTTTACTCGTTCCGTAATACAAGATCTCGTGGCTAACACTTTAGTCACATTGCTTGCAAGGCTCATTGTGATGTTGTATTACCGAGTGGGCCCTGAGATACCTCTCCGTCACACAGAGTAACAAATCCCAGTCTTGATCCATGCCAACCCAACAGACACCCTCGGAGATACCTGTAGAGCACCTTTATAGTCACCCAGTTACGTTGCGACGTTTGATACACACAAGGTACTCCTCCGATGTCAGGGAGTTGCATGATCTCATGGTCATAGGAACAGATACTTGACATGCAGAAAACAATAGCAATAAACTGACACGATCAAATGCTACGTTCTTAGTTTGGGTCTTGTCCATCACATCATTCTCCTAATGATGTGATCCCGTTATCAAATGACATCTCATGTCAATGGCTAGGAAACCTTAACCATCTTTGATCAACGAGCTAGTCAACTAGAGGCTTACTAGGGACACAGTGTTGTCTATGTACCCACACATGTATTTGAGTTTCCAATCAATACAATTATAGCATGGATAATAAACGATTATCATGAACAAGGAAATATAATAATAACCAATTTATTATTGCCTCTAGGGCATATTTCCAACAGTCTCCCACTTGCACTAGAGTCAATAATCTAGTTCACATCACTATGTGATTTACATTGTAATGAATCGAACACCCATGCAGTTCTGGTGTTGTTCATGTTTAGCCTTTGGAAGAGGTTTAGTCATCGGATCTGCAACATTTAGATCCATGTGTACTTTGCAAATATTTATGTCGTCCTCCTTGATGTAATCGCGGATGGAATTGAAACGTCGCTTTATGTGTCTGGTCCTCTTGTGAAATCTTGGTTCCTTAGCTAGAGCAATGGCACCAGTATTATCACAAAACAGAGTCATTGGGTTAAGCGCACTAGGCACTACTCCAAGATCTGTCATGAACTCCTTCATCCAGACACCTTCCTTCGCCGCCTCCGAGGCAGTGATGTACTCCGCTTCGCATGTAGAATCTGCTACCACGCTTTGCTTGGAACTGCACCAGCTAACCGCACCCCCATTAAGAATAAATACGTATCTGGTTTGCGACTTAGAGTCATCCGGATCAGTGTCAAAGCTTGCATCGACGTAACCCTTTACGACGAGCTCTTGATCACCTCCATAAACGAGAAACATGTCCTTAGTCCTTTTCAGGTACTTCAGGATATTCTTGACCGCCGTCCAGTGTTCCATTCCTGGATCACTTTGAAACCTTCCGACCATACTTATGGCAAGGCTGACATCAGGTCTTGTGCACAGCATTGCATACATGATAGAGCCTATGGCCGAAGCATAGGGGATGACACTCATCTTTTCTCTATCTTCTGCAGTCACTGGGCATTGAGTCTTACTCAACTTTACACCTTGCAAAACAGGCAAGAACCCCTTCTTGGACTGATCCATTTTGAACTTCTTCAAAACTTTGTCAAGGTATGTGCTTTGTGAAAGTCCTATCAAACGTCTCGATCTATCTCTAAAGATCTTGATGCCTAATATGAAAGCAGCTTCTCCTAGGTCCTTCATTGAAAAACTCTTGTTCAAATATTCCTTTATGCTTTCCAGCATTTCTATATTGTTTCCAATCAGTAATATGTCATCCACATATAATATTAGAAACGCTATAGAGCTCCCACTCACTTTCTTGTAAATACAAGCTTCTCCGTAAACTTGTATAAACTCGAACGCTTTGATCACCTCATCAAAACGAAGATTCCAACTCCGAGATGCTTGCACCAGTCCATAAATGGATCGCTGGAGTTTGCAAACTTTGTCAGCATTCTCTGGATCGACAAAACCTTCTGGTTGCATCATATACAACTCTTCCTTAAGGTAACCGTTAAGGAACGCTGTTTTGACATCCATCTGCCAAATTTCATAATCGAAAAAGGCAGCTATTGCTAACATGATTCTGACGGACTTAAGCATCGCTACGGGTGAGAAGGTCTCATCGTAGTCAACTCCTTGAACTTGTGAAAAACCCTTTGCCACAAGTCGAGCTTTATAGACGGTGACATTACCGTCCGCGTCCGTCTTCCTCTTAAAGATCCATTTGTTCTGAATGGCCTTACGCCCTTCAGGTAATACTTCCAAAGTCCATACTTTGTTTTCATACATGGATCCCATCTCGGATTTCATGGCCTCTAACCACTTCTCGGAATCCGGGCCCATCATCGCTTCTCCATAGCTTGTAGGTTCATCGTTGTCTAACAACATGACCTCTAAGACAGGGTTGCCATACCACTCGGGAGCAGTACGCGTCCTTGTCGACCTACGAGGTTCGATAGCAACTTGATCCAAAGCTTCATGATCATCATCATTAACTTCCTCTTCAGCTAATGTAGGCTCCACAGAAACAACTTTCTGCACTGCGCTACTCTCAGGTTGAAGTAAAGGTTCAACAACCTCATCAAGTTCTATCTTCCTCCCACTCAATTCTTTCGAGAGAAACTCTTTCGAGAGAAATGTTCCGTTTTTAGCGACAAACACTTTGCCTTCGGATCTGAGATAGAAGGTATACCCAACTGTCTCTTTTGGGTATCCTATGAAGACGCATTTCTCCGCTTTGGGTTCCAGCTTTTCAGGCTGAAGCTTTTTGACATAAGCATCACATCCCCAAATTTTAAGAAACGACAGCTTTGGCTTCTTGCCAAACCAAAGTTCATATGGCGTTGTCTCAACGGATTTCGATGGTGCCCTATTTAAAGTGAATGCAGCTGTCTCTAATGCATAACCCCAAAACGATAGTGGCAAATCGGCAAGAGACATCATAGATCGCACCATATCCAATAAAGTTCGATTACGACGTTCGGACACACCATTACGCTGTGGTGTTCCAGGCGGTGTCAGTTGTGAAACAATTCCACATTGTCTTAAGTGACTGCCAAACTCATAACTCAGATATTCTCCTCCTCGATCAGATCGTAGGAATTTAATCTTCTTGTTACGATGATTCTCAACTTCACTCTGAAATTGTTTGAACTTTTCAAATGTTTCAGACTTGTGTTTCATTAAGTAAATATACCCATATCTACTTAAGTCATCAGTGAAGGTGAGAAAGTAACGATAACAACCGCGCGCTTCAATACTCATCGGACCGCACACATCAGTATGTATGATTTCCAATAAGTCACTTGCCCGTTCCATTGTTCCAGAGAACGGCGTTTTAGTCATCTTGCCCAAGAGGCATGGCTCACATGTGTCAAGTGATTCAAAATAAAGTGACTCCAAAAGTCCATCAGCATGGAGCTTCCTCATGCGTTTTACGCCAATATGACCTAAACGGCAGTGCCACAAGAAAGTGGTATTATCATTATCAATCCTACATCTTTTGGCATCAATGTTATGAACATGTGTATTATTACTATCGAGATTCAATAAGAATAAACCGCTTACATTGGGTGCATGACCATAAAAGATATTACCCATATAAATAGAACAACCATTATTCTCTGATTTAAATGAGTAACCGTCTCGCAATAAACAAGATCCAGATATAATGTTCATGCTTAACGCAGGCACCAAATAACACTTATTTAGGTTCATCACTAATCCCGACGGTAATCGAAGAGCGAGCGTGCCGACGGCGATCACATCAACCTTGGAACCATTTCCCACGCGCATCGTCACTTCGTCCTTCGCCAGCCTCCGTCTATTCCGCAGTTCCTGTTTAGAGTTGCAAATATGAGCAACCGCACCGGTATCAAATACCCAGGCACTACAACGAGGGTTGGTAAGGAACATATCAATAACATGTATATCATATATACCTTGTTTGTTGTTGGCCGCCTTCTTGTCAGCCAAATACTTGGGGCAGTTCCGCTTCCAGTGTCCAGTTCCCTTGGAATGAAAGCACTCAGTTTCTGGTTTGGGTCCAGCCTTGGGTTTCTTCACAGGAGCAGCAACTGCTTTGCCACCCTTCTTAGATTTACCCTTCTTACCCTTGCCATTTTTCTTGAAACTAGTGGTTTTATTGACCATCAACACTTGATGCTCTTTCTGAATTTCAGACTCAGCGGCTTTCAGCATCGCAAACAGCTCGGCGACTGACTTGTTCATCCCGTGCATGTTATAGTTCAACACGAAGCTCTTGTAACTAGGTGGCAATGATTGAAGAACTCTGTCAGTGATAGCCTCTGGCGGAAGGGGCATCCCCAATTCAGCCAGACGGGTGGAGTACCCAGACATTCTGAGCACGTTATCACTGATAGACCCGTTCTCCTCCATCTTGCAAGTATAGAACTTATCGGAGTTCTCATATCTCTCGATCCGGGCATTCTTCTGAAAGATAAACTTCAACTCCTGGAACATCTCATATGCTCCATGACGTTCAAAACGTCTTTGAAGTCCCGGTTCTAAGCCATACAACATTGCACATTGAACTATTGAGTAATCATCAGAACGAGCCTGCCAGGCGTTCACAACGTCTAGAGACTCAACTGGAGCGGGTGGATCACCAAGCGGTGCATCAAGGACATAAGCCTTCTGGGAAGCCGTAAGGATAATCCTTAGATTACGGGCCCAGTCCACAAAGTTACTTCCATCATCTTTCAACTTAGCTTTCTCTAGGAACGCATTAAAATTCAGGGGTGCTACTGCGCGAGCCATGATCTACAACATAAATATAGCAAAGACAACTTAGACTATTGTTCAAGATAATGAGTTTAATTAATCATATTTCTTAAAAACTCCCACTCAAATTGACATCCCTCCGGTCATTCGAGTGTAACATGATCCAAATCCACCAACTCAAGTCCGATCATCACGTGAGTCGAGGTGGTTTCAATGGTGAACATCTTCTTGTTGATCAGATCTACTATATGACTCATGTTCGACCTTTCGGTCTCTTGTGTTCCGAGGCCATGTCTGTACATGCTAGGCTCGTCAAGTTTAACCCGAGTGTTCCGCGTGTGCAACATGGCTTGCACCCGTTGTATGTGAACGTGGAGTCTATCACACCCGATCATCACGGCGTGTCTCGAAACGACGAACTTTCGCAACGGTGCACACTCGGGGAGAACACAATTTATCTTGAAATTTCTGTGAGGGATCACCTTATAATGCTACCGTCGTCCTAAGCAAAATAAGATGCATAAAAGGATTAACATCACATGCAAATCATAAGTGACATGATATGGCCATGAACTTGTGCTTTTGATCTCCATCTCCAAAGCACCGGCATGATCTCCATCGTCACCGGCATGACACCATGATCTCCATCATCTTGATCTCCATCAATGTGTCGCCATAAGGTTGTCGCGCCGACTGTTGCTCCCACGACTATTGCTAACGTTTAGCGATAAAGTAAAGCATTACATAGCGCTTAATGATTGACACGCAGGTCATACAATAATTTAAAGACAACTCTATGGCTCCTGCCAGTTGCCGTACTCATCGACATGCAAGTCGTGATATTCTATACAACACATGATCATCTCATACATCACATATATCTCATCATGTAATTGGCCATATCATATCACATCATACCCTGCAAAAACAAGTTAGACGTCCTCTAATTGTTGTTGCAAATTTTACGTGGCTGCTACGGGTTTGCAAGAACCGTTCTTACCTACGCAAAACCACAACGTGGTGTAGTGATTGCTTTTTGATCTTCTAAAAGAACCCTCTTCATTGAAATCGATTCAACTAAAGTGAGAGAGACAGACACCCGCTAGCCATCTTTATGCAACGAAGTTACATGTCAGTTGAAGGAACCTGTCTCGCGTAAGTGTACGCGTAATGTCGGTCCGGGCCGCTTCATCTCACAGTACCGCCGAATCAAATATCAACTAGTAACGGCAAGCAATATGTATACACCCACGCCCACAACTCGTTTGTGTTCTACTCGAGATCTCATCTACGCATAGACCTGGCTCATGATGCCACTGTTGGGGAACGTTGCATGGGAAACAAAAAATTTCCTACGCACACACAAGATCTATCCATGGTGATGAGCATCTACGAGAGGGAGAGTAAATCTACATACCCTTGTAGATCGCTAAGCGGAAGCGTTTAAGAAACGCGGTTGATGTAGTCGAACGTCTCCACGATCCAAATCGCAAGTCGTCCCTCGATCCGATCACGAACTAGCGCCGAACGGACGGCACCTCCGCGTTCAACACACGTACGGCTTGATGACGCCTTCACCTCCTCGATCCAGCGAGCGATGGTGAAGTAGTGGTTGAGTTCCAGCAGCACGACGGCGTGGTGATGGTGGTGAGGAACAATCTCTGCAGGGCTTCGCCAAGCGCTACGGAGATTATGACGGAGGAACTAGAGGGTTAGGGTTGCCGCACACGGCTTGGGGAAATCTTGATGTCTCCCGTGTGCTAGCCCTGCCCCTCTATTTATATGTTGAGCCTTGGGGTCTAAACTTGGAGTAAAAGCCTCCTCCAGGTCGGTTTTGCCCGCACAAGGTCGGTTTGGCCCGCAGGGAAAGAGTCCAACTCGGATCCCTGCAGTACCGCGCACAAGCGGTAGTACCGCTTAACACAAGCGGTAGTACCGCTTGGGCGGTAGTACCGCTTCACACAAGCGGTAGTACCGCTTGGGCGGTAGTACCGCTTCACACAACGGTAGTGCCGCTTATGCGGCAGCAAAACTACTTTTTGCACTTTCCAATACCTCGTGGGCTTTATCCCTTTGGCCCATATAAAGTGTTGCTGCACCCGAACACTTCGGTAAACATCCGGAACCCATTCCGGTGAACTCCGGAACTCTTCCAGAGATCAAAACACTATTATCACATATATCAATCTTTACCTCCGGACTATTCCGGAGATCCTCGTCATGTCCGGGATCTTATCCGGGACTCCGAACAACTTTCGGTCACCAACAAAATAACTCAACTATAATAATCGTCACCAAACGTTTAAGTGTGTAGACCCTGCGGGTTCGAGAACTATGTAGACATGACCGAGACACCTCTACGGCCAATAACCAATAGCGGGACCTGGATGCCCATATTGGCTCCTACATATTCTACGAAGATCTTTTATCGGTCGAACCTCTATGTCAAGGATTCAGTTAATCCCGTATGCTATTCCCTTTGTTCTTCGGTATGTTACTTGCCCGAGATTCGATCGTCGGTATCTCTATACCTAGTTCAATCTCGTTACCGGCAAGTCTCTTTACTCGTTCCGTAATACAAGATCTCGTGGCTAACACTTTAGTCACATTGCTTGCAAGGCTCATTGTGATGTTGTATTACCGAGTGGGCCCTGAGATACCTCTCCGTCACACAGAGTAACAAATCCCAGTCTTGATCCATGCCAACCCAACAGACACCCTCGGAGATACCTGTAGAGCACCTTTATAGTCACCCAGTTACGTTGCGACGTTTGATACACACAAGGTACTCCTCCGATGTCAGGGAGTTGCATGATCTCATGGTCATAGGAACAGATACTTGACATGCAGAAAACAATAGCAATAAACTGACACGATCAAATGCTACGTTCTTAGTTTGGGTCTTGTCCATCACATCATTCTCCTAATGATGTGATCCCGTTATCAAATGACATCTCATGTCAATGGCTAGGAAACCTTAACCATCTTTGATCAACGAGCTAGTCAACTAGAGGCTTACTAGGGACACAGTGTTGTCTATGTACCCACACATGTATTTGAGTTTCCAATCAATACAATTATAGCATGGATAATAAACGATTATCATGAACAAGGAAATATAATAATAACCAATTTATTATTGCCTCTAGGGCATATTTCCAACAGTATAGAGATACCGACGATCGAATCTCGGGCAAGTAACATACCGAAGAACAAAGGGAACATCATACGGGATTAACTGAATCCTTGACAAAGAGGTTCGACCGATAAAGATCTTCATAGAATATGTAGGAACCAATATGGGCATCTAGGTCCCGCTATTGGTTATTGACCGTAGAGGTGTCTCGGTCATGTCTACATAGTTCTCGAACCCGCAGGGTCTGCACACTTAACGTTCGGTGACGTTTCGGTAGTATTGAGTTATGTATGTTGGTGACCGAAGGTTGTTCGGAGTCCCGGATGAGATCCCGGACGTCACGAGGAGCTCCGGAATGGTCCGGGGGTAAAGATTTATATATGGCAAGTCATATTTTGGCGACCGGAAAAGTTTCGGGTTTTTTCGGTATTGTACCGGGAAGCTTCTAGAAGGTTCTGGAAACTTTCGGAGGAGTCCGGAAGTCCACCAAGGGTTCCACCACGTCCCAAGGGTTTTCATGTGCTGAGGGGAGGCGCCCTAGCCTTATTGCGCCAGGCGCACAAGTCCCTCAAGGCCCATGTGGCTTGGGAGAGGTGGAAAGTCCATCTGTTTATGGAAAGGGAGGGAATTGGACTAGGAGTCCAACTCCTACCCCTTGGCTGCGCCCTAGGGCTTGGAGCGGCTGATCTCCATGCCCCTCCACCTATATATAGAGGGGAGGGGCGCCCCAAGAGCACACACGAAGCCCTTGGCGCCCCTCTCTCTCCCTAGATCGTTTTCTCCTCCGTTCGCGGTTTCGGTAGCACTAGGCGTAGCCCTGCCGGGATAGCACCACCACCGCCGCCACCACGCCGCCGTGTTGCCGAAGAACTCATCTACCTCTCCACCCTCTCTTGCTGGATCAAGGAGGTGGAGATCGTCATTGAGCTGTACGTGTGCTGAACGCGGAGGTGTCGTCCGTTCGGCGCTAGATCGGAAGGACCGTGATTGGATCGCGGGACGGATCGTGATTGGATCACGGGACAGATCGTGATTAGATCGTGTGACGACTTGCGATTTGGATCGCGAAGACGTTCGACTACATCAACCGCATTTTTTAACGCTTCCCGCTTAGCGATCTACAAGGGTACGTAGATCCACTCTCCCTCTCGTAGATGCTCATCACCATGGATAGATCTTGCGTGTGCGTAGGAAAATTTTTGTTTCCCGTGCAACGTTCCCCAACAGTGGTATCAGAGCTAGGTCTATGCGTAGATGAGATCACAAGTAGAACACAAAGGAGTTTGTGGGCGTTGATGCTCAGATTGCTTCCTCCCTTGGTCTTTTCTTGATTCAGCGGTATTGTGGGATGAAGCGGCTCGGACCAACCTTACTCGTACGCTTACGAGAGACCGGTTCCATCAACTGACATGTGACTTTGTTGCATAAAGATGGCTGGCGGGTGTCTATCTCTCCCACTTTAGTTGGATCGGATTCGACAAAGGCGGTCCTTGAGAAGGTTGAATAGCAATTTGTGTATCACCGTTGTGGTTTTGCATAGGTAAGAATCGTTCTTGCTAGATACCCATAGCAGCCATGTAAAACATGCAACAACAATTAGAGGACGTCTAACTTGTTTTTGCAGGGTATGTTGTGATGTGATATGGCCAATTACATGATGAGATATATGTGATGTATGAGATGATCATGCTTTGTATAGAATATCACGACTTGCATGTCGATGAGTACGGCAACCAGCAGGAGCCATAGGGTTGTCTTTAATTTATTTTCGCTGTTTTTGCTTTACTTTATCGCTATGAGTTAGCAATAGTCGTAGAAGCAACAGTTGGCGCGACAACCTCATGGCGATACGTTGATGGAGATCAAGATGATGGAGATCATGGTGTCATGCCGGTGACGATGGAGATCATGCCGGTGCTTTGGAGATGGAGATCAAAAGCACAAGTTCATGGCCATATCATGTCACTTATGATTTGCATGTGATGTTAATCTTTTTATGCATCTTATTTTTCTTAGGACGACGGTAGCATTATAAGGTGACCCCTCACTAAAATTTCAAGATAAAATTGTGTTCTCCCCGAGTGTGCACCGTTGCGAAAGTTCGTCGTTTTGAGACACCACGTGATGATCGGGTGTGATAGACTCTACGTTCACATACAATGGGTGCAAGCCAGTATTGCACGTGCGAACACTCGGGTTAAACTTGACGAGCCTAGCATGTACAGACATGGCCTCGGAACACAAGAGACCGAAAGGTCGAACATGAGTCATATAGTAGATATGATCAACATGAAGATGTTCAGCATTGAAACCACCTCATCTCACGTGATGATCGGACTTGGGTTGGTGAATTTGGATCATGTGACACTCGAATGACCAGAGGGATGTCAATTTGAGTGGGAGTTCTTAAGTAATATGATTAATTGAAGTCATTATCATGAACATAGTCAAAGTGACTTTGCAAATTATGTTGTAGATCAATAGCTCGCGCTGTAGCTCCCCTGTTTTTATACGTTCCTAGAGAAAATAGAATTGAAAGATGATGGTAGCAATAATGCGGACTGGGTCCGTGACCTGAGGATTGTCCTCATTGCTGCACAGAAGGCTTATGTCCTTAATGCACCGCTCGGTGCGCCACCCCCTCTAGCGTCGTCTGTAGATGTTGTGAACATCTGACAGGCACGTTCTGATGACTACTTGATAGTTCAGTGTGTCATGCATTACGGCTTAGAATTGAGGCTCCAAAACATTTTGAACATCACGGAACATATGAGATGTTCTAAGAGCTGAAATTGGGATCTTAGGCTTGTGCCCGTGTTGAGAGGTATGAGACCTCCAACAAGATTCTTTGTCTACAAGATGAAGGAGAATAGCTCAATCAGTGAGCATGTACTCAGATTGTCTGGGTGCTACAATCGCTTGAATCGAGTGGGAGTTGATCTTCCAGATAAGATAGTGGTTGATATAGTTCTCCAAGTCACTCCCACAAAGCTACTAGAGCTTCGTGATGAACTATGAAATGCCAAGGATGGAAATAATGATCCCCAAGCTATTCGCGATGTTTGACACCGCGAAGGTAGAAATCAAGAAGGAGCATCAAGTGTTGATGGTTAGTAAAACCACTAGTTTCGAGAAGGGCAAGGGCAAGGAGGGAAACTTCATGGATAGCAAGCCAGTTGCTACTCCAGTAAAGAAACCCAAGGTTGAACCCAAACCCGAGACTGAGTGCTTCTATTATGAGGAGAACGGTCACTGAAGCGGAACTGCCCTAGATACTTGGTAGATAAGAAGGCTGGCAACGTCAACAGAAGTATATTTTGATATACATTTTATTCATGTGTACCTTACGAGTACTCCTAGTAACACCTGGGTATTAGATACCGGTTCAGTTGCTAAATGTTGGTAACTCCAAATAAAAGCTACGGCATAAACGGAGACTAGCTAAGGGCTAGGTGACGATGTGTGTTGGAAGTTTCCAAGGTTGATGTGATCACCATCGCATGCTCTCTCTACCTTTGGGATTAGTGATGAACCTAAATAAATGTTATTTGGTGTTTGCGTTGAGCATGAACGTGATTAGATCGAGTTTATTGCAATACGGTTATTCATTTAAGTTAGAGAATAATGGTTATTCTGTTTACATGAATAATACCTTCAATGGTCATGCACCCAATGTGAATGGTTTATTGAATCTCGATCATGGTAATACACATGTTCATAATATTGATGCCAAAAGATGCAAAGTTAATAATGATAGTACCACATACTTGTGGCACTGCCGCCAAGGTCATATTGGTGTAAAGCGCATGAAGAAACTCCATGCTGATGGATCTTTTGACTCACTCGATTTCGAATCGGTTGAGACATGCGGACCATGCCTCATGGGCAAGATGACTAAAACCTCGTTATCCGGCTTGATGGAGCGGGCAAGTGACTTATTGGAAATGATACATGTTGATGTATGCGGTCCAATGAGTGTTGAAGCGTGCGGTGGATATTGTTATTTTCTTACCTTCACTGATGATTTGAGTAGATATGGGTATATTTACTTAATGAAACACAAGTCTGAAACATTTGAAAAGTTCAAGCAAAGTGAAGTTTGAGATCATCGTGACAAGAAGATAAAATGTCTACGATATGATCGTGGAGGTAAATATCTGAGTTATGAGTTTGGTATGCAACTTAAGACAATGTGAAAATTGTTTCACAACTCACGCCACCTGGAACACCATAGTGTGATGGTGTGTCCGAACGTCGTAGTCGTGCTCTATTGGATATAGTGCGTACTATGATGTCTCTTATCGTTTTGCCACTATCGTTTTGGGGTTATGCATTAGAGACAAATACATTCACTTTAAAATAAGGGCACCATCTAAAGTCCATTGAGATGACACCATATGAAATTTGGTTTGGCAGAAACCTAAGCTGTCATTTCTCAGAGTTTGGGAATGCGACGCTTATGACTGATAAGCTCGAACCCTAAGCGGAAAAGTGCATCTTCATAAGATACCCTAAGGAAACAGTTGGGTATACCTTCTATCTCAGATCCAATGGCAAAGTGTTTGTTGCTTAAAACAGGTCCTTTCTCGAGAAAGAGTTTCTCTCGAAAGAATTGAGTGGGAGGAAGGTAGAACTTGATGAAGTTATTGAACCGTCACTTCAGTTGGATGGTAGCACGACGCAGAAAGATGTTTCTGTGACACCTACACCAAATGAAGAGGAAGTTGATGATGATGATCATGAAACTTCGGATCAAGTTACTACCGAACCACGTAGGCCGACAAGAACTCGTACCGCCTCAGAGTGGTACATCAATCCTGTCTTGGAGGTCATGTTGTTAGACAACAGTGAACCTACGAGCTATGAAGAAGCGATGGTGGGCCCGAATTCCAACAAATGGCTAGGAGCCATGAAATCCGAGAAAGGATCCATGTATGAAAACCAAGTATGGACTTTGGTAGACTTGCCCATTAAACGGCAGGTCGTTGAGTACAAATGGACCTTTAAGAAGAACACAGACACTGATAAAGCTCGACTTGTCGCAAAGAAGTTTCCGACAAGTTCAAGGAGTTGACTACGATGAGACTTTCTCACCCGTAGCGATGCTAAAAGTCTGTTGGAATTATGTTAGCAGTTGCTGCATTTTTTGATTATGAAATCTGACAGATGGATGTCAAAACATTGTTTCCTTAACGATTTCCTTGAGGAAAGGTTGTATGTGATACAACCGGAAGGTTTTGTCGATCCTAAGGATGCTAAAAAGTGTGCAAACTCCAGTGATCCTTCTATGGACTGGAGCAAGCATCTCGGAGTTGGAATATACGCTTTGATGAGGTGATCAAAGTTTTTGGGTCTATACAAAGTTTATGAGAAACTAGTATTTACAATAAAGTGAGTGGGAGCACTATAGAATTTCTGATAAGTATATGTGGATGACATATTGTTGATCGGAAATGATGTGGCATTTCTAGAAAGCATAAGGGTTGTTTGAAAGGATTTTTTCAAAGGAAGACCTGGAATGAAGCTACATAAATATTGGGCATCAGGATCTATAGAAATAGATCAAGACGTCTGATAAGACTTTCAATGAGTACATACCTTGACAAGATTTTGAAAGAGTTCAAAATGGATCAGTCAAAGAAAGAGTCCTTGCCTGATTTGAAAGGTGTGTAGTTGAGTGAGACTCAAAGCTCGACCACGGCAGAAGAAAGAGAAAGGACGAAGGTCGTCCCCGATGCCTTATCCATAGGATCTATATAGTATGGCATTCTGTGTACCGCACCTGGTGTGTGCCTTGCCATGAGTCTGTCAAGGGGTACAAAAGTGGTCCAGGAGTGGATCACTGGACAACGGCCAAAATTATCCTTAGTAACTAGAGGATAAGGAAATGTTTCTCGATTATGGAGGTGATAAAGAGTTCGTCGTAAAGGGTTACGTCGATGCAAGCTTTGACACCAATCCGAATGACTCTGAGTAGCAATCCGGATACGTATAGTGGAGCAGCCATTTGGAATAGCTCCAAGTGGAGCGTGGTAGTATCTGCAGTATGACATATAGATTTGCAAAGAACACACGGATCTGAATGTTGCAGACCGTTGACTAAAACCCTCTCTCACATGCAAAACATGATCGAACCCCAGAACTCATTGGGTGTTAGATTCATAACAATGTAAATCACATACCGATGTGAGCTAGATTATTGACTCTAGTGCAAGTGGGAGACTGTTGGAAATATGCCCTAGAGGCAATAATAAAATGGTTATTATTATATTTCCTTGGTCATGATAATCGTTTATTATCCATGCTATAATTGTATTGACTGGAAACTCAAATACATGTGTGGATACATAGACAACAAAGTGTCCCTAGTAAGCCTCTACTAGACTAGCTCATTGATCAAAGATGGTTAAGGTTTCCTAGCTATAGACATGAGATGTCATTTGATAACGAGATCACATCATTAGGAGAATGATGTGATGGATAGGACCCAAAGTATGAACATAGCATATGATCGTGTCAGTTTATTGCTATAGTTTTCTGCATGTCAAGTATTTGTTCCTATGACCATGAGATCATGCAACTCACTGACACCGGAGGAATACCTTGTGTGTATCAAACGTCGCAACGTAACTGGGTGACTATAAAGATGCTCTACAGGTATCTCCGAGGGTGTCTGTTGAGTTGGCATGGATCGAGACTGGGATTTGTTACTCCGTGTGACGGAGAGGTATCTCAGGGCCCACTCGGTAAAACAACATCACAATAAGCCTTGCAAGCAAAGTGACTAAAGAGTTAGCCACGGGATCTTGTATTACGGAACGAGTAATGAGACTTGCCGGTAACGAGATTGAACTAGGTATAGAGATACCGACGATCGAATCTCGGGCAAGTAACATACCGAAGAACAAAGGGAACATCATACGGGATTAACTGAATCCTTGACAAAGAGGTTCGACCGATAAAGATCTTCGTAGAATATGTAGGAACCAATATGGGCATCCAGATCCCGCTATTGGTTATTGACCGTAGAGGTGTCTCGGTCATGTCTACATAGTTCTCGAACCCGCAGGATCTGCACACTTAACGTTCGGTGACGTTTCGGTAGTATTGAGTTATGTATGTTGGTGACCGAAGGTTGTTCGGAGTCCCGGATGAGATCTCGGACGTCACGAGGAGCTCCGGAATGGTCCGGAGGTAAATATTTATATATGGGAAGTCATATTTTGGCGACCGGAAAAGTTTCGGGTTTTTTCGCTATTGTACCGGAAGCTTCTAGAAGATTCCGGAAACTTTCGGAGGAGTCCGGAAGTCCACCAAGGGTTCCACCACGTCCCAAGGGTTTGCATGGGATGAGGGGAGGCGCCCTAGCCTTATTGGGCCAGGCGCACAAGTCCCTCAAGGCCCATGTGGCTTGGGAGAGGTGGAAAGTCCATCTGTTTATGGAAAGGGAGGGAATTGGACTAGGAGTCCAACTCCTCCCCCTTGGCTGCGCCCTAGAGCTTGGAGGGGCTGATCTCCACACCCCTCCACCTATATATAGAGGGGAGGGGCGCCCCAAGATCACAAATGAAGCCCTTGGCTCCCCACTCTCTCCCTAGATCGTTTTCTCCTCCGTTCGCGGTTTCTGTAGCGCTAGGCGTAGCCCTGCCGGGATAGCACCACCACCGCCGCCACCACGCCGCCGTGTTGCCGGAGAACTCATCTACCTCTCCACCCTCGCTTGCTGGATCAAGGAGGTGGAGATCGTCATCGAGCTGTACGTGTGCTGAACGCGGAGGTGTCGTCCGTTCGGCGCTAGATCGGAAGGACCGTGATTGGATCGCGGGACGGATCGTGATTGGATCGCGGGACAGATCGTGATTAGATCGCATGACGACTTGCGATTTGGATCGCGAAGACGTTTGACTACATCAACCGCGTTTTTTAACGCTTCCCGCTTAGCGATCTACAAGGGTACGTAGATTCACTCTCCCTCTCGTAGATGCTCATCACCATGGATAGATCTTACATGTGCGTAGGAAAATTTTTATTTCCCATGCAACGTTCCCCAACAGTGACCTCCACAGCCCACCTCTATGGTACTTCTTCGGCCCACTGGGTGTCTTCTGGTCCAGAAAAAATCTCCAAAAAGTTTCGTCGCGATTGGACTCCATTTGGTACTGATATTCTGCGAAGTAAAAAACAAGCAAAAACAGCAACTGGCACTGTAGGTAAATGACTTCAATACTCAAGCATGCCAACAAGCAACCAAGCTTAATTCCTACTCGTCCTCGAGTAGGTAAATGATAAAAACAGAATTTTTGATGTGGAATGCTGCCTAACATGTTCATCTCATATCCTTTTCTTTGTAGCATGGACATTTGGACTTTTAGATGATTCAAAGCAATAGTCTAGTTTTAACATAATGACTTCAATACTCAAGCATGCCAACAAGCAACCATGTCTTTCAAAATATCAACACTAAAGAAAGTTATCCCTAGCCCATCATGCTCAATCATTGATCCATTCATGAAACACACTCAAATATTAGCTATACCCAATGCTCAAGTACGATCATAGTGCTCCCTAGTTGGTGCTTTATAAGAGAAGATGGAGACTCAAGTAAAAATAAAAATTGCATAAAGTAAATAGATAGGCCCTTCATAGAGGGAAGTAGGGATTTGTAGAGGTGCCAGAGCTCAAGGTTTAAATTGAGAGCGAAAAAAATATTTTGGGTGGCATGCCTTTCCTTTCAACGAAAATGACAAAGTAGTTCACAATACTTTCCATACTAGATATATCATAGGCGGTTCCCAAACAGAAAATAAAGTTTATGCCTTTTTCCACCAAACTTTCACATTCCATGGCGGGCCGTATCCACGGTTGCCTTCCATACCAACACTTTCCAAGGAATTTATTATTTGATAACATAAAGTAAATATTTTTTTTCTTTTTCATTTTGGGAATGGGCATCCCTATTACCGCCGCACTCTCATGCAGTGACAAGTGAATAAACACTCATCTTGAGAATAACACATCTAACATGGAAAAATATTGGACACTCCCCACCGTTTCATGAGCGGTACGAGCACACAAAAGAGAAAAATTATTTTGAAAATTTAGAGATGGCACATACAAATTTGCTTGGAACGGCATGGAAATGCCGCATATAGGTAGGTATGGTGGACTCATAAGGCAAAACTTGGTTTAAGGATTTTGGATGCACAAGTAGTATTTCTACTTAGTACAAATGGAGGCTAGCAAATAGATTGAGAAGCAACCAAACCAAGAAACAAAAATTCACATAAGCGAACATTGAGCATAACTAACACCGAATAATGCACCATAAGTAGGATGTAATTTCATTGCATAACTATTGACTTTCGTGCATGCATAGGGAATCACAAACCTTAACACCAATATTCCTACTAAAGCATAATTACTCACTAACATGACCCACATATTACAATCATCGTGTTTCAAAACTATTACAAGGAATCAAGTTTAATTTGTCCAATGATCTTCATGAAAGTTTTTATTATATCCTTCTTGGATATCTATCACTTTGGGACTAGTTTCATATATTTCCATTGCTTTTTGGCAAGCTCAAACAAATTTAAATGAAGCACAGGAGCATAAAGATTTCCTCTCTCAAAAAGGTATAAGTGAAGCATGAGAGGATTTCTTCAAAATTTACTAACTCTCAAATTAATCTAAGTGAATCATGAGAGTATTTCTACAAAAATTTCCAAGCACACCGTGCTCTAAAAGATATAAGTGAAGGACTAGAGCAATTCTATAGCTCAAAAAGTTTAAGTGAAGCATATAGAGCAATTCTAACAAATGATAGCATAATTTTGGCTCTCTCAAATAGGTGTGTCCAGCAAGGATACAAATGACAAACTAACAAGCAAAGCAAGCAAAGACTCAAATGATACAAGACGCTCCAAGCAAAACTCATGATATGTGACGAATAAAAATATAGCACCAAGTAAAATACCGATGGTCGTTAGAAGAAAGAGGGGATGCCACTCGGGGGCATCCCCAAGCTTAGTTGCTTGTTACTCTTTGGATATATCTTGGGGTGCTGTAGCATCCCCAAGCTTAGGCTCTTTTCACTCCTTATTCCTCCATCCATCGTGATCTCACCCAAAACTTGAAAACTTCAGTCACACAAAACTCAACAAAATCTTCGTGAGATCCGTTAGTATAATAAAGAAAATCACTACTTTAGGTGCTGTTGCAAACCCATTAATATTTTAGTGTTTCATTATACCTACTGTATTTTAACTTTACCATGGCTCATACCCTTCAATATAACCCATAGATTCATCAAAACAAGCACACAATGCAACGAAAACAGAATCTGTTTTAAACAGAACAGTCTGTAGTAATCTGTACTCTAACCATACTTCTGTAAAAGTAAAAATTCTGAAAAATTAGGACAACGTAAATAATTTGTATAGAAATACTGTGTTAAAATTTCATCTCAAGATCACATTCCAGTAAAAAATGAAAAATCAAATACTGGACGCAACGTTTCTGTTTCAGATTCAGCATCGCTTCTACTCATCTTATGAATCATCCTAAAGGCTCTACTTGGCACAAACACTAAATAAACCATAAAAACACAATCATAACAGAGGAATAATTGTGTCAACACTCAAAAACAGGAAGGAAAAAAGCAAAGATAAATTTATTTATTGGGTTGCCTCCCAACAAGCGTTATTGTTTTACGCCCCTAGCTAGGCATAACGCATAGATTCAAGTATTGTCATCTTTGGTTTTCAACTCTTCAATCACACAACTAGATTTCTTCAAGGATTTAGCATGCATGCTCTTAATGACAACACTTCTAGGAAAAAGACCAAAGAATTCATTTTTATAAATAGGGTCTCTTACTATTTCAACAAAGTCGGGATGAATACTAATCATTTTAAGATCTCCCTTGTGGCCACTAGGTGTAACAACTTTGTTCTTAGTGACTTGCGTGGTCTTGCCAATTTTTACGTGAGTTTTTTCAATAGTTTTGATAGAAGAAAAAGGCGAACCCAAATTACTAAAAATCTCTTCCAACTTATCAATCTGGTAAGGACTCTCTTCTACCCTTTCGTTAACTACGGTTTCTTTTGCCTTTAGCAATTTAAAGGCATCTCCCGCCTTAGCCCCAATTTTATTAGCAAGATTATGAATTTTCTTATCCAAATCTTCAAGATGTTCTTTGGTAATCATCTTCTTTTCAATAGCATCTAATCTCTCCATAACGTATTCTAGAGTTAAAGTTGTTTCATTGATCATAATAGGTGGTGATCCCACTAAACTTCCCAAAGCATTAAAAGCATCCAAAGATGGACACATCAAGAAATTCCCATCGGTAATCGTATCAAGGACGAATCAATACCAAGTGGTGATGCCAACATAAAAACTGTGAACAAGAACAATGGTAGATTGCTTATGGATAGATCTATTATGAGCATTGCAAATCCTATACCAAGCATCTTTTAGGTTCCCCCCTGCCCTTTGCTTAAAATTAAGAACCTCATTATCGGGAGTCCACGCAATAAAGGAAGAACTAGCCATAATGACAAGGCAAGAGATCTAACAAGAAAAAGGCAAACGAAAAAGAGAGCGAATAAAATGGCAAATTGGTGAAGTGGGGGAGAGGAAAACGAGAGGCAAATGGCAAATAATGTAATTGCAAGGAGATGAGATTTGTGATTAGGAACCTGGTAGATGATGATGGAGTCTCCTCGGCGCCTGAGATTGGCACGTAGAAGAGACCGCTTCCTCTCCGGCAACGGCGCAAGAAATTCCTTTGACGTGGCTTGAGACTGCATCGGTATTTCCCCAAAGAGGAAGGGATGATGCAGCACAGCGACGGTAAGTATTTCCCTCAGTTATGAAACCAAGGTTATCGAACCAGTAGGAGGATCACCACCACCCAATAAGCAGCACCTGCACACAAATAACAAATACTTGCAACCCGACGCGAAAGAGAGGTTGTCAATCTCTCTACGGTAAAAAGATAGATTAGGTAGTGATAGATAGGAGAGATAGATCTCTCAAGAACACAAAATAAAAAGAGCAAATAAAAAGTGCAGCAATATATTTTTGGATTTTTGGTTTAGTAGATCTAAAAACAAAGAGGCAAAAAGATAGATCGAAAAGCAATATGTTGGAAAAGTAGACCCGGGAGGGCGTAGGTTTCACTAGTGGCTTCTCTCACGAGTATAGCACACGGTGGGTGAACGAGTTACTGTTGGGCAATTGACAGAAGATCAAATAATCATGACGATATCCAAGGCGATGATCATTATATAGGCATCACGTCCAAGATAAGTAGACCGACTCCTGCCTGCATCTACCACTATTACTCCACACATCGACCACTATCCAGCATGCATCTAGTGTATTAAGTTCATGGAAAAACAGAGTAATGCAATAAGAACGATGACATGATGTAGACAAGATCTATTCATGTAGGAATAGACCCCATCTTGTTATCCTTAATGGCAACGATACATGCGTGCCTTGCTGCCCCTTCTGTCACTGGGAAAGGACACCACAAGATCGAACCAATCACAAAGCACCTCTTCCCATGGCAAGAAAAATCGATCTAGTTGGCCTAACTAAACCAAAGATTCGAGGAAGAAATACGAGGCTATAAGTAATCATGCATATAAGAGATCAAAGAAGACTCAAATAATATTCATGGATAGAAACTGATCATGAACTCAAAATTCATCAGATCCCAACAAACACACCACAAAAGTTTACATCAAATAGATCTCCAAGAGACCATTGTATTGAGAATCAAAAGAGAGAGAGGAAGCCATCTAGCTACTGCCTACAGATCCGTAGGTCTATGGTGGACTACTCACGCATCATCGGAGAGGCACCTATTAAGAAGATGAACCCCTCCGTGATGGTGTTTAGATTGGATCTCGAGGTTCAGGAACTTGCGGCGGCTGGAATTGTATTTCGTCGACTCCCCTACGGTTTTCTGAATATTTGGGAATTTATAGGCATCAGAGGCGGTGGAGGGGGGCCCCGTGGAGGGCACAACCCACCAGGGTGCGTCGGGGGCCCCCTGGCGCGCCCATGTGGGATGTGGCCTCCACAGCCCACCTCTCTGGTACTTCTTTGGCCCACTGGGTGTCTTCTGGTCCAGAAAAAATCTCCAAAAAGTTTCGTCGCGATTGGACTCCGTTTGGTACTGATATTCTGCGAAGTAAAAAAAAGCAAAAACAACAACTGGCACTTTGGCACTATGTCAATAGGTTAGTCCCAAAAAATGATATAAAGTTGTTATAAAATAATTGTAAAACATCCAAGAATGATAATATAACAGCATGGAATAAGTAAAAATTATAGATATGTTGGAGACGTATCAAGTATCCCAACTATTGTCACTCCGGGGTTTGCGGACCAGAACACGTAATAGGTGCATATGACTAGCAAGATCGGATCAAGAACATAGATATAATGGTGATAATATAAACGGTTTAGATCAGAAATCATGGCACTCAGGCCCTAGTGACAAGCATTAGGCATAGCAAAGTCATAGCAACATCAATCTCAGAACATAATGGATACTAGGGATCAAGGCCTAACAAAACTAACTCGATTACATGATGAATCTCATCCAACTCCTCACCGACCAGCAAGCCTACGAAGGAATTACTCACTCCCGGTGGGAAGCATAATGGAATTGGCGATGGAGAAGGGTTGATGATGACGAAGACCGAAGATTCCCCTCTCCGGAGCCCCAAACGGGCTCCAGATCTGGCCTCCCGATGAAAAACAGGAGGTGGCGGCGGCTCCGTACCGTAAAATGCGATGAACCTTTCTCTTTGATTTTTTCTCCAAAAATAGGATTTTATAGCGTCGGAATTAGGGTCAGTGGGGCCACGAGGTGGGCACAACCCACCAGGGCGCGTCGGGGGGGCTGGCGCGCCCTGGTGTATCGTGCCCACCCAGGAGCCCCCCTCCGGTGGTTCTTGGCTCCAGTATTTTTTATTTATTCTAAAATAAATCTCCAAAAAGTTTCGTCCTGTTCCGAGAACTTTTATTTCTGCACAAAAAAACAACACCATGGTAGTTCTGCTGAAAAGAGCATCAGTCCGGGTTAGTTTCATTCAAATCATGCAAATTAGAGTCCAAAACAAGGGCAAAAGTGTGAGGAAAAGTAGATACGACAGAGACGTATCAACTCCCCCAAGCTCAACCCATTGCTTGTCCTCAAGCAATTCAGTTGACAAACTGAAAGTGATAAAGAAAAACTTTTACGAACTCTTTTGTTCTTGTTTACATATATATGCTTAAGTAGCACCCAAGTTTTCAGCAAAGATTATGACTAACCATGACAACAATAACTCTTAAAAATTATATTAAATCATACCAATGACATAAGCAACTAGCGAGCAATAATAACATATCTCAAGCGCCAACACTTTGTCAAAACAATCGTGATATAATATGACAATAGTGGTATCTCACTAGCCCTTTCTGAGACCGCAAAAGATAAATGTAGAGCACCTCCAAAGTTCAAGCAGCGACTAAACATTGTAATTCATGGTACAAAAGATCCAGTCATGCTGCACCCAACATCAACTATACACAATGCATGAGGATGACAATAGTGCTCTCAGGTCTGGCGCTTATTTGAGAAGGTGATGACTCAACATAAAAAATAAATAGATAGTCCCTTTGCAGAGGGAAGCATGGATTTGCAGAGGTGCCAGAGCTCAAAGCTTAAAACAGAGTTAGATATAATTTTGGGAGGTACACCCTTCCTATCAACGTTACGACCAAGAGTTATCAATATCTTCGATGCTAAACAAATTAGCGGCGGTTCCCAAGCGGTAAAAGTAAAGGTTTACTCCCCCTCCACCAACAATCACACTCCACGGCTAGCCGCATCCACGGGTACCGTCCAAACCAACAACATTCCTGGGGGAGTTTTGTTTAATTATTTTGGATTTTTGAATTCGGGACTAGGAATCCCTATTACCGCCCTCTCGTGTAAGGACGAGTGAATAAACACTCATCATGAGAATAACCCGCTTAGCATGGAAGATACTGACCGCCCCCTGTCACTTCATGAGCGGTCCAGGCACACAAAACAGATGTTCATTTGAATTTTTAGAGATAGCACATGCAAATTTACTTGGAACGGCAGGGTAATACCGCATATAGGTAGATATAGTGGACTCATCTGGAATAACTTTGGTTTAAGGATTTTGATGCACAAGCAGTATTCCTACTTAGTACAGGTGAAGGCTAGCATATAGATTGAGAAGCGTCCAGCTAGAGAGCGAAAACGGTCATGAAGATGCATTACATATAATAAACATTGACTACTAGCATGAGTAGGATATGGACACCATTAACATCAATATCATGAAGGCTATGTTGGTTTTGATTCAACTACATGCGTGAACATGTGCCAAGTCCAGCCACTTGAAACATTCAGAGGAGGATACCATATCATCATACCGCATCACAACCATTTTAATGCATGTTGACATCCAAGATAAATCATTATCCACTCCTAGCTACTTAAGCATGGCATGAACAACTATAATCTCTAATGGTCATTGCAAACATGTTTGATCATAATATGCTGAATCAAGGATACTAGGTTAAACATATTTACAAAAAGAAAAAAAAGTTGAGTTCATACCCGCTTTTCTCTGCCACGGTCACTTCATCAAATATCATCATTATTTCCTTTCACTTGCAAGACCGAACGATAAGAAATTAATAATAGTGCAAGAGTGCCGTCGACTAAGCTAGAATCAGCAACATTTTATTCAAGAGGAGAAGACAAGGTAACATGGGCTCTTTGTTAGATTAACAGTGATCCATATGAGAGCCACTCAACATTTTCATCGTGGTCTTCTCCTTGGTACAACTCAAACAAAAAGAAAAGAATTTCAGAGAAACACACTGAAAATATTTTTGGAGTTTTTGGTTTTTCTTGAAGCAAGCAAATTAAAGAGAAAAACAAAAACAAGAAAAACTATTTACACGGGAAAGCTCCCAACAAGTAAAAGAAGAAACGAGAAATCTTTTTGGGTTTTCTTTTGATACTACAATTAAACTAAGCTAGAAAGAAAAACCGAAAAGAAGTAGGAAATATTTTTGGATTTTCTTAAAGTTTTTCAAACACGCAAGAGGAAAGCGAGAAAACAAATTTAGCATGGATATTACAATGAAAAAGTGTGAACACCGACAACTGGAATGAAATGTGAGAACATGAATGTAATGTCGGTGGGAATACGTACTCCCCCAAGCTTAGGCTTTTGGCCTAGCTTGGTAATCACCATCTGTAGTAGCCATCCGGTCCCAAGTTGAAGTGAGGTCGAGGCAGCACCTGAGCGTCCCACCCCTGAGGCTCCTCCTCAGCAGCTCCTAGGTTGTTCTGGTAGGCTGTAATGTCATCTGGCATGATCATGTATCTGTTCCTGGCAATAGAATCAAACAGAGCAGGTGCAGGCAACGGAATAATATCACGGGTTTCTACGCTGAATACTAGGTTGTAACGAATGTCACAGAAAGAATTAGTTGCATCAATAAATTGGTGATCCTGCAACGCCTTGTGATCTAAATAAACTTGGGACAAGAGATAATCAAGTGGGCGAATCTGAACATTAAAGTGTCTCGCTAAGCGAGTAGCATAAATAGCACCATGTATCTTTCCCTTAGTCCTGTTAAGGTGTAAGCGGCGTGCAATAATAGCTCCCATACTAAAGGTGTGATCATTATACAGTGCGCGGCGTAAAATAGCGAAGTCGGGGGCACTGAGTGCGCCAACCTTCTCCCTAGCGGTTAAACACTTCGCGATGAACAAAGCAAAGTAATGCACTGAAGGAAACTGCAGACTGGTAGCAGTAGCGTTCGACACGCCTCTATCTTCACCCACCGTTAAGGTGAGGAGAAAATCCTCAAACTCCGCTGGTCTAGGTTCTCTTAATTCCCCATCAGTGGGGATCAAGCATATGTCGGAAAAGTCAGTTAACGGCATTTTGTGAGTTTCAGCATAAAGATTAAACTGCACTTCAGGAGGATTATTCTTTCTCAGGAAATGAAAACTTTGCACAAAGGAATTTGTAAGGATGTGATATTGGTCACACTTAGCTGCGAGGAACTCGGTCAGCCCAGCATTTGCAACAAATTGAGCGAACTCTTGATGGAACCCGGCCTCCTCCATGAAGGCATCATGCGGCCATTCGCACGGCCGCACCTCCACCCTTCTCAGAATGTGAAGGTCATTGTCCGATGATTCCCCAATGACTCCTTTGGCACTTTTCTTGGAGGAAAACTTCCTAAAGAAATCCATCTTATTCCTATAATAAAAATTCTGAAAATTTTAGCCTACAAAAATTTTGTAAACAAAACTTCGTGATATTGATAGGAACTACTCCTAAGCATGCATAGAGGCCATATTAAGCATTCAAACTACTTAGAACTCTAAGAATTCAACATGCAAGCTCATCTACAGCAGCACCAAGAGTAGCTAATTACTCTAAAAATAACCCACTAAATCAAAAACTAATTGGAGCAATGGAGGAGTCACATACCAAGTAGCAATCCCTCCAAACAGTTTCAGAAATGGAGCTTCGAGCAAAGAGATCGAAATCCGCGGGTTTGAGGGCAAGAACACGGGAATGGAGGCTATGGTGATTTTTTTCTAGAGATAGGAGATGATGTGGGCTAAGGGAATAAGTGAGGGGGCCCACGTGGGGGCCACAACCCACCAGGGTGCGCCTGGGGTTGCTGGCGCGCCCTGGTGTCTTCTGGGCACCAGGTGCACCCCCCCCCCCCCCCTCTAGTATTATTTGCACCAAAAATTCAGAAATATTCAGGAAAAAATCGTATCAAATTTTCAGGACATTCTGAGAACTTTTATTTTTGGGTCATTTTTTTTATTGCACGGTGAAAACAGAAAATAGGATAAACCTGACATTTTATTTTATTTGACTAACTAAAACAGAAAATAAAAGGTGGGAGCAGAAGATTGTGCCTACTAGATTCATCGACTTCATACCTCTCAAAAATGATCCATTAATAAGGTTGATCAAGTGTTATTAACAACCACTTCCGATTAGCATGAAACCGAAGAACTTTCGTAAAACACTAAGTTACCTAAATGGGAATGTGCATATCCCCAACAATAAGTATGTCATATTTCTTTTTGGCAGTAGGTAGAGGTAATTGAAAACTTCCAATAGTGATGGTCGGAAATTCTTCAATAACATTTATGCCATTCACTTGGAATTGTTTCTTCGGAAAGTGCACGGTATGCTCATTACCATTGATATGGAAAGTGACTTTGCTTTTGTTGCAATCAATAACAGCCCCTGCAGTATTCAAAAAGGGTCTACCAAGGATAAACGACATGTTGTCGTCCTCGGGCATCTCAAGAATAACAAAGTCCGTTAAGATAGTAACATTTGCGACAACAACGGGCACATCCTCACAAATACCGATAGGTATGGCAGTTGATTTGTCAGCCATTTGCAATGATATTTTATTAGGTGTGAGTTTATTCAAATCAAGTCTCTTATATAAGGAGAAAGGCATAACACTAACACTGGCTCCCAAGACACACAAAGCAGTTTTGACATAGTTTCTTTTAATGGAGCAAGGTATAGTTGGTATTCCAGGGTCTCCAAGTTTTTTAGGTACTCCATCCTTAAAATAATAATTAGCAAGCATGGTTGAGATTTCAGCTTCAGGTGTCTTTCTTTTATTAGTGATGATGTCTTTCATATATTTTGCATAAGGGGCCATCTTTAGGATATCAGTTAAGCGGTTACGCAAAAAGACTGGCCTAATCATTTCAGCAAAGCGTTCAAATTCTTCATCATCCTTTTTCTTAGATGGTTTAGGAGGAAAGGGCATGGGTTTTTGAACCCATGGCTCTCTTTCTTTACCATGTTTTCTAGCCACAAAGTCTCTTTTATCATAACGTTTATTTTTAGGTTTTGGGTTATCAAGATCAGCAGCAGGCTCTATTTCATCATCAGTATCTGGTTCTTTATCATTATTAGGTTGAGCATCTTCATGAACATCATCATTATCATTTTCATTACCACTAGGTGAATGTTCATTACCAGACTGAGTTTCAGCATCAGAAATAGAGACATCATTATTATCAGGAGGTTTTTGTATCTCAGGTTCACTAGAGGTATGCAAAGTCCTATCAATTTTCTAATTCTTTTTATTTGTAGAAGGACTAGATGCATCCGTATTAATTCTCTGAGAGTCTTGTTCAATTCATTTAGGATGACCTTCAGGATAAAGCGGTTCTTGGGTCATTCTACCTCCTCTAGTTACTACTCTAGCAGCAAAATCATTCATATTATTATTCATTTCATCAAGCAATTCTTTTTGAGACTTAGCAACTTGTTCTAACTGAGTTTGAACCATAGAGGCATGCTTTCCTACACCTCTAACATCATTACTGATTCTAAATAGCAAGTCACTCAAGCGAGCAATCATATCAGAGTTGTATTTCAATTGTTTCAGGACATGTGCATTGAAATGATCTTGCTTCATAATATAGTTGTCAAACTCATATAAGCACTGACTAGGATGCTTATTGTAAGGGATATCACCTTCATCAAACTTTAATAAAGAATTTACCTTTACCACATGTGGACGTGGTGGTGTGTCAAGGCCATGTATTTCTTCAATAGGTGGTAAATCCTTAACATCCTCAGCTGTAATACCTTTTTCCTTCATAGATTTCTTTGCCTCTTGCATATCTTCAGGACTGAGAAATAAGATACCCCTCTTCTTCGGAGTGGGTTTAGAAGGTGGTTCAGGAAGAGTCTAATCATCATAATTCTTCAATATGTTATTCAATAATTACTTAGCTTCTTCAACAGTTCGTTCCCTGAAAACACAACCAGCACAACTATCTAGGAAGTCCCTAGAAGCATCAGTTAGTCCATTATAGAAGATAACAAGTATTTCATTTTTCTTGAGAGGATGATCAGGCAAAGCATTCAGCAATTGGAGAAGCCTCCCCCAAGCTTGTGGGAGATTCTCTTCTTCAATTTGCACAAAGTTAAATATTTCCCGTAAGGCGGCTTGTTTCTTATGAGCAGGAAAATATTTTTCAGAGAAGTAGTAAATCATATCCTGGGGACTACGCACACAACCAGGAGTAAGAGTACTGTACCATGTCTTAGCATATCACCATTTAATGAGAACGGAAATAACTTAAGAATATAGTAGTAGCGAATCTTCTCATCATGAGCAAAGAGGGTGGCTATATCATTCAGTTTAGTAAGATGTGCCACTACAGTTTCAGTTTCATAGCCATGGAAAGGATCAGATTCAACCAAAGTAATTAACTCTGGGTCGATAGAGAATTCATAATCCTTATCGGTAACAAAGATAGGTGAAGTGGCAAACTTAGGATCACATTTCATTCTAGCATTCAAAGTTTTTTTCATTATACTTGCGTAGCAATTTTTTAAGATCGTTTCTATCCTTGCAAGAAAGAATTTCTCTAGTTACCTCCTCGTCCATAACATAACCTTCAGGTACCTTAGGCATTTCAAATCTAGGAGAGCTAGGACAAATAGGTGTTTCATAGTCATCAGTTTCATAGGCTTCATCAGTTTCAGCAATCTCATCAGTTTCGGTAATTTCATTCTCTTTAGCTCTAGCAATTTGTTCATTGAGAAATTCACCAAGTGGCACATTATCATCAAGCATGGTACTAGCATCATCATAAGCATCATTCATAGCAGAGGTAGCATCATCAATAACTTGCGACATATCAAGATTACTAGCATGTGGTGGTGTTGCAAGCTTACTCATAATAGAAGGTGAATCAAGTGCAAAGCTAGATGGCAGTTCCTTACCTCCCCTCGTCTTAGAGGGAAAATCTTAGTCTTTGGATCCTTCAGATTCTTCATAGTGATCAATTGATATAAATCCCAAGTGACTCAACAAATATAGCTATGCTTCCCGGCAACGGCGCCAGAAAAAGGTCTTGATAACCCACAAGTATAGGGGTTCGCAACAGTTTTCGAGGGTAGAGTATTCAACTCAAATTTATAGATTCGACACAAGGGGAGCCAAAGAATATTTGAGAGTATTAGCAATTGAGTTTTCAATTCAACCACACCTGGAGATTAAATATCTGCAGCAGAGCGATCAGTAGCACAATAGTATGATAGTTTGATAGCAGTAGTAGCAGTAACGGTAACGATAACAGTGATAGCAATAGTTTTGTAGCAGTTGGAACAGTAGCAGTAGCAATAGTAACTTAGCAAGAACAATAAGTGGAAAACTCGTAGGCACTGGATCGGTGAACTCGTTGGAAGATATTCATCATATAACAGTCATAACCTAGGGCGACACAGAACTAGCTCCGAATCATAAATATAATGAAGGCATGTATTCCGTAAATAGTCATACGTGCTTATGGAAAAGAACTTGCATGACATCTTTTGTCCTACCCTCCCGTGGCAGCGGGGTCCATAAGGAAACTAAGGGATATTAAGGCCTCCTTCTAATAGAGAAACGGAACAAAGCATTAACGCATGATGAATACATGAACTCCTCAAACTACGGTCATCACCAGAAAGTATCCCGACTATTGTCACTCCGGGGTTTGCGGATCAGAACACGTAATAGGTGCATATGACTAGCAAGATCGGATCAAGAACATGGATGTAATGGTGATAACATAAACGGTTCAGATCTGAAATCATGGCACTCGGGCCCTGATACGTCCATTTTGCATCATGCTTTTATATTGATATTTATTGCATTATGGGCTGTTATTACACATTATGGTACAATACTTATGCCTTTTCTCTCTTATTTTACAAGGTTTACATGAAGAGGGAGAATGCCGGCAGCTGGAATTCTGGACTGGAAAAGGAGCAAATATGAGAGACCTATTCTGCACAACTCCAAAAGTCCTGAAAAGTTACGGAGAATTATTTTGGAATATATAAAAAATATTGGGCGAAAGAAATACCAGAGGGGACCCACCAGGAGGCCACAAGCCTGGGGGGCGCGCCCTACCCCCCAGGGCGCGCCCCTGTGGCTTGTGGGCCCCCTGGCAGCCCTCCGGTGCCCATCTTCTGCTATATGGAGGGTTTTGACCTGGAAAAAATCATAAGAGAGCTTTCGGGACGAAGCGCCGCCGTCTCGAGGCGGAACTTGGGCAGAACCAATCTAGGGCTCCGGCGGAGCTGTTCTGCCGAGGAAACTTCTCTCCCGGAGGGGGAAATCGAAGCCATCGTCATCACCAGCGATCCTCTCATCGAGAGGGGGTCAATCTCCATCAACATCTTCACCAGCACCATCTCCTCTCCAAACCCTAGTTCATCTCTTGTATCCGATCTTTGTCTCAAAACCTCAGATTGGTACCTGTGGGTTAGTAGTAGTGTTGATTACTCCTTGTAGTTGATGCTAGTTGGTTTACTTGGTGGAAGATCATATGTTAAGATCCTTAATGATAATTAATACTCCTCTGATCATGAACATGAATATGCTTTGTGAGTAGTTACGTTCGTTCCTGAGGACATGGGATACGTCTTGTTATAAGTAATCATGTGAATTTGGTATTCTTTCGATATTTTGATAAGATGTATGTTGTCTCTCCTCTAGTGGTGTTATGTGAACGTTGACTACATGACACTTCACCATTATTTGGGCCTAGAGGAAGGCATTGGGAAGTAATAAGTAGATGATGGGTTGCTAGAGTGACAGAAGCTTAAACCCTAGTTTATGCGTTGCTTCGTAAGGGGCTGATTTGGATCCATATGTTCCATGCTATGGTTATATTTATCTTAATTCTTCTTTCGTAGTTGCGGATGCTTGCGAGAGAGGTTAATCATAAGTGGGAGGCTTGTCCAAGTAAGGGCAGCACCCAAGCACCGGTCCACCCACATATCAAATTATCAAAGTAACTAACGCGAATCATATGAGCATGATGAAAACTAGCTTGACAGAAATTCCCATGTGTCCTCGGGAGCGCTTTGCTTTATATAAGAGTTTGTCCAGGCTTGTCCTTTGCTACAAAAAGGATTGGGCCACCTTGCTCCACCTTTGTTACGTTTGTTACTTGCTACCCGTTACGAATTATCTTATCACAAAACTATTTGTTACCGATAATTTCAGTGCTTGCAGAGAAGACCTTGCTGAAAACCGCTTGTCATTTCCTTCTGCTCCTCGTTGGGTTCGACACTCTTACTTATCGAAAGGACTACGATAGATCCCCTATACTTGTGCGTCATCAAGACTCTTTTCTGGCGTCGTTGCCGGGGAGTGAAGCGCCTTTGGTGAGTGGAATTTGGTAAGGAAAATTTTATATAGTGTGCTGAAATTTACTGTCACTTGTTACTATGGAAAATAATCCTTTGAGGAGCTTGTTTGGGGTATCTTCACCTCAACCGGAAGCACAAAGAGTTGCTCCTCAACCTACTGAACCTACTGAAAATATTTATTATGAAATTCCTTCGGGTATGATAGAGAAACTGCTAGCTAATCCTTATGCAGGAGATGGAACACTACATCCTGATTTGCATCTAATCTATGTGGATGAAGTTTGTGGATTATTTAAGCTTGCAGGTTTTCCCGAGGATGATGTCAAGAAGAAGGTCTTTCCTTTATCTTTGAAGGAGAAGGCATTGACATGGTATAGGCTATGTGATGATATTGGATCATGGAACTACAATCGATTGAAATTGGAATTTCATCAGAAGTTTTATCCTATGCATCTGGTTCATCGTGATCGGAATTATATTTATAATTTTTGGCCTTGTGAAGGAGAAAGTATCGCTCAAGCTTGGGGGAGGCTTAAGTCAATGTTATATTCATGCCTCAATCATGAGCTCTCAAGAGAAATTATTATTCAGAATTTTTATGCTCGGCTTTCTCGTAATGACCGATCCATGCTCGATACTTCTTGTACTGGTTCCTTTATGAAGAAAGATATTGAATTCAAATGGGGTTTATTGGAAAGAATTAAATGCAACTCTGAAGATTGGGAACTCGGCGAAGGTAAGGAGTCAGGTATAAACCTTAAGTTTGATTGTGTTAAATCCTTTATAGACACCGATGCTTTTCGTGAATTTAGCACTAAATATGGACTTGACTCTGAGATAGTAGCTTCTTTCTGTGAATCTTTTCCTGCTCATGTTGATCTCCCTAAGGAGAAGTGGTTTAAATATCATCCTCCCATTGAAGTGAAAGTAGTTGAACCTATTAAAGTTGAAGAGGAAACTATTACTTATAATGTTGATCATGTTATTCCTGCTGCTTATATTGAGAAACCACCTTTCCCTGTTAGAATAAAGGAACATGCTAAAGCTTCAACTGTGGTTCGTAAGAGCTATGTTAGAACACCTACACCCCCTGAACAAATTAAAGTTGAACCTAGTATTGCTATGGTTAAAGATCTCTTGGTTGATAATATTGATGGGCATGTTATTCATTTCGGTGATGAAGCTGCTAGAATTGCTAGACCTGATACTAAAGATAAACATAGACCTATTGTTGGCATGCCTGTTGTTTCTGTTAAAATAGGAGATCATTGTTATCATGGCTTATGTGATGTAGGTGCTAGTGTGAGTACAATTCCCTTTACCTTATATCAAGAAATTATGAATGATATTGCACCAGCTGAGTTAGAAGAAATTGATGTTACCATTAAGCTTGCTAATAGAGATACTATAGCACCAGTTGGGATTGTTAGAGATGTTGAAGTCTTGTGTGGGAAAATAAAATATCCTACTGATTTTCTTGTTCTTGGTTCCCCACAAGATGATTTTTGTCCCATTATATTTGGTAGGCCTTTCCTGAATACTGTTAATCTAAGATAGATTGTGAGAAAGAAACTGTTACTGTAAGTTTTGGGGATGTGTCTCATGAGTTTAATTTCTCTAAATTTCGTAGACAACCCCATGACAAAGAATTGCCTAGTAAAGATGAAATTGTTGGTCTTGCTTCTATTGCTGTTCCTCCTACTGATCCCTTAGAACAATATTTGCTAGACCATGAAAACGATATGCATATGAATGAAAGGAATGAAATAGATAAGATTTTCTTTGATCAGCATCCTATTTTGAAACACAACTTGCCTGTTGAAATACTTGGGGATCCTCCTCCTCCCAAGGGTGATCCCGTGTTTGAGCTTAAACAATTACCGGATACTCTGAAATATGCTTATCTTGATGAAAAGTAGATATATCCTGTTATTATTAGTGCTAACCTTTCAGAGCATGAAGAAAAGAGATTATTGGAAACTCTGAGGAAGCACCGTGCTGCTATTGGATATACTCTTGATGATCTTAAGGGCATTAGTCCCACTCTATGTCAGCATAAAATTAATATGGAGCCTGATGCTAAACCAGTTGTTGATCACCAACGACGGTTAAATCCTAAAATGAAAGAAGTGGTAAGAAATGAAATATTAAAGCTTCTGGAGGTAGGTATAATTTATCCTATTGCTGACAGTAGATGGGTTAGTCCCGTTCATTGTGTTCCTAAGAAGGGAGGTATTACCGTTGTTCCTAATGATAAGAATGAATTGATCCCGCAAAGAATTGTTATAGGATATAGAATGGTAATTGATTTTAGGAAATTAAATAAAGCTACTAGGAAAGATCATTACCCTCTACCTTTTATTGATCAAATGCTAGAAAGATTATCCAAACACACACACTTTTGCTTTCTAGATGGTTATTCTGGTTTTTCTCAAATACCTCTGTCATAAGAGGACCAAGAGAAGACCACTTTTACTTGTCCGTTCGGTACCTTTGCTTATAGACGTATGCCTTTTGGTTTATGCAATGCACCTGCTACCTTTCAAAGATGTATGACTGCTATATTCTCTGACTTTTGTGAAAAGATTGTTGAGGTTTTCATGGATGATTTCTCCGTTTACGGAACTTCTTTTGATGATTGCTTGAGCAACCTTGATCGAGTTTTGCAGAGATGTGAAGAAACTAATCTTGTCTTGAATTGGGAGAAGTGCCACTTTATGGTTAATGAGGGCATTGTCTTGGGACACAAAATCTCCGAAAGAGGTATTGAAGTTGATAAAGCTAAGGTTGATGCTATTGAAAAAATGCCGTGTCCTACGGATATCAGAGGTATAAGGAGTTTCCTTGGTCATGTTGGTTTCTATAGGAGGTTCATTAAAGACTTCTCTAAGATTCCTAGGCCTCTCACTAATCTTTTGCAAAAAGATGTTCCATTCATTTTTTATGATGATTGTGTAGAAGCATTTGAAATCCTTAAGAAAGCCTTGATTTCTGCACCTGTTGTTCAACCACCTGATTGGAACCTACCCTTTGAAATTATGTGTGATGCTAGTGATTATGCCGTTGGTGCTGTTCTAGGACAAAGAGTTGATAAGAAATTAAATGTTATCCATTATGCTAGTAAAACTCTAGACAGTGCTCAAAGAAACTATGCTACCACTGAAAAGGAATTTTTAGCAGTTGTGTTTGCTTGTGATAAGTTCAGACCTTATATTGTTGATTCCAAAGTAACTGTTCACACTGATCATGTTCCTATTAAATATCTTATGGAAAAGAAAGATGCTAAACCTAGACTCATTAGATGGGTTCTTCTGCTACAAGAATTTGATTTGCATATTATTGATAGAAAGGGTGCTGAGAACCCCGTAGCAGACAACTTGTCTAGGTTAGAAAATGTTCTTGATGACCCACTACCTATTGATGATAGTTTTCCTGATGAACAATTAGCTGTCATAAATGCTTCACGTAATGCTCCATGGTATGCTGATTATGCTAATTACATTGTTGCTAAATTTATACCACCTAGTTTCACATACCAACAAAATAAAAAGTTCTTCTATGATTTAAGACATTACTTTTGGGATGATCCACACCTTTATAAATAAGGAGTAGATGGTGTTATTAGACGTTGTGTACCTGAGCATGAACAGGAACAAATCCTACACAAGTGTCACTCCGAGGCCTACGGAGGACACCACGCTGGAGATAGAACTGCACACAAGGTATTACAATCTGGTTTTTATTGGCCTACTCTCTTCAAGGATGCTCGTAAGTTTGTCTTATCTTGTGATGAATGTGAAAGAATTGGTAATATTAGTAGACGTCATGAAATGCCTATGAATTACTCACTTGTTATTGAACCATTTGATGTTTGGGGTTTTGATTATATGGGACCTTTTCCAAAGTCCAACGGGTGTACTCATATTCTAGTTACTGTTGATTATGTTACTTAGTGGGTGGAAGTTATTCCAACTAGTAGTGCTGATCATAACACTTCTATTAAAATGCTTAAAGAAGTTATTTTCCCTAGATTTGGAGTCCCTAGATATTTAATGACTGATGGTGGTTCACACTTTATTCATGGTGCTTTCCGTAAATTGCTTGCTAAGTATGATGTTAACCATAGAATTGCATCTCCATATCATCCTCAGTCTAGCGGTCAAGTAGAGTTAAGCAATAGAGAAATTAAATTGATCTTGCGAAAGACTGTTAATAGATCTAGAAAGAATTGGTCTAAGAAACTTGATGATGCATTATGGGCTTATAGAACTGCTTACAAAAACCCTATGGGTATGTCTCCGTATAAAATGGTTTATGGTAAAGCATGTCACTTACCTCTAGAACTAGAACATAAAGCTTATTGGGCAATTAAAGAGCTCAACTATGATTTCAAACTTGCTGGTGAGAAGAGGTTATTTGACATTAGCTCACTTGATGAATGGAGAACCCAGGCCTATGAGAATGCCAAGTTGTTTAAAGAAAAAGTTAAGAGATGGCATGACAAAAGGATACAAAAGCGCGAATTCAATGTAGGTGACCATGTCTTGCTATACAATTCTCGTTTAAGATTTTTTACAGGAAAACTTCTCTCTAAATGGGAAGGGCCTTACATTATCGAGGAAGTATATCGTTTCGGTGCCATCAAGATCAACAACGCCGAAGGCACTAACCCAAAGGTGGTAAACGGGCAAAGAATCAAACATTATATCTTGGGTACTCCCATAAATGTTGAAACCAATGTCATCAATACCATAACTCCGGAGGAGTACATTAGGGAGACCTACCAGAACGTTTCAGACTCCGAAAAGGAATAGGTATGTGGTACGGTAAGCAAACCGACTCCAAAACTTTTCCAATAGCATTTTTTCTCCGTTTTGGAATATTTAATAAATTAGGAAAATTTAAAGTAGTCCGAAAAGTGCACGAGGAGGCGACAAGCCAGGGGGGCGCCCTACCCCCCTGGGCGCGCCCCTGTGGCTTGTGGCCACCCCGTGTACCCTCCGGGCTCCGTTTTCTTGTGGCATACTCCTTTAGGTCGGCAAAAATTCATTATATAATCTCTTGAAGGTTTTGACCACCGTACCATGGAAAAATCTCCTGTTTTTGTTTCGAGTTGTTTTCCGAACAGATTTAAATCGCCATGACGTTCCCAAGTGCTTCGAAGGACAAGTTCTTCGAGAAGGTCATCAACCCCTACCTTGCGGAGGTGCTGCAACACCCTCAAACCATTGAGATGCGTGAGGGGGTGCTGCACATCCGTGATGTTGAGGGGGCAAAGAAGACCGGAAGCGTGGAGACAAGGCTCGAAGCAATGGAGCAGCAATTCTTCAAGTGCCAAGGGATGGTGGAACGTGGACTCAATGCCAATCACATGATGATCGCGGAGTTTACCCATAAGCACAAGCTGGACGCCAAGGACATCGGGGAGCACATCTTCAAGCTTTACGAGAAAATCGAGCATCTCCAAGCCCAGATCTATGACCTGCAAACCAAAAACTGTGAGTATGAATACAGATTTAAGAGAATGAGTTTGGCTGCAGATTTGAGGATCCCGGAGACTCGTTCATCTTTTTACGATGGTGAGCCTATGCCTTGGAAAAGACGGAGGACAAGCTTCCAACCTCATCAACAACTCCAACATCACCACCTCCGAAGAAAGACAACTAAACACATGGGTATGGGCACTCCCCTTAGCTTGTGCCAAGCTTGGGGGAGGTGCCCCGGTATCGTATCACCATCACATCTTTTACTTTTATCGTTTTTCTTAGTTCGATCCTTTTGGTTATATCTTGATCTAGTAGAATAAAGTTTTTAGTGTGATCTAGTTTTGAGTTTTGCTTTATGTTCCCCCTATGTAAGCGAGTCCCAGAGTTATATAATAAAAAGTAGTTTTGAGTTGAGGGCTTTGCTTGCTTGCTATGATCTTGAGAAAAAGAAATAGAAAGAAGTATAGAATAAAAGCAAAGAGTATATATGATGATCTTATGGGGAGTGATGACTTCACATATAAGAAGTATGTCGATTGAAATTTATTGTGAGTTGACAAACATAGCGATTGGTCATTGCTGCAATTAAAAGGAAGTAATAAAGAAAGAGAGGTTCACATATAAATATATTATCTTGGACATCTTTTATGATTGTGAGCACTCATTAAAATATTATATGCTAAGAAGTTGATGTTGGACAAGGAAGACAACATAATGGGTTATGTTTGCTTATTTCCGAATAGAAGTTATATGCTTATAGATCCTTTAACATGTGACGCTTGCTTCCACCCCATATCAGCCAAAACTTCCGCACCAAGTAGAGATACTACTTGTGCATCCAAATACCCTCAACCCAGTTTTGCTATGAGAGTCCACCATACCTACCTATGGATTGAGTAAGATCCTTCAAGTAAGTTGTCATCGGTGCAAGAAATAAAAAATGCTCTCTAAATATGTATGATCTATTAGTGTGAGGAAAATAAACTTTATACGAACCTGTGATATGGAAGAAATAAAAGCGACAGACTGCATAATAAAGTTCTTTATCACAAGCGGCAATATAAAGTGACGTTCTTTTGCATTAAGAGATTGTGCATCCAACTATAAAAGCGCATGACAACCTCTTCTTCCCTCTGCGAAGGGCATATCTGTTACTTTTACTTTTTAGTACTTACCTTTATGTAAGAGTCATGGTGATCTTCACCACTTCATGTATTTCGCCTTTCTCTCTTGGCAAGCGTCATGTGTTGGGGAATGATCTAGACACATATATCCACTCGGATGTGGGTGATCATGAGTTATTTTTGTTGGCATTACCCTTGAGGTAAATAGTTGGGAGGCAAAACTATAAGCCCCTATCTTTCTCTGTGTCCAATTGAAACTTTGACCTCATAAGTACCGCGTGAGTGTTAGCAATTATGAAAGACTAAAAGATGATTGAGTATGTGGATTTGCTTTACAAGCTCTTATATTGACTCTTTCCGATGTTATGATAAATTGCAATTGTTTCAATGACTAAGATCATAGTTTGTTGGTTCTCAATAGAGTTCTTGATTCATACTTTGCCTTGTGAATGAATTGTTACTCTAGTATAAGAAATTATATATCAATAAGTATTGCTGTTCTAAAGATGATCATGATGCTCTCATGTCCGTATTTTATTTTATTGACACCTCTATCTCTAAACATGTGCACATAGTTATCGATTTCGGCTTTCGCTTGAGGACAAGCGAGGTCTAAGCTTCGGGGAGTTGATACGTCCATTTTGCATCATGCTTTTATATTGATATTTATTGCATTATGGGCTGTTATTACACATTATGGTACAATGCTTATGCCTTTTCTCTCTTATTTTACAAGGTTTACATGAAGAGGGAGAATGCCGGCAGCTGGAATTCTGGACTGGAAAAGGAGCAAATATGAGAGACCTATTCTGCACAACTCCAAAAGTCCTAAAAAGTTACGGAGAATTATTTTGGAATATATAAAAAATATTGGGCGAAAGAAATACCAGAGGGGACCCACCAGGAGGCCACAAGCCTGGGGGGCGCGCCCTACCCCCCAGGGTGCGCCCCTGTGGCTTGTGGGCCCCCTGGCAGCCCTCCGGTGCCCATCTTCTGCTATATGGAGGGTTTTGACCTGGAAAAAATCATAAGAGAGCTTTCGGGACGAAGCGCCGCCGTCTCGAGGCGGAACTTGGGCAGAACCAATATAGGGCTCTGACGGAGCTGTTCTGTCGGGGAAACTTCTCTCCCGGAGGGGGAAATCGAAGCCATCGTCATCACCAACGATCCTCTCATCGAGAGGGGGTCAATCTCCATCAACATCTTCACCAGCACCGTCTCCTCTCCAAACCCTAGTTCATCTCTTGTATCCGATCTTTGTCTCAAAACCTCAGATTGGTACCTGTGGGTTACTAGTAGTGTTGATTACTCCTTGTAGTTGATGCTAGTTGGTTTACTTGGTGGAAGATCATATGTTCAGATCCTTAATGATAATTAATACTCCTCTGATCATGAACATGAATATGCTTTGTGAGTAGTTATGTTCGTTCCTGAGGACATGGGATAAGTCTTGTTATAAGTAATCATGGGAATTTGGTATTCGTTCGATATTTTGATAAGATGTATGTTGTCTCTTCTCTAGTGGTGTTATGTGAACGTCGACTACATGACACTTCACCATTATTTGGGCCCAGAGGAAGGCATTGGGAAGTAATAAGTAGATGATGGGTTGCTAGAGTGACAGAAGCTTAAACCCTAGTTTATGCGTTGCTTCGTAAGGGGCTGATTTGGATCCATATGTTTCATGCTATGTTAGATTTATCTTAATTCTTCTTTCGTAGTTGCGGATGCTTGCGAGAGAGGTTAATCATAAGTGGGAGGCTTGTCCAAGTAAGGGCAGCACCCAAGCACCGGTCCACCCACATATCAAATTATCAAAGTAACGAACGCGAATCATATGAGCATGATGAAAACTAGCTTGACAAAAATTCCCATGTGTCCTCGGGAGCGCTTTGCTTTATATAAGAGTTTGTCCAGGCTTGTCCTTTGCTACAAAAAGGATTGGGCCACCTTGCTGCACCTTTGTTATGTTTGTTACTTGCTACCCGTTACGAATTATCTTATCACAAAACTATTTGTTACCGATAATTTCAGTGCTTGCAGAGAATACCTTGCTGAAAACCGCTTGTCATTTCCTTCTGCTCCTCGTTGGGTTCGACACTCTTACTTATCGAAAGGACTACGATAGATCCCCTATACTTGTGGGTCATCAGGCCCTAGTGACAAGCATTAGGCATAGCAAAGTCATAGCAACATCAATCTAAGAACATAATGGATACTAGGGATCAAGCCCTAACAAAACTAACTCGATTACATGATGAATCTCATCCAACTCCTCACCGACCAGCAAGCCTACGAAGGAATTACTCACTCCCGGTGGGGAGCATCATGGAATTGGCGATGGAGAAGGGTTGATGATGACGAAGACCGAAGATTCCCCTCTCCGGAGCCCCAAACGGGCTCCGGGTCTGGTCTCCCGATGAAGAACACGAGGTGGTGGCAGCTCCGTATCATAAAACACGATGAAACTTTCTCTCTGATTTTTTTCTCCAAAAATAGGATTTTATAGCATCGGAATTAGGGTCAGTGGGGCCACGAGGTGGGCACAACCCACCAGGGCGCGCCGGGGGGGCTGGCGCGCCCTGGTGTATCGTGCCCAGCCAGGGGCCCCCCTCCGGTGGTTCTTGGCTCCAGTATTATTTATTTATTCTAAAATAAATCTCCAAAAAGTTTCGTCCAGTTCCGAGAACTTTTATTTCTGCACAAAAAACAACACCATGGTAGTTCTGCTGAAAACAGCGTCAGTCCGGGTTAGTTTCATTCAAATCATGCAAATTAGAGTCCAAAACAAGGGCAAAAGTGTGAGGAAAAGTAGATACGACAGAGACGTATCACAGAACCGGGACTAAAGGCCCTTCAGAACCGGGACCAATGCCCTGTTTTCTACTAGTGTTTGCGCCCACCCTCAGGAATCGGATGGTGCGCAGCCGTCAACTCCCATTACCCCCTGCATGGACAAATTTTGTGCCAGCATCTCCCTTGAGCACCCATTTTTGTTGGCCACATTGCTGCCAGAACATCTCTTCACACTTGAGGATGAAGATCATAGAGCTCGATGGCATCGGGTGGGGGGGAGAACGTAAAGTGAAAAATTACGCGGTACCGGTAGGTACAGGCAATGCTCTAGCCAATCAGCTAGTGCCATTTAACATCGTATATTCTCTTCTCTTGTTGTATAAGTTTTTTCTCATGTTTAAATAATATTGGTATTTCAATGACTGGACCCCACAAATGTACTTTACATGCATCCATGACAGCAATGTGGCAGAACTCTCTCTCTCTCTCTCTCTCTTCTCCCACATAATAAATCCAATCATTTCTTTCACTTTGTCTAATTTAAAACATCCATATCTTAAACCATGTATTACTTTTTGAAAAAAAATCATATTTGAACTCCTTGCATTAAACAATTAAAATGAGATCAATCTTGGATATTTTTCAACCACGTTTAAATTCAAACGCATATTTCACATTTTGAAATAATCATTTCCATAATGATACATTACAATTTCACTTCCTGTAGTTACTATTCATTTCACTTTTCCCTAGCTTGTTTCCCAAAAAAAATACATCTTTTTTATTGTACATCTTTTAAATAAGATATTTCACTCTTTTGAAATAAACGGTTACACATTTCCAAATAATCAGTTTCACAATGATACATTCAAATTTCACTTTCTGTGGTTAGTATTTCATAATTGAGAAACTACATTCACTTTCCACTAGCTTGTTTAGCAAATATCATATCTATTTCAACTACACATTTTTAATAACATATTTCACTCTTTTGAAATAAACTATTACACATTTGTAAAACAATCAATTTCATAAAATCACTTCTATGTCAATTGCAAATTTTTAGTTTGTGTGGAAAATGTTTGTTTCTGAAATACAGTTGGGTTAAATAGATTTCTTGTGAAATGGGTTTGTTTCACATATTTCTACTGAAAAAGGTTTGTTGCACAATTTTTCTAGTGATATAGGTTTGTTCAGCATATGAAATCTGAAATTTTGAAATTTAAGTGTGCTTGAAATGTATCCAATATTGGTTTAGTTCTAAAGGTCTTGGTGCTAGGAGTTCAACACTAGTAGAAAACAGGGCTTTGGTCCTAGACAGATCAGAACATTAGTCCCGGTCGTGTTACGAACCGGGACTACTGGCAGCATCAGTCCCGGTTCGTGAGGCTAGGACGCTGGCCGGGCCTCGGCAGGCATCAGTCCCGGTTCGGTTGGGACCTTTAGTCCCAGTACCAGCCACCAACCGGGACTAAAGGGGTTGCTGCCCTTTAGTCCCGGTTTGTGTCTGGAACCGGGACTAAAGGGTAGGCCTTTGGTCCCGGTTTTAAATAAAAACCGGGACTAATGTTTTGCCTATATATATCTGCGCTCCCCCCCCCCCCCATCTCCTCTGTTTTTTTGGCCGTGGAAGGGTGTGGGAGGTGTGTACTACTCTATTCTCACCTCCTATGCACATGAGGTGTTTGATGAAATGCCTGAGCCACACTTAAGCTTTCTCCTCTCCAAGGTCGACCTCCAAGCTACATTTTCCCCAAGATTTGTCTAGGTTTGGCGGTGCACCAACTACACAAGTGTTCTAAAAGGTTAGCAACTTCATCCTTTCATCTCTCACTGCTAGTTTAGCTCATTTCAAATGCTCTAGAAATAGAGTGGTTTGTGGGTTTTAGTGGAGGAGTGTATGTAGTGGAGGAGTGTATTAATTTGGTCACTTCTCTATTCATGATGTTCTGTAATGGTTTTTGATATACTTAATTATATAATGCACGAAGATGAACCGGCAATGGATGTACGGTGACCGACGCACCTCCGACTACATTGAGGGCCTGCATAATTTTCTCGAAGTGGCTGAGGCAAACAAGCAGAATGGTTTTATGTATTGTCCATGTACTGTCTGTGGGAATACGAAGGATTACACTTCCAAGAAAACCCTTCACTTGCACCTGCTTGAGAAGGGTTTCATGCCACACTATAATGTTTGGACCAAGCACAGAGAAAGAGGGGTTATGATGGAAGACAATGAAGAAGAAGAGGATGATGACAACTATCGTCCTATGTTCCCTGAATATGGTGATACTGCAACGGGGGACGCTGAAGATCAAGAGGCACTAGATGTGCCCAATGATGATCTTCGTCGGGTCATTGTTGATGCACAGAGAGAATGCGAAAGTGAAAGGGAGAAGTTGAAGTTCGATCGCATGTTAGAGGATCACAAAAAAGGGTTGTATCCAAATTGCGAAGATGGCAACACAAAGCTCGGTACCACACTGGAATTGCTACAATGGAAGGCAGAGAATGGTTTATCTGACAAGGGATTTGAAAAGTTACTGAAAATAATGAAGAATAAGCTTCCAAAGGATAACGAATTGCCTGACAGTACGTACGAAGCAAAGAAGGTTCTCTGCCCTCTAGGATTACAGGTGCATAAGATACATGCATGCCCTAATGACTGCATCCTCTACCGCGGTGAGTACGAGAATTTGAACGCATGCCCGGTATGCGGTGCATTGCGGTATAAGATCAGACGAGATGACCCTGGTGATGTTGAGGGCGAGTGCCCCAGGAAGAGGGTTCCTGCCAAGGTGATGTGGTATGCTCCTATAATACCACGGTTGAAACGTCTGTTCAGAAACAGAAAGCATGCCAAGTTGTTGCGATCGCACGCAGAAGACCGTAAGAAAGATGGGAAGTTGAGAGTACCCACTGACGGGTCGCAGTGGAGAAAAATCGAGAGAAAGTGGCGGGACTTTGCAGATGAAGGAAGGAACGTATGGTTTGGTTTAAGTGCAGATGGCATCAATCCTTTTGGGGAGAAGAACAGCAAACATAGCACCTGGCCCGTGACTCTATGTATCTATAACCTTCCTCCTTGGTTGTGCATGAAGCGGAAGTTCATTATGATGCCAGTGCTCATCCAAGGCCCTAAGCAACCCGGCAATGACATAGATGTGTACCTAAGGCCATTAGTTGAAGAACTTTTACAGTTGTGGGATAAAAAAGGTGTACGTGTGTGGGATGAACACAAACATCAGGAATTTGACCTACGAGCATTGCTGTTTGTAACCATCAATGATTGGCCTGCTCTTAGTAACCTTTCAGGACAGACAAACAAGGGATACAACGCATTGTTGAGGAACGTCGCATGGGAAACAAAAAATTTCCTACGCACACGCAAGATCTATCCATGGTGATGAGCATCTACGAGAGGGAGAGTGAATCTACATACCCTTGTAGATCGCTAAGCGGAAGCGTTAAGAAACGCGGTTGATGTAGTCGAACGTTTCCGCGATCCAAATCGCAAGTCGTCCCTCGATCCGATCACGAACTAGTGCCGAACGGACGGCACCTCCGCGTTCAACACACGTACGGCTTGATGACGCCTTCACCTCCTCGATCCAGCGAGCGATGATGAAGTAGTAGATGAGTTCCGGCAGCACGACGGCGTGGTGATGGTGGTGAGGAACAATCTCTGCAGGGCTTCGCCAAGCACTACGGAGATTATGACGGGAGGAACTAGAGGGTTAGGGTTGCCGGCACACGGCTTGGGAAATCTTGATTTGTCCCATGTGCTAGCCCTTCCCCTCTATTTATATGTTGAGCCTTGGGGTCTAAACTTGGAGTAAAAGCCTCCTCCGGGTCGGTTTTGCCCGCACAAGGTCGGTTTGGCCCGCAGGGAAAGAGTCCAACTCGGATCCCAGCAGTCCCGCGTACAAGCGGTAGTACCGCTCACGAGCGGTAGTACCGCTTCACAGCAGTAGTACTGCCTTACCAGCGGTAGTACCGCTTAAGGCAGCAGCAAAACTTTCTTTTGCACTTTCCAATACCTCGTGGGCTTTACCCCTTTGGCCTATATAAAGTGTTGCTGCACCCGAACACTTCGGTAAACATCCAGAACCCCTTCCGGTGAATTCCGGAACCCTTCCGGAGATCAAAACACTATTATCACATATATCAATCTTTACCTCCGGACTCTTCCGGAGACCCTCGTCATGTCCGGGATCTTATCCGGGACTCCGAACAACCTTCGGTCACCAACACAATAACTCAACTATACTAACCGTCACCAAACGTTAAGTGTGTAGACCCTGCGGGTTCGAGAACTATGTAGACATGACCGAGACACCTCTACGATCAATAACCAATAGCGGGACCTGGATGCCCATATTGGCTCCTACATATTCTACGAAGATCTTTATCGGTCGAACCTCTATGTCAAGGATTCAGTTAATCCCGTATGCTGTTCCCTTTGTTCTTCGGTATGTTACTTGCCCGAGATTCGATCGTCGGTATCTCTATACCTAGTTCAATCCCGTTACCGGCAAGTCTCTTTACTCGTTCCGTAATACAAGATCTCGTGGCTAAAACTTTAGTCACATTGCTTGCAAGGCTCATTGTGATGTTGTATTACCGAGTGGGCCCTGAGATACCTCTCCGTCATACGGAGTGACAAATCCCAGTCTTGATCCATGCCAACCCAACAGATACCCTCGGAGATACCTGTAGAGCATCTTTATAGTCACCCAGTTACGTTGCGACGTTTGATACACACAAGGTATTCCTCCGGTGTCAGTGAGTTGCATGATCTCATGGTCATAGGAACAGATACTTGACATGCAGAAAACAATAGCAATAAACTGACACGATCATATGCTACGTTTATAGTTTGGGTCTTGTCCATCACATCATTCTCCTAATGATGTGATCCCATTATCAAATGACACCTCATGTCCATGGCTAGGAAACCTTCACCATCTTTTGATCAACGAGCTAGTTTAACTAGAGGCTTACTAGGGACACAGTGTTGTCTATGTACCCACACATGTATTTAAGTTTCCAATTAATACAATTATAGCATGGATAATAAACGATTATCATGAACAAGGAAATATAATAATAACCAATTTATTATTGCCTCTAGGGCATATTTCCAACAGTCTCCCACTTGCACTAGAGTCAATAATCTAGTTCACATCACTATGTGATTTACATTGTAATGAATCGAACACCCATGCAGTTCTGGTGTTGTTCATGTTTAGCCCTTCGAAGAGGTTTAGTCATCGGATCTGCAACATTCAGATCCGTGTGTACTTTGCAAATATTTATGTCGTCCTCCTTGATGTAATCGCGGATGGAATTGAAACGTCGCTTTATGTGCCTGGTCCTCTGGTGAAATCTTGGTTCCTTGGCTAGAGCAATGGCACCAGTATTATCACAAAACAGAGTCATTGGGTTAAGCGCACTAGGCACTACTCCAAGATCTGTCATGAACTCCTTCATCCAGACACCTTCCTTCGCCGCCTCCGAGGCAGCGATGTACTCCGCTTCGCATGTAGAATCAGCTACCATGCTTTGCTTGGAACTGCACCAGCTAACCGCACCCCCGTTAAGAATAAATACGTATCCGGTTTGTGACTTAGAGTCATCCGGATCAGTGTCAAAGCTTGCATCGACGTAACCCTTTACGACGAGCTCTTGATCACCTCCATAAACGAGAAACATGTCCTTAGTCCTTTTCAGGTACTTCAGGATATTCTTGACCGCCGCCCCTGGATCACTTTGAAACCTTCCGGCCATACTTATGGCAAGGCTGACATCGGGTCTTGTGCACAGCATTGCATACATGATAGAGCCTATGGCTGAAGCATAGGGGATGACACTCATCTTTTCTCTATCTTCTGCAGTCACTGGGCATTGAGTCTTACTCAACTTCACACCTTGCAAAACAGGCAAGAACCCCTTCTTAGACTGATCCATTTTGAACTTCTTCAAAACTTTGTCAAGGTATGTGCTTTGTGAAAGTCCTATTAAGCGTCTCGATCTATCTCTATAGATCTTGATGCCTAATATGAAAGCAGCTTCTCCTAGGTCCTTCATTGAAAAACTCTTGTTCAAATATTCCTTCACGCTTTCCAACATTTCTATATTGTTTCCAATCAGTAATACGTCATCCACATATAATATTAGAAACGCTATAGAGCTCCCACTCACTTTCTTGTAAATACAAGCTTCTCCGTAAACTTGTACAAACTCGAACGCTTTGATCACCTCATCAAAGCAAAGATTCCAACTCCGAGATGCTTGCACCAGTCCATAAATGGATCGCTGGAGTTTGCAAACTTTGTCATCATTCTCTGGATCGACAAAACCTTCTGGTTGCATCATATACAACTCTTCCTTAAGGAAACCGTTAAGGAACGCTGTTTTGACATCCATCTGCCAAATTTCATAATCGAAAAAGGCAGCTATTGCTAACATGATTCTGACGGACTTAAGCATCGCTACGGGTGAGAAGGTCTCATCGTAGTCAACTCCTTGAACTTGTGAAAAACCCTTTGCCACAAGTCGAGCTTTATAGACGGTGACATTACCGTCCGCATCCGTCTTCCTCTTAAAGATCCATTTGTTCTGAATGGCCTTACGCACTTCAGGTAATACTTCCAAAGTCCACACTTTGTTTTCATACATGGATCCCATCTCGGATTTCATGGCCTCTAACCACTTCTCGGAATCCGGGCTCATCATCGCTTCCCCATAGCTCGTAGGTTCATCGTTGTCCAACAACATGACCTCTAAGACAGGGTTGCCGTACCACTCAGGAGCAGTACGCGTCCTTGTCGACCTACGAGGTTCGATAGCAACTTGATCCAAAGCTTCATGATCATCATCATTAACTTCCTCTTCAGCTGATGTAGGCTCTACAGAAACATCTTTCTGCGCTGCGCTACTTTCAGGTTGAAGTAAAGGTTCAACAACCTCATCAAGTTCTATCTTCCTCCCACTCAATTCTTTCGAGAGAAACTCTTTCTCAAGAAATGTTCCATTTTTAGCGACAAACACTTTGCCTTCGGATCTAAGGTAGAAGGTATACCCAACTGTCTCTTTTGGGTATCCTATGAAGACGCATTTCTCCGCTTTGGGTTCCAGCTTTTCAGGCTGAAGCTTTTTGACATAAGCATCACATCCCCAAACTTTAAGAAACGACAGTTTTGGCTTCTTGCCAAACCAAAGTTCATATGGCGTTGTCTCAACGGATTTCGATGGTGCCCTATTTAAAGTGAATGCAGCTGTCTCTAATGCATAACCCCAAAATGATAGTGGCAAATCGGCAAGAGACATCATAGATCGCACCATATCCAATAAGGTTCGATTACGACGTTCGGACACACCATTACGCTATGGTGTTCCAGGCGGTGTCAGTTGTGAAACAATTCCACATTGTCTTAAGTGACTGCGAAACTCATAACTCAGATATTCTCCTCCTCGATCAGATCGTAGGAATTTAATCTTCTTGTTACGATGATTCTCAACTTCACTCTGAAATTGTTTGAACTTTTCAAATGTTTCAGACTTGTGTTTTATTAAGTAAATATACCCATATCTACTTAAGTCATCAGTGAAGGTGAGAAAGTAACGATAACCACCGCGCACCTCAATGCTCATCGGACCGCACACATCAGTATGTATGATTTCCAACAAGTCACTTGCCCGTTCCATTGTTCCAGAGAACAGCGTTTTAGTCATCTTGCCCATGAGGCATGGCTCACAGGTGTCAAGTGATTCAAAATCAAGTGACTCCAAAAGTCCATCAGCATGGAGCTTCCTCATGCGTTTTACGCCAATATGACCTAAACGGCAGTGCCACAAGAGAGTGGTATTATCATTATCAATTCTACATCTTTTGGCATCAAAGTTATGAACATGTGTATCATTACTATCGAGATTCAATAAGAATAAACCCCTCACATCGGGTGCATGACCATAAAAGATATTACTCATATAAATAGAACAACCATTATTCTCTGATTTAAATGAGTAACCGTCTCGCAATAAACAAGATCCAGATATAATGTTCATGCTTAACGCAGGCACCAAATAACATTTATTTAGGTTCATCACTAATCCCGATGGTAATCGAAGAGCGAGCGTGCTGACGGCGATCACATCAACCTTGGAACCATTTCCCACACGCATCGTAACTTCGTCCTTTGCCAGCCTCCGTCTATTCCGCAGTTCCTGTTTAGAGTTGCAAATGTGAGCAACCGCACCAGTATCAAATACCCAGGCACTACAACGAGAGTTGGTAAGGTACACATCAATAACATGTATATCATATATACCTTGTTTGTTGTTGGCCGCCTTCTTGTCAGCCAAATACTTGGGGCAGTTCCGCTTCCAGTGTCCAGTTCCCTTGCAATGAAAGCACACAGTTTCTGGTTTGGGTCCAGCCTTGGGTTTCTTCACGGGAGGAGCAACTGCTTTGCCACTCTTCTTGGAGTTACCCTTCTTACCCTTGCCATTTTTCTTGAAACTAGTGGTTTTATTGACCATCAACACTTGATGCTCCTTCTGAATTTCAGACTCAGTGGCTTTCAGCATCGCAAACAGCTCGGCGACTGACTTGTTCATCCCGTGCATGTTATAGTTCAACACAAAGCTCTTGTAGCTAGGTGGCAATGATTGAAGAACTCTGTCAGTGATAGCCTCTGGCGGAAGGGGCATCCCCAATTCAGCCAGACGGGTGGAGTACCCAGACATTCTGAGTACGTGATTACTGATAGACCCGTTCTCCTCCATCTTGCAAGCATAGAACTTATCGGAGATCTCATACCTCTCGATCCGGGCATTCTTCTGAAAGATAAACTTCAACTCCTGGAACATCTCATATTCTCCATGACGTTCAAAACGCCTTTGAAGTCCCGGTTCTAAGCCATACAATATTGCACATTGAACTATTGAGTAATCTTCAGAACGAGCCTGCCAGGCGTTCACAACGTCTAGAGACTCAACTGGAGCGGGTGGATCACCAAGCGGTGCATCAAGGACATAAACCTTCTGGGAAGCCGTAAGGATAATACTTAGATTACGGGCCCAGTCCACAAAGTTACTTCCATCATCTTTCAACTTAGCTTTCTCTAGGAACGCATTAAAATTCAGGGGTGCTACTGCGCGAGCCATGATCTACAACATAAATATAGCAAAGACAACTTAGACTATTGTTCAAGATAATGAGTTTAGTTAATCATATTACTTAAAACTCCCACTCAGATTGACATCCCTCCGGTCATTCGAGTGTAACATGATCCAAATCCACCAACTCAAGTCCGATCATCACGTGAGTTGAGGTGGTTTCAATGGTGAACATCTTCATGTTGATCATATCTACTATATGACTCATGTTCGACCTTTCGGTCTCTTGTGTTCCGAGGCCATGTCTGTACATGCTAGGCTCGTCAAGTTTAACCCGAGTGTTCCGCATGTGCAACACTGGCTTGCACCCGTTGTATGTGAACGTAGAGTCTATCACACCCGATCATCACGTGGTGTCTCGAAACGACGAACTTTCGCAACGGTGAACACTCGGGGAGAACACAATTTATCTTGAAATTTAAGTGAGGGATCACCTTATAATGCTACCGTCGTCCTAAGCAAAATAAGATGCATAAAAGGATTAACATCACATGCAAATCATAAGTGACATGATATGGCCATGAACTTGTGCTTTTGATCTCCATCTCCAAAGCACCGGCATGATCTCCATCGTCACCGGCATGACACCATGATCTTCATCATCTTGATCTCCATCAACGTGTCGCCATAAGGTTGTCGCGCCGACTGTTGCTTCCATGACTATTGCTAACTCATAGCGATAAAGTAAAGCAAAACGGCGAAAATAATTAAAGACAACTCTATGGCTCCTGCCAGTTGCCGTACTCATCGACATGCAAGTCGTGATATTCTATACAACACATGATCATCTCATACATCACATATATCTCATCATGTAATTGGCCATATCACATCACAACATACCCTGCAAAAACAAGTTAGACGTCCTCTAATTGTTGTTGCAAGTTTTACGTGGCTGCTACGGCTTTGCAAGAACCGTTCTTACCTACGCAAAACCACAACGTGGTGTAGTGATTGATTTTTGATCTTCTAAAAGAACCCTCTTCATTGAAATCGATTCAACTAAAGTGAGAGAGACAGACACCCGCTAGCCATCTTTATGCAACGAAGTTACATGTCAGTTGAAGGAACCGGTCTCTCCTAAGCGTACGAGTAATGTTGGTCCGGGCCGCTTCATCTCACAATACCGCCGAATCAAGTATCAACTAGTAACGGCAAGAATATGTATACACCCACGCCCACAACTCGTTTGTGTTCTACTCGAGATCTCATCTACGCATAGACCTAGCTCAGATGCCACTGTTGAGGAACGTCGCATGGGAAACAAAAAAATTCCTACGCACACGCAAGATCTATCCATGGTGATGAGCATCTACGAGAGGGAGAGTGAATCTACATACCCTTGTAGATCGCTAAGCGGAAACGTTAAGAAACGCGGTTGATGTAGTCGAACGTTTCCGCGATCCAAATCGCAAGTCGTCCCTCGATCTGATCATGAACTAGTGCCGAACGAACGGCACCTCCGCGTTCAACACACGTACGGCTTGATGACGCCTTCACCTCCTCGATCCAGCGAGCGATGATGAAGTAGTAGATGAGTTCCAGCAGCACGACGGCGTGGTGATGGTGGTGAGGAACAATCTCTGCAGGGCTTCGCCAAGCACTATGGAGATTATGACGGGAGGAACTAGAGGGTTAGGGTTGCCGGCACACGGCTTGGGAAATCATGATTTGTCCCGTGTGCTAGCCCTTCCCCTCTATTTATATGTTGAGCCTTGGGGTCTAAACTTGGAGTAAAAGCCTCCTCCAGGTCGGTTTTGCCCGCACAAGGTCGGTTTGGCCCGCAGGGAAAGAGTCCAACTCGGATCCCAGCAGTCCCGCGTACAAGCGGTAGTACCGCTCACCAGCGGTAGTATCGCTTACGCGGTAGTACTGCCTTACCAGCGGTAGTACCGCTTAAGGCAGCAGCAAAACTTCCTTTTGCACTTTCCAATACCTCGTGGGCTTTACCCCTTTGGCCTATATAAAGTGTTGCTGCACCCGAACACTTTGGTAAACATCCGGAACCCCTTCCGGTGAATTCCGGAACCCTTCCGGAGATCAAAACACTATTATCACATATATCAATTTTTACCTCCGGACTCTTCCGGAGACCCTCGTCATGTCCAGGATCTTATCCGGGACTCCGAACAACCTTCGGTCACCAACACAATAACTCAACTATACTAACCGTCACCAAACGTTAAGTGTGTAGACCCTGCGGGTTCGAGAACTATGTAGACATGACCGAGACACCTCTACGATCAATAACCAATAGCGGGACATGGATGCCCATATTGGCTCCTACATATTCTACGAAGATCTTTATCGGTCGAACCTCTATGTCAAGGATTCAGTTAATCCCGTATGCTGTTCCCTTTGTTCTTCGGTATGTTACTTGCCCGAGATTCGATCGTCGGTATCTCTATACCTAGTTCAATCCCGTTACCGGCAAGTCTCTTTACTCATTCCGTAATACAAGATCTCGTGGCTAACACTTTAGTCACATTGCTTGCAAGGCTCATTGTGATGTTGTATTACCGAGTGGGCCCTGAGATACTTCTCCGTCATACGGAGTAACAAATCCCAGTCTTGATCCATGCCAACCCAACAGACACCCTCGGAGATACCTGTAGAGCATCTTTATAGTCACCCAGTTACGTTGCGACGTTTGATACACACAAGGTATTCCTCCGGTGTCAGTGAGTTGCATGATCTCATGGTCATAGGAACAGATACTTGACATGCAGAAAACAATAGCAATAAACTGACACGATCATATGCTACGTTTATAGTTTGGGTCTTGTCCATCACATCATTCTCCTAATGATGTGATCCCGTTATCAAATGACATCTCATGTCCATGGCTAGGAAACCTTCACCATCTTTTGATCAACGAGCTAGTTTAACTAGAGGCTTACTAGGGACACAGTGTTGTCTATGTACCCACACATGTATTTAAGTTTCCAATTAATACAATTATAGCATGGATAATAAACGATTATCATGAACAAGGAAATATAATAATAACCAATTTATTATTGCCTCTAGGGCATATTTCCAACACGCATGCACACACTGTTTAGATGATACCCAAAATATATATTTGGACAAATGCAAGAAGAATGTGTACATGGGACATCGTCGATTTCTTCCGACCAAGCATGCCTTAAGAAAGAAAGGCAAGCATTTCAAAGGTGAGGCAGATCACCGAAAGAAGTCCGTCCTCCGTACTGGTGATGATATACTTGATATGGTCAAGGATTTACAAGTAATCTTTGGAAAGGGTCCTGGCGGACAATCTGTTCCGAATGACGCTGAAGGACACACAGCCATGTGGAAGAAGAAATCTATATTTTGGGACCTACCCTATTGGAAAGACCTAGAGGTCCGCTCTGCAATCGACGTGATGCACGTGACGAAGAATGTTTGCGTGAACCTGCTAGGCTTCTTGGGCGTGTATGGGAAGACAAAAGATACACCGGAGGCACGGGAGGACCAGCAACGTGTGAACAAAAAAGACGGCATGCATCCAAAGCAGTATCAAGGTCCTGGTAGCTACGCTCTTACCAAAGCAGAGAAGGAAAACTTGTTTGAATGACTGCTCAGTATCAAGGTCCCGTCTGGCTTCTCGTCAAATATAAAGGGAATAATAAACATGGCAGAGAAAAAAATTCCAGAACCTAAAGTCTCATGACTGCCACTTGATTATGACGCAACTGCTTCCGGTTACATTGAGGGGGCTTCTACCAGAAAATGTTCGATTACCATTGTGAAGCTATGTGCATTCCTCAATGCAATTTCTCAGAAGGTAATCGATCCAGAAATCCTACCAAGGTTACAGAATGATTTGGTCCAATGTCTTGTCAGTTTCGAGTTGGTGTTCCCACCATCCTTCTTCAATATTATGACGCACGTCCTAGTTCACCTAGTCGACGAGATTGCCATTCTAGGTCATGTATTTCTACACAATATGTTCCCCTTTGAGAGGTTCATGGGAGTCTTAAAGAAATATGTTTGTAACCGTGCTAGGCCAGAAGGAAGCATCTCCACGGGCCATCAAACAGAGGAGGTCATTGGGTTTTGTGTTGACTTTATTCCTGACCTTAAGCCGATTGGTGTCCCTAAATTGCGGTATGAGGGGAGACTGAGTGGAAAAGGCACGCTAGGAGCGGATTCAATAATATGTAGGGATGGGCATTCTTGGGCGCAAGCACACTACACAGTTCTACAGAATTCTACCTTAGTGGCCCCGTATATCAATGAACACAAGAATATTCTATGCTCCAAACACCCGGAGCAGTCTGGCGACTGGATTACACGTGAACACATCGGAACTTTCGGCGGTTGGTTGCAAATACATCTCATGCGTAACAACACTATTGGAGATGACCTGTACTTTTTGGCCAGGACACCATCTTCGACTGTATTGACTTACCAAGGGTACGAGATAAATGGGAATACATTTTACACAATCGCCCAAGATAAAAAGAGCACCAACCAAAACAGTGGTGTCCGCTTTGATACAGCAATCACCAATAGGGAAAAGGACACATATTATGGTTACATAGAGGAGATATGGGAACTTGACTATGGACATGAATTTAAGGTCCCTTTGTTTCGGTGCAAATGGGTCAACCTGTCAGGAGGCGGGGTACAGCTAGACCCGCAGTACGGAATGACAACAGCGGATCTCAACAGTCTTGGGTACACAGACGAACCATTCGTCCTAGCCAATGATGTGGCGCAGGTTTTCTATGTGAAGGACATGTCTACCAAACCGGAAAAAAAAAGAAAAGATAAGGAAGCGAATACATCATACGATGAGCCAAAGCGCCACATAGTTCTTTCAGGGAAAAGAAACATCGTGGGAATGGAGCACAAGACAGACATGTCTGAAGATTATGAAAAGTTTCATGAAATTCCTCCCTTCAAAGTGAAGGCTGACCCAAGCATCATGTTAAACGATGAAGATTATCCATGGTTACGGCGCAATAAGCAAGGGACACACGCGAAGAAAAAGTGAAGACTTTCTCTCCAGTGAAGACAACATATCAGATGGTAAGATTGTTCAAGTAACTGCAGTTACATGTCAAAAAATGAAATCCCTTTGTAATAGATGAGTTTTCATTCGAAACCCTGATACTTCGAAAGAGATTGTCCAGTTTGTACACGAAGTGCATCCATTTTTTGCCGTAACCCTCTAGACTTTTTAGCACATGCTATGTGGGTGAAATTATGATACCATGCCAAGTTTCAACCTTTTCAGAGTTCATTTGCAGTGCTTTTCAAATTCAGGGTCATTTAGCTCAAAATAAATCATGAAATGCATGAAAAATAGCAAATGAAGTCAGAAAAGGGTTGAAAATTGATGATGTGGCTTTGAATGGTGCATATTGAACGCACAAAAAGTCTGGAGTTAAAATATGTTTAAAAAATGAAATCCCTTTGTAATAGATGAGTTTTCGTCCGAAACCGTGATACTTCGAAAGAGATTGTCTAGTTTGTACACGAAGTGCATCCAGTTTTGGCCGTAACCTCTAAACTTTTTAGGACATGCTATGTGGGTGAAATTATGATACCATGCCAAGTTTCAACCTTTTCAGAGTTCATTTGCAGTGCTTTTCAAATTCAGGGTCATTTAGCTCGAAATAAATCATGAAATGCATGAAAAATAGCAAATGAAGTCAGAAAAGGGTTGAAAATTGATGATGTGGCTTTGAATGGTGCATCTTGAACGCAAAAAAAGTCGTGAGTTAAAATATGTTAAAAAAATGAAATCCCTTTGTAATGGATGAGTTTTCGTCCGAAACCCTGATACTTCGAAAGAGATTGTCAACTAAAAAGAATCAATTATAATTTTTTGTTATGATCAACTAAAACAAAACTATAATATTCTTCAATAGCAAAAAGAATCAACTAAAAAGCTTTTATAAACCTCTAGTTATGATCAAAATAATATTAACTTAAAATTATTTAAAATTTATGCAACTAAAATTATCAAAGTATTTTTTGTTAAAAACTTTAATAGCAAAAAGAATTTTCATAAAGTATTTTTTGTTAAAAACTTTAATAGCAAAAAAATTCATAAAGTATTTTTTGTTAAGAACTTTTAATATGCAAAAAAATAACATAAAAATGCCCGCCTACTAGGCCACCACGGCCTGCATACGACTAGAAACCCAAATATACATGGGCTAGGATGCAGGCCCACGGGGCAAGTAGGCCCAACAGGGCAAAGAGTGTGTTAGGCATGTACTGCCTGCAATAGAGAGGAGCTCGGGACGGAGGCCGCAGCAGGGCTTATAAACCACTGCGAGCGAGCCTCGCTTGGCGAGGTGGGACTGAACTTCCACCGCCCCTCGGCCGTGCCAGGAACAGGCCTTTAGTCCCAGTTGGTGGCTGACGGTGTCCTGGACTAGGGAGTACTCACCACGTCCTCTCCCGACCAGTGGGTCGGGCCGAGGACCCCCAGGGCGATTCACTAATGGGCCAGTTCGGAGAGCCCATGATGCATACAAGGGAGATTCCACAAGACTTGGCGCACAAGACAAGGACTCCTCTAAACCTTAGGCCAACGGTGCACTATATAAACCGAGGCCAGGCTAGTCATTAGATCATATATTCATTAGAACAATCTCGTGGTAGATACATGTACTCTGTATTACACCCCATATGAATACAATCAAAAGCAGGACGTAGGGTATTATCTCCTTGAGAGAGCCCGAACCTGGGTAAAATCTTGTGTCCACGTTATCATCGCTCCAAGACGCCTAGCTTAGGACCCCTACTACGAGATATGCCGGATTCAGAACCGACATTGGTGCTTTCATTGAGAGCCTGCTGGGTAGTCGCCGCGGTGCGATGGGAATTCAGATCGGCTCCATCGCGATCTACGCGTCGGAACCGAGCTACATCGTCAACGTCGGCATCTTCGTCGCCGGTTTGACTGGTCACCTCGGCTAGGCCGAGGACTGCGCGCCACGTCGGATCATCTAGATCGGACGGGTGTCTTCATCAACATCAACTCCAATCTCAACCAAGATCATGGAAGAATCCTCCATGGTGCTTGGGGGCTCAACGTCAACATTGCCCTCGCGCGATCATGCAGTTTTTCCGGACAGCGGATTCATGTTCGTCGTCCCCGCCTCCTCGAGTGTCATTTTGACGATTGCTTCGGTGGAATTGTGCGGAATTGAGTCTAGAACAACCCTGCAAAATTTCGTCGCATTCCGGTGGAGGAATCTCCGGCGATCTACAATATACCGGAGCCTTGTCGAATCTGGACGAGAATCTGGACGAGTTTAGGGCGAGGAGTCCAGCGTCTAGCTCGGACATATTTTGGAAGATCCCACCGTTCATCGGCTGCGGAATTCTCATACCGATCACCTCTTAAAATTTCAGCTCGATCCGACCGTCCAAACTCCGGGAAACATCCGATTAGTACAACGAATTTTGGATCTATTTTCTGCGCGAAAACAAATCCGACCCGAGTTCATCTTTTTCATGAACGGGTTGTTGGACGTCCTTTTTGAGGGAAATTTTCTCATCATCTCGGTCATCCGACCAAGAGTTCGGCATCGCAAGGGCCGAATAATCATCAAGCGAACCTCGTCATCCGCGGGTTGTACGGGTCGGGCGCTCCGTTGCTTCGTCAAGCCAGCATTGACCTCGTCACAAATTCCGACCTGCGTCGGCATCGCCGCGCCGTTACTTTTTCAAGCTGACGTCCACCACGCCGACCTGCTTTGACACATCGGCTGGCATGGGGCTCTAGCGTCACCAGCCGACCAGCTTCGACACCTCGGCTGGCGTGAGACTTCGGCGTCACCAGCCGACCAGCTTCGACACCTTGGCTGGCGTGAGACTTCGGCGTCACCAGTCAACCTACTTCGACACCTCGGCTGGCCTGAGACTTCGGTGTCACCAGCCGACCTGCTCCATCACCTCGTCTAGACCGGGGCTTTGGCATCCCTTCATCAACCTGCTCCGGGGACTTCGGCGTCACCAGCCGACCTGCTTCAACACCTCGGCTGGCATAAGACTTCGGCATCACCAGCCGACCTGCATGAGACTTCGGCGTCCGCCGATCACAGCTTCTCCATGTTAACTAGACCGAGGACTTCATCTCGCCACATCGACCGTGCAGCGTCGCCACTTCGTCGAGCCGAACTCTTCGTTCGGGCACCTCGGCGCCCAGGCCATATTCCTTTACTTATTTGCTTCACTTAAATTAACTAAGTAGAAGAAAAAAATTTAAATATATTATTACCTTTATTTGTTATTACTCTTGGCTTGCACTATATTGTGTGCACAGGTAATCGACTTCGGCTGTGTCATGCGGTCACATTGGCATGCGTACATCGTTGTCCCACCTCCATCAACCAAATTGTGTCGTCGACATGGCCGACGGACGTGGGGGCTTCGCCGTCACGCTGCCGAACTACTCCGTCTGCTCGACTGGACCGGGGGTTTCTCCTCGGCCTTCGGAAGTATTGTGTTGTCACTTCATCAAGCCGAGCTCTTCTTCGGCTACCTCATGACCGGCTTGGGGGCTGGGACCTTGACCCACTACAATCTCGACACACGTCACAAGCACATTATCCAGCTAAGTCGATTTCATGCTTAACTTTTTTCAATTTTTAACTTTTGTTCGGTTCGACCAAACATTATACTTTTTTGACAAAAAGTTGTTTGCGAAAAACTTTCTTTGTCAAAACTTTGTTTGTTACAAACAAATTCAAATACCCCGTTTACTTGGGGTCTTCTTTTATGAAGCCATTCCTCTTGCATATGATTATTAATGTATCGCACCCTTCCTTGTTCGTGTTTACGCCAATATATGCATCATGTTGACTTAAGTGTTCCGCAAAGCTGGGTTGCCTTGCTCCTGTGCTTACCCCTACGTTCCCGATTGTTCGGCTAGGGAGTAAAGGGAGCACCTCTGCTATTGTTACGATCGGGTCATCCGAACTCGTACCTCAGACGGGTGAAGCCGAAAGCTAGCGCTCTTACTGTTTTCAACTATGGTCGGCCACGACGGAAGACAAGCATACATAAATCTATTGCACACCCCTCATGGTAATCCTAAGAGCCCAAAGAAAGGAACCGTTGGCGGAACTATTTTCTTTGAAGATGCTTCTTACGTTAAACAGTAATATAGCATAAGTTCCCTGGACGCGCTTTGTCTGTTATAACCTAATGGCCTGATTGCTTGGTTATTCGAAACACCTCCGATATTCTCGGATGGCGTAGTAGATAACACTTTTCGGCCCTTGGCCGAAGAGGGAGAAGCCGACGGTCGGTTAAGACGCGTTTAAAGTTCGGGCGAACACATATATGATATAAGTACTTCGGTACATACAATCATTATACATAAAATTCTTTTACCCAAGTCACTTGGGGGCTCTCAAATTTGTATGAGCCGTTTTATAATAAGAATTTTCTTCTAAGTCATTGCAAAGTCTTTTTCTACTACTCCTTTTTCCGATGCGAGTGTGTGGTCAATAGCCGGATAGCCTGGTTTCTCTCTAAAGCCGCTCGCGTTTAGTTCGCTAAACTGGCCTGAGAAACACTCCGCCTTCGGGATAGGAGGTTGACGCCGAAGGCTGACCCGCTTGAAGTTTGGAGATCGGATGTATAATGTTAAAGCACGACGGAAGCACAATCTAATTTTAAGACTAATTTTCGGATTGCCACCAAAAAATTGATTTAGTTCGGGCGTAAAGTTTTTACTGAAGTTTTTTGGTTTTCCAAGCCTATGGCACTTTTAACCTATTTGTGTGTTTCCAGCATAAGTCTCGCATTGCAACGCCGGACACCTTTACAGATTCGGCAATATCAACAGGGGCTGTAACTAGAGCCGAACCCACCAAAAGCCAAGGTAATTCATGGAGTTCTCGGCAAAAACTTCTTGGATATTGCTTTATATGCATCGGTTTCGAATTGTGACTTCGGTCAATAGTTGGGTTGCCCTGCTCCTGTGCTTGCCTCCTACGTTCCGCTTTGTTCGGCTAGGTGTGCAAAGGGAGAACCACTGCGATTTTGCTTCCAGCTCCAATGGTTAAGTGCCTCAGTGGAGAAAGCCGAAAACTGACTGTCACAATGAGCGTAAACTGGTCAGCAATCCGATGACTGTGTCAAACTATAGATCGATAGAGGTCACCCCGTGTTAAACAATGGGCCTTTCATAAGATTGGCCGAAGTGTTACTGGTTTGACCTCGGCTGACGCCGAACACTAACCGGGGGCTAGTAACTGGCCCCAAACTTTAAACTCCTATGACTAAGTGAAAGTTATAAAGCCTGCATACCTGATTGCCTCGTTTCCGCTAACGCAACCGCCTCCGGGCACCGAGATGTCAGCTAAGGGTTGTATTGTTAGTACGGAAACACCCTGTGTAGCATCTACAAAGGGGTGGAAGCCGACGATAGGCCACTTTCAGGTTATAAACAGTCTCAATGGAGAATTTTCCTTCCATAATTATCGTAATAAAGCCATAAATATGCATCAATTTGACTTAAGATTTTGGCCAAGCTGGGTTGCCTGGCTCCTGTGCTTACCCCTACGTTCCCGATTGTTCGGCTAGGCGGTAAAGGGAGCACCTCTGTGATTGTTACTACCGGGTCATCCGGGTTAGTACCTCAGACTGGGTGAAGCCGAAAGCTAGCCATCTTAAAGGATATAATTGGTCGGCAACGATGGAAGTGAAAATTTTGGTTCATTATGGACCACAGAGTTCGGGAACTTTCCCCCAACTAAATCCTCAATATTTTGCTCCCACATTGATCGGAGATGGGGTTTCATGATCATGGTCAGCATGACAACCCAAAGAAAGGAACCGATAGCGGGACTATTTTCCTTGGAAGATGTTTCTTACGTTAAAAAGTAATATAACATATCTCTCCGCGTACCTTTGTTTATAAAACCATATGGCCGGATTGCCTTGTTTGCCGTAAACCTTTGCCCTCATAAAGGCTTTATAAAGTGGGGCAAACACTTCCCGGCTACTGACCGAGGAGGTTGTAGCCGATGGTCGGTCAACAAAGTTTTGTACAATGCGGATCCTAGCATTAATGATGTAAAGTACTTGGATACATAGAATCATTACACATAAATTGCGAGTACAAGTCAATTTACTGCAGCCCATCTTTTAAAGCGTCAAGGGCACAATCTTGTTGCGATAACGAGCAGCTAACATAACGCTCTCATAATTCCCTATTGGCATTGATTTCCTATCTATTAAGCCTCTTGAGGCCGACCTTGGCGAGCTCAGCTTTCGTTAGATCTAGCTCCTTTAAGAGATCTTTATTTTCCGAGAAGATTGTGTTAAACACAACAAAATTTTCTGTCAAACGGATATCGATCCTTAATTCGGCCACCCGTGCCCACATTAAGGCTCGGGGGCTACTGGGCTTCGCGCTTATCATTTACAAATATTAAAGGGGCACATCGATCCCCTGATCTGTTGTTGCCACCCGACCAGTGGTTCGGGGGCTACTGCATTGCCTATTCAATGCAGAAAATTCAAAATACTCAGTGTTCGGCTTGACCGAGCTATGGGCAGACGCGTCTTCGGACAACAATAGGTACCATATGGACCTATCCGGCATCAAGCTAATATATTACGGCAACTTCTCAAGACCCTCTCTCAAGGGCCCGCCTGCCGATCACTATTTCCTCTAATATATTACATCGCGTTTCTATTCCTAAGTATGCTGCAGAGCTAGGAGTTGATCCTCAGGCCGATTTTGTGAATCGACCTGAGTCTCAGGGGCTACTGGGATCAGCGGTTTTATGTTTTCCTTCAGGTGCATGCCGGACATTCAACGGACACACACCTTGAGGGCTACTGGCTATATATCTCGGCAGAGAATACATTGCACAAATCGGAATTAAATTCACAAAAATCAGCCCATGGCCGAGATGGTGCACCACCTCGGAAGCAGTCCGGCATAAAGCTCGGATGCAAGTGGCTGCCTCCATAGAGGGAATTTCCGGCATTAAGCTTGGTTGAACCCCTTCAACTTTTTCAAAGACCGAGGTAATCTATGACACCTCGGATGCAGTCCGGCGTTGGAGCTCGGCTGTAAAAAGACTCTTCGGATGCAGTCCGGCGTTGGAGCTCGGCTGTAAAAAGACTCTTCGGATACAGTCCGGCGTTGGAGCTCGGATACATTCCGGCGTTGGAGCTCGGAAGTGGTCCGGCATTGGTGCTCGGCTGCAAAAGATACCTCGGATGTAGTCCGGCGTTGGAGCTCGGATGCAAGAGGACACTGCCGCACGGGAAACACTTCGAACCCGAGGTGTGGCGTAAAAAATAATAAGGCATTGATAAAGGCCAAAAACTTAAAGGGGCTCCTCGAATACCCGACGTATGAGCTCTTCGGATTCAGCTCAGCGATCCTCAAGGTCGGACATGGGAAGATTTGTTGAACCAGTTTTCAAGACCGACGATCGAAGACGAAGAATTATTCGGAAGAACCGAGGAGCGTCCTCAACTTGAAGACCGGTTCAGGGGGCTACTGACGGTGTCCTGGACTAGGGGGTACTCACCACGTCGTCTCCCGACCAGTGGGTCGGGCCGAGGACCCCCAGGGCGATTCACTAATGGGCCAGTTCGGAGAGCCCATGATGCATACAAGGGAGATTCCACAAGACTTGGCGCACAAGACAAGGACTCCTCTAAACCTTAGGCCAACGGTGCACTATATAAACCGAGGTCAGGCTAGTCATTAGATCATATATTCATTAGAACAATCTCGTGGTAGATACATGTACTCTGTACTACACCCCATATGAATACAATCAAAAGCAGGACGTAGGGTATTATCTCCTTGAGAGAGCCCGAACCTGGGTAAAATCTTGTGTCCACGTTACCATCGCTCCAAGACGCCTAGCTTAGGACCCCTACTACGAGATATGCCGGATTCAGAACCGACAGTGGCCCCAACCGGGACTAAAGGCCACCTTTAGTCTCGGTCCGAACCACCAACCGGGACTAAAGGCCTGGGCTTCCCGCCCTTTCGCCTGGTGAAATTCACCTTTAGTCCCGGTTGGTGCCTAAATGGATGTTTCAAAATGGTGATTTGCAAATGGTTAGCTTACGGCCACTCCCGATTAATTACAGTGGTAAATACAGGATATCTCAAAGTGAAGAAACCCTGGAAATCAAAGGATGGAGAAATGCAATACAAGCATCCACGCTACCACTTGGAGAGGAATACTTGCGCATCCCACAAGTTGGAGATAGGTTGATCTGTGTTCTTCAATGGGGAGATGTCGGAGTTCGCCTTTATTATGCTATTTTAGCTAAGAGAGAGAGCAGTAGTTAGTACGTTTCAACCTTGTGATAACTACAATGATGAGGAGTTGATTAAGATGATGATGAGTTGTTGGATGTTGAATGATCATGAGTTGATTAAGATGATGATGATGAGTTGTTGGATGATGAATTAATTAGAGGAAAATACGATGTTGCGGTCGCAACATCGTATTTTCCTCTAATTCAACTTGGTCTACTGCATCCATCTAATTTGTACTGATGTTGGATGTTGTTCTTCCATAATTTGTACTAATGTTGTATATTAATATGTGTAACCGCGTGAAAATACAATATAAATATAAAAGAAAATGAAAACACAAAATGAAACACGGTCCTTTCCAAAAAAAAACAGCGCTTACTGGTGCTGACGTGTGGCTGCCTTTTAGTCCCGGTTGGTGTTACCAACCGGGACTAAACGTCCTCCTGCCTGGGCGCCCGACAGCGGCCACGTGTAGCCCCTTCAGGCCCGGTTCGTAACCCAACCGGGACTAAAAGTGAGGGTCTTTAGTCCCGATTGATTTGTCCCGGTTGGAGAACCGGGACTAAAGGCCCTTCAAAACGGGGACTGATGGCCCATTTTCTACTAGTGCAAATGTATAAATTATTTCAAAAGCGAACTTGTATTTCAAATGATATAAACGATTTAATTTAGCTAAGGTGAAATAAATGGTTGGATTTACATGTTTTTTTTTTGAGGAACGGTTGGATTTACATGTGAGAGAGAGACAGAGTGGGCGCTGACAATGTTGTCATTCTTGCCATATCAAGGACAAATGTTGGGGCCCATAGATGTATTAGGTTTAATATTCAATTTTGTATTGTAGAAAGGATGGAATAATAGTTGTGCTTGGCTCGGATCTTAAAGCGGACTGTGAACGACGACATCCTTGTCGGTAGGTATCGCTACCGCGCAATCTGGGGGAGAACGAAGATGGGGAAGACGCGTGAGGGCATGTAGAATGGTGCTATCTTAGAAGTGCCACGTAGGATAAATGATGAGGTGGAGGAGAGAGAATTCAGAAAAAGTGATTTGCATTCTCTTATTTAAGAGAAGACAAGAGGTGATCTTTTAGCACAATATGTCTCACCACGTTTTTAGGAATAACTAGTTATCGAAGATAAGGCTAAAAGATGACCCATTGTAGACAAATTTTTTTGTCATCTCTAAATTGCACGCAAGACTTAAGATAAAACTATCTTATCAACCATTGTATATGCCCTTTAAAAAAAACATTGTGCATGCCCTGATGGGGCTATGCCGGAACGACCGAATACATGAACAGACTACACTCCCCTTTCTCATGCGGGATTTGATTTTTCAAATTTCCAACTTAGCCTTGGAGCGCTGAACCAGCCACAAACACTACGGGAGTTTTACCGCAGTATTGGTGATCTGGACTATTAGTTGGCACTAAAATTAACGGTCCTTGTTAACTGGAGGGTACCGGAGAACAACTCGGAGCAGAACACCATGGCCAGGCCAGCAATGGAGTGCTCTCCTCCCCGGCTGCACCGGCACCGGGGGCCCGTTGTAACAATGCGGTTCTACCCTATCCAGACCACTTATTATGCATGAATCCAATCGTACGGTCGGGTTCCACGCAGGTGCAGGAGTCATCAATTTTGGTTGATGAAAAGAAGACTGTACCGTACGGCGGCACACTCCTGGTCTGCGCCTGTGCATCGGGGACACGGTGGTAATGGCCAACGGGTGTTCTTCACTAGTACGTACGTACTCCTACATCGCTTGCAATAATAGTTGCCTTCTTGTTAGAGGAGAGATCTCCTGCGACTAAATGCGTTTCCTGTACGTATACCACGTCCTAGGTAGTATCAGACCCAGAGATCTGCAAGTTGGCGCCTCAAAAACTTGACAGAGCACACAGCCGGACAAACAATGGCCGTGCCCACGGCCGCCAGTACTCTTCCTCGACATTACATCACTGCCTTGAATGCCAATCTACGTACGGGGCCTGAGACAGATGCACTAGGTAACAACACACATACAATGGTCCAAAAGTACTGTCAGGTGCCCTGAATGCTCTTGATCTCTCGCCATTGGGTTACCTAGGAAAAATAACATCAACTAGCGGCCAACCTACAGGCTACAGCAGCTAGCGTACGTGTGTGTATATGTGTGTGTGTGTGTGTTCATTATCAGCGTTTTCACTCTTAATAATCAATAAAAATACTTATCAACTCCGAACTGTCGACACGACACGGTTCAAGCCGTGATGATTAAACTAGTCTTCAAGATTTCCAGTTCTATGAGGTGTTAACTACCAATCGACAGCCTCACCCTGGGTCGTGCCGAATTAGTACACCTGTGCTGCTAAGCCTGCTAGCATTATGGCCGTGCTGGGGGCACTGTAGCAGTTCATTCCTTGTCGGTTTGAGTTACTGACGCGGTGGCCACGTCTCCCGGCCGATCCAGCAAAGGAGGGTGCTAACTACTAATCGACGGCTCATCAATCGGACATGACATGAGGAAGTGACGGCCCACTCATCAGCTAAACCTTGCAAGAAATGGTAATCTACATGTACTGTCTCACGGTTGGTGTCTAAGCCGTGGGCATTAGGCCATTGCTGTGCCATATATGTAAGGATGTATTCTCTCCGTAAAGAAATATAAGAGCGTTTAGTGATCTAAACACACTTATAATTCTTTAACTTATAATTCTTTACGGAAGGAGTACGTACTTAACTGTGGAACAGTAGAGGTCGTTGCAAAGCACTGAGTATGTACTCTACCGCCCGCTAAAAATTACTTTGCCCTTTCTGCTAATCAAGCAAAATAAAAGCATGGCGTACGTACACTCTTCCTTGATTGGCAGGTCGTCGATTTAGCTAGCCACTATAGCTAGATCCATCAAGGACGCGTTTGGTTACTTGTATCGTTTTTTATCACTTTGCATATTTGTCCCAGTTGGGCATGGCTGAGCATATACAGGCTAAAAACCAACATCTGCATGTTGATTGGTTGCCTGCATCCCCTCTAGCCTGAATGTGCTAAAACGAAAGGCATGCTGTTTGGTTGCGGACTTGTTTGAAGGGAAACACAAGTCTGGTTGTTTGGTTACATCCAGGACAGTTGTGTGGTAACCTCCTACTCGATGTGGTGAGGTTACCAAAGGCACACATGAACTAGTAAGAACTAAACTAGTAGCAACAGAACAATTTTAGGCACAAGCATAAGTCTTAACCACGCAGAACAAGTTTTAAACCAACACAGTACGATAAGTTGTAAACGAAACCGAAGTCTTAAAGCAAGAACAACCAAGGATTGGACCACAGGAACTCAGGCGGTCGCGGCGAAGGCATTGCCGTGCTCCTTGCACTTGGTGATCACCTCCACGCCCTCGTCGTTGAAGACGATCACCTTCATGGTGTCGGGGGACAGCAGCTTGAACGTCAACATGTACCCGATCATGATCTGGTGAACGGCGGCGAAGGTGGTCCAACCCTGATCAAGGGTGACCCTGCCGTTGAACACCCTCACCGTCACCCTCCATGCGCAGCCGGTGTTCGTCTTCAGCTTGAACTCTGTAGGGATGGCGAGGAAGTGCTTTGTGAAGTCCAGAGGCAATGGTAGACTCTCCGGCTTAGGAGCAAGGATAACCTTGCAGAAGTGGTTTGGTCCTGACTCCTGATGGAAGTGGCCATAGTTCCTCCGCTTGGGGCTTGGGTGATCCAGCACTTGCACTTCGTCCAATGGAGGCACAACCTCCTTGCCCTTCTCCAATGGTGGCATGACATCCTTGCCCTTGTCCATCTGCATTATGAACAACACGTAGTTCAATGGTCAGCATTCATTCATATCGGCCTAACGCTCCTATATTAACCCACCCTACTAACCCAGCATCGCACTCAAACCCCCTCTGTTTCACCACCTCTCCTCTTCCACCCCTCTGTTTTACTACCTCTCCCTCGCCATGAACTCCAACCCCAACCCTTTCCCCTAGGGCATTGGATGGAGGGTCTTCTTCCTTGGGTGCTCGCTCGGTGACCGCAAGAAGTTCGACCACACCATGGAAGTGTGCTCGAACTTCAGCAGCACCGGAGTCCGAGAACGACGAGGTGCAGATGGTGGCCAGGGCGCCGGCGGTAGGCGACCGTGCAAGACCCATCGTTCTTGACGAAGACGATGAGGACGAAGCCGATGAGGAAGAAAAGAAGATGACTACGCCCCCTCGCCGCTCGCCGTGACTCCAGGGTCGCCGCGGCTAGACAATCCAATCCCCGGCCCCGATGTAATCGAAAATAACCTATTAGCCGTAGATGCAGAATCGATTGATGTCAATCCTCCCCCCCCCCCCCCCCCCCCCCGATGTGTTCAATCCCCTCCCTAACTCTTCAATCGCGTGCTCTAATCGAATCTACCCCGAGTCGAAAGCAGTGAATGTACAGAGAGGACGAGGTCTTACCGCCATGGTCAATGCGCTCCGGTGGAGGTCTGCAGACGCTCCGGTGGTTGCCGCCGCCGTCTTGGATCGATTCGCAGTAGAGCTCAAGTGGTCGCCGCCGTCGTCGCCGCCGCCGATGTGAGTGGGGAAGAGGGGAGAGAGCGGTGAGGAGGGGGAGGTGAGGGTAATTTATGACGACGCGTCTGGAAACAACGCGACGTCTCGGGACCGCACCCACGCGCGCAACCGCCCACGCCCACGTGTCTAGGGTTGCATCGCTCGGGCCTAGCTGAGGAAAAACGACCGATTTGAGCGTCCCCAGGGATGCAGGCCCAGAGGTGCTTTAATTTTTGTGCTATACAGGCCCAACAGTGAATGCGGGTAACCAAACGGGCATTTTTCTTTTCGCGTGGGCCTGGCTGAGGTATATGCGGACAACCAAACGCGTCCAAAGCCATCTGGGAGGAGGAACCTGGAACGGAGCCCACGTGAATAACACGCGGGGAGCATGTGGCGTAGTGAGAGCGAGACGACGGAGCTCTTGAATGTGCGGTGGGGCTTTGGACGACGGCTGCTTCCCGCTCTGCGTCGCGGCTGACGGCTTGCCGTGTCTGCACGAATGTGCTCGATCGTTCAGTCGTTGGCTGGACACCGGTGGCGGTGCTGATGCTGAGACGAAGAGAGAGGCGGATCACAGGACCAGCCCTAGCGGCAGAGAGGGATAGATGGATGCCGCCATGCCGGGGAGGAGAGGGTCACTGCATCTGCAATGTGGCTGGCTACAATGGCTTCCTCCCTTCTTCTTCTACAGTACTGGCCTCGAGTAGGAAAAGAGGCAGAGAGCGAGAGATTGTAATATGTTTACTGTAGCGAGAGATCAGTGTGTAGTGTAAAAGTGTTCACTGTAGCGATGGCGAGGCCGAGCGGTTCCTGACCCACGCTCGCACTTCCCATGGATCTTGCCGATATTCGGATGTGGTGGCGGACGAGCCGGCGACGGCGTTCACATCTCCGCTCCACATACATATATGTTGGCCGACCTGCCTCCACGCAAATGTATCGTCAGCGACTCGACGCCGGAGCAGTGGCCGGGACGGCGACGCTCGCTCCGTCGCTCGCTCTCGCCGCACGCGCGGAAACTCACCTTGTTGGTGCACATGCACGAAGTGTCAAGTGTGCCGATGCAGGTAGTGTCAAATACCATGGCCAGTGTCAGTGTGGGAACGTTGCGCTTCTAGTTCTACCCAGGCATATATGAATCGTACGGATGGGTTCTCACTTCTTTCTCAGCAACAAAAATTACATTCTTAGATGAGGAGAGATCCCCCTTTTTTTTTTTTTGAGCCGGGGTAATCCCCTTTCCATTATCAAGATAACGGAAATACAACCGAGTTCAAAAGTCTGGTCCAAGGTAAAAAAAAAAGGAAAAGGGAAAAGCGAGCTCAGGCACTACAGGGAAACCCACGGACGAGTGCTCGCAATCGTAACACTCACCATGGGGCGAAAACCCTGTAGCACCAAAACTACGCAAGAGCATTCAGCATATTACAGTCCGAACAAGGGACAAAACAGCCTACACAGAGGCATCAGAGAACGAAATAACACTACTCAAAATACGCATAAAGTTCCTGACGTCACATCATCGATAAAACGAGCCGCTCCAGCAACCAGTCTCTAGGTCCCCAGTGAAAGTGAAGGTCGATAGCTTCAAGCAAGAACGAAGACCATGGCTTACTTCTCATCAACGCCGACCGCAGCACAGATCCTCATCATGTTTTTGGCATTCTCCTTCAGTAGATCCGCACCCTTCTGTAGTCTCTCCCGGTCTTCGCCCTTCAGCAAACCTGCCCAGTATCGTAGATGAACACAAGCTGTAAAAATAACCTCAAAAGGAGATGTAGGCTTTTTGAACTCAAAAGTCGCCTGATTTCTACAGTTTCAAATTGCCCAGCAGATCGCTGCTAGTCCCATCGTAAAAATAAAAAAATAAAAAAAAAAACGTTCTCCATCAGGGAGGAACGCATCTGAGGAGAGATCTCCTGGTTCTGCTACTAATGCATTTCCTGTACATAGCGCGTCCTAGATCCCAGACCTAGGGAGGGAACACGCAATCAGACAAACGACTATCGTGCCGTGCCCACAACCACCACCGCTGCACTTCCTCGGGATCACAGTGCCTTAAAGCCAAATTTACGCGACCTGACTGATACGAGTTTTTGTCCAAAAAGACCACCTGACGAGTCGAATTGTCAAAAGAGACCACCTATGAACGGAATTGCCGGATCAGACCCCCCTGCCGCCACCAGCGCAGGCGGCTGGGACCTGCCGCCACCAGCGCTGGCGGCCGGCCGGGCTGGTGGGACCTGCCGCCACCGCACCTGGCGGCCGGCCGGGCTGGTGGGACCAGCCGCCACCGCTCCTGGCGGCCAGCACTGTTCCCGTTTCGGCCACGGAGCTGCAGTGGCGGGACCGGCCGCCAGCAGCCGAGGCGGCCGCCACTGTGTATGCATGCTGGCCCGCTGTAGCCTCTAGTGCGTGTCGCTGTGTGTGTGTGTGTTAACACCAGTTGATCAGGCACAGCCGGTACACGTACGTACGTACGTGAACCATCGCACATATCCACATCCACAGCGCCTCTTGCAGCCGGTGCAGTTCTCTGGCGGATTCCTATCCTGCGCACACAAGCCGCAAAATGGCACCGCCAGCTCCTTGTCTCGGCATGCACTCGTACGCATGCATGCATGCATGTGTCTCCCCAACCAACCGAGCTCAGCTGGCGACGTCGCGCCGGCGACCCCGTGCATGGCCGTCAATAGATGCACAGTGGCGGCCGCCTCGGCTGCTGGCGGCCGGTCCCGCCACTGCAGCTCCGTTCCATCGCGTACAGTGGCCGAAACGGGAACAGTGCCGGCCGCCAGGAGCGGTGGCGGCTGGTCCCACCAGCCCGGCCGGCCGCCAGGTGCGGTGGCGGCAGGTCCCACCAGCCCGGCCGGCCGCCAGCGCTGGTGGTGGCAGGTCCCAGCCGCCTGCGCTGGTGGCGGCAGGGGGGGTCTGATCCGGCAATTCCATTCGCAGGTGGTCTCTTTTGACAATTCGACTCGCCAGGTGGTCTTTTTGGACAAAAATTCGACTGATACACACAAATGGTTTACATGCATCAGGTGCTCTAAATACTCTTGATTCTCTCACGTTCGAGTATCTAAGAACATTACCATCAACTAGAGGCCAACTTACAGCAGGTGCAAACGATCTAAAAAAAAACAATCACTCGGTCCAAAACTAGATGCCAAGCGACAGCCTTTGAACAGCAACATTGGTAGAAAAAAAATGGTGTGGTTTCTTTACATGTCATCAGACAAACAAGTTGATTACCACACCTTTTTTTTTTTGCAACTGCTGATTACCACACTCTGTGTTTGCTAGAATCGAAGAGATCTCATGGGTTGATTGGCATTGCGCATGCTGTCGAACTACAAAGAATGATCTCTTCAATCATGCACCCAAGGGATCTGGACTTGGCATCAACCGCGACACGACCCAGAGCTGCCCACTGCACCGTCTTGCACGACTTCTGCAGGAAAACCGTGACCACAGTCCGCAGACGCCAAGCAGCATAGCGACGGAAAGGCCAGAAACAGTTGGTTCAATTGCATTTCGACAAACAAAGCAGGACCATCCACGAGTACCCTAACGTCACATTCAATTGCACATGTGCAGACGTTCTTGCAGCAACTCCGGTTTCTCTTCCTGGAAAGCATCAACTACAATATTATTGTTATTTTGTCTTTTCAAGGTAAAAAAAAATTTGACCTTTCCTGCAGCGAGGTGGTGGCCAGGTGCAAGAAGCACGACGATGCACTTGCGTTGCTATGTTAGAGCATCTACAGCCGGACCCCTATATGCTTCTCAAACGTCCGGAACGTCCTCCCGGTCACTGACCGGTCACAAAAATGCGACCCAACCGGACCCCTCATATCCGTCTCAAACGCCCGGACTGACCGGCACCCCTCATATCCATCTCAAATATGGGGACGATATGAGGGCTCGCGGACGCGCCCGGACACGCCCGGTCAGTCCGCCACGTAGGACGCGACCCCACTCCGGACCACCTTTTCTCTTTTCTTATTCATTATTTTCTTTCTCTCTCTTCTTCTCCACCAATCACGTGCAAGTGACCGGACATATGAGAAGAAAAATGAGAAGTGTGGCTGCGCGGACCAAATTATAGGGGCTCAAAACGGACACGCCCTGTCACTGACCGGGCGCGTCCGCGGGCGTTTAAGGGGTCAGATTTGCTAGGTCCGGTTGTAGATGCTCTTAATGTGTTTTTGTTAGTGGTGCATATTTCTACTAGACTCTGTGTGATTAATCCCAAGGGGCCTGTTTGTTTAAGACTGTCGTTATAATGACTATGGTTCTTCTTCTTTTTTTGAAAGGAGGCAAAATATTTGTCTCATTCATTAATTAAGAGGAAATAGAGTTGAGGTTTTAGATACAACACCAAGGTGCAAAAGCACCCAAACAAAAATCTACTCTCGCGGCATGATTACACCCAGAAATTTTGCACCCACGACTACCCAAGTTAGAGCCTCTGACTTAATATTCACGAGGAGAACCATCGGTGGAGCGCTCTTGAGTTGGAAGATATGGGCGTTTTTATCGTTTCAGATAGTCCAAGAGGTGAGAAGTGTGAGGGTAGCCATCGCCTTCCAGTTTAGGATGGTGATGTCAGAAAGACTTGTCCACCAATCTTTTATGGAACGCGCCAAGTGCCAGATGGAAGTGTCGATGCTTTTGAGTTGGAGCCACTCCTTGATCATGTCCCGTAGCCTTATGGAGTATCTGCACTTGAACATGAGATGCTCAATGGATTCCTGCTCACGCTTGCAAACGGGGGAAAGTCCATAGTTGGGCCATCCACGCTTGGCCAATCGGTAGGCGGTCCAAACCCTATTTTGCATGGCCAACCATTAAAAAAATTAATCTTCAGAGAAGCCCAAACCTTCCAAACCACCGGCTCCACAGGGAAGCGGAGAAGGCCAAAAAATTGTGCCAAGTAAGCAGATTTGGTTGTTCATGTAATGGCTAATGCTTATTGAAATTGCTATGACGTGACTACGACGACTGTGTGCTGGCAATCTCATCAATCAGAAAAGAGATTGCCATACCGCATGTCTTGTAAGCAAACAACGGTGCTTTGCATCTGAGCAGCACAGGCTTGCAACCAAACACCCGTGTCCGTGTTTCTGCTCAATGAGGATACATGCAACCAAACTATATGAAAATTCATGCATGCAACCAAACACGCTTTTGCTGTACTTTTTTTTGCAACTTTTTTTTTGTGCAACTTCGCTTTTGCTGTACTTGTTACGCATGAATCGTACGGACGGGTTCTAGCAAAACTCGGATCATCCCAAGCAGGTGCAGGAGTTGTCAATTTTGACGAAGACTGTACCGCACGGCTGCACGTCTGACCTGCTGCGCCCGTGCATCGTGGACATGGTGGTAAGTGATGTTTTCTTCACGTCGCTTGCAATAATTGCTGTCTTTTAGGAGATATTTCCTGCAACTAAATGCGTTTCCTGTAACACGTCCTAGGTTAGGCCTCAGACCCAGACCCAGAGACTTGCATGCTGGCGCGAAACACACAGCAGACAAACAACTGCCGTGCCCACAGCCAGCAGTACTCTTCCATGCGATCACAGAGCCCTAGAAGCAAAATTCACGCGACCTGACAGGTGCACTAGGTAACAACGCACGATGGTCCATAAGTATCAGGTGCTCTAAATGCTCTTGATTCTCTCACGTTCGGGTTACCTTCATGAAATAATGACATCAACCAGAGGCCAACCTACAGTAGCGCGCGCAGGTGCAGCCTTTGAACAGCAACATTGGTAAAAATGGCGCGGTTTCTTTACACTTCATTACCAGCGTTTTAACTGTGAATCGATCAAAAATCACGACTCCGAACTGTCTGACACGACTCAAGTCTTGAAGATTTCCAAATCTATGAGCTGTTGATGGGGCTGTTACCTACGGATCCGGCAAAGGAGGGTGCTAACTACTAATCGACGGCTCATCAATCGGACATGACATGACATGGGGAAGTGACGGCCCAATCATCAGCTAAACCTTGCAAGAAATGGAAATCTACAATTCTACATGTACTATACTGTCTCAGGGTTGGTGTCTACAAGCCGTGGGCGTTATGCCTTTGCTGCGCCATATATGTAAGTGTCGAACAGTAGAAGTCCTTGCAAAGGACTAGGTATGCATGTACTCGACCGCCGAACCGCTAGAAGTTACTTTCCACTTTCTACTTGATGTGAGGGAAATAAAAAGCATGGCGTCCTCTCTTGCTTACTTGCTAGGTAGATCGTCAAGTTACTTGGATCAGGAGGCTCCAAGTATGTCAAGTTACTTTCTACTTTCTACTTAAAGTACGGATCCCGAGACTAGCCCTAGGTAGCTAGCTCTACAAACCCTAGCGGTAGAGAGGGGTGGATCGATGCCGCCATGCCGGGACGAGAAGAGCACTGAGAGCATTTATGGCCCGACTTGGCAAATCTGCCCCCCCCCCCCCCCCCCCCCTAAACGCACGGACATGATCTCGGACAACATCGAACGGCCCGTCATACGACCGCACTTCTCGTATCAAAACCTCAAATACATGCAAATCCATTCGCGTCGCTCATACGCATGAATATCACACGTAAATAACATTTGTTCATAGCGAAATCAAACATAAAGTACATAACTCAAACATAAAATTTATTTAAAGTACACGATTCAAACAATAAACTCATTAGTTTTTATTGCGGATCCACATATGCTCCACAATATCGTTGAGTAGTTGCAGGTGCACCTGATAATCTCGAAGATCCTGAGATATCTCCAGAATGTTCAGGATATGGTATGCATCTTGTTCCGGGATGTGGACTTATACTCCGGGCTTCTCAAAATCATGGGTTCAAGCTGCCCCTTCACCCACTCCCCTCTCCATTTCCCCCTCTCCATTTCCTCTTGGATGCTCATCATCATCGTCGTCTCAGCATCTTCCTTGTCTGAATTCGATGAATCGAAGAACCCCTTTTACATTAATTCAACAAGATCCTTGTCTTGATACTCGTCATCCGACGAACCCTCTGAATCTATTGTTTTGCCTACAAAAGAATTAAAAAAAACTACTCGAACAATTTGTCGAACACATAGAGGCAGTGGCGAATCCAGGACAAAAATGGAGGGTGGGCTCAAAGTTAGCGGCGAAAAAAACGACATGTTCATTTGAAGGAAAAAGCTTCATCTCATAATTCTTTTGCCCAAATAAGCTGAACTTCCCAGAATTCTACCTGAAACATGTAGCATTTATTGTAAATTTTCTGGAATCTTTTAAAAAATATTAAATTTTGGATTAAATATTTGGTATCTGGATTCAGATTGCTTGGGGCTGGAGTGATTGGGATGGGTTCGGGTTCGACATGAGGAGTGCATGAGCTCTGGCAATCCGCCGTCCTGCAGGCGCCCTTCTCGGCTGGTCCGCCGCCGGCCAAGGCTAGGTCAGGTCGCGGGAGCGTGAAGCGGCACGGTCTCGTGCGGGAGATGTGTTGCACTGCTGCTGTTCGCTATGGTCTATGGGCAAGGGCTGTTGCCGTATGGGGTTGCTGCCTGCTGGGCTGAGATGAAGTATAGTAGTGAAAAAAAAATCATTTTTCTCTCGAGGGTAGGCTAGAGCCTGTTTAAGCCTAGCTACTGGACTCGCCACTGCATAAAGGGCAAGGTGTACTCCGAGGAGAGTCGTGCGTACCGGGGCAGCGAGGCTGGCTGGAAGGAGTTTTGTGGCGGTGGTGGCGGTGTAGAGGGGCGGGACGTCGACGGAGGTAGGGGAGGGCCGGTGCGGACAGGGAGAAGAGATGTGAGAAAAATGGCTGGTCCGGTTAGGTGAGGGAGGGGGGTTGACGAAATTTACGGCGAGACCTGTTTTTCAGATCAGATGTGGCATCCACGCCTCCCCATATCCACCCCTTGGAAATATGGGGTACCTGTCAGGGAACGTATAGGACCGGTTTGAAGAGTCTGACTGGATCGCGATTTTGTAACCGGTCACTGACCTGGTGTCCCAGATGTATAGAGGCATTTCAGGAGCCGGCAGTAGATGATCTGAGATCTTAAATTTGGCCGGCTCCAATGGTTTGATTTCTCCTTCTTGTACAGTGCCTTGTATGAAAAGAGAGCAAGCGAGAGAGAGTGTGTAATGCGTTCGCTGTAGCGCGGCCCGGCTCACCCGTGACAGCGAGGCCGAGCGGCTCCTGACCCACATCTCGCCGATGCTCGCACGTCACGGGACCAGGGCCGGCCCTGGGGGGGGGCGAACGGGGCGGCCGCCCCGGGCCCCCAAAAGCCAGGGGCCCCCTCCCAGGTATGTCTACGTAGGCTACGATACAGGTATTAGTGCGAGCGAAAAGAAAATTGATGGTAAAACTCCACGTACGAGACAAGGACGCCTCAGCCTTGGAAAGAAAAGGAGATGTGGGCCTAGCCCATGTTTGCACCACGTACAGGCTAACAGGCATGGGAGTCTGGACGTGAACAAAAGGAATCGCTGAATTCACGGGTTCTTTTCCTTTGGATCGACGGATCGCTAGCCTGTTCTTCCGCTGGCCGCCGCTACCTATTATGTTCGTCTAATCGCCGTCTCGGCTCTCGCTCGTTCAACTCTGCGGCCTCTGCGTCCTGACGAACAACGGTCAACGGAACAAGACGACGACTGCCAACTCTAGCAAGTACGTCTCTCCAGGGCCCTCTGCGACTCTGCCGTCTGCCCTTGCCTGTTCTAATGTTCTTCTTCCTAGTTTTTTTCTCTAATCCTGATTCCGGAATCAACAGGTCAATAACAATAAGGAATTGCTGGTTGGGCGATCAAATCATCAAGCACACATAGCCAGATTAGATTACAGAGAAAAGGTACTATACTATGCCCTACCAGATTTTGTCATGATATTATATGAGGATCTTCTATAGTTAATCTAATATTTTAATTAGCTTTGTGCTAATTGTGAAAGCTAATTGTTCCTTTCAATTTTAACAAGGTCATGTCCGGTACGGGTAGAAAGTATCCATCCGGAAGTCATAAAAGAAAAAAGAAGGAGGAGGTAGATAAGGAGAAAGCGGCATTGAGTGGATCCCTTTTTAAATATTATAAGAGCAACACGAGCACTTCAAGAAATCCAGAGGAGTTGGCAATAGTTCTTGTGGATGACCAAACTAATGCCAATCAGAAAGATGATGATCCTACTCCTACAGAAGAAGATGTTGACATCAACATGGATGATACCAATGTGAGTGATCATGAACCCATATTTAATTCATCTGTGACGGAATCTGCTAGTGTTGATGAGGAACCGATTATTACTGTGGATATTTATGATCCAAGCAATTGGGGTAGTCTTGATAACAAAGCGAGGGACATATTAGTGGAAAAGGGGCCTAAAAGGGAAGAAGAAAACACTAAATATCCTTTGGATGAAAATTTACGACATTTTTCGTATAGCCATTACTCAAGAAAAATGAGCAATGGAGAGGTGTGAGATAGGAGATGGTTAGTTTTTTCAAAACACGCACAAAAAGTGTTTTGTTTTTGTTGTAAGCTTTTCAATTCTGATAAATGCAAGAGTGCATTGGGGCATGAAGGGTTTTGTGATTGGCGGCATATTAGTGAAAGACTGAAAGAACATGAAGCTAGTGTCGACCACATTACGAACATGAACTCTTGGAATGAACTGAGAATTAGACTCAGCAAGCATGAAACAATTGATAAAGAGTTACAACAGCAAATCACAAAGGAGAAGGAACGCATAAGACAAGTTTTATTAAGAATAGTTGCCATTGTGAAATTTCTTGGTAAGCGCAATTTGGCTTTTAGAGGATCCAGCGAGAAACTTTATGATGATTCCAATGGCAATTTCTTAGCTTGTGTGGAGATGGTTGCAGAATTTGATTTGGTAATGCAAGATCATCTTAGGCGTATTCAGAGCAAAGATATACATTACCATTATCTTAGCCATAAAATTCAGAATGAGTTGATTTCTCTTATGGCTGCTGACATTAGAAATTCTATCATCAAGATTGTCAAAGTGGCCAAATATTTCACTATTATCCTAGATTGTACCCCGGATGTGAGTCATCAAGAACAAATGAGCCTGTTGGTTCGATGTGTTCATATGTGTGATGGAAAAATACAAATTGTGAAGTACTTTCTTGGTTTTTTGGTAGTGGAGGACACATCTGGTTTGGGAATTTTCAAGGTATTGGTTGATTCTATGAGGTCCTTGGATCTTAATATTGATGACATTAGGGGCCAAGGTTATGATAATGGATCCAATATGAAAGGAAAATACAAGGGGGTGCAAAGTCGGTTGCTTGATATAAATCCAAGAGCTTTGTATATGCCATGTGCTTGCCACAGTCTCAATCTCACTCTTTGTGATATGGCTAAATCTTGTGGTAAAGCTGTTTCTTTTTTTGGAATTGTGCAACGAATATATGTACTATTTAGTGGTTCTACTAAAAGATGGAAAGTTTTTGTTAGCCATGTGAAAGATTTAACTGTGAAATCTTTGAGCAATACTCGTTGGGAGAGTCGGATCAAAAGTGTAAAAGCAATTAGATTTCAAGCTCCGAACATAAGATCAGCTCTACTTGAGTTAAGTGAAGATAGTGGTACCGAACCCAAGGATAGGAGTGATGCAAAAAAATTGTTTGATGTGCTTGGCAGCTATGAGTTCATACTTGGCATGGTCATTTGGCATGAGATTCTATTTGCTATAGATACAGTGAGCAGGAAGTTGCAATCACCATCCATGTGCATTGAGGCTGCCTTAACTCAAATAGATGGTATGAGGACTTATTTTAACACTTATAGAGAGGAAGGGTTTGCTTCTAGTGTGATAATTGCCAAAGAAATTGCAGCTGAAATGGGTGTTGACCCATCATTTCCAGTAAAGCGTCGTGTTTCTAGGAAGAAACAATTTGATGAGGATGATAATAATGAAGCAATGTTTGAAGCTGAGAAGGACTTAAAGTCAATTATTTCTTGGTCATGGTTGATAAGGCGTCCACTTCACTGAAAATCAGATTTGAAGAACTTGAATCCTTCAAAAAAATATTTGGATTTTTAATGAGTTCGACGTCCTGAAGTCATTGGACCATTCTGAACTTAAAGACAGTTGCACTAAATTTGCAAGTTCTTTCTCCTCAAGTGGTTCATCCGATGTTGATTTAAATGATCTGATTTCTGAGTTAACTGTTATGCAGTCAACTTTGCCCGATAGAGCAATGTCAGCTATGGAGATTTTTGAGTTTGTCAGAGAAGCAGATTGTTATCCTAATATTTCTATTGCATATCGGATTTTCTTTACTATGCCTGTGACTGTGGCATCGGCTGAAAGAAGTTTCTCAAAGTTGAAATTATTGAAGAACTACCTGAGATCTACAATGTCGCAAGAGAGATTAAATGGCTTGGCAACCTTATGCATTGAGAAAAAAATGCTTGATGAAATTGATATTGATACTATCATTAGTGATTTTGCATCTCAGAATGTTAGGAGGAATTTTTGAGGTAATATGTAATACATTATGTGATATGCACACTGATTTTGGATGCACTTAATTGTTTTCTTTGATAAAAAGTATCTACATCTGATGATTACTAGTTAAAAATTTATACTAAGGGCCCCGAAGGACCCCAGATTATAGTTTCGCCCCGCCCCTGAAACCTCAGGACCGGCCCTGCACGGGACGGTGCCGGAGGCGGGCGAGCTGGCGACGGCCTTGAGATGGATGGACAGAGACCCTCTTCGCTCGCTCCACACACATACATACATACTATATGTTGGCCTCGCCGTTGGCCGACGTGCCTCCGCGCAAACGTCTCGTCAGCGAGGCGACGCCGGAGCAGTGGCCGGGACGGCGACGCTCGCTCCGTCGCTAGACGAAGTTTTTCTCGTCTTTTGATAGAAGAAGACCGTACGCCGCATGTTCGCTCTGCGCCTGTGCATCGTCGACAGCGTTGTAATGGGTGTTTTCACTACGTACGTACTCCTACATCGCTTGCAATAATAATTGCCTTCTTGTTAGAGGAGCAGAGACCTCCTGCACTGCAACTAAATGTGCTCCCTGTAGCGCGTCCTAGGTATCAGACCCCAGAGATTTGCAAGCTTTTTTTTTCTTTTTTGAAAGAGAGAGAGAGAACAGAGATTTGCATGTTGGCGCCTCAAAACAAAACACGCACAAACAATGGCCGTGCCCACAACCTACTCTTCTTCGAGATTACATTTTTTTTTTCTGTTGTTGCGGACTTCCTCGAGCCCACACCACAATGACTTGAACGCAAATTTACACGACCTGACCGATGCACTCGGTAACAACACATTATCAGGTGCTCTAAACGCTCTTGCTTCTCTCGCGTTTGGGTTATCTAGTAAGAAAAATAACATCAGTAAAGGCCAACTTGCAAACATCTTTAAGAGAAAACAACCTTTCCGTCAAAAACTAGATGCCAAGCTCAGGTAGAATGGTAAAATGGCGTGTTCATCAGACAAACAAGCTCAGGGGCTACGCTCTCGGTTCGCTCCAACTGCGGACGCCTTCAGCTAGGACCATCAACTATCCATGTTCCAGACTCTCCCTGTTATCTCATCAGGAGCAAATAAATCAACGCTCGTTCGATAAACGACGAACAAGGCACCAACCAACATTCTGAAAGATTTTTACTACCAAGACAGCTAACTCTTCCTGGAAAGGGTTCAGCCCTCTCTTTACTTGGGTTGATTAGCGTTGCACATGCTGTCATACTACATACAGATGATCTCTTCAATCATGCGCCCAAGAGATCTCGACTTTCCATCAACCGCCACACGATCCAGAGCTGCCCACTGCACCGTTTTGCACAACCTCTACAGGAAACTGTGACCACAATCTGCAGACGACAAACAGCACAGCGACGAAAAAGCCAGAAACAGTTGGTTCCGTTGCATCGGAAGACACAAAGCAGGGCCATCTACGAGTACCCTAATGTCACATTTAATTGCACATGTGCAGACTTTCTTGCAGCGCCACTGATTTCTGTTCCTGGAAAGCATCAAGTACAGTGTTATTATTTTTTGTCTTTTCCCACATAAACGTGTTATTAGAAATTTCAAAACTACTTATGTGAAGACGGGAAGGTTAATGGAATCTAGTTTTCAAACATAACTTTGTGTTGTTCAGTAAAAAATATTCCATACGATCCAAAATTGGACCCGGTTCAACTATCAAGCGATAACAGGACAAGGGGAGTGTTGTTCAGTAATTAAACGTGATTTCTTGTTCCTGCACATACAAGTCAAAAGCTCCAAATTCCCATTTACTTCATTGAGTTAGATTCGTACCATAAAGCATCGGGCAGGACAGTGTACATCTCCTCACTATTCTACAGTGCTGTCGGGTTGTCCATCTTTATTAGAGCCTACACGCTGCAATAGTAAACAGACAAGCATAAGATATAGCTGTCCGAAAGCATAGCCCAGATATACAAAGAATAAGGAGAAGCAGATGCGTAAGTATCATCTAAGGCATACTTGCACTAATCCTATAGCAATACAAAATTCAAATAGCACAAGAATTCTCCAGAGCCCATCTTGATTTCTCCTCTAAGTGTTATGCTACTACTAATCTCTCAATGCACTCCATGTTTCCTTCCAGCATACAATCACATAATGGAACTTCACTTCAAACTGCCATACGACTGCACAAGAGTGGAATAGTTCATCTTAACTGTTACCGCAGTCATAAGCCTCAATAAACAACACAGGTCTCATGGATGAATATATGCAGTTATGCCACGTGTATTGCTTCTATCAGGGATCAAGAGAAATCAAATGAGCAACAAAGCAGTTAGGGTAATTAATTTTATTTACTCAACACTGAGGCAAGTCAGACGAGAATCAATGTTCTAATCTTAATGGTATAAGAAGAACATGAACTGAAGAATAGCAGAAGACTGGGAGAAAGTGAGAAAACACATTTACCATCCTTTTGCTGATATATGGTTTTATCTCGGGGAGTGACTCGGGATTGTTCTTCTCTTGAAGCTTATGATTTTTCTCAAACTCTTTCCTAGATTCCTTCCGCGAACCAGATTGCCAGACACCACCAAAATTAGGGAGCCAACTAGCATCAGGCGTTTCTGGAACAACTTCACCTCGTTTTTCCATTTCCATTTCAGCTCTTCTTCTCTCTGCCCATGCAGCTCCAACACGCTTTGGGTTGAGTTTTCTCGATTTTCCTTTCAGAGAAGATGGAAGTGACACATTCTTTGGATCATGCTCACTAGCTTCTAACCAAGGAGGAGGAGCACCAGTATGCACATTTTCTTTCAAGCCTTCATAACACAATGATATAACATAAAATTTCATGCCTGGATCTAGAAGGAATTAACTAGATATATATTTTGTTGCTAAAGCTGCAGCATTTTCACATTCAGGTTAGTGCAAGTAAAATATATAGTACAAAAGGTGCGGTTGTCCAATACCCTGATTGAATTTCCCTCCAGAGTGGCCCTGTTGGACCTGCAAGGACACATAATTCATAAAAAAAGATTGTAAAAAAAGAGATGCCAATCATGCACCACAGAACAGAGATTTATATATAAACAAACAATCATTACATATGAACATTTGTAAATAAAAAATGGTGCATAGTTACTTCTTTTAGGGAACAAGAAACATAAACTAGAATAAAAGCCTTTTATTACAAGAAAAGAGATTTTTACATTTGTTTCAAATAAAATACTGTGCAAGTTCTGCTAACATATGACAGAGTTGCAATTATGTTACTGGGGGAAGGTAAACACATGTTTTAAGACATCGAGGAACAGTGGAAGGCCATGACTAGAGGCGGGCAACAGTTCAGAACATAAGTTTAATAGCACATGTGACATGTCTGATGTACTCCAATACCATAGTAAGAAGATAAATTGCGCGTGTATATAATTAAATGGTGTAGTCAGGAACTGGTCTAAGGAAATATAACTGCAAACTAAATCTACAAGCATAAGTGCACAAAAAAAAACACATTAGTAAAGCCGTCATATGGTTTAACTTCCTGAGTCTCCCCCTCGTTTAGCCTTTCTGCTGTTCAGATTCAAGATACCTAAACATTGTTATACTATCTCGAACAACATTAACTAACCATAGCTTCTCCTTGCGCAAATGGAATACACTCCCTTTTGTTGTTAGTTGTTACCACTAATCAGCACTTCAAATTTCTTAGTGGAACTTATTTATAGAATGACTGTTAAATAACGAACAGAATACACAAGACTGATTGCGATCTTTTCAAAAAGATAAATGTCTAGTTTTCACATGCACATGTGTGCGTGCACAGCTTACATACTTACATGTACAAAAGAAGAAGCCGGTGCATTTGGTCCATTTCCAATGGAAGTAGATTGAGCACCTGTAAAGGGAGAAAAATCAGCAAAGTATCAACCAAGCTGCAGAATAGTACAATTAGTAAAGTCCAGAGCAAAAAAGAAGTGAAAGATCAGTGAGAATTTCAACACTAGTGCTCACCTTTCATTTGTGCATCAGCACTATGAAACATGTTTGCACTCGGCATACCCTGATGTTCAAGTGTCATGACCCAGGGTTTAACGGGCAGTCCGGAAGTACCAAATGGAGCAGAATACGCAACACTTCCAGAGTTGGAAGATCCGTAACACGCTGTACTAGTGGGGTAATAGGCCCCATTGGTAGGACTTTGTAAAGGCATAACAACACAAGATGCAGTATTACGAAAAGATGGGATGTCAGTTTCAGCAAAACTATCCGAAATTTTAGAGGTAGATTCATTTTGGATATCTTTCAATGGCCCCAGAGATGGTCCAATCACGCCCTTGGTTAATGTCTGTTCTTCTGTAATCGAGGACTCACAGCCCTTCTCCCACTGAAATTGTAAAAACATAACTGATCAGCAATGCAGAAATATGTCAGCCTCGTCTTATTTCCAGAGCACATATTAATCTGCTTCTTTGCCAACATCATACATAAATTCCAGAGAGACCTTTTGAGATAACTAGAGCTGTGAAAAAGGTACATAATGCCATTCTGATTGGAGAAAATACAGGTACAAAATGGATAGCAGTGCACCTTCGCAAGCTCAACCTCTGAAATCCTAAACGAATCGACCTGATCCATCCCACCCCCATGCTTCCGGAGGAAATCCTTGACGCCCTTCAGGTGCTCCTCGCTCGTGAGATGGTAAATCGCATTGCTACTGCAACAGAGTAAAACAGGGCTTATATCTTTCACACAATGTCCATATGTCCACATCAACAGTGTTTTTAAAAACTCTACTATGCTTCCAACAACCCCTGATCCCGATGTACTACCAGCGCTCGATCTCATGTTCGATTGGGCCATCCAAAGTCCAAGCTACTGTAGCTAGAAACAGAGCATCTAGATCAAAACCCTAGGTGTGCAGGGACGGCTACGAGAAGTAAGCGGAAGCTACCAGGCGAAGCGGCTGTCGAGGTCGACGAGGTCGGCGGAGCAGAAGGGGCACCAGAGGCGGGAGCGGGGGCCAGGCGTGGAGGGTTGGAGGAGCGCGCGGCGGAGGTCGGCGAGCTTGGCGCGGAAGCCGGAGAGCGCGGCGGCGAGGGCGGCGCGGTGGGCGGGGAAGTAGCGGTGGCGCCGACCCTGGTCGTGGTTGCGTCGGCATAGCTCGCAGTACTCGAAGCTGCCGCCGGCGGCGGCGGCGGCATGCGGCTTCGGCGGCATCGCGCGGCGGGGCTCCTGGCCTGTCGCGGCGGCCCAGGCGTTGGCTCGCGCGTGTCTGGGCCTCAGCGTTCGGGCTCCACCCCGCAAAAAAAAAAAACGTTCGGAGTTCAGATTCCAGGGGCACTTCGAATCGAATCAGCAAAAGTGTTTGGGGTTCAAGTATTGAACGGTCCGGTTAGGAGGGAAAATGCTCCAGCGGCACTTCAAATTTGTGTATTGTGTTGAAGTTTCTTTTTCTTTTTGAATTTTCAACCGGGGGGAGAGAACTTCCCCACCTGATGTTGAAGTTTCTTTAATTTATACTATTAAGAAATAAAAACGGATTGTGTCAAAAAACGTCTTACATTTCGGGACGAAGGAAGTACTTATTATAGCTCTGAAAAGATGAAAAGAATATTCGACTAGGCATCAAGACCTTCGTTCTAATTCAGCGTAGTACAACTCAGTGTATTTTAGTTGTCAGGTATAGGTGCAAATTCGTCATCTTTTTTTCGAAACAAGCAACTTCACGACTTAGCCGTGTGATTCATCTGAAGAACCGTCTTTTTGCGCGAAAACACCGAGCAGATCGACAGTCTGGTAAATCACAGCGCCAAATGCAAAGCCAAGATTGATCTACTACGTGCTAGTACTTCGGACCAAATTTAATCGGCCGGACGCCTTGCACAGCGACCACCAGGAGACGTGGCCACCGCGTCAGCAACCCGACAAGAAATGAACTGCTACAGTGACCCAGCACGGCCGTAATGCTAGATGGCTTAGCAGCACAGGCAGGTGTACTAATTCAGCACGACCCGGGGTGAAGCCGTCTACAGGCCATCAATGCCACACCACCCAGGGCCCAGGCGGAAATACTTCCGTCATACGGCAACCAAGTGCTCGCCGGCGTACAGACCACAGGACAGTAGCTACAGCAACAGCACCAAAGACAGCAGAAAAGACTTGCTCCGATCGTCGCAGCTCAGTACAAAAGTTAAAATAGATGCATCAAAACCATGCCGTGAAGCATTTAACTAACGATGAATATATATATATAAATGATGCTACGTTCCAGCATTCAGGCAAAAGTGGTCTCCGTACAGTCCCCCGTGAAACAAACATCATGAACAACACGTCTCAGGGGGCACACGTCTATCTCGTTTACGTCTTGCTACCAAGGATAGAGCTAGGGACAAGGATCTACATCTGCCGGGAGGTGCTCCCTCGGTCGTCGCTATCTTCACAAGTTTCAAGCACCTGAACGAACTGAAGTACTGAACTAGGGGTATTCTGCGTCTTCGCCTGACCTACGAGGTTAGTTGCGCTGAGGCTGCTTGCGGTTCCCTGCCGCCTCACTGAGCCACGGACTTCTGGCGCTTGACCTGCTGGAGGATCGGCTCCTTCACCTGCAACAATTCAGGGGTGGTCAAGCTTATGGTTCAGGAAGTACCAAACTGTTAACTGATGCAGCTGACAGGGTGATGAGCATGTCACATGCGTGAGATTTGTGGATTTGATCATTTTGGTCAAGTGAAGGAAGGTGGAACTTTTTCCTTACCATGCTGGTCTTCCTGGTCCGCTTGTCCGGCGTGCACATCGACTCGTCGCCAGCCAGAGACTTCCTGGTCCTCTGCCCGAGCACCCCACTCTCCAGGGACGTAGCCGGCTGCAAGAAAGGCATCACGTTTGATCATGTTTCAACTATACAAATGTTGTGGTTGCTCTTGCTCAGGGTCTCAACACTGCAAAATGCTTGACTACTTGGGGGGCTACAATCAGGCTTCAGTCATACCTCACGATGGCTGGTGGGAGTCCTGCTTGGGTCCTTGTTATTCTGCTGCTGCTGCTCCGGTAGCTCCCGTGTGCGGGTAAGATCAGATCCAACTGACTGGAAGCGGCCGTTTGTCGAGCCATCTTTCATTTCCTGATCTGTGGAAAGAGATAAATGGTAGGGTTTAGCGACTGCTGCCAAACCCAATGTGACAAGAGGTAAGAGCCTGAACATGGATATGTGGATCACTATTGCCACTCACCAGTCATTTCGTGATCTCTGCGGTCAAACTCAGCAGGCCTTGCGTTGGTATCAATTGCCTGCATGATGTAACATAGATTGAGATGGATCGGGCATGCCCAAATGAGTTGCAGAATTACTACAGAAGTAGTGCACAAAGCTTGGAACCAATGGTCATACCATATCTTCAGTGATATCAACTTCCAGTATCTTCTTTATCTCAAGGAGCTTTCTGTTGGTGACTTCAGAGTGAATGACAGCTTTGCCTGTGAGACACAGGTTGACATGTATTTTGTGAAGAGAACAAATGTAGTAAACTGCATAACATGGATGATGTGTACTGACATGATCAACTGATCGAATTTAGAAGATACGTGTTTGTATTATTACAATATAATGGGAACAGAAAAATGACAGGATCGCGTATTATCCTAACAATGACTAGTTTGCAACAAACACAAAAAACTTATGAAGCTTTCCAGCTGACGCATTTTATCCAAGAAAGATCATGCAAGTATTACTGGTAAACAACATTTTTCATGAAGAAAATGGTCTTCCTTCAGGGGTGCTATGCAACAGTTTTTTTCAAAAATGCAATTGATCAACATGCAAAAAGTGATCATTTGAGTCTCAGCAGCAAATCTTTATAGGAAATGAAAATGAGATTACTGCCTGACTTATTCTTCTTCACTGGCTGGCCAACTTTACTAAAAGAACAAATAACGCGTGAACCATCCAGAAGAACAGAGGCTACAGTCCAGGCATCTTAGATTTCATACAGATTTTCGAAAAGGTTGACTTCATACAGATAAAATTCAAGTAGTTACCTAATCTTCTGTTGCCTGAATTCTTAATATATCCATCTTGCACCATTTTGTCAATCAACTTTCGGACTGTGCTATGGTTGGCTTCGCCATCAAGCTTGCCCTGAAGCTTAGCTATAGTCACATAATCCATTGGAAGTGTGTGGTATAATGCCTGTAATGACAATATTATGTTAGGGGATTCCCATGCATTGACTTTGTTAACAGCATAACCATCAAGGGTTTAAGGACGGTACCTTCATGTACATCAGATCTCCATCGTTGTTTTTGGTTCCTTCAGTAGGTGAAACATTGTGCGTAGCAACCTCTTTCTTTATGTAGGGTGTCTTGGGATCAGTAACCTGTAGTCAGGAAATAATCATGTTAGTGAAGAACAATATAGCATGTGGTAGACAATACTGTTACTTAGGTTGACCTTGTTAACAGCATAACCATCCTTGCCTGCCCTGGAAAGTAAACCATCTTTAAGTAGCCTCTCCAAAATATCTGAAAAGTGAGTCATTACTTTAGCAATTCAAGACTTGAATGAGAATGCAGAAAGAATGCGTCTGTTTTACGAGATTAATCTGACAAGCACAGAGAATTGTTTCTGCATTACCTTCCACCATTTCCTGCAAAACATTCAACAGGCAGTTATTAGTAGCAAGCCGGAAAACTTGTAAAGTGTATCAAGGCATGGTCTGTTTATATACACTGGTGGACTAACACTTTAAAGAGATCTGTCACTTGCTCACATGTCTAGTGACTGAAGTAGAATAATAATCAACCGAAATATCAATACTTGTCATAAAAGGGAAGATGACAGCAAGAATTACCAATGATATGTCAGGGTAGTTGGAAAGGACATCTGAAGCATTAACAGTACCCATGTCTCCTGAGCAAATCCATGCTCTTACTTGAGCTGTTAGCTCTTCCTCATGAGCAGCATCTTGAGTTTCATCTGTGAACATATGAAGTTAGAGAAGAGCAAACAAACAGAAATAGATCACGTCTGCATGTAAAGACTACATATATGTATGAGCAAACAAAGCTCTCTTGAACCAATAACTGACCTTCTGAGTTTGTACCACTTTGACCTCTGCCATTTCCATCTGTTGCAGCAAGTATATTAGCACCAAAAACATTAAATACAATGAGAGCATCATGGAATAAATGTTACCATTAGGAGCAACGACGTAACGATCCACTTCCGATGGGCGAACCTAATAGAATCAGGATGTATAAGCATGGACAATTTCATGCAAAAAGGAGGTACCACATGTCCATAACTGAAAAAAGAGCAAACTACAGATAATGTTACTGAAACTATCAGTTATATGATTCCTCTGGCCTTTACCTCAGTGTCCGTAAAGTCATCATCGTGGTCAGACTCATGACCCAAGCTCATCTTGTCATCATCACTGTTAGCATCATTAGCATCACATGGATCAAGGACACTCTTAACCTGCATAAACAAAGCAAACATGAGAAATTGATCGAAAAGACCCAAAAAGAATTCTGGACAGACGCTGTAATTTCCACTACCTTCAAAGCTAACACAAGATGCTTGCTATTGACGTTCCCCACTTCCATCTTCAAGGGGTTCTTGTTCCATATATTTACGGCCTCGTTCTCAGCACAACCCTTGAAAAAGGGAGGCTCGTAATCCTCGGGCTGGAAACACAATGAAATCTGTAAGCTTCCACCAACAAAGTTATACAGAAGAAGAAAAGCTAAATCCTTATTTCTACAGAACAAAAGAATCAGGTTATCTACAATGGCAGCTGCAGGTTTCAGTAACTAGAAACAAAGGCACTCACTGTGGTCTCATCATAGTATAGCAGCTTCATTAGAATGGTTCGCTGAACACAAACAAGCGACAGAATCAGCACAGCACAATCGAATGTAACCAAAATACAGAAAGTCAAAATTACCTCCTCTGGCATTTGGTCCAAGGTCCTCATAAGTGAAACCAGCGTTCTGATCATCTTACAAGCAGAACTCCTAAAAGGAAACCGTTGCCACGTCAGGATATTACCATTTTACCACTGGTTACAGCTGACAATATTTATGTTGACAATAACATGCACATACGAACCCAATGAATAGCAATTCACAAACTGATCTGCAGGATGTATATGACAAAACCACACTGAAACCTCAACTGTCTTATACTTTCAGTACAAGTATTTTGCAAGTCAGGCAGAAAAACTAATAGCAATTCACAAACTGATCTGCAGGATGTATATGACAACTTATAAATTCAATTAATACTAATTGTCAAGAGGTGAATAGCTCCTCATAACTTAAGTTTTCACACACTATCGTAGAGAAAAGCAAAACACTGAACTCCTATGCCTTCACTTTATGAGGCCACATCTTTGAAATTATACCAGTCTGCATGCAGTATTACTTTACTATGACGACTACAGTATACACATAAAAACACCCTTCACAAATTAACTCTTAGGAGCACAAAAGACTAACAAGAAAAACAAATCCTAGCATCCAAAAACGGATATGCAAGATAGCACCTCATCTGATCAGGAGTGACTTCTGCTGCATTTGACTTGAATGTGGCACTATTCTTTTTGCTCCCTGTGCGACTCATGTTCATTGCAACTTCCTCCCCGTTTGTGTTGGGGTAGCTAAATGAGACTGCAGGATAATTATGACACGTGATAAGCAAATGTAGGACATATGATCCATCATCAATGTCAGTCCAATTTAATACGCTACACGCTAGCAAACTCCACCCGGTGATACTCACAGGCATACTCTTCAATCATTGGGCCTTCCTCCTTCTCACATATACAGAAGAGAAGGGTCTTGAGATATTTCTTTTGTAAGGCATCATAGACACCTAGTATCAGAAAGTTAATCAGATAAACGCATAAGAAAAGCACATCTAAAGCATATAACCATAAAACAGCAAACTAATTGAATGAGCGCAAGTTGTCTAAGACATATATTACCTTTCTCCATCCAATCAATCAACCTCCTGGATTCAGCATCCATGGGCATCAGCTTCTTAATCTTCATCTCTGCAACAAATATAAGGTTGTTTGAGACTTTGAGCTAACAAATTTCATGCAGAATGTAGATATTACATATATATACTGGGCACCGATCCTGACCTAGTGCCGGCACAGACTTATCATTGAAGTACTTCTCAGGGAATAGGCCTCTGATGTAGCTGATGTTGTATATAGCAATCCGGAGCAAATTCCTTGTCTGTTTGATCAACAGATCACCAATGTTATCCAAATAGCTCTATGAATAACTTCAAATTACGCACTATGCTATGATTTTCACCAGATCATATACATATTTATTGAAATAGCCCAGTGCTTCAGCAATAGAAAACCTACCAACATCGTATCAAATTGGATTACTGATAAACAAGCTCAGAGTTAAGCACATAATTCACAAAAATATACATTTATATTTTTCAATAATGTTTTATTCAAACACATACATATACAATAACGAGTGTGTGATATATTTCTTCGATTAAACACCAAAAACAGTTTGCCCATGCAAATACAGTAACACATATTGGTATGATAATCAAATCTTTTAAATTAACAGAGATAAATACATTGCAATTCAGGGCAAACAGGTACAAGAAAAATGTAAACAAGACATATCATGTCATATAGGAAATGAACCACTCAGCTTTTCAAAGTGATAGCTATCAAAACCTGATGATAAACCAATAATCCTGCAAAGTACTTGTCAACCACTCCCAATTACTATCTGATGAGGACACTACAGTTTAAGAGTTGGTTCCCAAACATGGCAAGAGAGGTTTGCCAACCTCAGATAATTCCTGAAGGCAGAACATACATTCAAAATCTCACAGCATAGCGCAAGAAACAACACACTAATATCTGTCACAAAAGTATGCCACACTTGGATCAAACAGTAAAACTCCAAACATAGAGACGCACACTACTCCACTGGAAGCATGTAAACAGCAGAAAATCTTACTCCTAGAACAACAGGAACTAGTACAGCCCAATTCAAATTAAGATGACAGAAGTTCATACTGCTTTTCCAAGTGAATTTGGAAATGTGAAAGCCAGTCAACAACGTTTCTCTGTGTTCCCCCTTCCATGTAGACAAAGCATTTTGAAAGGGACGTGAAGTTACAAATCGACCTTAGGCTGCTACCAAACTTCAGCAATTAAACAGATATAACGAGACTAAACTAATCCCACACATACAGGAAGAGTTCCAGCACTGAAATTCTTAGACGCTTCTACCACAACGCACCAGAATCGATGTACTAGGAAATTGCAAGAGAAAACTAGTAAACCAACCAATATGATCCTGGAGCAAACTAGTAAACCAACCAATATGATCGACGTCGAACGTGTGAACCCACATTTCCAGCAGATTTAATGCTAACTATATATGTAAGCGCAATTACCACAAGCATAATTCGACGACCAAACCAAATCGAGACGGGAAAATCCAAAGCGACCAAACCAAATTAGTTCAACAGCTCCCCCAATGTTCAGAATACTACTAGTTCAGAATCGAAGCGCAAACCAGGAGGAGGGTTTCCGCGCTAATCTCCCGCGAAATCGAAGGAAACGACGAAGCAAGCCTCCCGAAAAGCAGATTCCACGCTTCAAATCCGCAAAATGAAACCGAGCAAGCAAACAGGATGAAGGAAAAACAATCAAATCAGCGGGGTAACAGCGAGACGGCCCGTTTGAGCAGACCGAACGCACCCGCGAGTTCGCGGAGGAAACTCGGAACAAAATCCGTTTGAGCCATAGCCGATACGGAATCTACTGACGCTTCTAGCCGCCTCTCCATCGGCGACATTGGAACAGAAACCCCCACAAAACCCCATGGCTGACCCCCCTTACACGCCCAAAACCGCGCCCGAAATCGGTGAAAATCCTCCGAGCAGCATCAAAATCCACCCCAAAAAAACCAGACCAGAACGAAACGATTTCAACGCCCCGGGAGTACGAATCGGCCCGAATCGAACCCGCAGAACGCACGCTCTACGGCCAACCAAGCGACCAAATCCTAGGGCAAGCGCCTCTCAGGAACCGCAGGAGGAAATCCCGACCGACCGGCACGAAACCACCGACGGAACCAACTCGAATCGCGCGGAACCGAGCCGGAGACGGGGGTGGGAGGGGAGGGGAGGGGGGAGGTGGGTGGGTGACTTACTAGAAGCAGCGAGTCCTGCTCCGTGATCTCCGCCTCCTTCGTCTTCTGAGCCATCACCTGCATCCACCGGAGAAGAGCGACGGGGCGCCGGTTAGCACGCGGCGGCGCAACCACGAGATGGGGACGGCGGCGCGGGAGAACTCACCATTTTGCCGCCCTGGTGGGGGGCGTGTGCAGTGTGTGCGCGTGGGAGGGAGGGGTGGGGGGCGAGAGAGAGAGAGAGAGAGAGAGAGGGTGGTGACTGGTGACGTGAGGGGTTTGGTATGGGAGGGGTACTTTGTAGAGGAGGACGGGGCAGTGGCTCCAGCCCCGAGGCGTGGACAAGAAGGCACGGGAGGGGTTCCCCTTTTCACTTGTGACAGGTGAAAAAGTCTCGCTCTGTTTGAGTTGTGGAGCGCTTCGAATTTCGATGTTTTTTGAGTCAATATCACCAGGAGTCTGAACGTTCAGTTTGGTGCTAGAATTTTGAAAATACAAATGTCTGATCAGCAAACTTGCGTTCTTGTGCAAATACGGTCACTTCGTCCGTATGCAGATGTACCCTGCACTTACGGGGCATGCAAACATGGCTATGGCCCACTGTCAGTGACCAAACATCACAGTGTGACGTTTAGTTTTTTTTCGAAAACACCCTGCTCTCTATTTAATTGCATCAGCACGTGTGGTCCCGTTTGACAGCTTGCTTGACGAATAAATCTCTCTTTGATATGTGGGTCTCACTTGTCACATGTGGTGGTGTGAGAGAAATGACAAATAAGAAGGCCGCATGGTAGATCGAACTCACAACATCATTTGTGCACATGCCGTGTGCCAACCACTACACCAAGCACATTTGCACGTTTATGATGAGACACATCTTCTTTAATTTCAGAGTGAAAGCAGGGTTAGCTGATATTTTCACGTCGATTCCTATGGTCTCCATCATTATTATTATTTTGCAATTTTAGCTGATATTTACACACACAAAAATTGCAGTGGGGAGAGACTTGAACTCGGGACACCTAGCAAATGCGTAGTACTCCCTCCGTCCTAAAATTCTTGTCTTAAATTTGTCTAAATATGGATGTATCTAGTCATGTTTTAGTGTTAGATACATCCGTTTCTAGATAAATCTTAGACAAGAATTTTGGGACGGAGGTAGTACTATAATTTCTCCTTAGATATATGAACAAGTACGGATTTTGAAATGGCAAGAAAGTTTGCTCACCCTCAAAATTGACGAAAATTATTTCAAACAAATCAACGATTTTTTGTTTGAATTTGAATAATTTTAAGTTTAGTAATCTGTATAATAGAAAATATAGCGCATAATGAATATATCATTTCTACCCTGATGTCCATTAATTAGTTGGCAACGGGCCTAGGCTCGAATCCTGTGAAGGTTATATTTTTGCCAAAAACCATATTCGGTACAGAAATAATCGAAATGTTTGTGCCTCATGATTTGAACTCTAGACCTAGAGGTGTGAAGAAAACTGACCTACCGCAGCAGTACAAAATTGGATTTTAATATTGAGTGATCCAAGTCCATTTTGACATAGGAATTCAAACCAATAAAAAAATTGAGCAGAATGAAAAAAATTGTGCCCCCTCTAAATTTGTTTAGATAACTCGATATTAGAGCAAGCTTATTGCTACCATTGTCCTCGTGTTTGTATATGGTTGAATTTATGGTTGTCCTATCCCAAAAAAGAATTTATTTGTGGTGTTAAACAATATAATAGAATATGCATCTCTACGCTAGACAATAAACGTAGTCTATTGTGGTGGTTACCTCGCACGACAGGAGTGAAGAGGTTTGCATGTTTGATTCCTCAAGGCGTGATTAATTTTACATCATCTTCAAACTTTCTCGCGTGCTCTGGCTGATGGGTCCCACACACGTAGAAAGAGTAGGCCGACTGATATGTAGGACTCATAGACGTAATCACCAACACCTATTACGTGCAAATGATTTATACAGACATAATTATCAAAAAACTGATGGGTTTTTATGCAAAAAGGACGCCACACATGCACGCGTGACACGCCACGTAAGCGCAGAATACATCCATGTACGGATGAAGTGACCGTATTTGCACAAGAACGCAAGTTAGGTGACCATAAATCCGTCTTTTTAAAGTTTTAGCATTAAACTGAACATGCAGTGCAAGTTTTATGACCTCCGATGATATTAACTCATGTTTTTTCATGATGGATTGAATTTAAGGGCATATCCATAAGAACATCTCTAGCAAACCCCTTATATTTCTCCGACCCGCAAAATAACTGTCAGTTTACGGTTTAGCGTTAAAAAAATGACCGGAGCAGACACCGTATAGGACTGTGGCCTGTAAAAAAAATTGCGGGGCACGCCAAATATTCGCCCTCAACCTTTAGATTCACAAGGTGGGAGGCCGACCCGAGCTTGACCCCTATCGGCAGTGATATTTGGCGGGAGGGACATTCCCGTGCAGCAGTTCCCGCTTCCCCTTCCCTCCGCCGCCATTGATCTCCCTCCGCCCGCTCCGGACCACCTTCCCTGCCTTCTATCGCCACCATGGAAGCCTCCCGTCCATCACTCGTCATCGTTGAAGTCATCTACGTGCCAACCCCTCCGGCAGATCTCATCGACGGCCATGTCGCGTCCGTCGTCGTTCAAGGCTCCACCGCGCCTTCCCGCAAGCGGCAGGGCAACGTCGTCGTCTAGGGTGGCGCTCCCGTCGCCGCCACCAGGAAGGCACGCGCGCTCGCCGCCGCCGCCGATGCGAATTCCGGCAGGCCCGCGCCAGCGAAGAGAGGCAAGGTTTCGAGTGTGAAACGTAAGAAGGGCCACCGCGGCAAGAGCTACCCCGCCAACACCTCCCTTGATTGCCCCGGCAAGAGCTACCCCGACGATGTCCGCCGCCGCCGCCCACAACGTGTTCGACGAAATGGGCGCAAGGTATACTTTGATTTCTTCCATTTATTTCACTTTTCGTCATTGCGCTCATTCTTGACTTGTTGAGCGAAATTTTAGCACCGGTATGCATGATGCAACTGCCGAGTTTGTGCACTTGTTGGACGACAACCGTGTCGACATCGATCAAGCCCCGGTCGGTGGTTACGTTAACAATGAGATGGATGGTGGCGTGCATGGTCACGATGAGGAAGAAGATGAAGTGGAGGAGGTTGAGAAGGGGGTGTTCGATCAAGAACAAGCAAAAGTGCACGCAAGATCAAAGAACTACACGCCATTTAAAGATCAAATCTTGATCAAGGCTTGGGAAGCGATGTCTCTTGATGCGTGTACCGGCACTGACCAAACCGCCAAGTAGTATTGGCAAAGGATAGAGTATCGGTTCTTTCGCGTGATGTAGCATGGCAAAGTATCCCAACCGGACGCCACGCACCTTTAGATCACTCCAAGGTCGTTGGGACGTGATAAGGCCGATTTGTAGATGTTGGACTGCTTGCTTGGAGCAAGTCCACAATGCACCTCCAAGTGCTACCGTTGAATCCGATTATGTGAGTTTGTTTTCCTGTCCCAAGTAGTGCAAATGATTTGTAGCCGTTGGAGTGGTTACATGTGACATATTTTGGCATTGTTTGCATTTTGTAGGACGAAATCGCATAAGAAAGGTACAAGGACATGGAAGCTTCCAATGGCAAGGCATTTACATTAGAGCATTGTTGGCAATTGTTTCAAAAGAGTCAAAAGTGGGAGTTGAATGATAAAGAGTCTCCACCGAAGAGAGGTTTGCTACTTGTGATCTCCGTTGGGATTTCCCCCGAAGAGGACGGGAGATGCAGTACAGTAGAGATAAGTATTTCCCTCAGTGAGAACCAAGGTTATCAAACCAATAGGAGGACCAATGCAAATTCCTTTCAACGGCACCTACACACATAAAACCAAACACTTGCACCCAACGCGGGCAAGAGGGTTTTCAAGCCCCTTGAACTCGTCACTTGCAAAGATTAAATCTTGATATAATAGATATTGTAAATGCAAAATAAAATAAAAGTAATAAAAGTGCAGCACGGTAATTTTGATGTTTTTGTTTTTATGTTTAAGTAGACCCAGGCGCCATAGTGTTCCCTAGAGCCTTCTCTCTCGAAAGTAGCATACGGTGGGTAGACAAATTATTGTTGGGCAAATAATAGAAAAGTGCATAGTTATGACATGTTATTCACGATAATGATCATGTATATAGGCATCACGTCCATAAACAAGTAGACCAAAACAATTTTGCATCTACTACTATTACTTCACCAATCGACCGCTATCCAGCATGCATCTATGGTATTAAGTTCATAACAAACGAAGTAATGCTTGGAGCAAGATGACATGATGTAGACAAAGTAAGACAAGCAATATGTTCAGACCCCGTCGTTTTATCCTTAATGACAACAATACAAATATGTGTCTTGACCCCTTCTGTCACGAGGATAGAGCACCGCAAGATTGAACCCACTACAACGCACCGCTCCCACTGAAGATAAACCAATCTATTTGGCCAAACCAAATCGATAGATCGGAAGGAAATACGAAGCTATAAGATCATGCATATTGAAATTCAGAGGAGACCCAATAAGTTTTCATGAATAATCTGATCATAAACCCACAATTCATCGGATCCCAACAAACACACCGCAAAAGAAGATTACATCGAATAGATCATCGCGAAGATGTGATGAACTTTGTATTGGAGATCAAAAGAGAGAAAAGAAGCCATCTAGGTACTAGCTATGGACACGTAGGTCTGTGGTGGACTACTCATGCATCATCATGGAGGCGGCAAGGTTGATGTAGATGGCCTCCGTGATCGATTCCCCCTCCGACAGATCACCAGAAAAGGTCTCCAGATGGCCTCCCGTTGGAACAGAGGCTTGCGACGGCGGAAAAAGTGTTTCGGGTGGCTCTCTGTTGGTTTCCCAATATTTAAGGATTTATAGAAGTGGAATTAGGTAAGGAGGAGCCACGAGGGGCCCACAAGGCAGGTCGGAGCGCCTACCCCCTGGGCGCATCGAGGTGCCTTGTGGCCTCCTCGTGAGGCTTCCTGACACCTCCCGAAGCTTCCTGGGTCCCTTTTGTTCAGAAATAATCGTCAAAAAGTTTCACAGTGTTTGGACTTCGTTTGGTACAGATTTCCTGGAAAACCAAAAACAGACAGAAAATAACAACTGGCACTTGCACTGGGTTAACAGGTTAGTTCCCAAAAATGATATAAAATGGCATATAATTGCATATAAAGTATCCTAGATTGATAATATAATATTATGAAATAATCAAAAATTATAGATACATTGGAGACGTATCAAGGTTCACTCACCGAGATGGATGATGATGTAGATGATGATGGCCCAAGAAACAATGGAAACAAGAAGGCCAAGGACAAGATCAAGAGGGAATCGAAGGCATCAAGCTTGCGGGACAAGATATATGCCATGGTGCAATCAAATGAGTTGACGGTGGCCAAGACTTTGGAGGTAAAGAAGGAGTTGTCCGAAACGAAGGCTCAAGAGAGCAAGAAAAGTGGCAACTACTCAAGAAAGAAGGGATGCACAAGGCCGCCATTGAGGAGAGAAAAGCCCTTGCCGAGGAGAACAAGGCCTTGGCCAAGCTTCTTGCCGAGGAGAACAAGATCATGACTGTGAACCGCAATGACATGGACGAACTCACAAAAGAATGGCATGATATGGCAAGAAGAGAGATCTTGAAGAGAAGGATGCTAGCGACGAGGGGTGATGGCTTTGGTGCCGGTGGTGGTGGAGAGTGATGATGTTGATGATGATGATCATGGAGGTGGTGGTGGCTTCGGTGGCGGTGGTGGAGAGCGATGATGATGAAGAAGATGGTGATGGAGGTGGTGGTGGCTTTTGCATGAGGTTCTTTTGCATCACGATCGAAAACTATGCTTAATTTTAGCGCAAACTATGTTTGATTGTTCGAATTTGAAGCTCATCGGAATTGCGGTCAAATTGTCTAATTTGCTTTTTTCGGGTTGCGGGTTGGCGCGGGTTGCGGCCGAACAGACCCCGCAAACCGAAACCGTAAAACGGAATATTCTGTGAACTGTAAACCCGTTATAAGGTCCGGGATATAAGGGGTCTGGTAGAGATGCTCTAAACCGGGCACGTATATTTTTTTAGGGGAACCAGACACATATCGATCTATGCATAGTCGAAGGAGACGGATGCCGGAGCCGAGCATGCAAAGCTATCCACGTACTATCCGCCAGTAATGTTAATTAAAACTCAAATTTGTTGATCAGAAAACGCACGGGGTCTCACAACAGCGTCAATCACAATAAAAAAGACAAGTATGCTTAGTTTTTACATGCCAGGTCACAAAAGAATGTCAAATCCATGAGTCCGTGCAAAAAATTGGATTTTCTGTCCTGTCAGACCGGCCATTCGAGCCTCCATGCTCAATCTTCCATCGTCGTCTTCTCGGCCGATGTCGCATCCTTCTCCATCGCCTCCGCCCTATTCGACTCATCCTTCTGCCGTTGCAACATCTTGAAACAGATGGCTTGCACGCTATCCTTGCTTTCTCATCTAAATCCTCCATCTTCAAGGCGAGCATATTCGCGTCCTTCGAATTGTTTGAAATATGCCCTAGAGGCAATAATAAATTGGTTATTATCATATTTCCTTGTTCATGATAATCGTTTATTATCCATGCTATAATTGTATTGATTGGAAATTCAGATACATGTGTGGATACATAGACAACACTGTGTCCCTAGTGAGCCTCTACTAGACTAGCTCATTGATCAAAGATGGTTAAGGTTAACTAACCATAGACATGAGTTGTCATTTGATAACGGGGTAACATCATTAGGATAATGATGTGATGGACAAGACCCAACCGTAAGCATAGCATTTGATCGTATTAGTTTATTGCTACTTCTTTCTTCATGTCAAGTATTTGTTCCTATGACCATGAGATCATGCAACTCCCTGACACTGGAGGAATGCCTTGTGTGTATCAAACGTCACAACGTAACTGGGTGATCATAAATATGCTCTACAGGTATCTCCGAGGGTGTCTGTTGGGTTGGCATGGATCGAGACTGGGATTTGTCACTCTGTATGATGGAGAGGTATCTTTGGGCCCACTCGATAATACAGCATCACAAGAAGCTTGCAAGCAATGTGACTGAGGAGTTAGTCATGGGATCTTGTATTACAGAACGAGTAAAGAGACTTGCCAGTAACGAGATTGAACTAGGTATGGAGATACTGGCGATCGAATCTCGGGCAAGTAACATACCGCTGGACAAAGGGAACTGCATACGGGATTGATTAAATCCTTGGCATCGTGGTTCGACCGATGAAGATCTTCGTGGAATATGTAGGAACCAATATGGGCATTCAGGTCCCGCTATTGGTTATTGACCGAAGAGGTGTCTCGGTCATGTCTACATGATTCTCGAACCCGTAGGGTCCGCATGCTTAACGTTCGGTGACGCTTGAGTAGTATTGGGATATGTACGTTGGTGACCGAATGTTGTTCGTAGTCCCAGATGAGATCCCGGACATCACGAGGAGCTCCGGAATGGTCCGTAGGTAAAGATTTATATATGGGAAGTCATATTTTGGCTACCGGAAAAGTTTCGGGTTTTACCGGTATTGTACCGGGAAGCTTGTGGAAGGTTCCGAAAGGTTCCAGAGGGTTCTGGAGGAGTCCGGAAGGGTCCCTCCAGCCCCTAGGACATGCATGGGCTGTAAGGGGGCGTCCAAGCCTTGTTGGGCCAGCCCCCAAGGTCCCATGCAGCTAAGGGGGTGGAAACCTTGAGGGGCAAGGCACCTAGGAGGTGCCTTGGGGAGGGAGGACTCCTCCCTCTTGGCCGCCGCCCCCTCCCTTGGTGGAGGGGTTAGGGCTGCGCCCTCCTCCTACCCCTAGCCTCCTATAAATAGTGGAGGAGAGGGGAGGGCTGAATAGAACAAGTCTTCTCCCTTGAGGCAGCCCTCTCCCTCCCGTTTCTCCCGTTCTTCCTCGTTCGTAGTTCCGGGGGCGCTTGGCGAAGCCCTGCTGGGATTGCTCCACCACCATATCCACCATGCCGTCGTGCTGGTCGAGATCCCATCTACTTCTCCGCCCTCGCTTGCTGGATCAAGGAGGCAGAGACTGTTGGAAATATGCCCTAGAGGCAATAATAAATTAGTTATTATCATATTTCCCCGTTCATGATAATAGTTTATTATTCATGCTAGAATTGTATTGACCGGAAACTAAATACATGTGTGGATAATAGACAAATACTATGTCCCTAGTATGCCTCTACTAGACTAGCTCGTTGATCAAAAGATGGTCAAGGTTTCCTGACCATGGACATGAGTTGTCATTTGATAACGGGATCACATCATTAGGAGAATGATGTGATGGACATGACCCAACCGTTAGCATAGCAAATGATCGTTCAGTTTATTGCTATTGCTTTCACTATGTCAAATACACGTTCCTCTGACCATGAGATCATGCAACTCCCGGATACCGTAGGAATACTTTGGGTGTATCAAACGTCACAACGTTACTGGGTGATTATAAAGGTGCACTACAGGTATCTCCGAAAGTGTTTGTTGAGTTGGCATGGATCGAGATTGGGATTTGTCACTCCGACTATCGGAGAGGTATCTCTGGGCCCTCTCGGTAATACAGCATCACAGAAGCCTTGCAAGCACCGTGACTAAAGAGTTAGTTGCAAGATGATGTATTACGGAACGAGTAAAAGAGACTTGCCGGTAACGAGATTGAACTAGGTATTGGATACCGACGATCGAATCTCGGGCAAGTAACATACCGCCAGACAAAGGGAACAACGTATGTTGACATATGAGGTTCACCGATAAAGATCTTCGTGGAATATGTAGGAACCAATATGAGCATCCAGGTTCCGCTGTTGGTTATTGACCGGAGAGTCATCTCGGTCATGTCTACATCATTCCCGAACCCGTAGGGTCCGCACACTTAAGGTTCGATGACGATTTAGTATTATATGAGTTATGTGATTGGTGGCCGAAGTTTGTTCGGAGTCCCGGATGAGATCGCGGACATGACGAGGAGTCTCGAAATGGTCGAGAGGTAAAGATTCATATATTGGAAGGCTATATTCGGACGTCGGAAAGGTTCCGAGTGATTCGGGTATTTTTCGGAGTACCGGGGAGTTACGGGAATTCACCGGGAGAAGTAATGGGCCTTATTGGGCCATACGGGAAAAGGAGAGGCAGGCCACGTGAGGAGGCACGCGCCCCCCCTTGCCCAAACCGAATTGGACTAGGGGAGGGGGTGCAGCCCCCTCTTTCCTTTCTCTCTCCCTTTCCCCTTTCCTACTCCGTATGGGAGGTGGAATCCTACTAGGACTAAGGAGTCCTAGTAGGACTCCCCACACTTGGCGCACCCCTAGGGGGGCGGCCTCCTCCCTCTCATCCTTTATATACGGGGGCAAGGGGGCACCCCAAAGTACACAATTGTCCCATAGCCGTGTGCGGTGCCTCGATCTCCGTTTTCCACCTCGGTCATATTTTCGGAGAGCTTAGGCGAAGCCCTGCCGGAATCACTTCACCGTCACCGTCGCCACGCCGTCATGCTGACGGAACTCATCTACTTCCTCGACGTCTTGCTGGATCAAGAAGGCGAGGATCGTCACCGAGCTGCACGTGTGTAGAACTCGGAGGTGCCGTACGTTCGGTACTCGATCGGTGGAGCTCGAAGGATTGTTCGACTACATCAACCGCGTTGTGAGACGCTTCCGCTAACGGTCTACGAGGGTACGTAGACACACTCTCCCCTCTCGTAGCGATGCATCTCCATGGATAGATCTTGCGTGAGCGTAGGAAATTTTTGAAATTCATGCTCCGTTCCCCAACAGTGGTATCAGAGCCAGGTCTATGCGTAGATGTGATTTGCACGAGTAGAACACAAGTGAGTTGTGGGCGTGGGTGTATACATATTGCTTGCCGTTACTAGTTGATACTTGATTCGGCGGTATTGTGAGATGAAGCGGCCCGGACCGACATTACGCGTACGCTTACGCGAGACAGGTTTCACCGCTACGTGCACTCGTTGCATAAAGGTGACTGGCGGGTGTCTGTCTCTCTCACTTTAGTTGAATCGGTTTCAATGAAGAGGGTTCTTTTAGAAGATCAAAAAGCAATCACTACACCACGTTGTGGTTTTGCATAGGTAAGAACGGTTCTTGCAAACCCGTAGCAGCCATGTAAAACTTGCAACAACAAAGTAGAGGACATCTAACTTGTTTTTGCAGGGTATGCTGGTGATGTGATATGGCCAAGACATGATGTGATATAAGTTGTTGTATGAGATGATCATGTTTTGTAAGTTATCAGGCAACCGGCAGGAGCCTTATGGTTGTCTCTTTATTGTATGCAATGCCAACGCTATGTAATTGCTTTACTTTACCGCTATAAGTTAGCAGCAGTAGTAGTAGCAATAGTAGTAGTAGCAATAGCCGGCGAGACGACCACGACGCTACGATGGAGATCAAGGTGTCAACCCGGTGACGATGGAGATCATGACGGTGCTTTGCTGATGGAGATCAAAAGCACAAGACGATGATGGCCATATCATGTCACATATATTGAATTTCATGTGATGTTAATCCTTTTATGCATCTTATTTTGCTTAGGACGACGGTAGCATTATAAGATGATCCCTTCACTAAATTTCAAGATAAGTGTTCTCCCCTAGTATGCACCGTTGCGAAGGTTCGACGCTTCTAAGCACCACGTGATGATCGGGTGTGATGGATTCTTTCGTTCGCATACAATGGGTGTAAGCCAGTTTTACACACGCAGAATACTTGGGTTAAACTTGACGAGCCTAGCATATACAGATATGGCCTCGGAACACAAGAGACCGAAAGGTCGAACATGAGTCATATAGTAGATATGATCAACATGAAAGATGTTCACCATTGATAACTAATCCACCTCACGTGATGATCGGACGTGGTTTAGTTGATGTGGATCATGTTACACTTAGACAACTTGAGGGATGTTAATCTAAGTGGGAGTTCTTAAGTAATTTGATTAATTGAACTTCAATTATCATGAACATAGTCTAAATAATCTTTGCAATTTTATGTTGTATGTAGATCAATAGACCACGCTGTAGTTCCCCTGTTTTTATTATGTTTCCTAGAGAAAACGAAGTTGAAAGTTGATGGAAGCAACTATGCGGACTAGGTCCGTGATCTGAGGATTGTCCTCACTGCTGCACAGAAGGCTTATGTCCTTAATGCACCGCTCAGTGAAATACCCCTACGGCTTCGTCTGAGGACGTTATGAACGTCTGGCAGACAAGAAAAGATGACTACTCGATAGTTCAGTGCGCCATACTTTACGGCTTAGAACCGGAGCTCCAAATATGTTTTGAGCAACACGAAGCATATGAGATGTTCCAAGAGCTAAAAATTTGTTTTTCAAGCTCACACCCGGGTCGAGAGGTATGACACCTTCGACAAGTTCTATAGCTACAAGATGGAGGAGAACAGCTCCGTCAGTGAGCATGTACTCAGAATGTCTGAGTACTTCAAACACTTGAATCAAGTGGGAGTTAGACTTCCGAATAAAGTGGTGATTGATAGAGTTCTCTAGTCACTATCACTAAGCTAATGGATCTTCGTGATGAACTATAAACATGCAAGGGATAGAAGATCCTTAAGCTATTCGCGATGCTACAATCTGCGGATGTAGAAATAAAAAAAAAGGGAGCATCAAGTGTTGATGGTTAATAAGACCACTAGTTTCAAGAAGGGCAAGGGAAAGAAAAGGGAACTTCAAGAAGAACGGTAAAACAGTTGCCGCTCATGCGAAGAAACCCAAGGCTGAACCAAACCCGAGACTTAGTGCTCCCATTGCAAAGGGAAATGTCACAGGGAGCGGAACTTCCCCAAAGTAACTGGCAGATAATAAGACTGGCAATGTCAACAAAGATATTTGATATACATGTTATTGATATGTACCTTACTAGTACTCGTAGGAGCACCTGGGTATTTGATACTTGTTCAGTTGCTTACAACTTGAAACATGGAGCTTCGGAATAAACGAGGGCTAGCTAAGAACGAGGTGACGATGTGCATTGGAAGTGTCTCCAAGGTTGATGTGATCACCATCGCCACGCTCTCTCTACCTTCAGGATTAGTGATGAACCTAAATAATTGTTATTTGGTGCTTGCGTTAAGCATGAACATTATATCTGATAGTGTTTATTGCAAGATGGTTATTCAATTTCAGAGAATAATTGTTATTCTATTTATTTGGATAATATCTTTGATGATCATGCACTTAAAATGAAAGGTTTATTGAATCTTGATCGTAGTAATACATATGTTCATAACACGAATGCCAAAAGATAATGATAGTACCACATATTTGTGGCACTGCCGCTTAGGTCATATCAGTGTTAAACACATGAAGAAACTCCATGCAGATGGATTTTTGGAATCTCTTGATTATGAATCATTTGAGACATGTGAACCGTGCCTTATTGGCAAGATGACTAAAACTCCGTTCTCCGGAACAATGGAGCGAGCAACAGGCTTGTTGGAAATAATACATACTGATGTATGCGGTCCGATGAGTGTTGAGGCGCGCGGTGGATATCGTTATATTCTCACGTTCACTGATGATTTGAGTAGATATGGTTATGTCTACTTGATGAAGCATAAATCTGAAACATTTGAAAAGTTCAAAGAATTTCAGAGTGAAGTAGAGAACCATCGTAACAAGAAAATAAAGTTCTTACGATCTGATCGTGGAGGAGAATATTTGAGTTACGAGTTTGGCAATCACTTAAGACAATGTGGAATTGTTTCACAGCTCACGCCACATGGAACACCACAGCATAATGGTGTGTCTGAACGTCGTAATCGTACTCTATTGGATATGGTGCGTTCTATGATGTCTCTTACCGATTTGCCACTATCATTTTGGGGTTATGCATTAGAGACAGCTGCATTCACTTTAAACAAGGGCACCGTTTAAATCCGTTGAGATGACACCGTATGAACTGTGGTTTGCAAGAAACCTAAGATGTCGTTTCTAAAAGTTTGGGGATGCGATGCTTATGTCAAAAGGCTTCAGCCAGATAAGCTCGAACCCAAAGCGGATAAGTGCGTCTTCATAGGATACCCAAAGGAGACCGTTGGGTACACCTTCTACCACAGATCCGAAGGCAAAGTATTCGTTGCTAAGAATGGATCCTTTCTAGAGAAGGAGTTTCTCTCGAAAGAAGTGAGTGGGAGGAAAGTAGAACTTGATGAGGTAATTGTACCTCCTCTGGATAGTAGTACGCCACAGAAAGTAATTTCTGTGACATCGACACAGACCAGAGAAGAAGTTAATGATGATGATCATGAAACTTCAGATCAAGTTGTTACTGAACTTCGAAGGTCAACCAGGACACGTTCCGCACCAGAGTGGTACGGAAATCCAGTCTTGGAGGTCATGTTGCTAGACAACAATGAACCTTCGAACTATGAAGAAGCGATGGCAAGCCCGGATTCCGACAAATGGCTTGAGGCCATGAAATCAGAGATTAGATCCATGTATGAGAACAAAGTGTGGACTTTGGTAGACTTGCCCGATGAACGGCGAGCTATTAAAAATAAATGGATCTTTAAGAAAAAGACGGACGCTGATGGTAATGTCACCGTCTATAAAGCACGACTTGTTGCTAAAGGTTATCGACAAGTTCAAAAGAGTTGACTACGATGAGACTTTCTCACCCGTAGCGATGCAAAAGTCTGTCAAAATTATGTTAGCAATTGCCGCATTTTATGATTATGAAATCTGGCAAATGGACGTCAAAACGGCATTCCTTAATGGATTCCTTAAGGAAGAATTGTATATGATGCAACCGGAAGGTTTTGTCGATCCTAAAGGTGCTAACAAAGTATGCAAGCTCCAGCGATCCGTCTATGGACTGGTGCAAGCATCTCGGAGCTGGAATACTCACTTTGATGAAGTGATCAAAGCGTTTGGGTTTATGCAAGTTTATGGAGAAACTTGTATTTACAATAAAGTGAGTGGGAGCTCTATAACATTTCTAATAAGTATATGTGATTGGAAATGATGTAGAATTTCTGGAAAGCATAAAGAATTAATTGAAAGGAGTTTTTCAATAAAAACCTGTTTTTGAGTTATCCACGGTTTGGGCATCGAGATCTATAGAGATAGATCAAGACACCTGATAAAAGATTTTCACACACCTTGATGAGATTTTGAAGAAATTCAAAATGGATCAAGTCAAAAGAAATAAGTTCTTGGCTGGTGTGAAGTGGAGTAAGACTTGAAGATCTAGGTAAAGGTTGTTTACATGTTAGGCATCAAAATCTATAGAGATAGATTGAGACGCCTCATATGACTTTCACAAAACATATACCTTGACAAGATTTTGAAGAAGTTCAAAATGGATCAGTCAAAGAAGGAGTTCTTGACTGTGGTGAAAGGTGTGAAGTTGAGTAAGACTCAAATCTCGACCACGGCAAAATAAATAGAATGGATGAAGGTTATCCCTTATGCCTCGGCCATAGGTTCTATAAAGTATGCCAAGCTGTGTGCCTTGCCATGTGTCTGGCAAAAGAGGTACCAAAGTGATCCAGGAGTAGATCACTGGACAGCGGTCAAATTATCCTTAAGATGACTAAGGAAGAATTTCTCGGGAATAGAGATGATAAAGAGTTCGTCGTAAGGGGTTACGTCGATGCAAGCTTTAAACACTGATCCGAAAGACTATGAGTCTCAAACCGGATAAGTATAGTGGGGAAATCTTTTGGAGTAGCTCCAAACAGAGTGTGGTAGCAGCATCTACATATAACATAGAGATTTGCCAAGAACACACGGATCTGAATATTGCAGACCCGTTGACTAAAACCTCTCTCACAAGCAAAACATGATCAGCTTTAGAACTGATTAAGTGTTAATTACATGGAGATGTAATCTAGATTATTGACTCTAGTGCAAGTGGGAGACTGTTGGAAATATGCCCTAGAGGCAATAATAAATTAGTTATTATCATATTTCCCCGTTCATGATAATAGTTTATTATTCATGCTAGAATTGTATTGACCGGAAACTAAATACATGTGTGGATAATAGACAAATACTATGTCCCTAGTATGCCTCTACTAGACTAGCTCGTTGATCAAAAGATGGTCAAGGTTTCCTGACCATGGACATGAGTTGTCATTTGATAACGGGATCACATCATTAGGAGAATGATGTGATGGACATGACCCAACCATTAGCATAGCAAATGATCGTTCAGTTTATTGTTATTGCTTTCACTATGTCAAATACACGTTCCTCTGACCATGAGATCATGCAACTCCCGGATACCGTAGGAATACTTTGGGTGTATCAAACGTCACAACGTTACTGGGTGATTATAAAGGTGCACTACAGGTATCTCCGAAAGTGTTTGTTGAGTTGGCATGGATCGAGATTGGGATTTGTCACTCCGACTATCGGAGAGGTATCTCTGGGCCCTCTCGGTAATACAGCATCACAGAAGCCTTGCAAGCACCGTGACTAAAGAGTTAGTTGCAAGATGATGTATTACGGAACGAGTAAAAGAGACTTGCCGGTAACGAGATTGAACTAGGTATTGGATACCGACGATCGAATCTCGGGCAAGTAACATACCGCCAGACAAAGGGAACAACGTATGTTGACATATAAGGTTCACCGATAAAGATCTTCGTGGAATATGTAGGAACCAATATGAGCATCCAGGTTCCGCTGTTGGTTATTGACCGGAGAGTCATCTCGGTCATGTCTACATCATTCCCGAACCCGTAGGGTCCGCACACTTAAGGTTCGATGACGATTTAGTATTATATGAGTTATGTGATTGGTGGCCGAAGTTTGTTCGGAGTCCCGGATGAGATCACGGACATGACGAGGACTCTCGAAATGGTCGAGAGGTAAAGATTCATATATTGGAAGGCTATATTCGGACGTCGGAAAGGTTCCGAGTGATTCGGGTATTTTTCGGAGTACCGGGGAGTTACGGGAATTCACCGGGAGAAGTAATGGGCCTTATTGGGCCATACGGGAAAAGGAGAGGCAGGTCACGTGAGGAGGCACGCGCCCCCCCTTGCCCAAACCGAATTGGACTAGGGGAGGGGGCGCAGCCCCCTCTTTCCTTTCCCTCTCCCTTTCCCCTTTCCTACTCCGTATGGGAGGTGGAATCCTACTAGGACTAAGGAGTCCTAGTAGGACTCCCCACACTTGGCGCACCCCTAGGGGGCCGGCCTCCTCCCTCTCATCCTTTATATACGGGGGCAAGGGGGCACCCCAAAGTACACAATTGTCCCATAGCCGTGTGCGGTGCCCCGATCTCCGTTTTCCACCTCGGTCATATTTTCGGAGAGCTTAGGCGAAGCCCTGCCGGAATCACTTCACCGTCACCGTCGCCACGCCGTCATGCTGACGGAACTCATCTACTTCCTCGACATCTTGCTGGATCAATAAGGCAAGGATCGTCACCGAGCTGCACGTGTGTAGAACTCGGAGGTGCCGTACGTTCGGTACTCGATCGGTGGAGCTCGAAGGATTGTTCGACTACATCAACCGCGTTGTGAGACGCTTCCGCTAACGGTCTACGAGGGTACGTAGACACACTCTCCCCTCTCGTAGCGATGCATCTCCATGGATAGATCTTGCGTGAGCGTAGGAAATTTTTGAAATTCATGCTCCGTTCCCCAACAGAGACGTCATCGAGCCGCACGTGTGCTGAACGCGGAGGTGCCGTCCGTTCGGCGCTAGATCGGGACGGATCGCGATTGGATCGTGAAGACGTACGACTACATCAACCGCGTTATATATGCTTCCGCTTAGTGATCTACAAGGGTATGTAGATGCACTCCCCTCTCATAGCTATACATCTTCATGGATAGATCTTGCGTGTGCGTAGGAAAAAATTTGTTTCCCATGCAACTTCCCCAACAGTGGCATCGTGAGCTAGGTCTATGCGTAGATGATATGCACGAGTAGAACTCAAAAGAGTTTGTGGGCGTTGATGTTCAAATTGCTTACCTCCTTAGTCTTATCTTGATTCGGCGGTATTGTGGGATGAAGTGGTCCGGACCAACCTTACTCGTCCACGTACGAGAGACCGGTTCCATCGACTGACATGCGACTTGTTGCATAAAGATGGATGGCGGGTGTCTGTCTCTCCCACTTTAGTTGAATCGGATTCGATAAGAGGTGGTCCTTGTAGAAGGTTAAAAGGCAACTTGATTATCGCCGTTGTGGCTTTGCGTAGGTAAGAACGGTTCTTACTAGTTGCCCATAGTAGCCACGTAAAACTTGCAACAACAAAGTAGAGGACGCCTAACTTGTTTTTGCAGGGCATGTTGTGATGTGATATGGCCAAAGACATGATGTGATATATGTGATGTATGATTGTATAGATTATCATGACTTGCATGTCGATGAGTACGGCAACCGGCAGGAGCCATAGGGTTGTCTTTAATTATTTTTGCCTTTTTTTGCTTTACTTTATCGCTATGAGTTAGCAATAGGTGTAGAAGCAATAGTTGGCGCGATAACCACGTGATGACACGATGATGGAGATCATGATGATGGAGATCATGGTGTCATGCCGGTGATGATGGAGATCATGCCGGTGTTTTGGAGATGGAGATCAAAAGCACACGACGATGATGGCCATATCATGTCACTTATACGATTTGCATGTGATGTTTATCCTTTATACATCTTATTTTGCTTAGGACGACGGTAGCATTATAAGATGATCCCTCACTAAAATTTCAAGATAAAATTGTGTTCTCCCCAAGTATGCACCGTTGCGAAGGTTCTTCGTTTCGAAGCACCTCGTGATGATCAGGTGTGATAGACTCTACGTTCGCATACAACGGGTGTAAGCCAGATTTACACACGCGGAATACCTGGGTTAAACTTGACGAGCCTAGCATGTACAGACATGGCCTCGGAACACAGGAGATCGAAAGGTCGAGCATGAGTCATATAGTAGATATGATCAACATGGAGATGTTCACCATTGAAGCCACCCCATCTCACGTGATGATCGGACTTGGGTTGGTGGATTTGGATCATGTCGCACTTAGACAACCTGAGGGATGTTGATTTGAGTGGGAGTTCTTTAGTAATATGATTAATTGAACTCATTATCATGAACATAGTCTAAAGTTGTCTTTGCAAATTATGTTGTAGATCAATAGCTCGTGTTGTAGCTCCCCTGTATTTTGATACGTTCCTAGAGAAAATAGAGTTGAAAGATAATGGCAGCAATAATGCGGACTGGGTCCGTGATCTGAGGATTGTCCTCATTGCTGCACAGAAGGCTTATGTCCTCGATGCACCGCTCTGTGCGCCCCCCCCAAGCGTCGTCTGTGGATGTTGTGAACGTTTGGCAGACACGTTCTGATGACTACTTGATAGTTTAGTGTGCCATGCTTTACGGCTTAGAATCGGGGCTTAAAAGACGTTTTGAACGCCATGGAGCATATGAGATGTTCCAAGAGCTGAAAATGGTATTTCAGGCTCATTCCCGTGTTGAGAGGTATGAGACCTCTGACAACTTATTTGCCTACAAGATGGAGGAGAATAGCTCAGTCAGTGAGCATGTGCTCAGAATGTCGGGGTGCTTCAATCGCTTGAATCAAGTGGGAGTTAATCTTCCAGATAAGGCAGTGATTGACAGAGTTCTCCAGTCACTATCACCAAGCTACTAGAGCTTTGTGATGAACAATAATATGCAAGGGATGGAGATGATGATCCCGGAGCTATTCGCGGTACTTATATTAAGGTCGCGGAGGTAGAAGTCAAGAAGGAGCATCAAGTGTTGATGGCAAGACCACTAGTTTCAAGAAGGGAAAGGGCAAGAAGGGAAACTTCATGAATGGCAAGCCTATTGCCGCTCCAGTGAAGAAACCCAAGGTTGAACCCAAACCCGAGACTAAGTGCTTCTATTGTAAGGGGAACGACCACTGGTAGCGGAACTACCCCAAATGCTTGGTAGATAAGAAGGATGGCAATGTCAACACAAGTATATTTGATATACGTGTTATTGATGTGTACCTTACCAGTACTCCTAGTAGCACCTGGGTATTAGATACCGGTTTAGTTTTCTAATATTGGTAACTCGAAATAAAAGCTACGGAACAAACAGAGACTAGCTAAGGGTGAGGTGACGATCTGTGTTGGAAATGTTTCCAAGGTTGATGTGATCACCATCGCACGCTCCCTCTACCTTCGGGATTAGTGTTGAACCTAAATAAATGTTATTTGGTGTTGACATTGAGCATGAACATGATTAGATCGTGTTTATTGCAATACGGTTATTCATTTAAGTCAGAGAATAATGGTTATTCTGTTTACATGAATAATACCTTCAATGGTCATGCTCCCAATGTGAATGGTTTATTGAATCTCGATCGTAGTGATACACATGTTCATAATATTGATGCCAAAAGATGCAAAGTTAATAATGATAGTACCACATACTTGTGGCACTTCTGCTTGATACGGCCATTTTGCATCATGATTTCCTACTGATATTTACTTTGATTTGTTGAATAATAATGCTTTAGGGAGTGATTCTAATGCCTTTTGTCTCATAATATGCAAGGTTTACACAAAGAGGGAGAATACCGGCAGCTGGAATTCTGGACCTACGAAAAGCACATCAGAGATACCTATTCCACACAACTCCAATGAAGCTGAAACTTTATGGAGATTATTTTTGCATTTAATAAAAAATACTGGAGCAGAAAACTACCGGAGGGGGCCAGCCAGGTGGGCACAACCCACCAGGGCGCGCCAGACCCCCCTGGGCGCGCCCTGGTGTATCGTGGCCACCTCGGCCCACCTCCGGAGCCCATATTCTGGTATAAAGTCACATTTGACCTAGAAAAAAATCAGAGGAGGACTTTCGGGACGAAGCGCCGCCGCCTCGAGGCGGAACTTGGGAAGGAGCACTTTTGCCCTCCGGCAGAGGGATTCCGCCGGAAGAACTTCCCTCCCGGAGGGGGAAATCGAAGCTATCGTCATCACCAACACCCCCATCATCTTTGGGAGGCCAATCTTCATCAACATCTTCAACAACACCATCTCCTCTCAAACCCTAGTTCATCTCTTGTGTTCAATCTTCGTACTGGAACCTCAGATTGGTACCTGTGGGTGACTAGTAGTGTTGATTACCTTGCGTAGTTGATTACTATATGGTTTATTTGGTGGAAGATTATATGTTAAGATCCATTATGCTATTCAATACCTCTCTGATCTTGAGCATTTTTATTATTTGTGAGTAGTTACCTTTGTTCTTGAGGTCACGGGAGAAGTCATGTTGCAAGTAATCATGTGAATTTGATATGTGTTCGATATTTTGATGATATGTATGTTGTGATTCCCTTAGTGGTATCATGTGAACGTCGACTACATGACACTTCACCATTCATGGGCCTAAGGGGATGCATTGTGGAGTAGTTATTAGATGATGGGTTGCTAGAGTGACAGAAGCTTAAACCCTAGTTTATGCGCTGCTTCATAAGGGGCTGATTTGGATCCAAACGTTTAATGCTATGGTTAGATTTTATCTTCATACTTTTCTCGTAGTTGCGGATGCTTGCGAGGGGGTTAATCATAAGTGGGAGGTTGTTCAAGTAAGAACAGCACCCAAGCACCGGTCCACCCACATATCAAATTATCAAAGTAGCGAACACGAATCAAACCAACATGATAAAAGTGACTAGACGAAATTCCCATGTACCCTCAAGAACACTTTGCCTATTACTAGAGATTGTTCTGGCATGTCCTTTGCCACAAAAGGATTGGGCTACCTTGCTGCACCTTGTTTACCGTTACCGTTACTTGCTTGTTACCAATTATCTCGCTATCAAACTATCTGGTACCTACAATTTCAGTGCTTGCAGAAATTACCTTGCTGAAAACCGCTTGTCATTTCCTTCTGCTCCTCGTTGGGTTCAACACTCTTACTTATCGAAAGGACTACGATTGATCCCCTATACTTGTGGGTCATCAAGACTCTTTTCTGGCGCCGTTGCCGGGGAGTGAAGCGCTCTTGGTAAGTGGAAATCGGTAAGGAAAAACTTATACTACGTGCTGAAATTTATTGCTACTTGCTACTATGGAGAACAATCCTTTGAGGGGTTTGTTCGGGGTATCTTCACCTCGACCGGAACCACAATTAGTTGCCCCTCAACCTACTGCACCTACTGAAAATATTACTTATGAAATTCCTTTGGGTTTGGTAGAACAACTGCTTGCTAAACCTTATGCAGGAGATGGAACTGAACATCCTGATATGCATCTCTTATATGTGAACGAAATATGTGGATTATTTAAGCTTGCAGGTTTACCCGGAGATGAAGTCAAGAAGAAGGTTTTCCCTTTATCTTTGGAGGGAAAAGCATTGACATGGTATAGGCTATGTGATGATCTTGGATCATGGAACTGGAATCGTTTGCAACTGGAATTCCACCAAAAGTTTTATCCCATGCATCTAGTTCATCGTGATCGGAATTATATATATAATTTTTGGCCTCGTGAAGGAGAAAGTATCGCTCTAGCTTGGGGGAGGCTTAAGTCAATGTTATATTCATGCCCCAATCATGACATTCCGAGAGAAGTTATCATTCAGAATTTTTATGCTCGGCTTTCTCATAATGATCAATCCATGTTCGATACTTCTTGTGCTTGTTCTTATATGAAGAAGACTATTGAATTCAAGTGGGATCTCTTAGAAAGAATTAAACGCAACTCTGAAGATTAGGAAATCGACGAAGGTAATGAGTCAGGTATAAAGCTTGAATTTGATTGTGTTAAATCTTTTATGAATACCGATATTTTTCACAAGTTTAGCACTAAATATGGACTTGACTCTGAGATTGTAGCCTCTTTCTACGAAGCATTTGCTACTCACGTTGATCTCCCTAAGGAGAAGTGGTTTAAATATCACCCCCCTATTAAATAAGAAATTAAAGAACCGGTCATAGCTAAAGAAGAAACCATCCTCTACAATGTTGATCCACTTGTGCCTACCGCTTATATTGAAGAACCACCTTTCCCTATTAGGATAAAGGAACATGTTAAGGTATCAACTGCGGTTCGCAAGAGTAATATAAGAGCACCTAAACCCCCTGAGCAAATTAAAGTAGAACCTAGTGTTGCTATGGTTAAAGATCTCTTGGTAGAAAATATTGATGGACATGTTATCTACTTCTGTGATGAAGCCGCTAGAATTGCTAAACCCGATGAAAAATATAAACATAGACCCATAGAAGGCATGCCCATTGTCTCGGTCCAAATAGGGGATCATTGCTACCATGGTTTATGTGATTTGGGTGATAGTGTGAGTGCTATCCCTTTTACCCTATACCAAGAAATTATGGATAAAATAGCACCTGCTGAAATGGAAGACATTGATGTTACTATTAAACTTGCTAATAGAGACACCATCACACCACTTGGGATTATTAGAGATGTTGAAGTCTTGTGTGGGAAAGTAAAATACCCTACTGATTTTCTAGTTCTTGGTTCCCCGCAAGATGACTTTTGTCCCATTATCTTTGGTAGACCTTTCTTGAGCACCGTCAATACTAAGATAGATTGTGGAAAACAAACTATCGGTGTCAGTTTTGGTAATGTGTCTCATGAGTTTAATTTTTCCAAGTTTAGTAGACAACCCCGTGATAAAGCGCTATCTAGTAAGGATGAAATAATTGGTCTCGCTTCTATTGCTGTGCCTCCCACTGATCCATTAGAACAATATTTGCTCGACCATGAAAATGGTATGCACTTGCGTGAAAGAAATGAAATAGATCAAATTTTCTTCGAACAACAACCTCTCCTGAAACACAATTTGCCTATTGAAACTCTTGGAGGTCCTCCTCCAGCTAAAGGTGATCCTGTGTTTGAATTGAAACAATTGCCTGACACTTTGAAGAATGCTTATCTTGATGAGAAAAAGATATATCCTGTTATTATTAGTGCTAACCTTTCAGAACATGAAGAAGAAAGATTATTGAAAGTTCTAAGGAAGCACCGGGCTGCTATTGGATATACTCTTGATGATCTTAAGGGCATTAGTCCCACTCTATGTCAGCACAAGATTAATATGGAACCTGATGCTAAACCCGTTGTTGATCACCAAAGGCGATTGAATCCTAAGATGAAGGAAGTGGTAAGAACTGAAATATTATAGCTTCTGGAAGCAGGTATAATCTATCCCATAGCTGATAGTAGATGGGTAAGCCCCGTTCATTGTGTCCCTAAGAAAGGAGGTATTACCGTTGTTCCTAATGATAAGAATGAACTCATTCCACGAAGAATTGTCACTGGCTACAGAATGGTAATTGATTTTAGAAAATTAAATAAAGCAACTAGGAAAGATCATTACCCTCTGCCTTTCATTGATCAAATGCTAGAAAGACTATCTAAGCACACACACTTTTGCTTCCTAGATGGATATTCTGGTTTCTCTCAAATACCTGTGTCACAATCCGATCAAGAGAAAACCACCTTTACTTGCCCTTTTGGAACCTATGCTTAAAGACGTATGCCTTTTGGTTTATGCAATGCACCTGCTACCTTTCAAAGATGTATGACTGCTATATTCTCTAATTTTTGTGAAAAGATTGTGGAGGTTTTCATGGATGATTTTTCCGTTTACGAAACTTCTTTTGATGATTGCTTAAGCAACCTTGATCGAGTTTTGCAGAGATGTGAACAAACTAATCTCATCTTGAATTGGGAGAAGTGCCACTTTATGGTTAATGAAGGCATTGTCTTGGGGCATAAAATACCTGAACGAGGTATTGAGGTGGATAAAGCTAAAGTTGATGCAATTGAGAAAATGCCATGTCCCAAAGATATTAAAGGTATTCGAAGTTTCCTTGGTCATGCTGGTTTTTATAGGAGGTTCATTAAAGACTTCTCTAAAATTTCTAGGCCTCTTACTAATCTTTTGCAAAAGGATATTCCTTTTGTTTTTATGATGATTGTGTGGAAGCCTTTGAAACACTCAAGAAAGCCTTAACATATGCACCTATCGTTCAACCACCTGATTGGAACTTGCCCTTTGAAATTATGTGTGATGCTAGTGATTATGCTGTTGGTGTTGTTCTAGGACAAAGAGTAGATAAGAAATTGAATGTTATCCATTATGCTAGTAAAACTCTAGACACTGCCCAACGAAACTATGCTACCACTGAAAAGGAATTTTTAGCAATTGTGTTTGCTTGTGATAAATTTAGATTCTATATTGTTGATTCCAAAGTTATTGTTCACACCGATCATGCTGCTATAAAATATCTTATGGAAAAGAAGGATGCTAAACCTAGACTCATTAGGTGGGTTCTCTTGCTTCAAGAATTTGAGTTACACATCGTTGATAGGAAGGGAGCTGAGAACCCCGTAGCTGATAACTTGTCTAGGTTAGAAAATATTCTTGATAACCCACTACCTATTAATGATAGTTTCCCTGACAAACAGTTAGCTGCAATAAGTGTTTCACAAAACACACCTTGGTATGCTGATTATGCTAACTACATTCGCTAAATATATACCACCTAGCTTCACATACCAACAAAAAAGAAAAAAATTCTATGACTTGAGACATTACTTTTGGGAGGACCCACATCTTTATAAAGAAGGAGTGGATGGTATTATTAGACGTTGTGTACCTGAGCATGAACAGGAACAAATCCTACGGAAATGTCATTCTGAAGCTTATGGAGGACATCATGCGGGAGATAGAACTGCTCATAAGGTATTACAATCTGGTTTTTATTGGCGTACTCTCTTCAAGGGTGCCCGTAAGTTTGTCTTGTCTTGTGATGAATGTCAACGAATTGGTAATATCGGTAAGCGTAAGGAAATGCCTATGAATTATTCACTTGTTGTTGAACCATTTGACGTATGGGGTTTTGATTACATGGGGCCTTTTCCTTCCTCCAACTGGTACACTCATATTTTGGTTGTTGTTGATTATGTCACTAAGTGGATAGAAGCTATTCCAACTAGTAGTGTTGATCACCACACCTCCATTAAAATGCTTAAAGAGGTTATGTTTCCGAGGTTTGGAGTCCCTAGATATTTAATGATCGATGGTGGTTCACACTTTATCCATGGTGCTTTCCGTAAGATGCTTGCTAAATATGATGTTAACCACAGAATTGCATCGCCCTATCATCCTCAATCTAGTGGTCAAGTAGAACTTAGCAATAGAGAAATAAAACTAATATTACAAAAAACTGTCAATAGGTCTCGTAGGAATTGGTCTAAGAAATTAGATGATGTACTTTGGGCCTATAGAACAGCTTATAAAAATCCTATGGGTATGTTGATACGTCTCCGTCGTATCTATAATTTTTGATTGTTTCATGCCAATATTTTACAACTTTCATATACTTTTGGCAACTTTTTATACTATTTTTGGGACTAACATATTGATCCAGTGCCCAGTGCCAGTTCCTGTTTGTTGCATGTTTTTTTGTTTCGCAGAAAATCCATATCAAACGAAGTCCAAATGGGATAAAAACTTACGGAGATTTTTTTGGAATATATGTGAATTTTGGGAAGTGGAATCAACAGAAGGCGGTGCCCGAGGGGCCCACAAGCCATAGGGGCGCGCCCTGGGGGTAGGGCGCGCCAGGCTGGCTTGTGGCTACCCCATAAGGCGGTTGGTTCCCTTCTTTCGCCGCAAGAAATCTAATATCCGGATAAAAATCGTGTTAAAATTTCAGCCCAATCGGAGTTGCGGATCTCCGGGAATTTAAGAAACGGTGAAAGGCCAGAATCTGGGAAGGCAGAAACATAAGGAAACAGAGAGAGAGATCCAATCTCGGAGGGGCTCTCGCCCCTCCGCCGCCATGGAAGCCAAGGACCAGAGGGGAAACCCTCCTCCCATCTAGGGGGGAGGCCAAGGACCAGAGGGGAAACCCTCCTCCCATCTAGGGGGGAGGCCAAGGAAGAAGAAGAAGGAGGGGGGCTCTCTCCCCCTCTCTCCCAGTGGCACCGGAACGCCGCCGGGGCCATCATTGTGACGGCGATCTACACCAACAACTTCGCCGCCGTCATCACCAACTCTCTCCCCCTCTATGCAGTGGTGTAACACCCCTTCTCCCCGCTGTAATCTCTACTTAAACATGGCGCTCAACGCTATATATTATTTCCTAATGATGTATGGCTATCCTATGATGTTTGGGTAGATCCGTTTTGTCCTATGGGTTGATTGATGATCATGATTGGTTTGAGTTGCATGTTTTATTATTGGTGCTATCCTATGGTGCTCTCCGTGTCGCGCAAGCGTGAGGGATCCTCGCTGTAGGGTGTTGCAATGTGTTAATGATTTGCCTATGGTGGGTTGCTTGAGTGACAGAAGCATAAACCCGAGTAGGTGGGTTGTTGCATATGGGAGTAAAGAGGACTTGATACCTTATAATGCTATGGTTGGGTTTTACCTTAATGATCTTTAGTAGTTGCAGATGCTTGCTAGAGTTCCAATCATATGTGCATATGATCCAAGTAGAGAAAGTATGTTAGCTTATGCCTCTCCCTCATATAAAATTGCAATAATGATTACCGGTCTAGTTATCGATTGCCTAGGGACAAATAACTTTCTTGTGACAAAAAGCTCTCTACTAAGACTAACTTAGTTGTTTCTTCATCTAAACAGCCCCTAGATTTTATTTACGTGTTCTTTATTATCTTGCAAACCTATCCTATCACACCTACAAAGTACTTCTAGTTTCATACTTGTTCTAGGTAAAGCGAACGTTAAGCGTGCGTAGAGTTGTATCGGTGGTCGATAGAACTTGAGGGAATATTTGTTCTACCTTTAGCTCCTCGTTGGGTTCGACACTCTTACTTATCGAGAAAGGCTACAACTGATCCCCTATACTTGTGGGTTATCAAGACCTTTTTCTGGCGCCGTTGCCGGGGAGCAATAGCGTGGGGTGAATATTCTCGTGTGTGCTTGTTTGCTTTATCACTAAGTAGATTTTATTTGCTGTTCTAAGTTGTTCTCTATCTTTAGTTATGGATATGGAACACGAAATACCAAAAAAATTAGGTGTACTTGCTACTCATGGAGATGGGGAACCTCCTAAAACCCTCGATGCTCATTATGTGAAAGATATTATGCACTACTTTAATAATCCTGAGAAAACCCCATTCAATTATATAATGGGATACACGTTGGATCAACGTGAATACTTTAGGGATTATCGCTTGACTCAAAAAGGGAACCTGTTATGGGATCAAATTCATATGTTGAAATGGTATAGTTGGAATCTATGCTTGAGATATGATATTACTTGTTGCTCTAGGATGAAGGCTAAACACCTTCCCTTTTCATGTAAATTTAATGATAATGAAACCTTGACTTCTTATGCTAATGGTATATATGATTACTATGATGTGGAACAAATAGAAGAGTTTGTTGCTTTTAAGGGTGCTTTTGAAATTGAAGCTTTGTTTGAAAAGTATGAAGATTATGATGATGCTGTTTACCGATCTCAAAATTTGGCTATGCTTCATTATTGTTATGCCAATTATGAATATAATGCCCATATTGATCAATTTATTGAGAAAGTCTCCGCTATCCAAGAAGAGACTAATATTTTGTAGGAATCTATGGAAGAAGAAATTGATGACACTGTGAGCTCATTGGATGAAAAAGATGAGGAGGAGAACGAAGAACAAAAGGAGGAAGAGCGGATTAGCTACCTCTGCCCACCTTCTAATGAGAGTAACTCTTCAACTCATACATTGTTTAATTTTCCTTCGTTCTTACCGAAGGATGAATGCTATGATCCCTTGGATTCGTTTGAAATATCCCTTTTTGATGAAATTGATGCTTGCTATGCTTGTGGCCACGATGCCAATATGAATTATGCTTATGGAGATGAACTTGCTATAGTTCCTTATGTTAAGAATGAAATTGTTGCTATTGCACCCACGCATGATAGTCCTATTATCTCTTTGAATTCTCCCAACTACACTATATCGGAGAAGTTTGCGCTTATTAAGGATTATATTGATGGGTCGCGTTTTACCATTGCACATGATGATTTTGATAGATATAATATGCATGTGCTTGCTGCTCCTACTTGCAATTATTATGAGACAGGAACTACATCTCCACCTCTCTATGTTTTCAATATGATAAAATTGCAAGAAACTGCTTATGCTATGTATTGGCCTTTACTTTGTGTGCATGAATTGTTCTTTTATGACATGCCGATGCATAGGAAGAGAGTTAGACTTCGTCATTGCATGATATATATTACTTTGTGCTTAATACTAAATTACAAATCATTGTTAATTAAAATTGGTTTTGATATACCTTGGGATCCGGGTGGATCAATTACTTGAGCACTTTATGCCTAGCTTAATGGCTTTAAAGAAAGCGTTGCCAGGGAGACAACCCGGAAGTTTTAGAGAGTCATTTTATTCTGTTGTGTTCTTTTATATAGTTTAAAAAACAAAAAAATAAAGAGGGGAACCTAAAACTTTTTCAAAAAGAAAAGTGAAAGTGAGAGGGACGAGCATTGTGAAAGTGGGAGCTAGCCTTGAACATTGTTCATGCCCATGGAAACCTTGTGAATCTTAATTACAGAAACTTTTAAACAAAAATAATTATCCCCTTGTATAAATCCATTGTATTATAAAAATAATGTGCCAAGGTTTGCCTTTGGGATGATTAGATTGCTTGTTTGGTGTGTGCAGTGCAAAAACAGAAACTTTGGCTGTAGTGCCTGAATTTACATTTTTTACTGGAATGTCAAAAGTTTCTGAATTTTTTACACAGTACTTCTATGCAAAAATTTTAATTTGTCCTAATTTTTCAGAATTTTTAGAGTTACATAAGTATGGTGAATGTTCAGATTGCTACAGACTATCCTGTTTAAGACAGATTCTGTTTTTGATGCATTGTTTTGCTAGTTTCGATGAAACTATCGATTTTATCGGTGGTATAAGCCATAAAGAAGTTATAATACAGTAGCTACAATGCAAAAATAAAATGTGAATGGGTTTGCAACCGTACTTAAAGTGGTAATTTGCTTTATTATACTAACGGATCTCACGAGGGTTTTGTTAAGTTTTGTGTGATTGAAGTTTTCAAGTTTTGGGAGAGATCACGATGGATGAAGGAATAAGGAGTGGAAAGAGACTAAGCTTGGGGATGCCCGAGGCACCCCAAGGTAATATTCAAGGACTCCCAAGAAACTAAGCTTGGGGATGCCCCGGAAGGCATCCCCTCTTTCTTCTAACAACCATCGGTAATTTTACTTGGAGCTATATTTTTATTCGTCACATGATACGCGTAAATCTTGGAGCGTCGTGTGCTTTTTTATTTTTATTTTAACAATGCACCATGCTGGTATGAGAAAGTCCTTGGTTGATTTATAGAAGGCTCTTTGCACCTCACTTATATCTTTTGAGTATGGCTTTATAGAATGCTTCATGTGCTTCACTTATATCATTTGAAGTTTGGATTGCCTGTTTCTCTACACATAGAAAACCGCCATTTGTAGAATGCTCTTTTGCTTCACTTATATTTGTTAGAGCATGGGCATATCTTTTGTAGAAAGAATTAAACTCTCATGCTTCACTTATATCTATTTAGAGAGTTAACAGGATTTGGTCATTCACATGGTTAGTCATAAAATCCTACATAAAACTTGTAGATCACTGAATATGATATGTTTGATTCCTTGCAATAGTTTTGCGAAATAAAGATGGTGATACTAGAGTCATGCTAGTGAGTAATTGTGGATTGGTAGAAATATTTGTGTTAAAGTTTGTGATTCCCGTAGCATGCACGTATGGTGAACCGTTATGTGAAGAAGTCGGAGCATGATTTATTTATTGATTGTCATCCTTTGTGTGGAGGTCGGGAGCGCGCAATGGTTAACTCCTACCAACCTCTCCCCTAGGGGCATGCGTCTAATACTTTGTTTCGATAGCTAATAGATTTTTGCAATAAGTATGTGAGTTCTTTATGACTAATGTTGAGTCCATGGATTATACGCACTCTCATCCTTCCACCATTGCTAGCCTCTCTAGTACCGCGCAACTTTCGCCGGTGCATTACACCCACCATATATCCTTCCTCAAAACAGCCACCATACCTACCTATTATGGCATTTCCATAGCCATTCCGAGATATATTGCCATGCAACTTCCACCGTTCCGTTTATTATGACACGCACCATCATTGTCATATTGCTTTGCATGATCGTAAGATAGCCAGCATGATGTTTTCATTGATGTCATTGCTACGCTAGATCATTGCACATACCGGTACACCGCCGAAGGCATTCATATAGAGTCATATTTTGTTCTAGTATCGAGTTGTAATTCTTGAGTTGTAAGTAAATAAAAGTGTGATGATCATCATTATTAGAGCATTGTCCCATGTGAGGAAAGGATGATGGAAGCTATGATTCCCTCACAAGTTGGGATGAGTCTCCGGACTTTACAAAAAAATAAAAGAGGCCAAAGAAGCCAAAAAAAAGAGGCCAAAGAAGCCCACCAAAAAAAACAAAAAAAAATGAGAGAAAAGAGAGAAGGGGCAATGCTACTATTCCTTTTTCCACACTTGTGCTTCAAAGTAGCACCATGATCTTCATGATAGAGAGTCTCCTATATTGTCACTTTCATATACTAGTGGGAATTTTTCATTATAGAACTTGGATTGCATATTCCAATGATGGGCTTCCTCAAATTGCCCTAGGTCTTCGTGAGCAAGCAAGTTGGATGCACACCCACTTAGTTTCTTTTGAGCTTTCATACACTTATAGCTCTAGTGCATCCATTGCATGGCAATCCCTACTCACTCACGTTGATATCTATTGATGGGCATCTCCATAGCCCGTTGATAAGCCTAGTTGATGTGAGACTATCTCCTTCTTTTTGTCTTCTCCACAACCACCATATTCTATTCCACCTATAGTGCTATATCCATGGCTCACGCTCGTGTATTGCGTGAAAGTTGAAAAGGTTTGAGAATACTAGAGTATGAAACAATTGCTTGGCTAAAACCGGGGTTGTGCATGATTAAATACTTTGTGTGATGAAGATGGAGCATAGCCAGACTATATGATTTTGTAGGGATAACTTTCTTTTAGCCATGATATTTTGAGAAGACATGACTGCTTTATTAGTATGCTTGAAGTATTATTGTCTTAATGTCAAATGATAGACTATTGCTTTGAATCACTTGTGTCTTAATATTCATGCCATGATTAGATTATATGATCAAGATTATGCTAGGTAGCATTCCACATCAAAAATTATCTTTTTTTTATCATTTACCTACTCGAGGACGAGCAGGAATTAAGCTTGGGGATGCTGATACGTCTCCATCGTATCTATAATTTTTGATTGTTTCATGCCAATATTCTACAACTTTCATATACTTTTGGCAACTTTTTATACTATTTTTGGGACTAACATATTGATCCAGTGCCCAGTGCCAGTTCCTGTTTGTTGCATGTTTTTTGTTTCGCAGAAAATCCATATCAAACGAAGTCCAAACGGGATAAAAACTTACGGAGATTTTTTTTTAGAATATATGTGAATTTTGGGAAGTGGAATCAATAGAAGGCGGTGCCCGAGGGGCCCACAAGCCATAGGGGCGTGCCCTGGGGGTAGGGCGCGCCGGGCTGGCTTGTGGCTACCCCGTAAGGCGGTTGGTTGCCTTCTTTTGCCGCAATAAAGCTAATATCCGGATAAAAATCGTGTTAAAATTTCAGCCCAATCGGAGTTATGGATCTCCGGGAATTTAAGAAACGGTGAAAGGCCAGAATCTGGGAAGGCAGAAACAGAAGGAAACAGAGAGAGAGATCCAATCTCGGAGGGGCTCTCGCCCCTCCGCCGCCATGGAAGCCAAGGACCAGAGGGGAAACCCTCCTCCCATCTAGGGGGGAGGCCAAGGAATAAGAAGAAGGAGGGGGGCTCTCTCCCCCTCTCTCCCGGTGGCACCGGAACGCCGCCGGGGCCATCATCGTGACGGCGATCTACACCAACAACTTCGCCGCCGTCATCACCAACTCTCTCCCCCCCTATGGTGCTCTCCGTGTCGCGCAAGCGTGAGGGATCCTCGCTGTAGGGTGTTGCAATGTGTTAATGATTTGCCTATGGTGGGTTGCTTGAGTGACAGAAGCATAAACCCGAGTAGGTGGGTTGTTGCATATGGGAGTAAAGAGGACTTGATACCTTATAATGCTATGGTTGGGTTTTACCTTAATGATCTTTAGTAGTTGCGGATGCTTGCTAGAGTTCCAATCATAAGTGCATATGATCCAAGTAGAGAAAGTATGTTAGCTTATGCCTCTCCCTCATATAAAATTGCAATAATGATTACCGGTCTAGTTATCGATTGCCTAGGGACAAATAACTTTCTTGTGACAAAAATCTCTCTACTAAGACTAACTTAGTTGTTTCTTCATCTAAACAGCCCCTAGATTTTATTTACGTGTTCTTTATTATCTTGCAAACCTATCCTATCACACCTACAAAGTACTTCTAGTTTCATACTTGTTCTAGGTAAAAGCGAACGTTAAGCGTGCGTAGAGTTGTATCGGTGGTCGATAGAACTTGAGGGAATATTTGTTCTACCTTTAGCTCCTCGTTGGGTTCGACACTCTTACTTATCGAGAAAGGCTACAACTGATCCCCTATACTTGTGGGTTATCATATGTCTCCATACAAAATGGTATATGGGAAAGCTTGTCATTTGCCTCTAGAATTAGAACATAAATCATTTTGGGCAATTAAAGAACTTAACTATGATTTCAAACTTGCCGGTGAGAAGAGGCTATTTGATATTAGCTCACTAGATGAATGGAGAACCCAAGCCTATGAAAATGCTAAGCTATTCAAAGAAAAAGTGAAAAGATGGCATGACAAAAGAATCCAAAAGCGGGAATTCAAAATAGGAGACTATGTTCTTTTGTTCAACTCTCGTTTAAGATTTTTTGCAGGAAAGCTTCTCTCCAAATGGGAAGGACCATATATTATCAAAGAGGTTTATCGTTCTGGAGCTATCAAGATTAATAACGCCGAAGGTACTAACCCAAAGGTGGTCAATGGAGAAAGAATTAAGCATTATATCTCAGGTACGCCTATTAACGTTGAAAGCAATGTTATCCAAACCATGACACCGGAGGAACACATAAAATAAACCTTCCGGAACACTCCAGAATTCTGAAAAATAGGAGGTACGTGATACGGTAAGTAAACGAACTCCGAAAAATCTGCAAAAATGTTTTTTGTCAGTTTTGGAATATTAGAAAATTTTGGAAATAAAAAATTAAACCGGAAGGTGATCGAGGTGAGCACGATACACCAGGGCACGCCAGGCACCCGTGGGCGCGCCCTAGTGGGTTGTGCCCACCTCGGATGCCTTCCCGACTCCGTTTTCCTTCCATATACTTGTTTCCCAAGAAAAAAAATTCTCTATATATACCCCCGACTGTTTTGACGACCGCATCGCAGAAAAATCCTCTGTTCTTGTTTCTTGCTGTTTTCCTATCAGATCTGTCAAGTCAGGCATCATGTCTTCCCCCTCTTCTAACAACGTGGAAGAAGATGCCTGGCTAATGAAGATAGAGTTGAAGAGGGAGAAGCCGGAAGAAGCCAACAAGGAAGAGAAGGGTAAGGAAGCTATGGTGGATCAACCCCCTGAAGAAGGTCAATCCATGCCAACAAAGGAGGGAGAAGAAGAAGATATCCTTCAACCTTATTACAGTCATCTCACCCCTCTTGAAATCGAAGCCTTTAGAGTTTTCGAAGTGGTCCATGCTCAGAATAATTTTCTCATCCGTGAAAATATTTTGCTAGAAGAGCACATCAATAATCTTAGGAGGGTCATCCACAAATTGGAGCATCTTTTGAAGCTGAAGTGTGACACTACATCACCACCACCTTCTTCATCACCACCACCTTCTTCATCACCACCACCAAAGGAGACTTGAGCACACGGGTATGGGCACTCCCCTTGGCTTGAGCCAAGCTTGGGGGAGGTGCCCCGATATCGTATCACCACCACTTTTATTCACCTTTACCTATTTCAGTTCGATCTTTAGTTTCCTCTGCTTTAGTTGAATAAAAGTTTAGCATGATCTATTTTCGTGTGTTAGTCTTGTGGCCTATCTATCTATGTAGTCGTGTGAAAGTTATATAATAAAGTTTAGTTTGAGTTTTTGTCTCTCTACTTTCTTGTTGCAATCAAAATAAAGGAAAGGAAAACAAATCAAAAAAATCATATGCTAATCTTATGGTGAGTAATGACATCACATAAGGAAAAGTATAAGTAGTAAAATTTATTGGAGATTGACAAACATAGTATTGGTCAATGATGCAACTCATGAAAGAATTAATAAGGGAAGAGAAGATTCACATGCAAATACACTATCTTGGACATCTTTTGTGATTGTGAGCCCCCATCAAATATTATATGTCAAAATTGTTGACGTTGGACAAGGAAGACAACGTAATGATTTATGTTCGTTCTTATCCACATAGAAGTTATATTGTCATAGATCCTTCAACATGTGGTGCTTGCCCAATATCTTTGCTAGCCAAAAATTCCGCACTAAGTAGAGATACTACTTGTGCATCCAAAAACCCAAACCCAAATTCATTCTTTGAGTGTCCACCATACCTACCTATGGACCGAGGAAGATCCTTCAAGTAAGTTGTCATCGGTGCAATAAGGCAATAAAAATTGCTTCTAAAAGTGTTTTGATCAATTAGTGTAAGAGAAAATTGAGCGCTATACGAACTTATGATGGCAAAGTAATAAAAGCGACAGACTACATAATAAAGGTTGCTATCATAGGGGGCAATATAGCGTGACGTTCTTTTACATTAAGGGATTGGGCATACAAATCAATAAGCGCATGACAACCTCTGTTTCCCTCTGCGAAGGGCCTATATTTTACTTTCATGTATTTACTTTTATGCAAGAGTCAAAGTATTCTCCCCTATTCCTTTTTACTTTTTCCTTTGCAAGCATCATGTGGTGAGGAAAGATCTAGGCACATATATCCAGTTGGATATGGGTGGCATGAGTTATTATTGTTGACATCACCCTTGAGGTGAGTACGTTGGGAGGCGAAACTATAAGCCCCTATCTTCTTATGTGTCCGGTTGAAACTTTTTGTTCATGGGTATGCCGTGAGTGTTAGCAATCATAGAAGACTAAATGATGGTTGAGTATGTGGACTTGCCAAAAGGCTCCAACATGAGACCCTTCCTGAAAATATGATGGATTGTAGTTGCAAATTTGACTGAGAACATAGTTTGTTGGTTTTCAATAAGGTTTATGCTTCATACTTCTATGTTGTGATGAATTATTACTTGTTCATAAGAAGCTATATGATAAAAATGTGTTGAATAAATTTTATGATAGAGTTTGTTGCTGTTATATTAATAAGCATGATGCTTCTATGTCTGTATTTTGTTTTTATCGACACCTCTCTCTCAAACCATGTGGGCATGCTTTTCAATATCGGCTTTCGCTTGAGGACAAGCGAGGTCTAAGCTTGGGGGAGTTGATACATCCATTTTGCATCATGATTTCCTACTTATATTTACTTTGATTTGTTGAATAATAATGCTTTAGGGAGTGATTCTAATGCCTTTTCTCTCATAATATGCAAGGTTTACACAAAGAGGGGGAATACAGGCAGCTGGAATTCTGGACCTAAGAAAAGCACATCAGAGATACCTATTCTACACAACTCCAATGAAGCTGAAACTTTACGAAGATTATTTTTGCATTTAATAAAAAATACTGGAGCGGAAAACTACCGGAGGGGGCCAGCCAGGTGGGCACAACCCACCAGGGCGCGCCCTGGTGTATCGTGGCCACCTTGGCCCACCTCCGGAGCCCATCTTCTGGTATAAAGTCACATTTGACCTAGAAATAATCAGAGGAGGACTTTTGGGATGAAGTGCCGCCGCCTCGAGGCGGAACTTGGGCAGGAGCACTTTTGCCCTCCGGAGGGGGAAATCGAAGCTATCGTCATCACCAACACCCCTCTCATCTTTGGGAGGCCAATCTTCATCAACATCTTCAACAGCACCATCTCCTCTCAAACCCTAGTTCATCTCTTGTGTTCAATCTTTGTACCGGAACCTCAGATTGGTACCTGTGGGTGACTAGTAGTGTTGACTACCTTGCGTAGTTGATTACTACATGGTTTATTTGGTGGAAGATTATATGTTCAGATCCATTATGCTATTCAATACCTCTCTGATCTTGAGCATGTTTATTATTTGTGAGTAGTTACCTTTGTTCTTGAGGTCACGGGAGAAGTCATGTTGCAAGTAATCATGTGAATTTGATATGTGTTCGATATTTTGATGATATGTATGTTGTGATTCCCTTAGTGGTGTCATGTGAACGTCGACTACATGACACTTCACCATTCATGGGCCTAAGGGGATGCATTGTGGAGTAGTTATTAGATGATGGGTTGCTAGAGTGACAGAAGCTTAAACCCTAGTTTAGGCGCTGCTTCGTAAGGGGCTGATTTGGATCCAAACGTTTAATGCTATGGTTAGATTTTATCTTAATACTTTTCTCGTAGTTGCGGATGCTTGCGAGGGGGTTAATCATAAGTGGGAGGTTGTTCAAGTAAGAACAGCACCCAAGCACCGGTCCACCCACATATCAAATTATCAAAGTAGCGAACACGAATCAAACCAACATGATAAAAGTGACTAGACGAAATTCCCGTGTACCCTCAAGAACACTTTGCCTATTACTAGAGATTGTTCTGGCCTGTCCTTTGCCACAAAAGGATTGGGCTACCTTGTTGCACCTTGTTTACCGTTACCGTTACTTGCTTGTTACCAATTATCTCGCTATCGAACTATCTGTTACCTACAATTTCATTGCTTGCAGAAATTACCTTGCTGAAAACCGCTTGTCATTTCCTTCTGCTCCTCGTTGGGTTCGACACTCTTACTTATCGAAAGGACTACGATTGATCCCCTATACTTGTGGGTCATCACCGCTAAGGTCATATTGTTGTAAAGCGCATGAAGAAACTCCATGCCGATGGATCTTTGGACTCACTCGATTTCGAATCGGTTGAGACATACGGACCATGCCTCATGGACAAGATGACTAAGACCCCGTTTTCCGATATGATGGAATGGGCAAGTGACTTATTGGAAATAATACATGTTGATGTATGCGTTCCAAATGAGTGTTGAAGCGTGCGGTGGATATCATTATTTTCTTACCTTCACTGATGATTTGAGTAGATATGAGTATATTTACTTAATGAAATACAAGTCTGAAACATTTGAAAAGTTCAAGCAATTTTAGAGTGAAGTTGAAGATCATCGTGACAAGAAGGTAAAATGTCTATGATATGATCATGGAGGTGAATATCTGAGTTATGAGTTTGGTATGCAACTTAAGATAATGTGGAAATTGTTTCACAACTCACGCCGCCTGGAACACCATAGTGTGATGGTGTGTCCGAACATCGTAGTCGTGCTCTATTGGATATGGTGTGTGCTATGATGTCTCTTACCGATTTGCCACTATCATTTTGGGGTTATGCATTAGAGACAACTACATTCACTTTAATAGGGCACCATCTAAATCTGTTTAGATGACACCGTATGAATTATGGTTTGGCACAAACCTAAGCTCTCGTTTCTTAGAGTTTGGGAATGCGTCACTTATGTCTGATAAGCTCGAACCCAAAGCAGAAAAGTGCATCTTCATAAGATACCCTAAAGCAACAATTGGGTATACCTTCTATCACAGATCTGAAGTCAAGGTCTTTGTTGCCAAGAATGGATCCTTTCTAGAGAAGGATATTCTCTCGAAAGAAGTGAGTGGGAGGAAGGTAGAACTTGATAAGGTTATCAAACCTTCACTTGAATTGGAAAGTAGCGCAGCGCAGAAAGGTGTTCCTGTAATGCGAACACCAATCGAAGAGGAAGCTAATGATGATGATCATGAAGCTTCATATCAAGTTACTACCAAGCCTCGTAGGTCGACAAGGACTCGTACCGCCCCTAAGTGGTACGGTAATCTTATCTTGGAGGTCATGTTGTTAGACAACAGTGAACCTACGAGCTATGAAGAAGCGACGGTGGGCCCGGATTCCAACAAATGGCTAGGAGCCATGAAATCCGAGATAGGATCCATGTATGAAAACCAAGTATGGACTTTGGTAGACTTGCCCGATGAATGGCAGGCCGTTAAGTACAAATGGATCTTTAAGAAGAAGACAGACACTGGTGGTAAATGTCACCATTTATAAAGCTCGACTTGTCGCAAAGAGGTTTCCCACAAGTTCAAGGAGTTGACTACGATGGGACTTTCTCACCTGTAGCGATGCTAAAGTCTGTTGGAATTATGTTAGCAGTTGTCGCATTTTTCGATTATGAAATCTGACAGATGGATGTCAAAACAGAGTTTCCTTAACGGTTTCCGTGAGGAAAGGTTGTATGTGATACAACAAAAGGTTTTGTCGGTCCTAAGGATGCTAAAAGGTATGCAAGCTCCAGCAATCCTTCTATGGACTGGAGCAAGCATCTCGGAGTTGGATGATGACCCACAAGTATAGGGGATCAATTATAGTCCTTTTGATACGTAAGAGTGTCGAACCCAATGAGGAGCAGAAGGAAATGACAAGCGGTTTTCAGCAAGGTAATTTATGCAAGCACTGAAATTGTAGGTAACAGATAGTTTGATAGCAAGATAATCGGTAACGAGCAAGTAACCGTAACGGTAATTAAAGTGCAGCAAGGTAGCCCAATCCTTTTGTGGCAAAGGATAGGCCAGAACAATCTCTAGTAATAGGCAAAGTGTTCTTGAGGGTACACGGGAATTTCATCTAGTCACTTTCATCATGCTGGTTTGATTCGTGTTAGCTACTTTGATAATTTGATATGTGGGTGGACCGGTGCTTGGGTGATGTTCTTACTTGAACAACCTCCCACTTATGATCAACCCCCTCGCAAGCATCCGTAACTACAAGAAAAGTATTAAGATAAAATCTAACCATAGCATTAAACGTTTGGATCCAAATCAGCCCCTTACGAAGTAGCGCATAAACTAGGGTTTAAGCTTCTGTCACTCTAGCAACCCATCATCTAATAACTACTCCACAATGCATTTCCTTAGGCCCAAGGATGGTGAAGTGTCATGTAGTCGACGTTCACATGACACCACTAAGGGAATCACAACATACATATCATCAAAATATCGAACACATATCAAATTCACACGATTACTTGCAACATGACTTCTCCCGTGACCTCAAGAACAAAGGTAACTACTCACAAATAATATTCATGCTCAAGATCAGAGGGGTATTGAATAGCATAATGGATCTGAACATATAATCTTCCACCAAATAAACCATATAGTAATCAACTACAAGATGTAATCAACACTACTAGTCACCCACAGGTACCAATCTAAGGTTTTGGTACAAAGATTGAACACAAGAGATGAACTAGGGTTTGAGAGGAGATGGTGCTGTTGAAGATTTTGATGAACATTGGCCTCCCAAAGATGAGAGGGGTGTTGGTGATGACGATGGCTTCGATTTCACCCTCCGGGAGGGAAGTTCCCCCGGCGGAATCGCTCCGCCGGAGGGCAAAAGTGCTCCTGCCCAAGTTCCGCCTCGAGACGGCGGCGCTACGTCCCAAAAGTCCTCCTCTTATTTTTTTTCTAGGTCAAAAGACCCTATATACCAGAAGATGGGCACCGGAGGTGGGCCGAGGAGGGCACAACCCACCAGGACGCGCCTGGGGGCCTGGCGCGCCCTGGTGTCTTGTGCCCACTAGGGTGGCCCCCTCCGGTAGTTTTTTGCTACAGTATTTTTAATATATTCCAAAAATATTCTTCATAAAGTTTCAGCTTATTTGGAGATGTGCAGAATAGGTATCTCTGATGTGCTTTTTCAGGTCCAGAATTTCAGCTGCCGGTATTCTCCCTCTTTGTGTAAATCTTGCATATTACGAGAGAAAAGGCATTGGAATCACTCCCTAAAGCATTATTATTCAACAAAACATAATAAATAATAGTAAGAAATCATGATCTAAAATGGACGTATCAGTAGTCAAAACAGTCGGGGGGTATAGATAGAGAATTTTTATTCTTGGGAAGCAAGCATATGGAAGGAAAACGGAGTCGGGAAGGTGTCCGAGGTGGGCACAACCCACCAGGTGCGCCTGGCAAGGCTGACGCGCCCTGGTGTATCGTGCTCACCTCGATTGCCTTCCGGTTTATTTCTTATTTTCCTAATTTTTCTAATATTCCAAAACTGGTAGAAAATATTTTTGCGGATTTTTCAGAGTCCGTTTACTTACCGTATCACGTACCTCCTATTTTTCAGAATTCTGGAGTGTTCCGGAAGGTTTCTTTTATGTGTTCCTCCGGTGTCATGGTTTGAATAACATTGCTTTCAACATTAATAGGCGTACCTGATATATAGTGTTTAATTATTTGCCCATTGACCACCTTCGGGTTAGTACCTTCGGCATTATTAATCTTGATAGCTCCAGAACGATAAACCTCTTCGATAATATACGGTCCTTCCCATTTGGAGAGAAGCTTACCTGCAAAAAATCTTAAACGAGAGTTGAACAAAAGAACATAGTCTCCTATTTTGAATTCCCGCTTTTGGATTCTTTTAGCATGCCATCTTTTTACTTTTTCTTTGAATAGTTTGGCATTCTCATAGGCTTGGGTTCTCCATTCATCTAGTGAGCTAATATCAAATAGCCTCTTCTCACCGGCAAGTTTGAAGTCATAATTGAGTTCTTTAATTGCCCAAAATGCTTTATGTTCTAATTCTAGAGGTAAATGACAAGCTTTTCCATATACCATTTTGTACGGAGACATACCCATAGGATTTTTATAAGCTGTTCTATATGCCCAAAGTGCATCATCTAGCTTATTAGACCAATTCTTTCTAGACCTATTGACAGTTTTTTGTAGTATTAATTTTATTTCTTTATTACTAAGTTCAAGTTGACCACTAGATTGAGGATGATAGGGTGATGCAATTCTATGGTTAACATCATACTTAGCAAGCATCTTACGGAAAGCACCATGGATAAAGTGTGAACCACCATCAGTCATTAAGTATCTAGGGACTCCAAACCTCGGGAAGATAACTTCTTTAAGCATTTTAATGGAGGTGTTGTGATCAGCACTACTAGTTGGAATAGCTTCTACCCACTTAGTGACATAATCAACAGCAACCAAAATATGAGTGTACCCGTTAGAGGAAGGAAAAGGTCCCATATAATCAAAACCCCAAACATCAAATGGTTCAACAGCAAGTGAATAATTCATAGGCATTTCCCGATGCTTATCGATATTACCAATTCTTTGACATTCATCACAAGACAAGACAAACTTATGGGCATCCTTGAAGAGAGTAGGCCAATAAAAACTAGATTGCAATACGTTGTGAGCAGTTCTATCTCCAGCATGATGTCCTCCATAAGCTTCGGAATGACATTTCTGTAGGATTTGTTCCTGTTCATGCTCAGGTACACAGCATCTAATAATACCATCTACTCCTTTATAAAGATGTGGGTCATCCCAAAAGTAATGTCTTAAATCATAAAAGAATTTTTTTCTTTTGTTGGTATGTGAAGCTAGGTGGTATATATTTAGCGACAATGTAATTAGCATAATCAGCATGCCAAGGAGTGTTTTGAGAAACATTTATTGCAGCTAATTGTTCATCAGGAAAACTATCATCAATAGGTAGTGGGTCATCAAGAATATTTTCTAACCTAGACAAGTTATCGGCTACGGGGTTCTCAGCTCCCTTCCTATCAACAATATGCAAGTCAAATTCTTGAAGCAAGAGAACCCACCTAATGAGTCTAGGTTTAGCATCTTTCTTTTCTATAAGATATTTTATAGCAGCATGATCGGTGTGAACAATAACTTTGTAATCAACAATGTAGGATCTAAATTTATCACAAGCAAACACAACTGCTAAGAATTCTTTTTCAGTAGTAGCATAATTTCGTTGGGCATTGTCTAGAGTTTTGCTAGCATAATGGATAACATTCAATTTCTTATCAACTCTTTGTCCTAGAACAGCACCAACAGCATAATCACTAGCATCACACATAATTTCAAAAGGCAAGTTCCAATCAGGTGGTTGAACGATAGGTGCAGAAGTTAAGGCTTTCTTGAGTGTTTCAAAGGCTTCTACACAATCATCATCAAAAACAAAAGGGATATCTTTTTGCAAAAGATTAGTAAGAGACCTAGAAATTTTAGAGAAGTCTTTAATGAACCTCCTATAGAAACCAGCATGACCAAGGAAACTTCGAATACCTTTAATATCTTTAGGACATGGCATTTTCTCAATTGCATCAACTTTAGCCTTATCCACCTCAATACCTCATTCAGAAATTTTATGCCCCAGTAGAATACCTTCATTAACCATAAAGTGTCCCTTCTCCCAATTCAAGACGAGATTAGTTTGTTCACATCTCTGCAAAACTCGATCAAGGTTGCTTAAGCAATCATCAAAAGAAGTTTCGTAAACGGAGAAATCATCCATGAAAACCTCCACAATCTTTTCACAAAAGTTAGAGAATATAGCAGTCATACATCTTTGAAAGGTAGCAGGTACATTGCATAAACCAAAAGGCATACGTCTATAAGCATAAGTTCCAAAAGGACAAGTAAAGGTGGTTTTCTCTTGATCAGATTGTGACACGGGTATTTGAGAGAAACCAGAATATCAGTCTAGAAAACAAAAGTGTGTGTGCTTAGATAATCTTTCTAACATCTGGTCAATAAAAGGCAGAGGGTAATGATCTTTTCTAGTAGCTTTATTTAATTTTCTAAAATCAATTACCATTCTATAGCCAGCGACAATTCTTTGTGGGATGAGTTCATTCTTATCATTAGGAACAGCGGTAGTACCTCCCTTCTTAGGGACATAATGAACGGGACTTACCCACCTACTATCAGCTATGGGATAAATTATACCTGCTTCCAGAAGCTTTAATATTCCAGTTCTTACCACTTCGTTCATTTTAGGATTCAATCGCCGTTGGTGATCAACAACGGGTTTAGCATCAGGTTCCATATTAATCTTGTGCTGACATAGAGTGGGACTAATGCCCTTAAGATCATCAAGAGTATATCCAATGGCAGCCCAGTGCTTCCTCAGAATTTTTAATAATCTTCCTTCTTCATGTTCTGAAAGGTTAGCACTAATAATAACAGGATATATCTTTTTCTCATCAAGATAAGCATACTTTAAAGTATCAGGCAATTGCTTTAATTCAAACACAGGATCACCTTTAGGTGGAGGAGGACCTCCAAGAGTTTCAATAGGCAAATTGTGTTTTAGGAGAGGTGGTTGTTCAAAGAAAATTTTATCTATTTCATTTCTTTCACGCAAGTGCATACCATTTTCATGGTCAAGCAAATATTGTTCTTATGGATCGGTAGGAGGCACGACAATAGAAGCAAGACCAATTATTTCATCCTTATTAGATACTTCTCTATCACGATGTTGTCTACTAAACTTGGAGAAATTAAATTCGTGAGACACACCACCGAAACTAACACCGACGGTTTGTTTTTCACAATCTATCTTAGCATTGACGGTGTTCAAGAAAGGTCTGCCAAAGATAATGGGACAAAAGTCATCTTGTGGGAACCAAGGACTAGAAAATTAGTAGGATATTTTACCTTCCCACACAAGACTTCAACATCTCTAACAATCCCAAGTGGTGTGATGGTGTATCTATTAGCAAGTATAATAGTAACATCAATTTCTTCTATTTCAACGGGTGCTATATCATTCATAATTTCTTGGTATAAGATAAAAGGGATAGCACTCACACTAGCACCCAAATCACATAAACCATGATAGCAATGATCTCCTATTTTGACTGAGACAACAGGCATGCCCACTACGGGTCTATGTTTATCTTTTTCATCAGGTTTGGCAATTCTAGCAGCTTCATCACAGAAGTAGATAACATGCCCATCAATATTTTCTACCAACCGATCTTTAACCATAGCAACACTAGGTTCTACTTTAATTTGCTCAGGGGGCTTATGTGCTCTAATATTACTCTTGCGAACCACAGTTGATACCTTAGCATGTTCCTTTATCCTAACGGGGAAAGGTGGTTTTTCAATATAAGCAGTAGGCACAACTGGATCAACATTGTAAACAATGGTTTCATCTTTAGCTATGACAGGTTCTTTAATTTCTTCTTTAATATGGGGATGATATTTAAACCACTTCTCCTTAGGAAGATCAACATGAGTAGCAAATGCTTCACAGAAAGAGGCTATTATCTCAGAGTCAAGGCTATATTTAGTGCTAAACTTGTGGAACACATTGGTATTCATAAAAGATTTAACACAATCAAACTTAAGCTTTATACATGACTCGTTACCTTTGTTGAGTTCCCAATCTTTAGAGTTGCGTTTAATTCTTTCTAAGAGATCCCACTTGAATTCAATAGTCTTCTTCATAAAAGAACCAGCACAAGAAGTATCGAGCATGGATTGATCGTTATGAGAAAGCCGAGCATAAAAATTCTGAATAATAACTTCCCTCAGAATATCATGATTGGGGCATGAATATAACATTGACTTAAGCCTCCCCCAAGCTAGAGTGATGCTTTCTCCTTCACGAGGCCAAAAATTATATATATAATTCCGATAACGATGAACTAGATGCATGGGATAAAACTTTTGGTGGAATTCCAATTGCAATCGATTCCAGTTCCACGATCCAATATCATCACATAGCCTATACCATGCCAATGCTTTTCCCTTCAAAGATAAAGGAAAAACCTTCTTCTTATCTTCATCTCTGGGTAAACCTGCAAGCTTAAATAATCCACAAATTCCGCTCACATATAATAGGTTCATATCAGGGTGTTCAGTTCCATCTCCTGCATAAGGTTTAGCAAGCAGTTGTTCTACCATACCCGAAGGAATTTCATAACCAATTTTTTCAGTAGGTGTAGTAGGTTGAGGGGCAACTAATTGTGGTTCCGGTCGAGGTGAAGATACCCCGAACAAACCCCTCAAAGGATTGTTTTCCATAGTAGCAAGTGACAATAAATTTCAGCACGTAGTATAAGTTTTTCCTTACCGATTTCCACTTACCAAGAGCGCTTCACTCCCCGGCAACGACGCCAGAAAAGAGTCTTGATGACCCACAAGTATAGGGGACCAACCTTAGTCCTTTCGATAAGTAAGAGTGTCGAACCCAACGAGGAGCAGAAGGAAATGACAAGCGGTTTTCAGCAAGGTAATTTCTGCAAGCACTGAAATTGTAGGTAACAGATAGTTTGATAGCAAGATAATCGGTAATGAGCAAGTAACGGTAACGGTAATTAAAGTGCAGCAAGGTAGCCCAATCCTTTTGTGGCAAAGGACAGGCCAGAACAATCTCTAGTAATAGGCAAGGTGTTCTTGAGGGTACACGGGAATTTTATCTAGTCACTTTCATCATGTTGGTTTGATTAGTGTTCGCTACTTTGATAATTTGATATGTGGGTGGACCGGTGCTTGGGTGTTGTTCTTACTTGAACAACCTCCCACTTATGATTAACCCCCTCACAAGCATCCGCAACTACGAGAAAAGTATTAAGATAAAATCTAACCATAGCATTAAACGTTTGGATCCAAATCAGCCCCTTACGAAGTAGCGCATAAACTAGGGTTTAAGCTTCTGTCACTCTAGCAACCCATCATCTAATAACTACTCCACAATGCATTCCCTTAGGCCCAAGGATGGTGAAGTGTCATGTAGTCGACGTTCACAGGACACCACTAAGGGAATCCCAACATACATATCATCAAAATATCGAACACATATCAAATTCACATGATTACTTGCAACATGACTTCTCCCGTGATCTCAAGAACAAAGGTAACTACTTACAAATAATATTCATGCTCAAGATCAGAGGGGTATTAATTAGCATAATGGATCTGAACATATAATCTTCCACCAAATAAACCATATAGTAGTCAACTACAAGATGTAATCAACACTACTAGTCACCCACAGGTACCAATCTGAGGTTCCGGTACAAAGATTGAACACAAGAGATGAACTAGGGTTTGAGAGGAGATGGTGTTGTTGAAGATGTTGATGAAGATTGGCCTCCCAAAGATGAGAGGGGTGTTGGTGATGACGATGGCTTCGATGACTCCTCCCTCTTGGCCGCCGCCCCCTCCCTTGGTGGAGGGGTTAGGGCTGCGCCCCTCCTTCCCCTAGCCTCCTATAAATAGTGGAGGAGAGGGGAGGGCTGAATAGAATAAGTTCTCTCCCTTGAGGCAGCCCTCCCCCTCCTGTTTCTCCCGTTCTTCCTCGTTCGTAGTTCCGGAGGCGCTTGGCGAAGCCCTGCTGGGATTGCTCCACCACCATCTCCACCATGCCGTCGTGTTGGTCGATATCCCATCTACTTCTCCGCCCTCGCTTGCTGGATCAAGGAGGCGGAGATGTCATCGAGCCGCACGTGTGCTGAACGCGGAGGTGCCGTCCGTTCGGCGCTAGATCGGGACGGATTGCAATTGGATCGTGAAGAAGTACGACTACATCAACCGCATTATATACGCTTCCGCTTAGCGATCTACAAGGGTATGTAGATGCACTCCCCTCTTGTAGCTATACATCTCCATGGATAGATCTTGCGTGTGCGTAGGAAATTTTTTGTTTCCCATGCAACGTTCCCCAACACGAAGCGGCTGCGATCGTCACCTTCTTCTCCTCGAGCATGACCTTCTTCTAATCAAGCATGGTCTTCTTCTCTTTGAGCTTGAGCTTCTTCTCGGTTGTCACCATCAATGTTAAACGACTCGTCATTGCATGCATCCTTGACGTCTGAGCTCTTGACGTATGCCTCCTCCTTCTTCGTCAAAATATCTTCGAACTTCTTCATCATCTTATGCTTAGTGGTGTCAAGTGGTAGTGGCTGGGAAGAAGCTAACCATAGTGGCTAGGAATCGCCTTCGTGACGATATCTCAAGGAGCATAAGATATGCCTTAGTGGTGTTGGTGTGCCTTCGTGGTAACACCCACCCCTCCAACAAAGACTAGAGTATTGGTGGATACATGAACTTTGGGAACATATATGTTTGTCTAGTGACTCCTTTACTTTTTGCAATCTATACTTGCTACTATGGTTATATCTTTTGCTTAGCGTGACGGTGCAAAATACCGCCAAATCCCTTGGGCAAAGTTCATGACAAGGTCGGAAGTTCAGGGACGGAGCCCACATGCACAAGTTACCCAGGTTCGGGCCTTTGTAGAGTAATACCCTACATCATGCTTCTTCTTGTTATTCATAATGGTGGCATACCTCATGCGAGGGATTACAATGGTGTTGAGATTGCTATGGATAGTTTGTCTATCTATGATTAGATGCCCTTTTCCTTTATATAGACATGGAGGTCTAGGGTTTACAGAGAGATAGATGCGACCTAGGTCGCCGCCCTCCTTGTCTTTGGGAACATGTCGTAGAAAGGTCGATTCCACACTTTTTTGGGCCTTGGGCGTCAGCCCACCTCTCCGCTTGATCAGGCCTGGGTAGCCACCCCTTGGTCTTGGCCCCATCATAGTGTGAACTGTTAACTTGTATAACTCATTTTTCATAACTCGTGATAATTTTTTTGTAAGCTTGTATTGCTTACTCGTGCTTGCTAGCATCCTTCAAATGCTTGTCTTGTTTGATATAGGTTGCTGGTGCACTTAGTTGAGTTAGTATGTTTAGAAATTGTGCTTGAAAATATCCTTCTAATTCATTTCCGCATTACGATAAAGTCAATTCTGTAAAAAAAACATAACGCATATTCACCCTCTCCCCATCTAGGCGATATTTTGGTCCTTTCAAAAGCTTGTGTTTCGTCAAATTGTCGTCAAAAGGCACGAGGGGGGAAAACGAGTGAGGTAAATGGGCTGACTCATTTGTAAGTGGAAACCATACTAAATGACCCAGTTATGGGAACCTTGAGATGGTTCTTAATAGGTTCTACATGTATTATTTTTCTACTTTTACCATTTTTATATTTATTTTTAAAGTAAAATTCAGAATAAATAAATTGTTTGGAACTTTATGAAGATGTTAAGATTTTTGAAATATGTCTGTCTTTAAAAACCGTTCATATTAATTAAAAGATGTTTCAATATATTTTTAAATGTCCATTTTTCTAAAGAATGTACTCAATTTTTAGAAAATATTTCCATTAAAAAATATTCTAAAGTTTCCTATAAATATTTAAAATGAATAATTTTTTGAATGTTAATTCGTCTGCTACAGCAAGCAACTCGCTACACTATCGTGGTTGTGCTACAATACCGGCTCGCCACAAGATCACTACATGGCCCGGTGTCAGAGGCCACCTTATGCGTCCGGCCGCCTATTTAACGCAATAAGCAAGATATAGGCGCGTCTCTCCTCAAAGTAAATCCTATTCACGCCACCCACGGGGCAGCAAATAGATGGGACAATGCACACATGGGAGGAAAATTGGGTCAGACCACTTCGGCGTTAGCTACGCTATTTCATTTTGCTACGTTGTTGAAGCATTTTTTTTGTGTTTTTAGTTGTTGTGTTTGGTCCTTTTTTTTCTTGTTGTTTCGTTCATTGCACTTCTCTTCTATGACATTTTTTCAGTTTTGTTGTTTTGGTCATCGTTCTAATTGTTCCTTGCTATTTCTTTTGTTGTGATGTTTCTCGTTTTTCAGTTTTTCTGTTGTGGTTTTTGTTCTAGTCTTTTACGGGCTACTGTTTTCTTTTTCATTTTTTTAATACATGGGTGAATTTTTTTGAATCATGACGAAAACTCTTTTAATATAGGGTTATTTTTTAAAAATACACGATGAATAAATTTTTAATACAAATTTGGAACACATGGCGGTCATTTTTTAATACATGATGGACATTTTATTTTAAACATGATGAGTTTTTAATACATGGTGAATTTTTTAATATCCAAATCATTTTTTGTAAACACGACGACCTTTTAAATTTACGGCACATATATTATAAATAGATGCTCAACATTTTTCAATATGCACGTTCATTTGTGTGTATTTAAATTCCATGCCATTAGGAAAAGCAAAAAGCCATAAAAGCCGAAGCAAAACGAACAAATGAAAAAACTGGCTACAGAGCGCTGCATGGCTATATAAAAAAGGTTAGCATTTTTACTGGGCTGGCCCATCGCGCTCGCTTCTTCGTCGTCTCGTCTGTTGGAGGCCTACATGCGTCAATTAGGAGGTCTCCCCCTGCAACTGGGCGGATATGATTAGGTACCCCTAAAAAACCCAAGAACATGCTGAAGTTCTTTTAGGGCTTGTTCGGTTAATCCCTCAGAGGAGGGGATTGGAGAGGATTGGAGGGGATTGAGGTGGAATTTGACTTGTAGGGGATTTAATCCCTCCCAACCCCCTCCAAAACCCTTCAAATTTGAAGGAACCAAACAAGGCCTTAGGGAGGTCACCTGAGCGAACAAACATCATCTGAACAAACGACGTCATCAGGGAGTGTTCGCTTAAAAAAAAGCTATGAGCGAACACATAAATTGTCGTGCCATAAAGATACATTTGACATGCTACCGAGGAAACATTTACCATGTTGAAAAGAAAAAAATAGCATGCTAGCAGAAAAAATTATTAGGAATATCATGCAGCGGGCGGAGTAAATTGTCATGTGCAACAAAGATTCACACGTGGCTAAAAGTAAAAACTTGCCATCCTACCGCAGGAGAAAGTTGTCACAAAAATACACATACTTTGCCATGCCATGCCATGCCATGCTGCAAAGCGAAGAATTTTCATGTTTTAGTAGAGAAATTGTCACTCATATTATGCTACATATGGAAATTGCCAGGAAGTAAAATATACAGAAGAAAGTACTCTCACAAATGGCATTCCTCATGTAGCATAAAAGAGGCGAACGATTGTGTGAGCATTTCCTCCCAGAGGCCTTCCAGTTAATGCACCGAGATTCATGCGTCTCAATCCAATGGCCCGCACAACGTTCACTCAGAAAAACACTTAAACTGACGTAGGTTTTAGTGAGCTCTAGTTGATGTTTGTGTTTGCCAACTTTTTTTTGAGGGTTTCATGTGCGTTGTCTAGGAGTGGCTTCGTGGAAGCCTACACAAATGGGCCGGTCCACTTTGCCAATGAAGCTATTTCTATATTTTCCTTTTTCTGTTTTTAGTTTGTTTTTCACCCCAAAAAACCAGTTGTTGTTTTTAGTCTGTTTCCAAAAAACTGAACAAATTATAAAACGCGAACATTTTTATTTTAAATGTGAATATTTTCTATAAGTGTGAATTTTTTAGTTCTGAACATTTTTTTTGAATTGTGAGAAAATCTTAAAAAGTGATTTTTTGTGAAAACATGAACAATTTGTTTTAAAAGACGTGAACATTGTGAACAAATATCAGATTCTGAACAATTTTATTGTATTATTGAACAGATTTTAAAATATCGAAGAAAGTTTAAAAAACGTGAACAGTTTTTGAATTCATAACATTTTTTATAATGTTGAACAATTTGTAAAACGTGAACAAAATTTAAAAAGCGCAAACATTTTTTGTATTGCCAATAAAATTCGTAATTATGATTTTTAAAAATCTTATTTTTTTTGAAATTCTATACTCTTTAAAAAAGTAGAATTTATGTAATAAAGAAAAGCAGAAAAAAATGAAACAGAAGAAAGAAACTGAAAACAGCCAGTGAAGGAAAGGCACCTGTGCCTGGCAAATTTGTATGTGTCATCTCTAAATTTTCAAAATAAATTTGTATGTGCCATCTCTAAATTTTCAAAATAAATTTTCTCTTTTGTGTGCCCGTAACACTCATGAAACGATGGGGAGTGTCCAATATTTTTCCATGCTAGATGTGTTATTCTCAAGATGAGTGTTTATTCACTTGTCATTGCACGAGAGTGCGGCGGTAATAGGGATGCCCATTCCTGAAATGAAAAAGAAAAAATATTTACTTTATGTTGTCAAATAATAAATTGCTTGGAAAGTGTTGGTATGGGAGACAACCGTGGATACGGCCCGCCATGGAAAGTGAAAGTTTGGTGGAAAAAGGAATAAACTTTTTTTTCTGTTTGGGAACCGCCTATGATATATCTAGGATGGAAAGTATTGTGAGCTACTTTGTCGTTTTCGTTGACAGGAAAAGCATGCCACCCAAAATATTTTTCTTTCTCAATTTAAAATTTTGAGCTCTGGCACCTCTACAAATCCCTACTTCCCTTTGCGAAGGGCCTATCTATTTACTTTATGCAATTTTTATTTTTGTTTTGAGTCTCCATCTTCTCTTATAAGCACCAACTAGGGGGCACTATGATCGTACTTGAGCTTTGAGCATAGCTAATATTTAATTGTGTTTCATGAATGGATCAATGATTGAGCATGATGGGCTAGGGTTAACTTTCTTTAGTGTTGATATTTTGAAAGACATTGTTGCTTGTTGACATGCTTGAGTATTGAAGTCATTATGTAAAAACTAGACTATTGCTTTGAATCATTTATAAGTCCAAATGTCCATGCTATACAAAAGAAAAGAATATGATGAACATGTTAGGTAGCATTCCACATCAAAAATTCTGTTTTTATCATTTACCTACTCGAGGACGAGTATGAATTAAGCTTGGAGATGCTGATACGTCTCCAACGTATCTATAATTTTTGCTTGTTCCATGCTGTTATATTATCATTATTGGATGTTTTACAATCATTTTATAACAACTTTATATCATTTTTTAGGACTAACCTATTGACATAGTGCCAAAGTGCGAGTTGCTGTTTTTGCTTGTTTTTTACTTCGCAGAAAATCAATACCAAACGGAGTCCAATCGCAACGAAACTTTTTGGAGATTTTTTCTGGACCAGAAGACACCCGGTGGGCCAAAGAAGTACCGGGGGAGTGGGCTGAGGAGACCACAACCCACCAGGGCGCGCCAGGGGGGCCCCGACGCGCCCTGATGGGTTGTGCCCTCCTCGGGGCCCCTCTCCACCACCTGTGATGCCTATAAATTCCCAAATATTCTAAAAACCCTAGAGGAGTCGACGAAACACAATTCCAGCCGTCGCAAGTTCCAGAACCTCAAGATCCAATCTAAACACCATCACGGAGGGGTTCATCTTCCTCATAGGTGCCTCTCCGATGATGCGTGAGTAGTCCACCATAGACCTACGGGTCCGTAGGCAGTAGCTAGATGGCTTCTTCTCTCTCTCTCTCTCTTATGATTCTCAATACAATGGTCTCTTGGAGATCTATTTGATGTAAACTTTTGCGGTGTGTTTGTTGGGATTCGATGAATTTTGAGTTCATAATCAGTTTCTATCCATGCATATTATTTGGGTCTTATTTGATCTCTTATATGCATGATTGCTTATAGCATCGTATTTCTTCTTCGAATTTTTGGTTTAGTTAGGCCAACTAGATCGATTGTTCTTGCCATGGGAAGAGGTGCTTTGTGATGGGTTCGATCTTGCGGTGTTCTTTCCCAGTGACAGAAGGGGCAGCAAGACACGCATGTATCGTTGCTATTAAGGATAACAAGATGGGGTCTATTCCTACATGAATAGATCTTGTCTACATCATGTCATCATTCTTATTGCCTTACTCCGTTTTCCATGAACTTAATACACTAGATGCATGCTGAATAGCGGTCGATGTGTGGAATAATAGTGGTAGATGCAGGCAGGAGTCGGTTTACTTATCTTGGACGTGATGCCTATATAATGATCATCGCCTTGTCTATCGTCATGACTATTCGATTTTCTATCAATTGCTCAACAGTAATTTGTTCACCCACCGTGCGCTATACTCATGAGAGAAGCCACTAGTGAACCCTACGGCCCCCGGGTCTACTTTTCCAACATATTGCTTTCCGATCTATCTTTTTGCAATCTTTGTTTTCAGATCTACAAAACCAAAAACCCCAAAACATATTGCTGCATATTTACTCTTTTTATTTGTGTTCTTGAGAGATCTATCTCTCCTATCTATCACTACCTAATCTATCTTATTATCGTAGAGAGATTGACAACCTCTCTTTCGCGTTAGGTTGCAAGTATTTGTTGTTTGTGTGCAGGTGCTGCTTATTGGGTGGTGGTGATCCTCCTACTGGTTCGATAACCTTGGTTTCATAACTGAGGGAAATACTTACCGTCGCTGTGCTGCATCATCCCTTCCTCTTTGGGGAAATACCGACGCAGTCTCAAGCCACGTTAGGCGTCAGCCCACCTCTCCACTTGATCAGGCTTGGTTAGTCACCCCAGGGTCTTGGCCCCGTCATAGCGTGAACTGCTAACTTGTATAACTCCTTTTTCATATCTTGTGGTATATTTTTTGTAAGCTTAGATTGCTTACTCGTGCTTGCTAGCATCCTTCAAATGCTTATTTTGTTTGACATAGGTTGCTAGTGCACTTAGTCGAGCTAGTATGTTTAGAAATTGTGCTCGAAATATATCCTTCTAATGTATTTTCGCATTAGGATAAAGTCAAATCAGTAAAAGATTATAGAACACCTATTCACCTTCTCCCCATCTAGGCGATATTTTGGTCCTTTCAAAAGCTTGTGTTCCGTCTAACTGTTGTCAAAACACACGAGGGAGGGAAGCGAGCGAGGTAAATGGGCTGACTCATTTGTAAGTGGAAACCACACTAAGTGACCGAGTTTTGGGAACCTTCAGATGGTTCTTAACACCGTTTATCATGTTTCTGCTTTTACCATTTTTATATTTATTTTTTAAAATAAAATTCAGATTAAATAAATTGTTTGGAACTTTATGAAAATGTTAAGAATTTTGAAATATGTTTGTGTTTAATAACCATTCATATTAATTAAAAATTGTTCCTGTATTTTTTTAAACGTCCATTTTTCTGAAAAATGTTCTCAATTTTTTTGAAAACATTTTCATTAAAAAAATCTTCTCAAGTTTCCTAGAAATATTTAAAGTGAATCATTTTTAATGTTAATTCTTTCTTTTCTTCAAATAAAAAACACTAGATAAAAGCTACACCAGCAACTCGCTACAGTATCGTGGTCGCGCTACAATACTGGCTTCGCCACAGGATTCACTACATGGGCCGGCATCAGATGCCACCTTATGCGTCTGGCCGCCTATAGCAAGATATAGGAACGTCCCTCCTCAAAGTAAACCTATTCACGCCGCCCGCGGGCGGCAAATAGCGGGGAGAATGTACACATGGGAGAAAAACTGGGCCGGACCACTTTGGCGTTAGCTACACTATTCCGTTTTGCTACATTGTTGAAGCATTTTTTGGTTTTTAGTTGTTGTGTTTGGTCTGGTTTTTCTTGTTGCTTAATTCGTTGCACTCCACTTCTACGACATCTTTTCATTTTTGTTGCTTTGGTCGCCGTTCCAATTGCCCCTTGCTATTTTGTTTGTTGCGATGTTGCTGTGTTTTTCAGTTTTTCTGTTGTGGTTTTTCTTCTAGTCTTTTACGGGTTACTGTTTTGTTTTTCGTTCTTTTCTTCTTTTGTATTTTTAATACATGGGTGAATTGTTTTGAAACACGACGAAACCTATTTTAATATACGGTGATCATTTTTTAAATACATGATAAATATTTTTTTAATACAAATTTGGAAACATGGCAGCCATTTTTAATACATGGTGAACCTTTTATTTTAGACATGACGATTTTTTTAATACATGGTGAACCTTTTAATATCAAATGATCATTTTTTAAACACAACGACCTTTTTAATTTATGGCAAACATATTTTGAATACATGCTCAACTCTTTTGAGGGTTTCGTTTGCGTTAACTACGAGTGGTTTCGTGGAAGCCTACCAAAATGGGCCAGTCCACTTTGCCAATGAGCTATTTTTTATATTTTCCTTTTTCTATTTTTAGTTTGTTTTCCACCCCCAAAAAACCAGTTGTTATTGTTGTTTTTTAGTCCGTGTCTAAAAAGCTGGACAAATTAAGAAGCGCGAACATTTTTTATTAAAATGTGAACATGTTATGTAATTATCATTTTTTTTAGTTTTGACCATTTGAAATTTTTGGAAAGGTTTTTTTGGAAAACCTGAACAATTTGTCTTAAAAGACATGAACACTGTTGAAAAATTGTGAACATATTTCAGATTCAAAACAATTTTGCTGTATTATGAACACATTTTTGAGTAGTAAGGAAAGTTTGAAAACGTGAACAAGTTTTGAATTCAGAACAATTCTTTGAATTTTGAACAATTTGTAAAAGGTGATCAATTTTTTTAAAAGGCAATTTTTTTTAATAGAGAACAAATTTCGAAATTGCAATTTTTAAAAATCGTGAACAAATTTTAAATTATATAATCTTAAAAAAATCAAATTTATGTAAAAAATAAAAAAGTGGAAAATGAAACAGAAGAAAGAAACCGAAAACAGCCAGTGAAGGAAGGGCACCTGTGCCTGCCCTTCAGCGAAGGCTCGCTATTTGCCGCCCGCGGGCGACAAATAGGATCTGTCTGTTCTATAGCCTTTTGGTAGGATTATATATATATGGGGAGAAACCGCAAATTAGGCCCAGGCCGAGTGCAGACGGATTTCAGAGTCCAGACGGGCTTCCTCTCTGACTCTGCTGCCTCCCCAACAATGGGGTTGTAAAGCGGCCTTGGCCCATCCATATAGAGGTAGGGTTTAGCTGGTGGATTCCTCCTGCTCAGAAAAAAGATTCCGCGATCTCAAAAAAAAAAAAGATTCCGCTACTCCCCGACTAGTGGAGTAGCAGTTTGGCAGTGGCCGGCGGCGCCGACCCGGTTTCGTCCCTCCGCGCCACTTTGCTTCGAAAATACAGATATCGGTAGTACAATATTTGAGATAGGGCGGGAACGGGATGTCCTACCCGAGCCGAACCCGAGCGCCCCGCTTGAATTCAGGTAGCAGAGAGGGAGGGACAGAGAGCAGAGGAATACAGAGAGGACGGAATTATCGAGGCATGGGGCTGATGGCGCTCAAGCGGCTCATGGCCATGAAGCGGGAGCAGATGCGGAAACATGGCCGCACCCAATCCCATGGTAAGCCTAATAAGCCCCGACCCTTCATTACTCTGTTCCGCGGAGTAGTATTCATCTATCTTCTGTTCTGCTGTGCCTCTTGCTCGGATGCTCAGCTGCTGGTGATTTACTTGCTTACTTTGATCTGTACCGCCTGGCCTTGGCGGATAGCAAATTTGAGTAGGCGGCATACAGATCTCACTCTCGCTGGCTCATGGGATCGGGCGCAACTCCTTTAGATCCCGGTTCGCTTTTGTTGTTCATAAAAAGAACCCTTTTTTCGATCGGCGGCATACACGGGATCCGGTTGCGTTAGGTCGAGGGAAATTGACAAGAATTGGGGCCAGTTGCGTGGTTTAACTAAAATACCTATGCTCACTTTAGAGTCTGAATTTAATATCCACCCAGGTTTAGACTTTTAAATGCTCTGGCACAAAATTGGGCAAATTATCCGACTCTTCTGTGCATGTGCCGCTACTACTCATGACACTAATGTACTGCAGGTGGACTTGTTTCTTCATTAGCTAGAAGAAACTGCAAACCCTCTGTTGATCTACAAACCAGCGAAGCCTCCGAAAAGGATGACCATTCTCATTGTGGCAAAAGACCAGGTCACCTGGGTCCAGACCTTCCAGAGGTATGTTCTGATAATGCGTGACTTCTATTGCACGTGAAATTATCAGCAGAACAGCTAAAGAAAAATTTATGAACATATTTTGCACTGCCGCAGTCTCCTAAGGTTCCAGCGCATTAGCAGCTTTGCTTTGTGCTGTTGCAACCAACCACCAGCATAAATTGTTTGGTTAGGGCCTGTTCGGCAGCTCCCCAACTCCCATAAATCCTCAAATCCAGCTTCTGTTTTCGATCGCCAGCTTCCGCCGCGAGAGCTAGCGCTGAGAAATTCGTTCGGTGTCTCAGCTCCAGGTTTCGGTCGCCACACATGGGCTGCGAGCCATATTCACTGGAATTCAGCCTTGTTGGCTATTGAGGAGTGGCCCAAGTGACCCCAAGAAGGAGCCTGGGGGAAAGTCACGTGAGGCCTAGTTCCAAGGGGCTGGAAAGATGGCTAAAAAGGCCAAATTTGGACCGAGTGCAGGGCACTTTTTAGCCCAGGTCGCTGTGAGACAGCGTTTTCTCCCTTTTCTGTACGCTCCTTCAGTAACAGAGAGCAATTTTGCTCTGGTTTGCTATGCTTTGAAGCGTACAAATTGTGACTAATGCAGAAAGTTGGCAACTCATATTTTTAGGATCAACACAGTGCACACATATTTCGTTCAACAAAAGCATAATATTTGCAAATCAAAAGTGGTACATAATCCTAACATAATCTTCACCAACCTAGAGCAATGTCAGTAGCAAGTTGGTTCCTAATCAGATCCATGTCAACACCATTTTCCTCCGAAGTTGACGTATCCGATGCATTTGTAGGAACAACCTGGAATGTCCTATAAATATACAACGAAGATAACATTTGTTAACAACAACTTATGAGAAGAAAGATATGCACAACATGAGGATGAAAACTCACTATCTTTGCCTTCTTCCACCACTCCGCATCTTGTTTCACAGTGTTACGCTCTATGTCCCATCCCGCTCCAGTCTCCTTCAACTTAAGTTTCTTGAATATGCCGTATTCAGCTCTGAGTTTGTCCCATTTGTTCTTCAATTGGTCATTGATGTACTCCAGCCCTGTTCTTATTTTGAATTGCCTCCCCACCTCATCATATGCATTGGAGGTCAAGTGAGTATTTGGCCTATTTCCAGCTCTCACTTGCTCGACAAACAACTCGGTGATAATCCTAGTGTTCTCAATGGTCCATTCAGCAACCATGTTGGACAATTCTATATAAAAGTTCATGTCACCGTGTGTGCTAAAAAAGATTGTATGCTCTCGTATATAAAATTGTACAGTGACTACTTCCTCTAAAAAAGATTGTATGCTCTCATATATAAATCTGAACCTCATCCGTGTCATCTGAATTTATGAACATGAAAAAAACAGTGTGGGAAACTACCTAAACTATGCATCTGAACATATATAAAATGGTACAGGGACTACCTCAACTATGTCATATAGAAATCGGTATAGAGGACATCCTAAAATACGAACAAAAGGGACTCATCTGGCCATCCAAAAATCTGAACAAAATGGCCTCATCTGCACATCCTAAACTCTGAACCAAATGGCCTGACTGCATGTAACATCAACTGAATGGAGATGGGGAGGGGTTGTGCATACGCACAAGCTCACCCTGAGCTTCTGGAGCGGCGCCGGCGGGGCAGAGGAGCAACGTCGACAACCTTGGCCGGAGCCAGCTGCTGGCAGGTTGGGGCAGCGAGGTAGAGGAAGGACTCGCGGTGTGGGGAAGGGGCGGCTCGAGGAGGAGAGCGTCGTCGGGGTGGCCGGACAGTTGGCCGGCGGCGGCAGGGTCGCCGGACGAGTTGGCCGGCGGCGGCGCCGGGATGGCCTCGTCCGTCGCTGGCGGCTAGGGTTGACGAGCGGGTGAGGACAGAGGAGATTGGGGATTGGGGATCGGGGCTGGGGCTGACTATCGAAGAGGTAAGCAACTTGGCGGTGGCAGGTTTTCGTAAATATAGCGAACTCCAGTTTTCTCAGTTCCTGGGATCGGCAAAGCAGCGGCTCCGCGTTTTTGTGCATGTCCGTCGGGTAGATTCCAGAAGCCAGCTTCCTGGAGCCACACCGTTCGGGCCAGCTCCGCTCGCGAATTCGCTGGATCTGGGAGCTGGCGAGCTGCCGAACAGGCCCTTAGGTTTGGATCCCCTGTTATCATGTTTCCCTTATAGGCGGTGTCTTCTGTTTCATTTGCCATGATTGCTTAGTTTAGATCCACTCTTCTTCAGTGTATGATTAGTGGAACTCTCTGAAGATTTTTTGGCCTCTTCCGAATCTAGCTTATATAGCACCCTTGGTCCTTAGCCTCTTCCTTTGCTAGCTTATACCACCCTTGTCCAGCTTTAAAACATCATTTAAGAAGCAAGTCTTGTGCATTTTTATCCCTGGAACGTAGCTCCTTTATATGTACTTTTGATGACTCTTGAGTCAAATGTTGAATTTCTCCACTTGTGCATGCAGGAAATCTGGCATCATATACATTCCCTAGTGCCAATGCGAGACGATGCCAGGGCTGCCTGTGTGTCTCGTGCCTTTCATCACTCCTGGAGATGCCATCTGAATCTCACCTTCACCAAGGAAACAATGTGCTCAAAGAAAAGTTTATTCGAGGGAACAGAGGACTCAAATGATAGAAGAAATAGAAGAGAGTACAACAACAATATTGACCATATTCTGGCGAACCATAGAGGCGTTAGTGTGAAGACGTTCACACTTGAATTCCATGGTCCTTACAATACCAAATCCTACAATCATCTCGATAACTGGCTTCAGATTGCTATTACACCAGTGATGGAAGAACTTACCCTTATACTGTTGTCGGAGAAGGCAAAACACGAGTTCCCTTGCTCACTTTTATCTGAAAGAAGCGGAAACACTATACGGCATCTCCACCTTGATAATTGTGTATTGCGTCCCACAGTTGCCCTTAATTTGAGATGCCTGACAGAGCTGTATCTGTATCAAGTGCGTATTACAGGGGATGAGTTAGTCTGCCTTCTTTCCAATTCATTTGCTCTGGAGAAATTGACACTAATATATTGTTATGATATAGTTCGCCTCGAGATACCTTGCCTGCTGCAGCGGCTAAGGTACATGGAGGTGTTTGATTGCTTGAGACTTCAAGTTATAGACAACAAAGCTCCAAATATCTATAGCTTTCAGTTTGCAGGTAATGAAGTACAACTCTCACTTGGAAAATCATTGCAAGTGAAGTCCCTTAAGTTGGACCATAGGTGTGTCATCAGTTATGCTATTGACAAGCTTCCATCCAGTGTGCCAAATCTTGAGAGCCTCAACATAATTTCTCCTTGTGAGGTATGGCACACTTACATTCAGGTGATAAATATGCATGTAACGTTAGCCATGTTTTGGAATGTAATTAATCTGAGACATCTTTATGCAGATGGTCAACGCACCGATGGTACCTAGCAAATTTCTCCACCTCAACACCTTGAGTATTACTATTCGTGGGTGGTGGAGCCTCAACAGGGAATATGATTTTTTGTCTTTGATTTCTTTCCTGGATGCTTCTCCTTCCTTGGAGACTTTTGTCTTGTCTGTAAGTCACTGTTCATCCTGCAAGGTTTATTTAATAACTGTTGTGGAATCGTTAACCCAAAAAAACTCGGCCATTTATCTTCAGGTATCAGTGGAGAAGAAGTATGACTTGTTTGTTGGAGATCCCTCAACTCTGAGGCAAATGCCACAACACCGCCATGACAAGCTCAAGATTGTTCAGATAACTGGTTTCTGCCCCCAAAAGAGCTTGGTTGAGCTAACACGCCATATTCTTGAGAGTTCGATGTCAATCAAGTGCCTTATATTAGACACTATAAGGGTGAATTCTCGGTGCTCTGGCAACATATCTAGGAAATGCTCTAGTCTGGACAAGGAGTATATCAAGGAGGCATGCAAATCGATCATGGCTATAAAGACGTACATTAAAGGGATAGTTCCATCTAGAACTTGGTTAAATGTTCTTGGGCCTTGCAGCCGGTGTCATGCTTTGTGAAATTTGGAGGTCAAATTATTGTATGTTACCCAACGCTTCATTTGTGTAGTCCTAGCTGTGCTTTGTTTTGCTTCCTACATAAGTTACCAGAGCTGTCCAACGTCTGGGATATGTGTCAGTACTTTTTCAGAAACTTACTAGTACTGTCCAATGTGGGGTAGATAATAATTACTTGATGCACTTGTCATTTGATCACGGTTGCACAACATGTGCTGAAAGAAGACATGCATCCCAGCTGCTAGCTGCAGGTGCAACTTCTTGTATCAGGTTGCTACTTGCGGTGATGTGTGTTTGTCCGCCATGCGCCCGATTGGTGATTGTGTTTTACATGTGCTACTTTACAGTTGTAAGAGCATCTATAGCTGGATCCCTCATACCCCCATCAAATGTCCGGACAGGCCGCTCAGTCACTGACTGGTCATAAAATTTCGACCTAATCGGGCCTCTCAAACTGGCCTCAAATGACCGGGCTGACAGGCATCTCTCATATCCAGCCCAAATATGAGGCGGATATGGGGACGCCCGGGCACGCCCGCATCGACCCCACATATATTCGTCCTTATCCGTTCGCCGGACCAAACTCTAGCCATTTCACTCCACTTCCCTTCACTCTCGTCCGTCATCCTAGCTCACCTCCGACGATCTCTGGCCTTCTCCAGCATGGAGGGCAGTGGATCTGACTCCGACCAGTTCGAATCCATCGACTGGGGGGGGTCGTCCCCTGCGGATTGAAGGAGGCAATGGCGGTCGTCATTGCACTCCGCCGCTCCCGCGAGGACAGCGCCCGGCCGGCGGTAGGATCTGTCCGCCGCGACTCCATAGCGTCCACTCAACGGGCGCTCGGTTCCTCTGGGGCGGGATCATTGAGGTCCCGTCGGGCAGACTTCGAGTCCCACCGGGAACGGACCGCCTAAAATGACGTGGATGTCGCCTAGGGGGGGGGGGTGAATAGGCGCTTTAAAACAATTATGGTTTATGCTTGAACAAATGCGGAGTAAAAATAACGTTTAATTTGTCAAGCACAAAACCTAAAACAACTAGGCTCACCTATGTGCACCAACAACTTATGCTAAACAAGATAAACAACTAAGTGATAGCAAGATATATACCATGAAACAATACGACTATCACAAAGTAAAGTGCATAAGTAAAGGGCTCGGGTAAGAGATAACCGAGGCACACGGAGATGACAATGTATCCCGAAGTTCACATCCTTGTGGATGCTAATCTCCGTTTGGAGCTGTGATTCCACTAAGGGACCCTTGAGGGCGGTCACCGAACCAGTACACTTTGGCAACCCTTGGGGGCGGTCACCGGTACCCATACAAATTGTTCAGGGCAATCTCCACAACCTAATTGGAGACCCCAACGCTTTCCCGGAGCTTTACACCACAATGATTGAGCTTCGAGACACCACCAACCGTCTAGGGTGCCAAGACACCCAAGAGTAATAACTTCTCAAACTTCACTTCCACGTATCACCGTGGAGAACTCAAACTGCACCAAATTCAATGGCAAGGACACACGGAGTGCCCAAGCCCTTCTCTCCCAAATCCCACCACAACAACTAATGATATCCCATTGTTACATTCTAGCCAAAGATGAAGCCTTCTCAGGGCATGTGGTCTGTGAGCCGTCGGATTGGTTGTCCAAACGAGTTCTGGTCGTTCGATCTTCTGATGGATTGATCCTGGCCGTCTCAACTTTGATGTGACTAGCAATGAATAGTGCGTGAAGTTTTACCCCTGTTCTACCACCCTCATTCTCTATTACAGGCGGGGTCCAGGCGGGATAGGCCATACCCGTCAGTGACTCTGAAGCCCTGCGCAAGCGGTGCATGTCCATATGCGCGCGGGGGTCGTGCCACCGCCGGTAAAATTAGGTGGCCGCCGAGGGTAACCCCGTCATTCCATGTTATTGCCCTTGCGTGGCGTTCCGTGGATGGCTCGGCTCTGTCTAAGAGAGAGGAGGGCGCCCGATTGGATGCGAACCCTAGCCTCCATCCACTCCCTTCGCTCTTGCAGCCGTCGCCTCCCCATCCTCTCCCGCCGCCGAGCTCGCTGCCGCCGCCGCTCGCCCTCGCGCCCCCCCCTCCTCACCTGGACACAACGACCGTGAGAGGTAGCGCGAGGACTGGGCGCTGCCGTACGAGGGGCGCGCCGGCGGCCATGCGTGCCATTGCCGTCACCACCGACGTCGGGAAAAAAGCCACGGCCGCGCATAGCCATCGCCGGGAGGAGCGTCGGCCGTCCACGTCGCCGTTGCCGTCGTCCTCGCCCCGACAGATCGTCTCCTCCTCGGGTGAGCGCTTCCCCTGCGATGCCATCCTCCTCATCTGCATCTACCGCTTGATCTGCACCTTTGCGGCCCCAGCGCGCCGTCGTCCGGCCCCTGCCCCACCGCGCCGCCAGGCAACCGCTGCGCCGTCGCGGCCCCGCCCGGCCAGTACGAACTCTCGTCGTGCCAGTCCTGCATCCGTCTGCTTGCACGCCTTCCCTTCGCCGACGCACCTCTGCCTCGTCGTGGACGGTGGATGCCGAGGTCGGAGGAGGGAGTAACCTCTGCCTCGCCATGGCGATCTCGTCGTTGTTGCCGCAGAGGACCTCCACCGAGGACCAGCTTACTTCCGCCTGCCGCGAGAACCCTTCTTTCTCCCCCCCAACTGGTGGTTCCTCCATGATTTCTAAACAGCCAGTGGTTGAACTTTCATCTGCCTACCTCTGTTTTTCTGAAACTGAAAATAGATAGCGAGTAGTTCATCTTCACAGTAAGTTGTGTTTTAATGTGTATATTTTCCGCAGGAAAAAAATGAAAGCATGTCTCCATGATCATCTCTGCATGGAGCTTTCCCCTACTGCCGCACTGGTCTTGCTCCAGTTCGTGGCTGGGAACTCCATGGTTAGTTCCAGCTCTTTTGTGTGTTGTTGGGGATTTCTTCTCATTTAGTATTCCTCTTGCAATGTTGCTTTACACTTGTTCGATGCAGTGCCGACTTGCGTGAGCAGGAACATGAGTACACGACAACATCTCAGGAAGAACATAGAAGTAAAGCAGCTGTAGTCTCTCTCTTAATATGTTTTTTTTGTTCAGATGCTGAATAACATGAGCGTATGCATTTGTGAGCTAGTGCTGTTGCAATGTTTCTTACAGCTGAAAACTTTTATTTTTTGAGGTTTCTTTTGTGGTAGCACTGGCGAAAATTATATGTATCTTCATGATAACTGAAGCCATCTTGAGGTGCACCTGGAGCAAAAAAAAAAAAGGATTGTTTTTGGATAAGTCCAGTATGGAAGTTCGTTGTTCATCCATCTCCAATGCATGAATGCGCTTCAGTTATAGGAGAGCATCCCTTCTATATTCTATGCCAATGTTTGGTTTCATGTCAAAGAGCAATTTACAGAGTTTGCATTCCACAATATGTTGCCCTACTGTTGCCATACATACACCTATATGGTTATAAATCCTCTATGATTACCCAGCGCCATGGTTTACCATGCTTCTATGTGGTCCCTTAAAGTCAAAACCCTCAAAGAATTTAGATACAAGGTGCACACAATTCTTGTTTGCCGGTTGAGTATTTTACCATGTTTATCTTGTCCGTGTTTCTCTTTGATCCTTAAAAGTTGCTTCTGTTGGTCCGCTGCTGGTGGTCCTTTATATGGTTTCAACATTTATTTCTTACTCTTTGTTGCTGAGGAAACCATTAGCTGTTCTTTGGATTCATTGCCTGTCAGCTGAGCTATGACTTCCATAAGTTAGCATCATTTATTTTCAGTATTTTGCTATTAGTAACTTCAATAACATTGTAAACCTATGTTGTTTGTACAGGGGGCAACACCTGACCAGTGATGCTGAGGTGGAAGTAGCCATGATTGCTGGTATTGACAGTTATAATAGATTCTCTGATCTGATCTATAAACGAGCTAATGCAATGTTGCTGGCAGGTGCTAGAGGCCACATATTGGGCAGGAGCTTTTGTATGGCGTGCAAGTGCTAGAGGCCACATAATTCTGGCAGGTGCTCACTTCACCTTAGGACAGCCCACTCCAAGAAGAAACTAAAACAGAGGTGAGACCCTCAACATCATGCCGATAAAGTTACTTGCTTCACATATACATGGTCCTTCACTCTCACTGATAATGCACCTTCACTTCCTTTTACCTGCCTATCTAATCACAAATATGCGAAACCTATTGCCTTACCAAACTTTGGAGATTCATGTTCTGAGGTACATAATTGACTATATTGGCAAGTTACATCTTTTTTGCGGGTAGGCAAGTTAAATCTTAATTCTACAGTTTTGAACAACCTTGCATTTTTTTAAATCAATGGAGAAGACCGGTTCTCTCCAAGTGCACATAGTCATCTTTCCTGCAAAGGAATCCATATGAACCACTAAAGCTACATATATGAAAATGAATTTCCTATTATATGCTTCAACCGTCTGAGCAAAGCCAATCTGTTGTTGGACTGGGTCACATACATTTTGTGCAACGTGCTTCCATACTCATGTTGTATTTTAGGTGCTTTATGCCTCAATTTCGTTCATACCATGAAACTGGACTTTGTCGGATGTGGTTGCTTATTTTTTTTCAGTTGTAGTGGTGGTTGCACAATAATTCATTCATTGTGTGAGAAGGTGAAGGATTAGGTTTTTCTGTGTTGGGATAGAGCAGGATGATCCAAGATCCATTGCATAGTTGTTTTCTTACATGCTTTTTTTCTTTCATCTTCCAATAGAACAATTCTTTGTTATTACTGGATGATTTTATTTTGCAGTACACTGATTTATCTTCTCTGTAGTAGGTCTATGTGGAATTCCCTACAGAATTCACCTACACATCTCAGTGGAAGAACCTGTCGGCTCGACCCAAGAGTTGCAGGTGCAGAGGCGCGTGCAAGGAGCTCTCGTTGCAGGCGATTGACGCGCCGCTCTCCCGTCGTTCCTTCTTCCCCAGGAGGGACACAACCTGTTACTCAAGACCCTTCTCTTCGCTCCTTGCAGAGGTACGTCCACCTTCTCCTTCCCGGTTTATCTTGCCCAGTCGTGCTCTTGCAATTAGTAGCAGAATTTTATCATGTAGTCAGTCTACATGCCGGACGTGCTTATGTTCTGCTCTCTTTTATTAACAATAAATTATATATGATGTTGTTTAAGTTTCTATCTGCTTCCATTTGTATATTTGTACAACCCATGCTTTAATTTCTTTTTTTTCCTTCCGCTTGTAGTGGTGTAAGCTATGGCTTTTAAGGATGCCCTGAGATGGCATGTATCGCTGATGAGGCGAGCTACCGGTGTGAGTTTCAGGAAGAGATGAGAAAACAAGTGAGTTTGATTGGTAAGTTCGCAAGGAAAAAATGTGGGTTGCGGTGTTTGCGCCTATGAATTTTCTTATTATTATGCCCAGAAAGGCATGTTCGTGGAAGAGTTAACATGTTCGGAATTTTACAGAGCGAGACAAATGAATTTACTAATCCAGTATCAAACCTGAGATTTGCAAGTTGCAACAATGATGTTATTAGCAGGACTAAATATAGTTCAAGATCAAGTTGTAGGTTCTCTTACCGATTCTATTATTTCCTTTGAAAAAGTGCTCCCCTCTAATAGTTGGCACAACTTGTATGTCTTACTGACACACCAGGTCAGTGGTATATCTCTACAATTTATTGTCACTGAATTTCATGCTACATCCCTATTATTAGTTTTCATGATGTACCAAGAACCTAAGATCAAGGATTGTTGTGATCCAAGGCTCAACATAGAGGGGATTCTGATTTAGTGACATTGTTATCCATCAACCACATCATTTAAGTGAAGCTTGCGGAAAAAAAAATTGACCGTACGAATAATCACTTGAAATTGGTATATCAAAAGGATGCAAAACAATTTACATGTCTTCCCAAAGACTTTGACAACAACTTTACAGAGGGGATTCTGATTCAGTGACACCTTTGCTGCACCATTGACTATAATCAGAGTCTAATTGCATTGTTGCTTCACGGTGCTTTCCATCAAGATATTTGGTATATGCTCATCATGTGCAATTTGATTGTTAGCTAATTACCCAATTGTGTTTTCTTCGGTGTTGTCCAGCGACGGACGAGCTTCTAATGATCCTGTTGCTAGGAGAGAAAAAAAACTCGCACAAATATGAGCCAGGTAACCATGATCTGCTGGTGGCAAATTTGATATTTTTAGTCCCGCTTGGGAATATTTCTTCTCACATGTTCCTTATCCCTTTGTACTGAAGAACATGCATTATTGAATCCAATAGCTATAAAATTACATATTTATCTACAATGAAGGTGGACATGATAGAACAAACTATGTGTTGATTGTTATTCTTTATTGCAATTTATAAATTATAATTTCCGTATCCAGGTTTTTCTTAGAGCAATGGTCTTATGATTCTGTTTGTATCTAATGCCATTTTCTATGTTTTTCTTACTTATTTTCAGGACAAATCCCACCATACTTTGCTCTAATTGAAGTTATCATAAGAGTAAGTAATCAACACTTGTTCTTCTGTTTTCTAATTCTATTGACAAAGCTCAAAATTTGCAGTGTAAGATCAAACTTCTGCTCGCGAAATACTGAACGTGCACTAAAAAGTATTTGGATACTCATGAGGGCAGAATCCTGTGAATTTCTTTTGAATCGGTCGCTCAATTAGGAATTATAACATACATGATAGACATTTTATTTTGTAACACCCGTGATGAGGAAACATGTGGTGCATAAATTCTATTCGTAAGTTCTCAGGTCATAAATTATATTCTTGTTGTCCATTAAACACACTGGTATATGATTCTCCATCAGCAGATCCTTGCAGCGCAACACGCAGGGTGAGCCAGATGGCAAGGCGTTCAAACAAAGCCATCTTTTTTATCTAGTCTACTCTATAATGTACTCCTATCACTATATGACATAGAAGAACCATATCTGTTATCCTGGACTGTCACTATGGCTTGCTTTTGGTGTATCAGTGTATCTTTGACTTGGTACTATAATACCATTTTCTATGAGATGCATGTATTCTGCTTGCTCCTACCTCTTTCATCACGAAATATCAAATGTTGGATCAGTCTGAGACAGGTAGCACCCCAAAGTAGTATTGCTTTCTTGTGGCTATGGCACAGATGCATAATTTTAGATATGTGTGCTGCAACATAGGGTTGGACAAGTCAAACTTCCTATATTGGACACAATTATGTTGTCTGTAAAAGCAATTTCATGCTTTCATGCATTAAAATGATCCATTCTCGGCAGCTATTCTCGCAACAATATGTACTTTGTTTACATGCTCGTGCTATGAGTTGAGCCAGGCACCACGTGCCAATGCGCATTTTAGATTGATAAACACAACTTGATTATGCTATTTTCTATATTTGCAATGCTCCAATGACTGTATGACCTGGTTGGATATAAGTATACCTGGCAGCATCGCTGTCGGGTGCGGTAAGCCGCACTTCCTACCTAGTGGAGGAAAATGAGAGGAAGAACGAAGAAGAACACGAAGAACTCCAAGATCTAGATCCAAGGGGTTCCCCTCACATAGACGAGAAAGTGAGTGGTGGAAATGTGGATCTAGATCTCCTCTCTCTTTTTCCTCAAGAACTAGCAAGAATCATTTGAGGGATTGAGAGTTAGCAAGCTCGAAGAAGGTCAACAATGGGGGAAGAACACTAGCTCAAAAGGATAAGAACCATTGGGGAAGAAGACTCCTTTTATAGGCCTCCCCAAATCCAACAGTTATGCCCATAGCCCGCACACAAGCGATACTACCGCTCTGGAGAGTGGTACTACCGCTCGGACGGTATAAACCACAAAGCAGAGCAATGGCAAGGAGCCACAAGACGGTAGTGCTGCTGGAGCGGTACTGCCGCTCGCCCTAGCGGTACTACCGCTTACAAGCGGAAGTGGAGCGGTAGTGGGCGGGCAGTACTACCGCTTATAAGCGGCACTACCGCTCGCACTACCGTTCAACTTCCGCGGAACCCGACATGAAAAGTCGAGACCCCAAAAGTAGTGGTATTACGCGCGATACTGGACATCGTTACTACCGCTTATAAGCGGTACTACTGCTGCTGTCACACCCTGTGTTTTGCTTCTCCTGACTAAGTTAACATAATTCAAAAATTAGGGCCAATTAAAACCTTTTGTGTGCATATGAATGCTTGACTTGTGTGTTATTTGCTCGCTTGTTTGACTGTGCCATGAACCATCATATGTCTCCTACACTCCAAACTCATCTCCCTGACCCAAGAACCTTTCCCAATGATCATGCCATGTGTATAGGACATAAAACAATTTTTATAAAATATTCCTTTGGCCAAAAAGGATTTATTCAAATTAGGTTTTCCAAAACCCCTGAATTGAGGTTTGTACTACAAGTCCTCAAATTGGGTGGATTGCTTTGCCCCAAAGGTTTTATTTGGAACCCACAATATATAATACTTCCCAAAACCACTAAATATTAATTTTAAATATTATTTTCCTATTTTATTTAAAGGCCTTTTCTTAAGGCCAGAAATGGTCTTTCATAGAGAGAAATTATTTAAATGATTTCAAAATATTTAAGAAAATTTAGGGAAACTCAGTGGACATATATTTTCCATATATATGAGTTTCAACACATGGTCATGTTCAAAATATTTGACAAAATCCTCCAAAACCATTTCTGCCTATTTCCTATATTTGAAATATTTCCATAAGAAATATTCTCAAATAAATCCAGGAAAATTCCAGCAAGTCACATATGCCATATGTGATGATATTGCCAAGTTTCATTACAATCAAAATAGTTTTGCTTCACCAAAATAATCCAAAATCCTCTATGTCCAGAATCAAATTTGAGCAACTTTACATTATCAAGTTTCTCCAATTGATCCCAAACTTTGTGGTCATGCTCTAAACCCCAAATAATGCCACCACACCAAGTGGTGCATCAAGGAGAATAGTTTTGCATGTCTAGATCTACAGAAACCTGATTCTGTTGATTTCTAGGGTTTATAAAGTTTGCATTAGCAACTTTCCTCAATTGAGCTCAAACTTGGTGAACAACCCTATTTTTACCCACCATTTGATCCTGTTAAATCTCATGGCAAGTAGACTCCATCTACTAGCCCTAACACAGCACAAACACCTTCTGGTGCATTATTGGGATCAATTACTGAGGCACCCCAGGTGCCCTCCTTGAGCCCAAATTTTTACCACAGCTCCATCATACATCTCCCCCACTCCAGTAACAAACCCAGCTCCAGCTCCATGATTGAGGGGGGGGGGGGGGTAAAACCCCAAGATTCCCTCTTTTGGACAACATTGGCATGACTCTCTTCCTCTCTCCTATTATTCCATGCATGCAACTGCCCCCAAGTTTGACCACAACACCTCTGGCATGCCAATGCATCATTACACGTCCAAAGATGGCATGCTCATGTGGAAAATATGAGCATCTCATCAAAAACTAGATTATGGCAGTAAATGTAGCTTTGTACTACAAGTACCTTGCCCTTTTATCTCCCCGATCTGAAACTTGGTGGACATATAGTCCTTCCATACCTATGACCACTGGACAAGGTCTTGTCCCATATACCCTCCAGTAAAAATCCCTCATCTGGACCCCAAGATTGTTGCTGCAAACTTACCCCCTGTGAAAACCCCATCTACCAAGCTCCATTTACCTTGAAAGTGAACCAGTGCACTCTAGCACGCATGCCTTGCATGCCAGACATCATTGGCCGACCAAAATGATGCTCTAGACACCAAGTGGAGTGGTGACCACGCTCTTGACCTGCAAAAGTGGTGCCCTGCTGACAAAGCTTGTCGGTTGGCTCTCGTCCGGCCTCGACAGGATGCCCCCGCACGCCTTGGATCCCCTCTCAGTCTCCCACGCCCATCCTTGACGCCATAATGCCTCCAAGGCAGCTCTGACGCGTGTGCTCGCCGCGCCCGAAGAGCGTCCGAGGCGCTCCCGCGCTTCCCCTCGTCGCCCCTGTTTAAAGGCCTCTCCCCGAGCGCCCTGGTGCCCCTAGTCCACCTCTCCCCCCTCTCAGCTACCTCCCATGCTTCCCTATTCGACCTCCCGCGCCCTGCATCAACCCCCATGATCGAAGACCCTCCGCCGGCCGTAGCTCTAATTCGAGCCTCTCGGTCTCTCCCTTCCCCTCTGAGCCCCATCGGAGCACCCCTGCATCCCCACGGTCTGCTCCCGCTCTTCATGCCCTCCTCCCCGTGGCCGAGACGCCGTGTCCATCGCCGCCGTCGGCGCCCTCCGCCACGGCCGACGATGCGCCTGGCCTCGACCTCCCCCGGGGTCAAGGGCCTCCCAGGCGGGTGCGGCAGGCCGCCCCGAGGCCACCGGTGGCCGGAGCACCGCCGGGGGTGGCCGGAGCTACCGGGACGAGTGCCGGCTCTGCCCTGTCCCTCCTCCTCTGCCTCTCCCAGCTCGAGCGGGAGGTGGGGGACGTACCCGACAGGCGGGCCCCGCGTGTCGGCGACTGGCCGGCCGCCCCCCCGTTTAAGTGGCCGCGCCTCCCGCGGGAAGGCGTTTCCCCGAGGCGGAAACGACTTCCATGCAGTACGCCTTCGGCGTGGCTGCTGCGCGCGCCCGACCGAGCCACTGGGCCGACCCAACTTCTTATCCAGCGCCCTGGGCGCGTTATAGCCCATTCGGTATAATCTTTTTTTTTCATTTTCATTTCTTCAGAGACAAAACAATTCATATTAAATTCATATGAACTGCAAATTTGATGATTCAAGTTTCTACAGATTCCTAAAATCTTGACCTATCCAAATATGTGCATTGCACAATTTTTCCATATAGCATATTCTGCTCCACCAATATTTTATTTATATCTTGTATTATGAAACCACTTTGCAAAATCCCTAGAGAGCTCAAATCAACTCCAAAAGGAGTGATTCAAATTCCTAGATGACTATAAAACCATGACCCATTTGTCTAGCCATGGTGAACATTTTTACCATGCACCTATTGTGTTGGATCTAATAAATGACCCATTTTTCATTTATTTCGTCTTAGGAAAATCATAGGGAATTCATGCCAACTCCAAATCCAGTGAAACCACTTTCTAAAATCTTCTAAAATCATGCATTAATTGTTGGGTGCATCCACCCATTTTTATAGACATAATTTCTGTAGACTTCCTATAGGATCACCAATTCCCCTATTTCCACCATTCAAAAATCCCCCTTGATCCACATCCAATGAAACCTCCTTGGTTGTTTTTCTTATGACCAGAGATACCCTAGAAAAATAAGACTCCTATTTATAGAGCACTTTTATTGTCTGCTTGCTGTGTTGCTTATTGCGGTTGTTTCCGGCGATAGTTGACAAAGTAGACGGAGTGCTCGGAGTTGGACGAGAAGCGTGTGAAGACCTCAAAGACTTTGTTGAGCCAGGCAAGCAGCCCTTTAACCATGTTTAAGAAACCACTTTATTGCATGGCATATAGCACTTCATTTTGTTATGATAATCATGATGATGTGGTGGCCACTTTGGTGGATGCCTCTATTACTTCTTCGTTGATACTTGCATCATGCATGACCCTACCTTCCTATGAGGGTTATGCGGGTGGGAAGTAGATAGGATGCTTAAGTAGTTGCTACGCAAAATGGGACGGGAATATGCATGGTGTTGGAAACAAATGCTTTCAAAGACTTTTCGAAAACCCTGTCGGGTGCCACTAATGCCCGAGGGAGATGATGTTGGGCTAGGTAACCACTTGAGAAAGAAGTGGTGTACCGAGGCAAGTTGTGTGTGTGTTTTTCGAAAACGGATTAGATTTAAGATTTGCTGATCGTCCCAACCTTACATGTACGACCACGCTACCCCTATATGGGACGGGGCTTTGTTGACTACCTTGGTCGATGCTAGCAGAGAGCCCGCATTACTAGTGGTGAAAGAGCCAGAGTTACTCTTTCGATACGGGGTCGTGCCAGGTAGGGCGCCATGGGCTGTTTTTACAGACACCGGGCACACCGTTGTGTCCCTTCATGGATGGTACTATGTTGAGCAAGGCTCGTGTTTGTACACCATGAAGACGTGGGCCAACGAGTGAACTCTTTGTTTAGTGTCGCCAAGGGAAAGGCATTGTTCGGGTGCTTACCTCGGATATGTGACATATCGCGAGTCGTGGCTTGACATGGAAGTTCCCCGAGTCTTGTGGGTAAAGTGTGCAACCTCTGCAGAGTGTAAAACTATTCGAATAGCCGTGTCCACGATCAAGGACAGTTGGGTGGTCCTGCTTAAACTATGTCCAGGATGTTTTCACCAACTTGGCGTGTGTGTGAGAAATATGGAATACTCGAGACAAGTCAGAGGATTTGACATGATGAATGAACATGAGATGTTCAGACCTTGATTATATTGATATCTGCAACCTGTTCGTACGGATACTTGTATCCTCATGATGCATGCTACTTCAAGTTATTTTGATCATGTCATTGCACTCAAAATTAGCTTTTTGCAAAACTTACCTACTTAGTGCTATATCATGCTTTGTTATACCTTGTTCCAAAACATGGGTTGCTTGCGAGTACATTCAAAGTACTCATTGGCTTGCCACTGGTTATTTTATTGGCCAGGCATGAGAGAACAGGATACGATGAAGAGTACCTCAGTGACGAACATGCGAGCTGGGACGCTTCCCAGTCAGAATGCCTGTAGGGTTAAGGCAGATGGCATGGGTTCATGCTATCATTGAAGATTTCCGCTGCGAATTTATGAAGACTTGGTCATGAAGGCCATATTTGAGTACAAACGGTACGTAATGGATGTAAGACTCTTGTTATTCAGTTTCTGTATGTTAAGTGAGCATTAATCTCTGGGATCACTGTGCACGTACATTCGGTGATCACGACTTATGAGTCGGGGTCCCCACAGCTGCCCAGACCAGTACTACCACCTGAGCACTGGAAATCTGTCCTGCGAAAGAAACTGCCATAACTTTTGCGTACGAGCTCCGAATTGAGCAAACTCAAACTTGTTGGATAGAGGACGTAGAAAAATGCCAATGCTATAGAGATGTGAAACCTCTATGAATGAAGAACCAACAAAAACTTCAACATCGAAAACGTCATAGAAGATGCGTATGAACTCCGTTTTCGATGAGCTTGAGCTTGTCATGAAGATGACCATAAGCTCCAAAATTGACATAGCGAAAAGCCAAACAAGAACCAAGAAAGATGATGATGCCAAGAATGCAATGGTTTGAGCTCTCAACAAATGATACGATCAAGTTACTCACTTGAGAGCTCCCCTTGATAGTACGACAATCGATCCTATAACCCGGTCTCCCAACTAACATCGTGAGACCGGTAAAATAGGAAACCTACCAAGGACAAACCTTTGCCTTGCGCATAGTCCACTTGAGCTAGATGATGACGATCTTGTCCTCCTCAAGATGGACCACCTTTCTTGATTGCGCCGGCTCGATGAAGACTAGTATATTGCTCCCCCATACTCCACTATGGGTGAGCCTATATTCGGCACATCTTCACATGTCTATTATCATCATAATGGACGACAAGCTTCAAGCATGTGATCTCTCCGTGATGCTTCACTTGAACTTGCACACTGCAACCTTGATGACGATCACCACTTGATGTCATCCTCCATTGAAAGCACAACTTCTCCCTAGGTGGTTTTGGTAATTAAGAACAACATATGTTTCATTGAACTAATGTTTCCATCAAGTATATTTCAGGAAAGTTCAATGAATGGATTGGCAAAAGGATTGTGAGGAGTTCCCCAAATGCAAGGAATATGATTGGCAAATCATCAAGCTTGAAGACTCTATATTTTACTTTATGTGAGAAATCACTTTGAGTCCATAGGAAAGCCAATACTATTAAAAGGGGATGAGGTAACCTTGGTGAATGAATTGCTCAAAATTCTCAAGTGTTAGCCACCAAAAGCACCCATCACTTCTCCCACAATATTCTGTCTAAACCCTACCACTCAAATTCGGTGTCACCAACTTTGCTATATCGGCCCTACCGAGTTTCACCCTAGACAGATCCTAAGCCAAACCCTAAGGTCACGGTACCACCAAGTATCCATTTCGGTGCAACCGAAACCAGTGACCAACTTGCTGGTATCCCATTTTCAAGAATCAGAATTTCCGAGTTTTGGAAATCGGTCCTACCGAGATTTGGTAACTGCCTAGGCCACCCATATCGGTACCACAAAGACTTATATATCGGTCTCACCGAAAAGCCGAAAGTTGCCACATTTTGCACTAGCCGGTCCAACCGAGTTTTTGGACCGGTGTCACCGAGTTGGGCAATAATGTTGTAACGGTTGGATTTTTGGAGATGCCTATATATACCCCACCACCACCTCTCACTAGTAGAGGAAGCACTCAGAACATACCTACACTTGTCATATCCATTTTTTTGAGAGAGAGCCACCCGCTCATGTGTTGAGATCAAGATTTTCCACTCCAACCATATGGATCTTGATTTCTAGCCTCCCCAAGTTGCTTTCCACCCAATCAACCTATTCTACCAAGCCAAATCTGTGAGAGAGTGATTGTGTGTTGAGGAGTCTATCATTTGAAGCACAAGAGCAAGGAGTTCATCATCGTTACCACATCTATTACCTTTTGGAGGGTGGTGCCTCCTAGATTGGTTAGGTGTCACTTGGGAGACTCCTACTTTGTGTTGTGGAGTTGAACCAAGAAGTTTGTAAGGGCTAGGAGATCGCCTACTTCGTTAAGATCTACCCCGAGTTAGGCTAGTCCTCAGTGGGCGTAGGCCATCATGGAATAGACAAGGTTGCTACTTCGTGGACCCCTTGTGGGTGGAGCCCTCCGTGGACTCTCGCGATCGTTACCCTCCGTGGGTTGAAGTCTCCATAAACGTGGACGTACGATAGCACCACCTATCGGAACCACGGGAAAAATCTTCGTGTCATCAATTGCGTTTGATCCTCCTCTCCCTACCTTTACTTTCATGTGCATGTATTTACTTTTCGCTGCTATACTCTTAGACATGCATGTGTAGGGTGTACTTGACTTGGTACAATTGCTAAAATCTGCCAACACTAAAATTGGGAAAATGTAGGATTTTTATTTGGTCAAGTAGTCTAATCACCCCCCTCTAGACATACTTTGGATCCTACAAGTGGTATCAGAGCTTTGGTCTCCATTGCATTGGTTTCACAACCTAGGAGAGTGTGGCGTCTAGTGAGGGAAGTTATCATCATAGAGGTCCATATTTTGATGGTACAAACTTTGCTAGTTGGAAGCATAAAATGAAAATGCATATTCTTGGTCATAACCCCGCCGTTTGGGCTGTTGTTCGTGTTGGATTGCAAGGTGAATTCTTTGGTGATGGAAAGGAACCGGATCATGAAGCGATCGTGAAGAATTGAAGATGTTGCAATACAACGCTCAAGCATGCGACATTTTCAACTGCCTATGCCCCGAAGAATTCAACAAGATAAGCCGTCTTGAGAATGCAAAGGAAATTTGGGATACTTTGATTGATATGCACGAAGGTACCGAATCCGTTAGGGAATCTAAGTTGGATGTGTTACAAAGTCAGTTTGACAAGTTCAAGATAAAGGATGGTGAAGGAGTCGCAGAAATGTACTCTAGGCTTGCTCTCATCACAAATGAGATTGATGGCTTAGAAAGTGAAGAGATGACCGACAAATTCATCATCAAGAAGATCCTTAGAGCCTTGGATGGAAACGACACCGTGTGCACATTGATCCAAATGATGCCCAATTACAATGATCTCAAGCCCACGGAAGTCATTGGAAGGATTGTTGCTCATGAGATGTCACTCAAAGATAAAGAAGAGCTCCACACCAAGTCAAGCGGTGCATACAAAGCTACAAGTGACACCCCCGCTACCTCAAATGACAACCTTGTTACCAATGAAGAGATAAGTCTCATGGTCAAGAAATTCAACAAGTTCTACAAGAATAGAGGCAAAGAGAGAAGCTCCAATTCAACATATGATGAGAAGCGTTCCTCTAGTCGTGACCGGAATTGTTACAATTGTGGAAGGCCCGGACACTACTCAAATGAGTGCACGCCCCCCCCCCCCCCATAAAAGAAAAGAAGAGTCACCTAGAAGACGAAGCTCAAGAGATGAATCACCTCGAAGAGAGAGAAGGAGTAGAGAAGATCGCTATGAACAAAGTCCCTCCCGGAGAAGCAAGGACTCGGAGAAGAAGGACAAGTACACCATGAGCTACACAAGAAGAAGACATCAAGCTCATGTTGGTGAATGGGTTTCCGGTTCCGATTCCGACAACCAATCCGAGAGAAGCTACCACTCCGACTCCGACTATAGTGAAGATGAAGGTGTTGCCGGATTAGCACTCGTAACCTCCAACTCCTATGACATATTTGATTCACCAAATGAAGGAAGTGGAAGTTTCTTAATGGCTAAAGGCCCAAAGGTATCACCCCCAAATACTTTGACTTTGATAGTGATGAGGATGACTTGTTAGGAGAAGATGATTTACTCTTTGATATGACTAGTAATGTGAGCCAAAATGAACTTGATAATAATCATGCTAGTCAAGAACAATCATTTGATGATGATAAGAAGGAGATTGAACATTTAACTAGAGAACTAAACATTCTCAAGTTAGCTCATGAATCTACTCAAGAAGATCATAGAGAGCTCTTAAGAACTCATGAGAAGCTACGCTTCGAGAAGCTAAATTTAGAGCAAGAACATGAGTTTCTTAAAGCTATCAATGACGATCTTCAAAAGAAGAGTTCTTCTTATCTTGCCAAACGATTACTCTTGTCTACATTTGTTCCACAAGTTAAATCTAAGCAAACTAGTAACAAAGGCAAGAAAGGTTCTTCATCTAGTGGCAACAACACTAATGCTAAATCAAATGATGTTGCTTCTAGTAGTTCTCTTAATTCCACTAATGATTCTCTTAGCCAAGTTACACTTGAGCAAGAAAATGATTTATTGAAAGGAATTATAGAGAAAGGTGTCTACAAAATTCTTGCCGGAAGTAAGCAATTTTAGGAGATTGTGCGCAAGCACGGAGGACACCGGAAGAACCAAGGCATTGGCTACTTCAACGCCAATGGAGTTGAATGGGAAGAAGGTCAATACCCCAAACCGAAGTTTGTTCCTCAAAAGGAGAAGTATGAACCTACTCTCCCCAAGGGAACAAAGGCTCAAGATGACCTTCCACCACAAGACCACAAGCTCAAGGGCAAGGACAAGCTTCAAGAGGAGATTGACACATTTGAAGGTGAACCCCTAGCCATGGTCAAGTGGGTTCCCAAGGCTACTACAAGCTCTACTTCAACAAGTGATACTTCAACTCCAGGGATCCCCATCAAGTTGATGTGGGTCCCAAAGAAGAAGAACTAGAGAAGTTCTTGAGGGGTGACTCCGCCAACAAAATTCACTCACATTCATTTTTGGCAAGGACTATTTGCAATCAACTCCAACCTTATGCAATAGTTCAAGGACCCACACATTCCCTCAAAGGTAAGTAAGGGACAAGGTAATTAATGTATCAATGGACATCATCATATTTGTGTTGTACTCCATGCCCATAGATATCCTTGTATTTGTTCCTTGTGTGGGACTAACCCATGTAGTTGAGAAGAGTACGAAACAACAAGGATTGCTCCCAACTCAAGATGATCTTCATCAACTACGAGCATCCACCACTACATCACCTACATGAAGTCTTCAACGACAAAACCCAAGGTTAGTTTATCCCTCTTAGGGGAGATGTCACATCAAGGGGGAGCTTTACTCTAAGTCTTGAGTTAAAGCATCTCTTAAGATGTGAACACATTAAATGCTTTATGTAAAAGTGGTAACCCCACTTGTGCTTAAACGATGAGTACGACCTATGATCAAGTATTCTTACTTGGCTCCTAAGTCAATATACTCATATATAGATGACTTCGTCATCGCCAAAGTGCTTGGTAGATACTAGAGTGGTTTTCCATGTTTGTCATACTTCATTTGACATCTTATTGTGTGAGCATGTTGGTATGCATATCTTTTCTCATTCGAGGATATCCAATTGTTGTTATTTGGATTTCATTTTCTTTGGACAATTGGGTATACAAGAATGCCTAAGTACCTCCCTCTAGCTATCTATGCTTTCTAGTCTCTAATTCTATTCATGCTTCATCACAAAATTTGAGCAAGCACTTTTCGGACCCTCTGTGTGAGGAGCACTCGGAGTTCCGTTTTGACAAGAGCTAGCTTCCAAAACCTCCCATGTGCCACTCGACGTAACCAACCCACAAAACTCGGTTCCACCGAACCAAAAGGGTTGATCTGGTTTTTGCCCTCGGTACCACCGATTTCAAAATCTAGGTCTCACCGAGTTTCACTGTCACCTGACAGTTAAGAAACTCGGTGGCACCGAAATTTTTGAATCGGTGTCACCGACAGTAGGGGGATATATATATATCCAACGGACCTGGCTTTTGAAATTCAATCTTCAATCATTGACCCCCACAACCCCTTGCTGCTGTGCTCGAGTCTCCGGACATCGCACTTCATCTCCCATGCGCCCCCGCCACAGGAGTCCCTCGCCGTCGATGGAAATCCTCCCCGCCGTCGCTGCCGTAGGAGGTCTTCATCACACCAGGGTAAAGATCTCACCCCTTTTGTGCTCCTATTTTTGATTCTTGTGCATTAGTTTTTTCCTATACTCATGCCACGGTTTGCACTATCTCCATACAAAAGAAAAATCCATTAGAATAGACGAACGAGAAAACCTAGGTTTAGGGTTCCACCAACCGTGTTTTGGTATCACCGAGTGAAACAAATCGGTCCTACCGATTCGGATCTTTGGCTCTGAGAACATTCTCGGTGAGACCGAGTCATCCTTTTCGGTAGGTGACCAAGTCTCTGTAAAAGAGAGAGTCAGTCTCGGTAGCTCCGAAGATTAAATCTCGATGGAACCAAAACCCATTTGACAGAATTCTAAAACTATGTTTTCAAGTTCAAATTTGTAAAAACTTCTGTGTTTTGTGATGCTTATCCCCTCCACTCCTCTCTATATCTTTTCACAGGGTCAGTTTGACAGCATGTCTGGTTCAGAGGACAGTGACAATGATTTCAGGGAAGCAAGTGTTGACTTGGATGCTCTGACTAGCCCAGAAGCTAGTTCTTCATCTTCAGAGGACCCAGGCACCCCCAGTTCTCATGGATTGCCCAAGGCATCCACTTCTGCCAAAAGGCCAATCAGGAAGGAATATGCCAGTTCTGAAGCTATGAGAGCACCTGAGAGTGCTAGGGCAGGTATGACTCTCACGCTTGAGTCACCTAGGACTTCAAAGTCCATGCCCAAGAAGGCAGGTCAGAAGAGAGTCAGGAATAGAGTTGTGCATGTAGTTGACAGACCTACATCCATGTATGAAGACCCTGCTGAGCATGAGGAGGAAGAGGAGGAAGAACCTGTTGCAAAACCTCCTCCTTCCAAGAAGAAGAAGCTGATGGCTGATGCAATGACTAGCCAAGCTGCATCCAGAGCCAAGCCAACTACTCCCAAGAATCCTAGTGCACGTAAGTCCAAGAGGACCACCAGAGACATTCCTCTTGCCGAGAAGAACAAGAGATCTTCCACCATGGAAGAAGAGGAAGAAGTTGCTGTTCTGAGGAAACTGAGACCCCACTTGCCAGAACACAATGACACTCATCCAGTTGTTGAGGACATGAAGAAGAGAAAGGATCAAGGACTGAGGAAATGGAGAGCTGATGATCCATATGCCATAAGGAGAAGGACTGCTGTAGATGCTCGCTTCCACACTAAGGAGCAGCAATATTTCTATGAGACTGTCTTATTAGACAAGAGTCCTGCAGTTAGCGACATGCGATATGTTGACTGGAAGTACATTGAAGAAAATGCTGACTACTTTCCTCATGTGCAAGAGAACTTCAAGGCCATTGACATTGATGCTTTTGTTGGCAGAGAGTTCACTGCATAGAATGGTGAGATGATTATGCAGTTCTACTCCACAACTCATTTCTATCCAGATGGAAGGATAGTTTGGATGACTGAGGGAACCAGATACCAGTCTACAGTTGATGAGTGGGCTACCATCTTAGGAGCCCCGAAAGCTCAAGAAGGAGATCTTGATGTTTATTATGAGGCCAAGATGAACGCACAACTCCATGGCCAACATGTATAATCCTATCCCTGCTGCTCATGTGAATTCTCATAAGTTTGGTCTATCTACTTTCTGCAAGGTGGATTACCCACTACCAACACCATCATGAGATATAATTTGATGCCAAAGTCTGGAGATGACAAGATGATTAGGGGGTACTCCATAAACATGCTGCATTATGTAGACACCCGCACTAGATTCAGGGTGATGGATTTGATTGTTGAGACAATCAAGAGGACATCTGCTGATCAGAAATGATCTTGTGGATATGCTCCATATATCCAGATGCTCATAAATTCCAAAGTCGGAAAGATCCAATATGCACTTGATCGTCCACACCTGCCACTCTTGCCAGACTACGAGGACAACGTTGTGGTGATGGATACCTCTCATCCCACTTCATCTACTGCACAAGCAGAGGCAGACGCAGCTAGAGCCGCTAGTGCTCAGATTCTGAGGACGAAGAGTGACCAAATGTCCTATATCATCAACTCTATCCAATGTATAGAAAAGAATGTGGATGAGATCCTTCAGAACCAGAAGAGCCTTGAGAGGATTGTTGAAACAATGTTTCATGCTCTTGATAACAAGGTGGATGAGCCAACAAAGACTGTCACTGAGCTGAAACAGGAAGTGGATGCAGTGCCTAGTCCCCACTCCAATGATGATGATGGTTCTCCTCTCCGGACTAGCACTCAATTCAAGACTCAGGCAAGATCTGCAGCAGTGCCTACTTCACAGTTGAGGCCTTCTTCATCAGCACCAGCCACTGCTCCATCAGTTCCTCCTGCACCTTCAGTAGCTACTCCACCACCCCAGAGGACTTCAAAGAAGCATTCGCCGACGCTGTTCTTTCGACTCCTTTAACAGCTACCGGAGGAGATCAAGCCCAGAGAGGTGATTAGTTCTACATACTTTGAACTTTTTGGCAACTTGTTGCCAAAGGGGGATAAGTGTATAGATCATAGGGATTCGAGAGAGAGTGCTTTGTCTTTTGGTTGCTCTTTTCGTTTCAAAAACATTTGGTTTATCACTTGGTTGTTCTTAAACTCAGTTGTGTTTGATCATACGCTTTTCTTGTTGATACTACTATTTCCTATCTCTGTGAAATATCTATGAGATGATCATTCACTTGTTTGGTGTTATGTGCATTGTAATCCACTCATATCATTTATACGCACCACCAAGTTGTATGTGACAAGGACGAGTTACCCATGCACCTAATCGATTGTGCATTTGCATTCAAACGCAAATTTTAAAATGATGCACAAATTTAGGGGGAGCTCTTGCTTATCATATACTTCTCAAAGCGACATTTCTATTCATTGTTTATCCTATCGAAGCTTTGATCTATATGTTGTCATCAATTACCAAAAAGGAGGAGATTGAAAGCACAACTTCTCCCTAGGTGGTTTTGGTAATTAATAACAACATATGTTTCATTGAACTAATGTTTCCATCAAGTATATTTCAGGAAAGTTTAATGAATGGATTGGCAAAAGGATTGTGAGGAGTTCCCCAAATGCAAGCAATAGGATTGGCAAATCATCAAGCTTGAAGAATCTACATTTTACTTTATGTGAGAAATCACTTTGAGTCCATAGGAAAGCCAATACTATTAAAAGGGGATGAGGTAACCTTGGTGAATGAATTGCTCAAATTGCTCAAGTGTTAGCCACCAAAAGCACCCATCACTTCTCCCACAATATTCTGTCTAAACCCTCCCACTCAAATTCGATGCCACCAACTTTGCTATATCGGCCCTACCGAGTTTTACCCAAGACAGATCCTAAGCCAAACCCTAAGGTCTCGGTACCACCAAGTTTCCATTTCGGTGCAACCCAAACCAGTGACCAACTTGCTGGTATCCCATTTTCAAGAATCGTAATTTCCGAGTTTTGGAAATCGGTCGTACCGAGATTTGGTAACTGCCTAGGCCACCCATATCGGTACCACAGAGACTTATATATCGGTCTCACTGAAAAGCCGAAAGTTGCCACATTTTGCACTAGTCGGTGCAACCGAGTTTTTGGACCGGTGTCACCGAGTTGGGCAATAATGTTGTAACGGTTGGATTTTTGGAGATCCTATATATACCCCTCCACCACCTCTCACTCGTAGAGGAAGCACTCAGAACATACCTACATTTGTCATATCCATTTTTCTGAGAGAGAGCCACCTGCTCATGTGTTGAGATCAAGATCTTCCACTCCAACCATATGAATCTTGATTTCTAGCCTCCCCAAGTTGCTTTCCGCCCAATCAACCTCTTCTACCAAGCCAAATCTGTGAGAGAGTGATTGTGTGTTGAGGAGTTTATCATTTTAAGCACAAGAGCAAGGAGTTCATCATCGTTACCACATCTATTACATTTTGGAGGGTGGTGCCTCCTAGATTGGTTAGGTGTCGCTTGGGAGCCTCCTACTTCGTGTTGTGGAGTTGAACCAAGAAGTTTGTAAGGGCTAGGAGATCGCCTACTTCGTGAAGATCTACCCCGAGTTAGGCTAGTCCTCCGTGGATGTAGGCCATTATGGAATAGACAAGGTTGCTACTTCGTGGACCCCTTGTGGGTGGAGCCTTCCGTGGACTCTCATGACCGTTACCCTCCATGGGTTAAAGTCTCCATAAACGTGGACGTACGATAGCACCACCTATCAGAACCACGGGAAAAATCTTCATGTCATGAATTGCGTTTGATCCTCCTCTCCCTACCTTTACTTTCATGTGCATGTCTTTACTTTCTGTTGCTATACTCTTAGACATGCATGTGTAGGGTGTACTTGACTTGTTACAATTGCTAAAATCTGCCAACACTAAAATTGGGAAATTTATCTGGTCAAGTAGTCTAATCACCCCCCTCTAGACATACTTTGGATCCTACATCCATGGGGTGTATGGGATCTTCCTCTTGATGCAATCCCATGGAAAGATACCTAACCCCACATGGAAACCTCACAAAGACCATGGGTTAATACACAAAGCATAATGGACAATACTTACCATAATATGGGATCACTTGATCCCACTTGGTACATCTTCTACGCTTTGCATGTTGATCAACTAGAATCACTCTTTGTATTTAGTCTTGATCAACCTTGCATCTTATCTTCTCTCTTCATAAAGATGATGTCTTGAAGGTAAACATGAACGTTCCCACAATCTTCTTCTTCAAGACATGGTTGTAATAAGTTCAACACTCACATGACCAATCTTTGGATAAATCCTTGAATACCACCTTGGTCATCACATAAACACCTTGAAACCAACAAATGGACTTCAAGAAATGTCTATGGTCAAATCCTTGAAATAAAACTCAAAGCAATCATTAGTCCATAGGGATTGTCATCAATTACCAAAACCACACATGGAGAAATATGCTCTAACACCGCCCGCCATGGGAAAGAGAGGATAAGGGCCACCGAGGTCTATCTCGCGGAGGAGATGGCAATGGCAGAGGCCGCTGATGCGGTAGCGCGGGCGGTCGCAAAGGAGGAAGCCATCCACACCCGCATTTTGAAGAAACGGCAGAGAAGGAACACGCACGCCCTCGCCCGAAAGCAGAATCAAGCGGTCCGTGAAATGCCCGGACTGCCATCAAAGGAGGAGGAGGAGGTGAGTGACGACAAGGACAGCTCCGGTGACGAGAAGATCTGGCTCGATCTGTACTGCGTCTTTGATCGGTACTTCGGCGAGAAGGATGACAAGGGCTCCAGGAAGGGCAAGGGCAGCCGTGTCTGACCTCCACCATAGCCAAACATGCCAAATTTTTGGTAGTCTGATGGCATGTTGGTAGTGATGGAGTAGTCGGACGATATGTGTAATGCAACGACATAGTAAATGCATGGTTTGTATGGATTTGACATATGAGATTTGAGGTATCCGGTTGTAGAGTGCATCATTTAAGGCGTGACGGGTCAGTGTCCGCGGACGCGCCCGGGTGTGTCCGCGTGCGCTTGAGGGGCTGGATTTGCAAGTTACGATTGTAGATGCTCTAAGACCATCCGCAACGGCTGTCTTGAAATAGGTCACTTAAGAAACTGTTTAGGGCAACAAAAAGTGTTTTTTTAGGGCATCACCTTTTCTTCATCTCCAACAGCTGCCTAAAAAAGGATACCACTCCTCCAACGTCTACCCTAAAATGGGGCATCTAATACATCCAAATTATAACTTGATCAATGCAAATTCGACCCAAACCTCAAAACATTCAAAGTTTTAAGCATGCAAACTTAATATAGTTCGACTACAAACATGCAAACTTAATATAGTTCAACTACAAACAAGCAACTAAAACTACGGACAATTACACACAACTACTCATCCCTAAGATTGTCCCAGTCAATGTCCTTGTCGTCATCCTTGTTGGGCTGAAGCTCATCATCCGAATCGACCTTGATCACCCTTGACGAGGAGCTAGCCTCGTCCTCCTCTATTAGCTTGTTGCACCGCACCCGAAACTCCTACTCCGCCTGCATGAGGTGTAGATTTTCCGCGGCGAACATCTCCAGCCGCCTCATCGCTCTCACGGATGAGCTCCTGGATGAAACGAGTTTCCCTCTTCTCCACGTGGGTCACAATCTCCACTTCGACCGAGGAACTCTGCCACCTCCTGAGATTTGACTTACAAAAATTCATATCGTGCATTGGTCGGTCAAGCCTCCAACACGCGACGTCGAACGTGTTGATCGTCCCGAGCCAAAGTCGTTGCCCGTCGCACGTGAGCTTGGCGGTGTAGCAGATAGACTGCCAAACGTTGCAGAAGCCGGTCTTGCTCCTCGGCTAGCGACGCACAACATTGACGACGATGGTTGATTCTCATGGTGCGATGGGGCATGGTGCAACAATGGCATATTTGACTGCTTTTTGTGGCGGCAAGGGCGTGGGAGGATAGGTCAATGCGCGCGTCTGCGTGATGTTTTTGTGGTAGTGGCAACTGAAGGGGCAGTGGATCTGGTGACAGTGCAGTGCGGTAGTGATTGTGGTGGCAAAAAGCAACTGAATTCGCTGGCAGCTGATACTTGTGATCTGCGTTGGGTTTTCCGTGAAGAGGAACGGCTTATTGCAGCACAAAGTGGGTAAATATTTCCCTCAGTTATGAAACCAAGGGTTATCGAACCAATTAGGAATATCAATCCTCAACCGTCTTCAACGGTTGCACACAAAAGAGCAAACAACTTGCACCCAACGCGGGCAACAGGGTTGTCAATCCCCTTGATCTCATTATTTGCAAGCAAATGAGTTGTGTAGATAATTGTAGATAATTGTAAATTGCAAAATAAAATAAAAATTAAATAATAGCAGCAAGGTAGCAATGGCTTTTGTAAATATATAAGTGAATAGACCCGGGGGCCATAGTGTTCTCTAGTGGCATCTCTCATGTAGGCAACGTACGGGGGTAACAAATTACTGTTGGGAAATTGATAGAAAAGTGCATAGGTATGCGATGTTCATGGCAATGATCATGTGTATATAGGCATCACGTCCATAAGCAAATAAGCTGACTCCTGCCTGCACCTATTACTATTACTCCACTCATCGACCGCTATCCAGCATGCATCTAGAGTATTAAGCAAAACAAAGTAATGCTTGGAGAACAATGACATGATGTAGACAAAGAATACTCAATCAATATGAATAAACCCCATTGTTTTATCCTTAGTAGCAGCAACACAAGACGTATCTTCTCCCTTTCTGTCACTGGGATATAGAAACTCGTCCGGTTGAACCTACCACAACGCACCTCTCTCACCGAAGAAATATCAATCTAGTTGGCCAAACTATCTCAATAGACCGGAGAGAATTATGAAGCTATAATGATCATGCAATTAAGAGAAATAATATATACCAGAGATATCTCAAATACTTTTCATGAGTAATCTGAACATAAACCCACAATTCATCGGATCCCAACAAACACACCGCACAAAAGGATTACATCGGATAGTTCAAACGAAGATGCGATGATCATTGTATTGAAGATCATAAGAGAGAGAGATTGCCATCTAGGTACTAGCTATGGACCCGTAGGTCTATGGTGAACTACTCACACATCATCATGAGGGCATCAAGGTCGATGTAGAGGCCCTCCGTGATCGATCCCCCCTCCGGCAGGGTGCCGGAACGGAGCTCCAAATGGCCTCCCGATGGAACAGAGACTTACGGCGACGGAAAAAGGGTTTTGGGACTTGATGCAGGGTTTCCACGATAGGAGAGAATTTATAAGCCAGAGAACGAGGTCGGGAGGGCCACCAGGGGGCCACAAGCCATCAGGGCGCACCCCTAGGGGCGCGTCCTGATGGCTTGTGGGGCCCTGGTGCGGCTCCTGACCATCTCCCGAAGTTTCTAGGTCTTGTATTGGTCCAGAAAAAATTGTCAAAAAGTTTCGTGGCAATTGGAATTCGTTTGGTAAAGGAAACCTGCAAAGTAAAAAACAAGCAGAAAACAACAACTGGCACTGGGCACCGGTCAATAGGTTAGTGCTAAAAAATATTATAAATTGGTAAATAATGACCCAAAAAGTATCCTAGAATAATATATTAGCATGGAACAATAAAAAATTATAGATATGTTGGAGACGTATCAACAGCACCAGCGCAAAAGGGGATGCGAGTGCGGGTGGCTCCACGCGGAATGTTCTGGATGACGGTTGGTGATGACCCACAAGTATAGGGGATCACAACAATCTTCGAGGGAAGTATTTTACCCAAATTTATTGATTTGACACAAGGGGAGCCAAAGAATATTTATAAGTCTTAGCAGTTGTGTTGCGAATTCAACCACACTTGGAATATTATTTCTCTGAAGAAAAGTATTAGTAGCACATTAGTTTGATAGTTTTGATAATAGCGGTAACGTAACAGTAGTAGCATCGATTGTAACTGTCGCAATAGCAGTAGCAAATTAACAAGCACAATATTATAAAAACGTAGGCATGGAGTATCGATGGATATATGGATGACATTTACCATGTAACAGTCACAACCTAGAGCGACACAGAACTACCTCCAATTCATCAATCATATGTAGGCATGTATTTCGTAAATAGTTATACGTGCTTATAATAAGAACTTGCATAACATCTTTTGTCCAACCCTCCCGTGGCAGCCGGGGTCCTAATGGAAATCTAAGGGTAATTAAAGCCTCCTTTTAATAGAGAACCGGAACAAAGCATTAACACATAGTGAAAACATTAACTCCTCATACCACGCACCGAAAAGAATCCCAATTCTTGTCACTTTGGGGTATGCGGATCATAACACATAGTAGGTGCATATAACTTGCAAGATAGGATCCAAAACATTCTTATATTCATGGAAGCATAATAGTTTCAGATATGAAATCATGGCACTCAGGCCCTACTGAAAAGCATTAAGCATATCAAAGTCATAGCAACATCAATCTTATAACATAGTGGATACTACGGACCAAGCCCTAACAAATTGACTTGATTACATGATCAATCTCATCATCCCCATCTACCTCCAATATGCCCACAATAGAATTACTCACTCCCGGTGGTGAGCATCATGAGGTTGTCGATGAAGAGGGTTTGATGATGACGACATGGACAATTTTCCCTCTCCGGAGCCCAAAACAGGCTCGAGATCCCGCCTCCTGGAGAAGAATAGGAGGTGGCCGCGACTCCGTATCGTAAAACGCGGTGAAACATCTTCTCCTACTTTTTTCTGGGCAAGACGGTACTTATGGCGTTGGAGGTAGGGAAAACGGAGTCGTGAGGGACCCACAAGGGCAGGGGGCGCACCCTGCACGCTTGTGGCAAGACGGTACTTATGGCGTTGGAGGTAGGGAAAACGGAGTCGTGAGGGACCCACAAGGGCAGGGGGCGCACCCTGCACGCTTGTGAGCGGCACGTGGGCCCTCTCCGACAGGTCTTCATTCCTTTATTTTTTATTTATTCAATAAAAAAATCCTTGCCAAGTGTCGTTCAATTCCGAGAACTTTTATTTTTGCACAAAAACAACACCATGATAGTTGTGCTGAAAACAAGGTTAGTCTAGGTTAGTTCCATTCAAATTATGCAAATTAGAGTCCCAAAACAAGAGCAAAAGTGTTTAGAAAAGTAGATAAGTTTGGGACACATCAACTCCCCCAAGCTTAACTCATTGCTTGTCCTCAAGTAATTCAGTTGATAAACTGAAAGTGATAAAGAACTTTTACAAACTGTTTTGTTATTGTTTTCATATATAAGCTTAGATAGTAATCAAGTTTTCATCACAAGTCATGAAGTAAACATACAAATAATAACACTTAGAAACCATATTTACTCATAGCAATGACATAATCAACTAGAGAGCAATAATACTATATCTCAAATACCAACACTTCGTCAAAACAATCATGATGCAATATGATAAAATGGTATCTTGCTAGCCCTTTCACAAAACATAAATGCAGAGCACCTCTGAAGTTCAAGCAACGACTAAGCATTATAATTCAGGGTAGAAGAGATCTAGTCATGCTCACATCCAACATTAACTAGACCTAATGCATAAAAAATGACAATAACGCTCTTAGGATTGGTGCGTTTAATGGGAAAATAATATAAAAGTAAAGGAATATCCCTTTGTAGAGGGAAGCAGAGATTTACAATGGTGCGAGAGCTCAAGGTATAGAACAGAGATGAATATATTTTTGGTGGTGTGCTTTTCTTGTCAACGTCACAACAAAGAATTTCAGCATCTTCCATGCTAAAGACATTAATGGTGGTTCCCAAGAAGAATGAAAGTTTACCCCCTCCACCATACAAACACTTTCCATGGCCAGCCGCATCCACGGGTGCCCTCTAAGCAATCAGCTTTCTAGGGAGAGTTCTTGTTTATTTATTTTTATATTAAGCAGGATTGTGCATCCTTTTTATCAGCCTCTCTCGTGCAAGGCGAGTGAATAAGCTCTCGTCGTGAGAATAACCTGCTTAGCATGGAAGATACTGACCGCCCCCATCACTCCATGAGCGGTACAGGCGCACAAAACATATGTTTATTTGAAGGTTTTAGAGTTGGCACATGCAAATTTACTTAGAATGTCGGGGTAATACCGTATATTGGTAGATATGGTGTACTCTCCGGAACAACTTTGGTTTAAGGGGTTTGGATGCACAAGCATTATTCCCGCTTAGTACAAGCAAGGGCTAGCAAATAGAGTGAGAAGCGACAAACTAAAGAGCGACAATGGTCATAGTCATGCATTGAGAATAATTAACATTGAACACGAGCATGAGTAGGATATAAACACTCTGAACATAAGTAGCATAGAGGCTTTATTGTATTCAAATCTATTACATGCCTTGAACATGCGCCAAGTCAAGCCACTTGAATACTTTAGAGGAGGATAACATCTTAACTTACTACATCACAACCATTTTAATGCATCACTACTGCAGGAAGGTCCAAAGATGACACATCAATCTGAGACCCTTCGACCAAACTGTGTGCGATGCATGTGTGATGGCGGGTCCATCAAATACGATTCAGAAAAGAGGCGCGTGTGTGATACAAGGCAAACAGTTGATCCAAATGAACTGTTTGCGATAAACCAACATAAAGCAAACAATTAACTAAATACAAATGCGTTCGATGTACGATATACATGCCACTCAGATGAACTGTTTGCGATCATCAAAACAACAAAAATGATTCGACAAATCAAGGTGTCTGCGATAGATGACATACAGGTCACTCGAATGAACCGTTTGTGATCAGCCCAAACAAAAGAAATGGTTAGCCAGATCAAGGTGTGTGCGATAGACGGCATACATGTCACTCGGATGAACTGTTTGTGATCATCCCTCACAACGGAAATGTTTAGCCAGATCAAGCTGTGTGCGATAGACGACATATAGGTCGCTCGGATGAACTGTCTGCGATGAGCAAAAAATAACACAAACGATTCCTATTAACAATATGTGTGTGATACCCGATAAACAAGTGAGTAATAAGAATAGTGTTGTAAGACCGATAATAACACAAATGATTCCTTCTATTAGGGTGTGTGTGTTGTGGGCAAACGGTTCCTGGAAAAGAATTGTCGACGATTGCTGAAATCATCACCGACGGGTTCGGTAGTTTAATCCGTATGCGATGTGATTTTCACAGTCTGCACACACATATATGCTCTGTATAGAACAACATGCTTTCATAACCAAATTAAAAATCTAAGTACATAAGTGACTACACACATAACATTGGCACACCTCAATAAACTATTACATACATAACAACATGATTGCATAACCTAATTAAGCATCCAAATACACAAGTGACTACACACATAACATCGCACACCTCAATAAACTATTACATGCATAATAAACTATGAGCAACAATCATCAACTCGTCTACTTCTTGTGACGCTTGTTGCTACCGCTCTGCTTGTGGATTGAGCTCACATCGTCTTCAGGTAGGAGGCACTTCCTCATGTCAATGATCCGCCTGAACATCTCGTAGCATGTGTACGCATCCTTGGCCGCGGACTGGAGGTGATCTTCATCCAGTCTGCTCACCCAGGCCCTGCGCCATTGAAGCTTGTTCTTATCGGCCTTAGCCCTCATGTTTTTGTAGTAGGGGTCGATGATCGCCATGGCGAGGTCAAATAGGGAGTCCTTGTCCTTCGTGCTTCCCCAGACCCTATAGTGGTGATGGATGTCGATAAGCTTCCGGCAGGCCAAGCCCTAAGTCTCGAGCACCTTTAGATCGTTGATGGTGTCCATCGTAGCGAACCTGTAGTCGGGGCCGTTGAAAAACCTGGTGAAACGATCGCAAAGCCTTGTGTCTAGGCAGTAGTGGTAGACGAGGACGTGATGTCCCACGCACAACTTGGCGACGGCAACCTTCTGATCATGCAAGGCACGACCGCCGGTGTATGCGAGGTCGAAGCCAACCACTTTGTACTTGCCATACTGAGCAAGCAAATCATCCATAGTGTTGATGGAGTCCTCCACCACGGCCGGGTCATTGGTGTACACCATCGTGAGGTCCGTGTTCCTGATGTGGGTGTCCACATGATGCACGCCGAACTCCATTGGAGCGCCGCTGGACATCCTCTCTGTATGTGTCGTCGTGGGTGTGCGTAATGTGTTGTAGGGTGATACGTCTCCGTCGTATCTATAATTTTTGATTGCTTCATGCCAATATTCTACAACTTTCATATACTTTTGGCAACATTTTATATTATTTTTGGGACTAACTTACTTATCCAGTGCCCAGTGCCAGTTCCTGTTTTTGGTGTGTTTTTTGTTTCGCAGAAATTCCATATCAAACAAAGTCCAAACGCGATAAAAATTTATGGAGATTTTTTTGGAATATATGTGAATTTTGGGAGTCCAAATCAACGCAAGACGGTGCCCGAGGGCCCCACAAGCAAACAGGGCGCGACCCCAGGGTCGCGCCCTGATGGCTTGTGGTCAGTCCTTAAGTTGGTTGGTGCCCTACTTTTGCCGCAAGGAATATATTTTCGCGATAAAAATCCCCTCAAAATTTCAGCCCGATCGGAGTTACGGATCTCCGGATATTTAAGAAACAGTGAAGGGGTCACAAACCAGTCGCGAAAACAGAAGAGAGACAGAGAGATAGATCCAATCTCGGAGTGGCTCCTACCCTCCGGGAGCCATGGCAGCCATGGACCAAAGGGGAAAGTCTCCTCCCACCTAGGGAGGAGGCCAAGGAAGAAGAAGAAGGAGGGGGCTCTCTCCCCCTCTCTCCCGGTGGCGCCGGAGTGCCGCCGGGGCATCCATCGTGACGGCGATCTACACCAACAACTTCGCCGCCGTCACCACCAACTCTCCCCTGATGACCCACAAGTATAGGGTATCAATCGTAGTCCTTTCGATAACTAAGAGTGTCCAACCCAATGAGGAGCAGAAGGAAATGACAAGCGGTTTTCAGCAAGGTAATTTCTGCAAGCACTGAAACTGTAGGTAATAGATAGTTTGATAGCAAGATAATTGGTAACAAGCAAGTAACAGTAACGGTAAATAAAGTGCAGCAAGGTAGCCCAATCCTTTTGTGGCAAAGGACAGGCTAGAATAGTCTCTAGTAATAGGCAAAGTGTTCTTGAGGGTACACGGGAATTTCGTCTAGTCACTTTCATCATGTTGGTTTGATTTGTGTTTGCTACTTTGATAATTTGATATGTGGGTGGACCGGTGCTTGGGTGCTGTTCTTACTTGAACAACCTCCCACTTATGATTAACCCCCTCGCAAGCATCCGGAACTATGAGAGAAGTATTAAGATAAAATCTTACCATAGCATTAAACGTTTGGATCCAAATCAGCCCCTTACGAAGTAGCGCATAAACTAGGGTTTAAGCTTCTGTCACTCTAGCAACCCATCATCTAATAACTACTCCACAATGCATTCCCTTAGTCCCAAGGATGGTGAAGTGTCATGTAGTCGACGTTCACATGACACCACTAAGGGAATCACAACATACATATCATCAAAATATCGAACACATATCAAGTTCACATGATTACTTGCAACATGACTTCTCCCGTGACCTCAAGAGCAAAGGTAATTACTCACAAATAATATTCATGCTCAAGATCAGAGGGGTATTGAATAGCATAATGGATCTGAACATATAATCTTCCACCAAATAAACCATATAGTAATCAACTAGAAGATGTAATCAACAATACTAGTCACCCACAGGTACCAATCTGAGGTTCCGGTACAAAGATTGAACACAAGAGATGAACTAGGGTTTGAGAGGAGATGGTGATGTTGAAGATGTTGATGAAGATTGGCCTCCCAAAGATGAGAGGGGTGTTGGTGATGACGATGGCTTCGATTTCCCCATCCGGGAGGGAAGTTCCCCTGGCGGAATCGCTCTGCCGGAGGGCAAAAGTGCTCCTGCCCAAGTTCCGCCTCGAGACGGTGGTGTTCCATCCCGAAAGTCCACTCTTTATTTTTTCTAGGTCAAAATACCTTATATACCAGAAGATGGGCACCGGAGGTGGGCCGAGGTGGGCACAACCCACCAGGGCGCGCCTGGGGGGCCTGGCGCGCCCTGGTGTCTTGTGCTCACCAGGGTGGCCCCCTCCGGTAGTTATTTGCTCCAGTATTTTTAATATAATCTAAAAATATTCTCCCTAAAGTTTCAACTTATTTGAAGATGTGCAGAATAGGTATCTTTGATGTGCTTTTTCAGGTCCAGAATTCCAACTGCCGGTATTCTCCCTCTTTGTGTAAACCTTACATATTATGAGAGAAAAGGCATTAGAACCATTCCCTAAAGCATTATTATTCAACAAAACATTATAAATAACAGTAGGAAATCATGATACAAAATGGACGTATCATCCCCCTCTATGCAGCGGTGTAAAACCTCTCTTCCCCGCTGTAATCTCTACTTGAACATGGTGCTTAATTCTATATATTATTATCCAATGATGTTTGGCTATCCTATGATGTTTGAGTATATCTTTTGTCCTACAGGTTAATTGTGGTATGATGTTATTGATATGAGTTGTATGTTGATATGGTGCTGTCCTAAGGTGCCCTCCGTGAGGCGCACACGTGAGGGAATCCCGCTGGAGGGTTTGCAATATGTTCATGATTCACTTATAGTGGGTGGCTAGAGTGACACAAGCTTACAACCGAGTAAGGGGATTGTTTGCGTATGGGAGTAAAGAGGACTTGATGTTTAATGCTATGGTTGGGTTTACCTTAATGATTTCTAGTAGTTGCGGATGCTTGCTAGAGGTCCAATCATAAGTGCATATGATCCAAGTATGGAAAGTGTGTTAGGGTATGCCTCTCCCTCATTGCATATGATAATTATCTGTCATGTTATATTCAATTGCCTATGGTCAATCTTTCTCTTGCGTTACACAAAAACCTTTCTACTAAACAATTTACTTTATTGTTCTTTACTTAAAACAGCACCTAAATTTTATTTACTCGTCCTTTATTACCTTGCAAACCTATTTATCACACCTACTAAGTACCTTAGTTTCTTTCCCGCAAAGTAGTTTCATACTTGTTCTAGGTAAAGTAAGCGTCAGCGTGCGTAGAGTTGTATCGGTGGTCGATAGAACTTGAGAGAATATTAATTCTACCTTTAGCTCCTTGTTGGGTTCGACACTCTTACTTATTGAAAAAGGCTACAAATGATCCCCTTCACTTGTGGGTTATCAAGACCTTTTTCTGGCGCCGTTGCCGGGGAGCAATAGCATAGATATTCTCGTGTGTGCTTGTTTGCTTTATCACTAAGTAATTTTTATTTTCTGTTATTAGTTGTTTTATTTTCTGTTATTAGTTTTTTTTATATCTTTAGTTATGGATATGGAACACGAAACACCAAAAAAAAAATAGCTGTACTTGCTACTCATGGAGATGGGGAACCTCCTAAAACCCTTGATGCTGGTTATTTGAAACACATTAAATACTACTTTGATAATCCTGAGAAATCCACACTCAACTTGATAATGGGAGACACTTTGGATCAACGTGAGTACTTTAGGGATTTTTGCTTGTCTCAAAAAGGGAAACACTTATGGGATCAAATTAGAATGTTGCGTTGGTATGCTTGGGATGTATGCTTGAGATGTGATTATACTTGTTGCTCTAAGATTAAGGGTCTACACCTTCCCTTTCAATGTGAATTTAATGATAATAAAACCTTGGCTTCTTATGCTAATGGTACATATGATTACTATGATGTGGAACAAATAGAAGAATTTGTTGCTTTTAAGGGATCTTATGAAATTGCTTCTTTGATTGAAAAGTATGATGATGTTCCTTACAAATCTGAAATTTTTACCATACTTAAATATTGCTATGAGAATTATGAATACAATGCTTATATTATTGAATTTATTGAAAGAATGACCGCTGCCTTGGAAGAGACTAATATTTGGCAGGAATCTATGGAAGAATAAATTGCTGAAACTTTGAGCTCATTAGATGAAAAAGATGAGGAGGAGAGCGAAGAACAAAAGGAGGAAGAGCGGATTAGCTACCCATGCCCACCTTCTAATGAGAGTAACTCTTTAACTCATACATTTATTAATGTCCCTTCGCACATAGCGAAGGAGGAATGCTATGATGATTGCTATGATCCCTTGGATTCGTTTGAAATATCCCTTTTTGATGAAATTGATGCTTGCTATGCTTGTGGCCATGATGCCAATATGAATGATGCTTATGGAGATGAACTTTCTATAGTTCCTTATGTTAAGCATGAAATTCTTGCTATTGCACCCACACATGATAGTCCTATTATCTTTTTGAATTCTCCCAACTACACTATATCGGAGAAGTTTGCACTTATTAAGGATTATATTGATGGGTTGCGTTTTAATATTACACATGATGATGATTTTGATGAATATAATATGCATGTCTTGCTGCTCCTACTTGCAATTATTATGAGAGAGGAACCAAATCTTCACCTCTCTATGTTTCCAACACGATAAAATTGCAAGAAACTACTTATGCTATGTATTGGCCTTTACTTTGTGTGAATGAATTGTTCTTTTATGACATGCCAATGCATAGGAAGAGAGTTAGACTTCGTTGTCACATGATATATATAACTTTGTGTTCACTACTTAATTACAAATGATTGTTAATTAAAATTGGCTTTGATATACCTTGGGATCCGGTGGATCAATTATTTGAGCACTATATGCCTAGCTTAATGGCTTTAAAGAAAGCGCTGCCAGGGAGATAACCCAGAAGTTTTAGAGAGTCATTTATTTCTATTGTGTGCTTTTAAAATAATTAAAAACCAAAAAAATGTGGGAAACTTAAAACCTTTTCAAAAAGAGAAGTGAAAGTGAGAAAGACAAGCATCGTTGAAGTGGGGGCTAGCCTTGAACTTTGTTCATGCCAATGGAAACTTTGTGAATCTTGATTACAGAAACTTTTCAACAAAAATAATTATCCTCTTGTACAAATCCATTGTATTATAAAAATAATGTGCCAAGAATTACCTTTAGGATGTTTAAATTGCTTGAGTCATATGTGCTGTGTAAAAACATAAACTTTTGCTGTAGTGTTTGAATTTTCATATTTTACTGGAGCATGCAAAATTTTTGAATTGTTTTACACAATATTGTCATACAAATTCTTTATTACGTCCTAATGTTTCAGAATGTTTTGAGTTACAGAAGTATACGTTCCATCTGCATCTTTACACACAGTCCTGTTTTTCACAAATTGCTGTTATAGTTGCTTTGCGTGCTTATGTTTGAATTCTTATTGAGCCCCAATGACTTGGGAGCCATAGAATTGTGATAGAATACATTGAGTAATGATAGATTATAATTATACAATAATGTTATGTCAGGACATGATGAGATTCAATGTTACATGTACTGACCTTCCTAATAAAAGTTTTGTTAAGTTTTGTGTGATTGAAGTTTTCAAGTTTTGGGTGTTATCACGATGAGAAGGAATAAGGAGCAGCAAGAGCCTAAGCTTGGGGATGCCCAAGGCACCCCAAGGTAATATTCTAGGAAGAATCAAGTGTCTAATCTTGGGGATGCCCCGGGAAGGCATCCCTTCTTTCGTTCCAAATCATCGGTATGTCACTTGGAGCTATATTTTTATTCATCACATGATATGCGTAAATTATTGGAGCATCATGTGCCTTTGATTTTCCTTTTAGCAATGCACCATGCTGGTTTGGGAAAGTCCATGGTTGATTTATAGAATTCTCTTTGCACTTCACTTATATCTTTTGAGTATGGCTTTATAGAATGCTTCATGTGCTTCACTTATATCATTTGAAGTTGGATACCTGTTTCTCTACATATAGAAAACCGTTATTTATAGAATGCTCTTTTGATTCACTTATATTTATTAGAGCATGTCCAGGTCTTTTGTAGAAAGAATTAAACTCTCATGCTTCACTTATACCTATTTAGATAGTCAACAGGAATTGGTCATTTACATGGTTAGTCATAAAATCCTACATAAAACTTGTAGATCACTGAATGTGATATGTTTGATTCCTTGCAATAGTTTTGTGACATCAAGATAGTAATATGTGGGTGCACTAGTTGATGATTATGGATTAGTAAGAATATTGATGTTAAGGTTTGTGATTCCCGAAGCATGCACGTATAGTCTCTAGTTATGCGATGAAGATTGGAGCATAATTTATCCTTGATTGAAATCCTTTGTGTTGTTATAATCGGGGGCGCGCGATACTTAAATCCTACCAACCTCCTCCCTAGGAGCATGCGAGTAGTGCTTTGGTTCAAGAGAGTCAATAAAACCTTGCAATAAGTATGTGAGTTCTTTATGACTAATGTGAATCCATGGATATACGCACTCTCACCTCCACATATTTGCTAGCCTCTTCGGTACCGTGCATTGCCCATTCTCACCTCGAGGATCGGTGCAACTTTCGCCGGTGCATCCAAACCCCGTGACATGATACGCTTTGTTGCACATAAGCCTCATTATATCTTACTCAAAACAACCACCATACCTACCTATCATGGCATTTCCATAGCCATTCCGAGATATATTGCCATGCAACTTCCACCGTCACTTCATATGACTTGTACTTCCATTGTCATATTGCTTTGCATGATCGTAAGACAGCTAGCATGATATTTACAGGGCTTGTCTGCTTTTTGATATCTTTGCTACGCTAGATCATTGCACATTCTGTTACACTGCCAGAGGCATTCATATAGAGTCATATCATCCTATCAGTTTTTCATATCGAGTTGTAAGTAAATAAAAGTGTGATGATCATCATTATTAGAGCATTGTCCCAGTGAGGAAAGGATGATGGAGACTATGATTCCCCCACAAGTCAGGATGAGACTCCGGACGAAAAATGGAATAAAAATGGGGGAGGCCAAATGAGCCCACCATATAAAAAAAATATATAATATGGGGGAGGCAAAAAAAGAGAGAAAAAAAGCCCAGCATAAAAAAAACAAATAAATGAGAGAAAATGGGAGAAGGGACTTTGCTACCATCCTTTACCACACTTGTGCCTCAAAGTGGCACCATGTTCTTCATATTGAGAGTCTCTTGTTTTGTCACTTCCATATGCTAGTGGGAATTTTTCATTATAGAACTTGGCTTGTATATTCTGATGACGAGCGTCCTCAAATGCCCCGGGTCTTCATGAGCAAGCAAGTTGGATGCACACCCACTTAGCTTCAGTTGAGCTTTCATACACTTATAGCTCTAGTGCATCCGTTGCATGGCAATCCTTACTCCTCGCATTGATATCTATTGATGGGAATCTCTATAGCCCGTTGATACGCTGAGTTGATGCAAGACTTTCTTCTCCACTTTCAACCCTTTTTAAACCTACCACCATATTCTATTCCACCTTTATGCTATAGCCATGGTTCACGCTCATGTATTGCGTGAGTAATAAAAAGCTAAAGCGCGTTAAAAAGTGCGATCCAATTGCTTGGTTTGACACCGGGGTGCTCATGATTTATACTTTATGCTAGGAAGACCAAGCATGACGTGCTATATGATTTTGTAGGGATAACATTCTTTGGCATTGTTATTTTGAAAGGACACGATTTTTTCCTAGTAAACCTGAGTATGGATGTCTTTTTGTCAAATGATAGACTATTGCCTTGAATCACTTGTATCTTAATATTCATGCCATGATTAGACATTTGTTCAAGATTATGTTAGGTAGCATTCCACATCAAAAATTATTTCTTATCATTTACCTACTCGAGGATGAGCAGGAATTAAGCTTGGGGATGCTGATACGTCTCCGTCGTATATATAATTTTTCATTGCTTCATGCCAATATTCTACAACTTTCATATACTTTGGTCAACATTTTATATTATATTTGGGACTAACTTACTTAGGGCCAGTTCTTTTGGTAGCTTTTTTGGGCTTCTAGAATAAGCTGCCCCCTACCCAGCTTATTCTAGAAGCCCAACCAAATTTATTGTTTAGAAGCCTACTAGCCAAGTCTTAATTAGTAGGCTTATAATGGTTGGGCTTCTAGAATAAGCTAGGTAGGAGGCAACTTATTCTAGAAGCCAGCAAAAGAACTGACCCTTATCCAGTGCCCAGTGCCAGTTCCGGTTTTTTGTGTGTTTTATGTTTTGCAGAAATTCCATATCAAACGAAGTCCAAACGCGATAAAAAATTTACAGAGATTTTTTGGAATCTATTTGAATTTTGGGAGTCAGAATCAACGCAAGACGGTGCCCGAGGGCCCCACAAGCCAATAGGGCGTGACCCTGGGCGGTCGCGCCCTGATGGCTTGTGGCCAGCCCTTAAGTCGGTTGGTGCCCTACTTTTGCCGCAAGGAATATATTTTCGCGATAAAAATTCCTTCAAAATTTCAGCCCGATCGGAGTTACGGATCCCCGTATATTTAAGAAACGGTGAAGGGGTCAGAAACCAGTCGCGAAAACAGAAGAGAGACAGAGAGATAGATCCAATCTCGGAGAGGCTTCTGCCCTCCAGGAGCCATGGCGGCCATGGACCAGAGGGGAAACTCTCCTCCCACCTAGGGAGGAGGCCAAGGAAGAAGAAGAAGGAGGGGGCTCTCTCCCCCTCTCTCCCGGTGGCGCCGGAATGCCGCCGGGGCATCCATCGTGACGGCGATCTACACCAACAACTTCGCCGCCGTCACTGATACGTCTCCATTGTATCTACTTTTCCAAACTCTTTTGCCCTTGTTTTGGACCCTAATTTGCATGATTTGAATGAAACTAACCCGGACTGACGTTGTTTTCAGCAGAATTGCCTTGGTGTTATTTTTGTGCAGAAATAAAAGTTCTCGGATTGACCTGAAAATTTACGGAGAATATTCTTGGAATTAATAAAAAATATTGGCGAAAGAATCAACCTGAGAGGGGCCACCACCTGGCCACAAGCCAGGGGGGCGCGGCCACCCCCCTAGGGCGCGCCCCCCTGTCTTGTGGGGCCCCTGTGGCTCCTCCGACCTCGTTTCCAACTCCATATATTCCTATTTGGAGAGAAAAAAATAAAGGAGAAGAGTTCATCACGTTTCACGATACAGAGCTGCCGCCACCTCCTGTTCTTCCTCGGGAGGGCAGATCTGGGGTCCGTTTTGGGCTCCGGAGAGGGGAAATCGACGCCGTCATCATCACCAACCATCCTTCATCACCAATTTCATGATGCTCTCCGCCGTTCGTGAGTAATTCCATCGTGGGCTTGCTGGACGGTGATGGGTTGGATGAGATTTACCATGTAATCGAGTTAGTTTTGTTAGGGTTTGATCCCTAGTATCCACTATGGTCTGAGATTGATGTTGCTATGACTTTGCTATGCTTAATGCTTGTCACTAGGGCCCTAGTGCCATGATTTCAGATCTGAACCTATTATGCTTTCATGAATATATATGTGTTCTTGATCCTATCTTGCAAGTTATAGACACCTATTACGAGTTATGATCCGCATCCCCCAGGGTGACAATAACTGGGATTCTTTCCGGTGATTACCGTAGTTTGAGGAGTTCATGTATTCACTAAGTGCTAATGCTTTGGTCCGGTTCTCTATTAAAAGGAGGCCTTAATATCCCTTAGTTTCCATTAGGACCCCGCTGCCACGGGAGGGTAGGACAAAATATGTCATGCAAGTTCTTTTCCATAAGCACGTATGACTATATACGGAATAAATGCCTACATTATATTGATGAATTGGAGCTAGTTCTGTGTCACCCTATGTTATAACTGCTGCATGATGAATGCCATCCGATATAATTGTCCATCACTGATCCATTGCCTACGAGCTTTTCATATATTGAGCTTTGCTAAGTTACTTTTCCGTTGCTACTATTACAATCACTACAAAACTGCTACTGTCACTTTTGCCACCGTTACCGCTACGTCCATACTACTTTGCTACTGAATACTTTGCTACAGATATTAAGTCTTTCAGGTGTGGTTGAATTGACAACTCAGCTGCTAATACTCGAGAATATTCTTTGGCTCCCCTTGTGTCGAATCAATAAATTTGGGTTGAATACTCTACCCTCGAAAACTGTTGCGATCCCCTATACTTGTGGGTTATCAGTCACCACCAACTCTCTCCCCCTCTATGCAGCGGTGTAAAACCTCTCTTCCCCGTTGTAATCTCTACTTGAACAAGGTGCTTAATGCTATATATTATTATCCAATGATGTGTGTCTATCCTATGATGTTTGAGTAGATCTCTTTTTTTCCTATGGGTTAATTGTGGTATGATGTTATTGATATGAGTTGTATGTTGATATGGTGCTGTCCTAAGGTGCCCTCCGTGAGGCGCACACATGAGAGAATCCCGCTGGAGGGTTTGCAATATGTTCATGATTCGGTTATAGTGGGTGGCTAGAGTGACAAAAGTTTACACCCGAGTAAGGGGATTGTTTGCGTATGGGATTAAAGAAGACTTGATGTTTAATGCTATGGTTGGGTTTACCTTAATGATTTCTAGTAGTTGAGGATGCTTGCTAGAGGTCCAATCATAAGTGCATATGATCCAAGTACGGAAAGTGTGTTAGCGTATGCCTCTCCCTCATTGCATTGTTGGAAATATGCCCTATAGGCAATAATAAATTGGTTATTATTATATTTCCTTGTTCATGATAATCGTTTATTATCCATGCTATAATTGTATTGGTTGGAAACTCGAATACATGTGTGGGTACATAGACAACACTGTGTCCCTAGTGAGCCTCTAGTTGACTAGCTCGTTGATCAAAGATGGTTAAGGTTTCCTAGCCATTGACATGAGATGTCATTTGATAACGGGATCACATCATTAGGAGAATGATGTAATGGACAAGACCCAAACTATAAAACGTAGCATATGATCGTGTCAGTTTATTGCTATTGTTTTCTGCATGTCAAGTATCTGTTCCTTTGACCATGAGATCATGCAACTCCCTGACATCGGAGGAGTACCTTGTGTGTATCAAACGTCGCAACGTAACTGGGTGACTATAAAGGTGCTCTACAGGTATCTCCGAGGATGTCTGTTGGGTTGGCATGGATCAAGACTGGGATTTGTTACTCCGTGTGACGGAGAGGTATCTCAGGGCCCACTCGGTAATACAACATCACAATGAGCCTTGCAAGCAATGTGACTAAAATGTTAGCCACGAGATCTTGTATTACGGAACGAGTAAAGAGACTTGCCAGTAACGAAATTGAACTAGGTATAGAGATACCGACGATCGAATCTCGGGCAAGTAACATACCGAAGAACAAAGGGAACAGTATACGGGATTAACTGAATCCTTGACATAGAGGTTCGACCGATAAAGATCTTCGTAGAATATGTAGGAACCAATATGGGCATCCAGGTCCCGCTATTGGTTATTGATCGTAGAGGTGTCTCGGTCATGTCTACATAGTTCTCGAACCCGCAGGGTCTACACACTTAACGTTTGGTGACGATTAGTATAGTTGAGTTATTTTGTTGGTGACCGAAGGTTGTTCGGAGTCCCGGATAAGATCCCGGACATGACGAGGGTCTCCGGAAGAGTCCGGAGGTAAAGATTGATATATGTGATAATAGTGTTTTGATCTCCGGAAGAGTTCCGGAATTCACCGGAAGGGGTTCCGGATGTTTACCGAAGTGTTCGGGTGCAGCAACACTTTATATGAGCCAAAGGGGTAAAGCCCACGAGGTATTGGAAAGTGCAAAAGGAAGTTTTGCTGCTGCCTTAAGCGGTACTACCGCTGGTAAGACAGTACTACCGCGTAAGCGGTACTACCGCTTGTGTGAAGCGGTACTACCGCATAAGCGGTACTACCGCTTGTGTGAAGCGGTACTACCGCTCGTGAGCGGTACTACCGCTTGTGCGCGATACTGCAAGGATCCGAGTTGGACTCTTTCCCTGCGGGCCAAACCGACCTTGTGCGGGCAAAACCGACCTGGAGGAGGCTTTTACTCCAAGTTTAGACCCCAAGGCTCAACATATAAATAGAGGGGTAGGGCTAGCACACGGGACACATTAAGATTTCCCAAGCCGTGTGTCGGCATCCCTAACCCTCTAGTTCTCCCGTCATAATCTCCGTAGTGCTTGGCGAAGCCCTGCAGAGATTGTTCCTCACCACCATCACCACGCCGTCGTGCTGCCGGAACTCATCTACTACTTCACCATCGCTCGCTGGATCGAGGAGGTGAAGGCGTCATCAAGCCGTACGTGTGTTGAACGCGGAGGTGCCGTCCGTTCGGCACTAGTTCGTGATCGGATCGAGGGACGACTTGCGATTTGGATCGCGGAGACGTTCGACTACATCAACCGCGTTTCTTAACGCTTCCGCTTAGCGATCTACAAGGGTATGTAGATTCACTCTCCCTCTCGTAGATGCTCATCACCATGGATAGATCTTGTGTGTGCGTAGGAAATTTTTTGTGGCATCTGAGCTAGGTCTATGCGTAGATGAGATCTCGAGTAGAACAAAAACGAGTTGTGGGCGTGGGTGTATACATATTGCTTGCCGTTACTAGTTGATACTTGATTCGGCGGTATTGTGAGATGAAGCGGCCCGGACCGACATTACGCGTACGCTTACGCGAGACAGGTTCCTTCAACTGACATGTAACTTTGTTGCATAAAGATGGCTAGCGGGTGTCTGTCTCTCTCACATTAGTTGAATCGATTTCAATGAAGAGGGTTCTTTTAGAAGATCAAAAAGCAATCACTACACCACGTTGTGGTTTTGCGTAGGTAAGAACGGTTCTTGCAAACCCGTAGCAGCCACGTAAAATTTGCAACAACAATTAGAGGACGTCTAACTTGTTTTTGCAGGGTATGTTGTGATGTGATATGGCCAATTACATGATGAGATATATGTGATGTATGAGATGATCATGTGTTGTATAGAATATCACGACTTGCATGTCGATGAGTACGGCAACTGGCAGGAGCCATAGAGTTGTCTTTAATTATTTTCGCCGTTTTGCTTTAGTTTATCTCTATGAGTTAGCAATAGTCGTGGAAGCAACAGTCGGCGCGACAACCTCATGGCGACACGTTGATGGAGATCAAGATGATGGAGATCATGATGTCATGCCGGTGACGATGGAGATCATGCCGGTGCTTTGGAGATGGAGATCAAAAGCACAAGTTCATGGCCATATCATGTCACTTATGATTTACATGTGATGTTAATCCTTTTATGCATCTTATTTTGCTTAGGACGACGGTAGCATTATAAGGTGATCCCTCACTTAAATTTCAAGATAAAATTGTGTTCTCCCCGAGTGTGCACCGTTGCGAAAGTTCGTCGTTTCGAGACACGCCGTGATGATCGGGTGTGATAGACTCTACGTTCACATACAACGGGTGTAAGCCATGTTGCACGTGCGGAACACTCGGGTTAAACTTGACGAGCCTAGCATGTACAGACATGGCCTCGGAACACAAGAGACCGAAAGGTCGAACATGAGTCATATAGTAGATATGATCAACATGAAGATGTTCACCATTGAAACCACCTCAACTCACGTGATGATCGGACTTGAGTTGGTGGATTTGGATCATGTTACACTCGAATGACCGGAGGGATGTCAATTTGAGTGGGAGTTTTTAAGTAATATGATTAACTAAACTCATTATCTAGAACAATAGTCTAAGTTGTCTTTGCTATATTTATGTTGTAGATCATGGCTCGCGCAGTAGCACCCCTGAATTTTAATGCGTTCCTAGAGAAAGCTAAGTTGAAAGATGATGGAAGTAACTTTGTGGACTGGGCCCGTAATCTAAGGATTATCCTTACGGCTTCCCAGAAGGCTTATGTCCTTGATGCACCGCTTGGTGATCCACCCGCTCCAGTTGAGTCTCTAGACGTTGTGAACGCCTGGCAGGCTCGTTCTGAAGATTACTCAATAGTTCAATGTGCAATATTGTATGGCTTAGAACCGGGACTTCAAAGACGTTTTGAACGTCATGGAGCATATGAGATGTTCCAGGAGTTGAAGTTTATCTTTCAGAAGAATGCCCGGATTGAGAGATATGAGATCTCCGATAAGTTCTATGCTTGCAAGATGGAGGAGAACGGGTCTATCAGTGATCACGTACTCAGAATGTCTGGGTACTCCACCCGTCTGGCTGAATTGGGAATGCCCCTTCTGCCAGAGGCTACCACTGACAGAGTTCTTCAATCATTGCCACCTAGCTACAAGAGCTTTGTGTTGAACTATAACATGCACGGGATGAACAAGTCAGTCGCCGAGCTGTTTGCGATGCTAAAAGCCGCTGACTCTGAAATTCAGAAGGAGCATCAAGTGTTGATGGTCAATAAAACCACTAGTTTCAAGAAAAATGGCAAGGGTAAGAAGGGTAACTCCAAGATGAGTGGCAAAGCAGTTGCTCCTCTCGTGAAGAAACCCAAGGCTGGACCCAAACCAGAAACTGTGTGCTTTCATTGCAAGGGAACTGGACACTGGAAGCGGAACTGCCCCAAGTATTTGGCTGACAAGAAGGCGGCCAACAACAAACAAGGTATATATGATATACATGTTATTGATGTGTACCTTACCAACTCTCGTTGTAGTGCTTGTGCGCGATACTGCAGGGATCCGAGTTGGACTCTTTCCCTGCGGGCCAAACCGACCTTGTGCGGGCAAAACCGACCTGGAGGAGGCTTTTACTCCAAGTTTAGACCCCAAGGCTCAACATATAAATAGAGGGGCAGGGCTAGCACACGGGACACATTAAGATTTCCCAAGCCGTGTGTCGGCATCCCTAACCCTGTAGTTCTCCCGTCATAATCTCCGTAGTGCTTGGCGAAGCCCTGCAGAGATTGTTCCTCACCACCATCACCACGCCGTCGTGCTGCCGGAACTCATCTACTACTTCACCATCGCTCGCTGGATCGAGGAGGTGAAGGCGTCATCAAGCCGTACGTGTGTTGAATGCGGAGGTGCCGTCCGTTCGGCACTAGTTCGTGATCGGATCGAGGGACGACTTGCGATTTGGATCGCGGAGACGTTCGACTACATCAACCGCGTTTCTTAACGCTTCCGCTTAGCGATCTACAAGGGTATGTAGATTCACTCTCCCTCTCGTAGATGCTCATCACCATGGATAGATCTTGTGTGTGCGTAGGAAAATTTTTGTTTCCCATGCAACGTTCCCCTACATGCATATGATAATTATCTGTCATGTTATATTCAATTGCCTATGGACAATCTTTCTCTTGCGTTAGACAAAAAACTTTCTACTAAACAATTTACTTTATTGTTCTTTACTTAAAACAACACCTAACTTTTATTTACTTGTCCTTTATTACCTTGCAAACCTATTTATCACACCTACTAAGTACTTTAGTTTCTTTCCTGCAAAATAGTTTCATACTTGTTCTAGGTAAAGTAAGCGTTAGCGTGCGTAGAGTTGTATCGGTGGTCAATAGAACTTGAGAGAATATTAATTTTACCTTTAGCTCCTCGTTGGGTTCTACACTCTTACTTATCGAAAAAGGCTACAAACGATCCCCTACACTTGTGGGTTATCATGGGGCACGATCGAAAGGTTGAAGACATTGTGGTTAATGGCTGCAGGTATAAATGGGGGTCGGAGATCCTGGAAAACTGGCACGTCCGGATGGTAGTTTTTGTAGCGTGTGCTTCCATCGTGGCCCACGTAACTGCATCGTGGGGATGCGCGCGGTGCAACTGCATGCATATGGTGCTCCAAACGTGATCGTGCGCCGGCCCCAACCGCTGGCAGAGCATGCGCGTAGGGATGCGAGACCAGAGCGCCCGGAGGGAGTCAAGGTCGAACCCAATCATTTTGTACTTGTTCACATCAAGCAACAACTCCATAACATGGATGGAGTTCTCCACCCAGATCGGATGGTTAGTGTACACCACCGAGAGCTCTGTGAACCTTTTGTGCGTGTCCACTATGACATGGATGGTGAATTGGTGCTCGTTGTCGGCATGCCGCTGGAAGCGCTATTGAAGCCGCGCATGATACCCTCTCTGTATTTTGGTCAAGGTTGTCTTCTTAAGGTCCATATATTAATCGTCCATTACATATTAAGGAAGAAATAATACTACCAACATACGAGTCTCATATGATGCCATTTAAATGATTGTATCACAAATGACAGAAATATTACAAAGGTTCAAATTCCAGCATTACAAGTCTGAAATTCAAAGATTACAAGGTTCAAATTGATATTAGAAATGAAATTCAGCTTATGCAGAAACTTTGTCATGCAGCTCTAGACACCCGCACTGATTAGCGGAACATGAACACATGAGAGGCTCAAGCTGATATTACAACTAGTTTCACAACTTCAATATTTCTACAAAGGGATCCGCCACTGACATGTCATGTATGAGCTTGACATAAGGACTTTCGAGTACACTGTCAACTGAAGTTCCAAACTAAAACTGAGCTTTTGGAGAGCCCATTCCATTCTGTCGTAGTCGCCGACGCTGATCAGCAAACCATTCTTTTTTGCCTGATACATATAGGGTAAATCTCATTACCTTTAGCACACTTGCTCTCACAACAAAGAACCCGTCGAATATAATCTCTGGTAAGGTCCCTCGGTAGGAGTTCAAAGTAATTTCTGAGAGATAGAGATCAAGGCATTCGATGGGATTGTTATATTGCATCACATTATCCACTACCGAGCCTAATCATATCTGCAAAAGAAGAGAATTTATTAGTGCTTGAACACACACGGGCTCTTTCATTTGCAGGGTTTCTAAAATACATGAATAAAGTGACATGCTATCGTCGATCCTGCATGATTAACATGGGCGTTTGATTACTATCTAGGAAAACGTAGGATTCTTCATAGGAAATACTTATGGATCGTAACCACATGAATCAAGCAATCACTATAGGAAAAAAACATCTATGTATTGAAATCATCTAAAATTCCTTCAGAAATTCTAGTACAGTCGTCATTGTAAACTTGGGAAAAGGGGCCAAAAATTGAAATCCCTTGTGGTTAACATTTAACAGGAAAGGAGCATCACCTTGATATATAGCTTCTCCAGGCATGGAAAGCATCTCAGGAATCTAACAACTTGATCCAGGTCGGGGCCGATAGATTCTAGTGCCAAGAACTTCATGTACATAGATACGGGGTCGAGCTTGTCGGGATCATTTTCTGGATGACATACGAACATACATCTTGAAAATAGAAAAAATGTTAATTTCAAGAAGGAGAAGAAGGTGACCATTGTACCTGGACGATTGTGGATCCAATAACAAGTTCAGATAATTTAACAGGCGAGTAGCCAAACACTGTCAACTTCGACACGTAAATGACCGTGATTCTTGTTGGACCTTGTTGATCAACTACAAGTAATCACTCAAGTAAAGGCACATCCTCAATGACCATTTGGTGATTCACCTTGTGTGATGTGTTGCAGCACCAAAAATACACACAAATTGTCTGGAGACTCGTGGAGGTGATGTGGAGGCTACTCAACCCATTGATTGCCTGAAGATGAAGGTACTCGAGCATAGTACAGCCGTGGAGCAGGCGCTCCATGTCATCCTTGGGAACGCAGATGGCGACGAGCTCGAGGTGCTTCAATCAAGGGAGAAAAAGAGCGGGCTCGGTGTTAATCTGGAGGAAATGGTAGTTCATGAATCTGGTAATGCGCAGCGTTGGCGCGAGACACAGCGTGGAGGGTGGGAGCCAGCGCATATGTCCATCATTAAAAGTGAGCTCCTTGAGCTGATTTAGGGTAGTTGATAAGAACCACTCGTCAAGCTTGGCTCGGTCCTTGTCGTTGGAATGGAACTTGCCCATGGTAAGGCCTCTGACTGGGCCACAGTGCGTGCCAAGCATCTGGGACAATGCATTCAAGCGTTTGCGATAGCCATTGCAAAGCATGTGTTCGTTGAAGAGGTCGAGAGGGGCACATCGCCATAAGAGACGCCACCGCTAGGAGAGGATGGTTGTCCGCACGCCATCTACGTGTGGGAGGAGGGAGATGATGACTGTCAACATATCGTCGGGGAGGCTGCTGATGAAGTCTAGGCCTGTCGGAGACGCTTGCGATTCTGGCTCGACCCGCCTCCGCTTGATGGCAGCCTCGTCCGCCACCTCCAAAGTCTTAGCGGCGGCGACATTTTCTAACACGAGTAGAGCAGTGAGAGGATGGGGATTATGTATTTAGAACAACACATAATAATATATTGGTAATTACAAGTTACTAGGTAGGAGCAGACTTAATAGATTCAAAAAATGAAACCCCAATTGGTTGCTTAAATACTACACGATTACTTTGATATTGCCACGTAAGTCAACATGAAGATACTTGCAAGAATACTAACTCCAAACAAAGTCTAGACGGATGATGTCGTCGGGGAAGTTAGAATTTATCGTATGACCAGGCTCGTTTAGGTGAAGTGTAATTTTAGTGCCAGCTTTCAGTACATAAAACTTAGAAACTTCTGTCCAAAGGCCCGCGTCCAAATAGAGTGACAATCTTCATCAAGTTTTATAGAAACAACGATCGTAAATCCATGGTTTGTGTTCAATATGACCTCCCTGAAGTCTTCAGTTATGTAAATGGCAAGATTTTGCACTACAGTTGTTGTTGCAAAGCAAGGGATGTACTGCAGGAAATGATACAATCGTTAAAGAATAGGGTAACATGCTAATATGAGAGTAATTAAAAGAACAGTACATCAGTTCAAATCAAATGACAACAAAATATAAATAAACAGATAATGTAACCGTGATGGCATGCAAATATGAGATTAATCGAAAGGAAAATACATCATTAATTTGCCTAATATAGAAGAAGAAAATAATCCATTTTGACGCATATGCTGCATGTGGCACCTTGGCCGCGTACCCTCGGGGCGCCAGTTTCTTCCTCCCCAAGCCGAGGGGATCGTCTTCAAACTCGTCGGAGAAGGCTACCTTCCTCGACGTCTTGCCGGTGGTCTTGGCCGAGGCCTTCTTCAGCCTCTTCAGGCCCTTGGCCTGCGCCCGGCCTCGGCGTCCTCCGACGCCGCCCTTTTTCCCTTAGGGGGGACATCCTCCTTCTCGTCCTCCTCCGCATACTCGTTGATGCTGGAGGTATGGGTCTCCTTGGATTGGCTGACCAAGGTCTCCCGCTTCTGTAGAGTTGGCCCGCCCTTCGGAGGCCTGGTCCTCTTCGGGACCACCACATGCGGCTCCTCGATCAGGAGCACTGTGAGTTGTGGAGTCCACTCGCCCTCTGGTAGCGGGGTGAGGTATTGCACAGTCTGCATCTTGGCCGACCACTTCTGTGTATATCAAATAAACAGCCTATTAAGACTTGTTTTGTCATATGAAGACAGAAGTATACGTAATTCACATGCTAGGACACTTACAGATGGAGCTCCGAAGCCGACCTGGAAGCCACGGTCTTGACCTGCCTCGGGAACATCGTCCTTGGCTATTTCAAATAGCCATGTCCATATTCCAGTCAGGTTGGTCTGGAAGAAGTGAACGACGAGCTTCACTCCCTCGGGCTCGTGCTCCCACATTGGCTTGGCCCGAAGTTGGAGCGGAAGGATCCGGCGGTTCAGCATGTCATTGATGACCTCGGGGAGCTCAAGGTCTTTCTTGGTGGCCCACCACCTGATCTTCGCGGTCAGTAGTTCCACCTCGCGGGGATTCCCCCAAGTAATGCGCTTCTCCGACTAGGACATGAGCTTCTTGGGAGGCCCGATCAAGAATGTCAGGACTTTGGTTTGTCCAGGGGCGAGTGGCTCGGTGATATAAAACCACTTGCGCTGCCATTCCTTCACCGTCTTGACGAAGGTCCCCTGGAACCAGTCGACGCCCTGGTTCTTGGTAATCATGTCATCTCTGCACTCCGCCAGGTTGGGGCCGCTGGTCTTCGACTTTACCCCGAAAGACTTCAGCCAGAGGCCAAAGTGCGGCTCGCAGCGGAGGAAGGCCTCGCAGACTGTTATGAAGGAGGCAAGGTGGAGAATGGAGTTTGGTGCCAGATGGTGGAAATCAAGCCCGTAGTAGAAAAGGATCCCATGCACGAACATGTACAGCGGGAACCCCAGGCCTCTAACGAGGTGGGGGATGAAGACTACCCGCTCCTCGATCTTGGGGGCGGGCACTTGCTCACCAACTTCATGGGGCGGGTGTCGACGTCTTTGTTGAGATACCCTGCAGCACGCAACTCTAGGATGGTTCCCGACGTCACGGTGGAACCGCCCCAGTGCCCCTTGAGGGTGTCGGCAATTGCTGGAGATGGGAGCAAGGATTTGCTGGGGAAGGTGAGTGTGGAATTGGATCTGGGCACTAGAGCTCAAGGAAGCAGATGGAGGAGGAAATGGGAGCGTAAGAAATTAAAGCCCGCCGCCTTTTACTCTTACAGGCTGGTGAAAGGCCAAGATACCCCCTTACTGCACCGGTAAAAATGCCACTCTTACTTAAGATGTCGTTATGCGTACAGGGAGAAACAAAACTTTGATGATATCCCTGAGAAAACGGACACTTTCTCCACCTTGATGGAAGGTGCCGATAAAAAGGTGCCTCGAGCCGCAATTCAGGGCTAGTAGTAACTACCCGACCCGTTGTGGGGATTGCTGTTTCAGTTAAAGTGGTCAGGTCAGGTGACACTGTACACACCTACATGGCAGGCCTTAGAGGCTAAGTTATCATCACCTCTTCGGGTAAGAATTCGGCTTAGTGTTGTTGGTAAGACGACTGTTTCTTTTAAAAAGACGGATTGAAGATTTGCAGTTGTGAAGGGGAACTCGTCTGTCGAGCCAAGGGCGTTGGGACCGAAGTCATCTTCATCAACAAAATCGTCCTCAGCGTAGAAGACCAGTTCGGGGGCTACTGACGGTGTCCTGGACTAGGGGGTACTAGCCTAGTCGGGCCGTGCTCTTCGGATTGGGATGAAGGGCCCTCATCCTCCTTAGGATGGACACCGGAAGTTGTACAAGACCACCGAAGACTTGACGTATACCCAAGACTTCACCTACTGCCTTGGCGCCTAGCTACCGACCTTGTAAACCCTAGGTACCCTGCTTGGCATATATATAAGCCACATGGTTTAGCTCGTAGGAGACACATCAACACAAAACCATTCATCTAGCCTTGGAGGTAGAACACATCTATAGATCTCGAGGTAGATCACCATTGTACTCACTACTTCTCCATTAATATAAACAAGAGCAGGACGTACAGTTTTACCTCCATTAAGAGGGCGCGAACCTGGGTAAACATCGTCTCTCTACTCATGTTGCCATCTCTCTGACGATCCATGATACGTCTCCAACGTATCTATAATTTTTGGTTATTCCATGCTGTTATATTATCATTCTTGGATGTTTTACAATCATCTTATAGCAATTTTATATCATTTTTTGGAACTAACCCGAACTGTCGCTGTTTTCAGCAGAACTACCGTGGTGTTGTTTTTTGTGCAGAAATCAAATTTCTCCAAATGCAACGAAATTTTTTGATGATTTTTTTTTGGAACAAAAGTGGCACTAGAAGCTTCGTTGGAGGGCCGGGAGAGCCACGAGGTGGGCACAACCCACCAGGGTGAGCCAGGCCCCTCTGGCGCGCCCTGGTGGGTTGTGGTCCACTCGTGGCCCATCACCACGTGAAATCGACGCTCAAAAATCCTATATATTCAGAAACCCCTAGAAATAACCCTAGATCAGAAGTTCCGCCGCCACAACTCTCTGTATCGACGAAAAAACAATCTAGAGGTGTTCCATTACCCTGCCGGAGAGGGTAGATCATCTCCGGTGGCCATCTCCATCATCCCGGCGGAGGCCATGACTTTGAGGGATGGTTATGTGATCCAATTATATTAGCATTGTTGAGAGATTGCACTAGTGAAAGTACGAACCCTAGGCCTTGTTTCCAAGCATTAATATACCATTCTGCTTGCTGTTTACTATTTGTTACCTTGCTGTTTTTATATTTTTAGATTACAAAAACCTATATCTACCATCCATATTGCACTTGTATCACCATCTCTTCACTGAACTAGTGCACCTATACAATTTGCAATTGTATTGGGTGTATTGGGGACACAAGAGACTTTTTATTATTGATTGCAGGGTTGCTTGAGAGATACCATCTTCATCCTACACCTCCCACGGATTGATAAACCTTAGGTCATCCACTTGAGGGAAAATTTCTACTATCCTACAAAACTCTGCGCTTGGAGGCCCAACAAAGTCTACAAGAATAAAGTTGCGTAGTAGACATCAAGCTCTTTTCTGGCGCCGTTGCCGGGGAGGTGAGTGCTTGAAGGTATATCTTTAGATCTTGCAATTAAATCTTTTAGTTTCTTGTTTTTCACTAGTTTGGTTTTATAAAAGAAAACTGAAAAAATGGAGTTTAGGTTGCATCATTTGTATCGTCTTTTAATGTCTTTCGTGAAAATAAGGATTCAGAAAATTGTGCTCAATTGGTAGAGGAAGAAATTATGAAAATACTTAATGAGAATTCCTTTAATGATGAGCATGATTGTAATGTTGCTAGTATGAATTCTTTGAATATCCATGATGCTAATGATATGCAAAGCCACAAGCTTGGGGATGCTATGTTTGATGAAGATGATATTTTTAGTCCCCCAAGTTTTGATGAGAAAATTTTATTATGATGATGGCATGCCTCCTATCTATGATGATTATTGTGATGACATGTATGCTATAAAGAATAATGATAACCATGAAACTTGTCATCATGATTTTAGTTTTCAATTGGATTATGCCACTCAAATATCTCATGATAGTTATTTTGTTGAGTTTGCTCCCACTACTTTGAATGAGAAGAATTTTGCTTGTGTGGGTAGTAATAAAAATTCTATGCTTGTGCATCATGAAAAGAATGATTTATATGATAGTTATATTGTGGAATTCCTTCATGACGCTACTCAAAATTATTATGAGAGAGGAACATATGCTTGTAGGTATTGCAATAATATCAAGTTTCCTCTCTATGTGTTCAAAGTTTTGAAGTTATGCTTGTTTTGCCTTCCTATGCTAGTTGATTCTTGCTCCCATAAATTGTTTGCTCACAAAATCCCTATGCATAGGAAGTGGGTTAGACTTAAATGTGCTTTTCATGAGATTCATGATGCTCTCTTGCATGTTTCAATTACTATTTCTATGTGAGCATCATTGAAATCATCATGCCTAGCTAAAAGGCATTAAAGAAAAGCGATTGTTGGGAGACAACCCAACACTTTTACTTTCTGTTTTTGAGTGTTAACATGATTAATATACTGTAGTAATCATGTTTTGTGTCTTTTATTTCAATAAAGTGCCAAGTAAAGCCTTTGGGATGACTCACGAGATGAGTAGAATTGATGCTGAACCAAAACAGAAACTTTTGACTCCAGTACAGGAATTTTTATTTTTTACTGGAGAGTGATAATGATCTGAAATTTTTACAAAGTCTTTACATACAAATTCTTCAGGTTGTCATAATTTTTCAGAACTTTTAGAGACAGAGAAGTATGGTTATACTACAGATCTTCACAGACTGTTCTGTTTTTGATAGATTCTGTTTTGCATGCATACTTTGCTTGTTTTAGCGTTCCCATAGCTTATATTCAGTGATATAAATTATGTGAATGGTAGAATACAGTAGGTATTATGTGAGAATAATTATGAATCTTGTCTTGACAGTACCTAAGTGAATGATCTTTATTTACTATAATAACCCATCTCACGAAGTTCTGTTAAGTTTTGTGTGATTGAAGTTTTCAAGTTTTGGGTGAGACACCGATATGAGGAGAATAAGGAGTGAAAAGAATCTAAGCTTGGGGATTCCCAAGGCACCCCCAAGGTAATATCCAAGTAAGACTCAAGCGTCCAAGCTTGGGGATGCCCTGGAAGGCATCCCCTCTTTCGTCTTCAACACTATCGGTATATCTTACTTGGAGCTATATTTTTATTCATCACATAATATGAGTTTTGCTTGGAGCGTCATTTTATTTTGTTGTTTTATGTTAGGTGTTATTTATAATCTTGTTTTTCAATAAAAAGTTCCAAGAATTGCCTTAGGATGCTTGCATTGCATGTTTGATGTGTGCTGTGTAAAAACAGAAATTTTCTCTGTAGTGTTTGAATTTTCATATTTTACTGGAATGTGGAAAGTTTATGAAATTTTTACACAGTGTTGTAATATAAATTATTTATCACTTACTAATTTTTCATAATTTTTGGAGTTACATAAGTACACTGTTTTCATAAATTTCTACAGACTGTTCTGTTTGGACAGATTGCTGTCATAGTTTTGTTATCTACTTATCATATAGTTTCCATAGCCTATATTGGTAGATATAAATTGTGGAAATGATAGTAAACAGTAGATTATGTTTGAAAATTATTGTGAAACTTGTCTTGGCAGTACATAAAGAGTTGATTTATAATTATGTGCACTAACCTATCTCACGAGTTCTTTTCAAGTTTTGTGTGGATGAAGTTTTTGAGAATAGGTGAAACCGGGATATGAGAGGATTGAACGAGATACAAAAGCTCAAGCTTGGGGATGCCCAAGGCACCCCAAGTAAATACTTAAAGAAGTCTCAAGCATCTAAGCTTGGGGATGCTACACATCCCACCTCTCTTCATCAAACAAATATCGGTTAGCCTATGTTGAGCCTAAATTTTTATTTGTCCACATGATATGTGCTATTCTTGGGCTGAATTTTTATTTAGTTTTCTATTTGAATAAAATACTCAGATCTGAAAATATTTATTGAGAGAGAGTCCTCACATAGCTACTTAATTGTTTGACTACTCATTGATCTTCACTTATATCCTTTTGGAGTAGCTTGTCATATACTCTCATGCTTCACTTAGATTTATTTGAGAGTTAGTAAATTTTTGAAGAAATCCTCTCATGCTTCACTTATATTATTTTGAGAGATGAAATTTTTTATGATCATGTTCTTCACTTAAATTTGTTTGAGCTTGTCAAAAGCAATTGCGACATATGAAACTAGTCCCAAAGTGATAGATATTCAAGAGGGATATAATAAAAACTTTCAGGAAGATCATTGGAAAAATTAAATTTGATTCCTTGTAATAGTTTTGAGACATGATGATAGTAATATGTGAGTCATGTTAGTGAGTAATTATGCTTTAGTAAGAATATTGGTGTTAAGGTTTGTGATTCCCTATGCAAGCACGAAAGTCAATAGTTATGCAATGAAATTACATCCTACTTATGGTGCATTATTCGGTGTTAGTTATGCTTAATGCCCGTTTATGTGAATTTTTATTTCTTGGTTGGTTGCTTCTCAATCTATTTGCTAGCCTCCACTTGTACTAAGTAGAAATACTACTTGTGCATCCAAAATCCTTAAACCCAGTTTTGCCATATGAGTCCACCATACCTACCTATATGTGGTATTTCCATGCCGTTCTAAGCAAATTTGTATGTGCCATCTCTAATTTTGAAAATGAATTTCCTTTTTGTGTGCTCGTACTGCTCATGAAACGGTAGGGGGTGTCCAATATTTTTCCATGCTAGATGTGTTATTCTCAAGATGAGTGTTTATTCACTTGTCATTGCACAAGAGTACGGCGGTAATAGGGATGCCCAGTCCCGAAATGAAAAAAGAATTTTACTTTATGTTGTCAAATAATAAATTCCTTGGAAAGTGTTGGTATGGAAGGCAACCGTGGATTCGGCTAGCCATGGATTGTGAAAGAATGGTGGAAAAAGGAATAAACTTTATTTTATGTTTGGGAACCGCCTATGATGTATCTAGCATGGAAAGTATTGAGAACTACTCGGTCGTTTTCGTTGATAGGAAAGGCATGCCACCCAAAATATTTTCTCTCTCTCAATTTAAGCTTTGAGCTCTGGCACCTCTACAAATCTCTACTTCCCTCTGCGAAGGGCCTATCTATTTACTTTGTGCAATTTTTGTTTTAATTCGAGTCTCCATCTTCTCTTATAAAGCACCAACTAGGGGGCACTATGATCATACTTGTGCATTGGGTGTAGCTAATATTTGAGTGTGTTTCATGAATGGATCAATGATTGAGCATGATGGGCTAGGGATAACTTTCTGTAGTGTTGATATTTTGAAAGACATGGTTGCTTGTTGATATGCTTGAGTATTGAAGTCTTCATGTCAAATATAGACTATTGCTTTGAACCATCTAAAAGTCCAAATGTCCATGCTACAAAAGGAAATAATATGTGATGAACATGTTAGGCAGCATTCCACATCAAAAATTCTGTTTTTTATCATTTACCTACTCGAGGATGAGCACGAATTAAGCTTGGGGATGCTGATACGTCTCCAACGTATCTATAACATTTGATTGTTCCATGCTGTTATATTATCATTCTTGGATGTTTTACAATCATCTTATAGCAATTTTATATCATTTTTTGGAACTAACCTGGACCCACACTGTTTTCAGCAGAACTACCGTGGTGTTGTTTTTTGTGCAGAAATCAAATTTCTCCAATTGCAACGAAACTTTTTGACAATTTTTTATGAACAAAATAGGCACTAGAAGCTTCGTTGGAGGGCCAGGAGAGCCACAAGGTGGGCACAACCCACCAGGGCGAGCCAGGCCCCTCTGGCGCACCCTGGTGGGTTGTGGTCCACTCGTGGCCCATCTCCGCGTGAAACCGACGCTCAAAAATCCTATATATTCAGAAACCCTCAGAAATAACCCTAGATCAGAAGTTCCGCCGCCGCAACTCTCTGTATCATTGAAAAACCAATCTGGAGGCGTTCCCGTACCCTGCCGGAGAGGGTAGATCATCTCCGGTGGCCATCTCCATCATCCCGGCGGAGGCCATGACGTTGAGGGATGGTTATGTGATCCAATTATATTAGGTTGAGAGATTGCACTAGTGAAAGTACGAACCCTAGGCCTTGTTTCCAAGCATTAATATACCATTTTGCTCGCTGTTTACTATTTGTTACCTTGTTGTTTTTATATTTTCAGATTACAAAAACCTATATCTACCATCCATATTGCACTTGTATCACCATCTCTTCGCCGAACTAGTGCACCTATACAATTAGCCATTGTATTGGGTGTGTTGGGGACACAAGAGACTTTTTATTATTTGATTGCAGGGTTGCTTGAGAGATACGATCTTCATCCTACACCTCCGACAGATTGATAAACCTTAGGTCATCCACTTGAGGGAAAATTGCTACTGTCCTACAAAACTCTGCGCTTGGAGGCCCAACAAAGTCTACAAGAATAAAGTTGCGTAGTAGACATAAATCCACAACTCGGGACCCCCTACCCAAGGTCTGCCAGCTTTTACACCGACACTATTGCACTGCTAATAGCACACTCTAGCATTCTGAGCAATGCCTCACTAGATAATTATGTGTACATAATTGACGTGTGTTTGGTTCTTCCTCCGGCTTAATCTTGGTTTTTTAACACAGTTCACTCTCAATTTTGTAGTGTGTTTAGATCACTGAAAAAATAGCACACTATAGCACCGGTAATAGCACACTTTTCGAGCTATGCCTTAATAAATAAATCAATGTATAATTTCTCACGTATAATTTCTAACTAATAGTGTATTTTAAAGGTTGCCCTATTTTACTATAGCATACTATTTTTTATTGGTTTAACTACACTATATGTTTCTCATGGACCCAAGAAACTATGCAGGTCCTACACTATGGCTTTACCCTCTCGCATCGATCTCGCGCAACCGAGTCTTCTTCTCTTCTTCATCCTCCCGGACAACCCCTCCCTATACATTGGAAGAGTCGACTCTCCCATGCCCGTCGAACGATGCTCTGCCTCCCCCATGGCAGGAGAGCACTGCATGCCTCCGACCTTCGCCTACCTTGGCTGGCTATGGGAGCCAGCGGCCGCTGGCATGGATTTGTTGGGATGGGTTGCATAGCATCATGGCCTCACACCGGACCTCACCATTACACTCTCTTTGTCAATGCCTATCCCGCTCGATGTGGGAGCCAGCGCCACAAAGTCGGCAACCTCGCCGTCCTCCAGTACCGGACACCCCTCCGTCGACCCTCGCCGATTTCACCTACCTCACCCACCCTAACTCGGTCGTCTCCCTGACTCACCGGCTCTAACGCCTTGCCCGTGCTGCTTCCATCTTGCCGACCGTCTCCACTACATCACGATTACCGTGTTCCCGACTTCAACTCTGGTAACCACTTCCTCTTATTCAGACACATGTGATTTCTTTTCTTGGACCTATGCCCCTACTTCCTATGTGTTTTTGTGAAAGTGATGTTTGGCAAGTTTTAGAGGCTGCAATTTTTGAGATTCTGAAGGATATACATTTAAATATGATGCTTTCCTAAGAAAGAAGGCGTGCACACATGTTTAATTTGATGCTTATCTCTTGTGGAATAGTACTAATAGTTTATAGTTAGCTTACACAGGTTGCTTGACTGACATAATTGTTTTCATCATCTTAAAAATGTTGTAAAATATTGCACCAATGAAAGTCCATGAGCAAACTCGTAATCAACATATACGAGGGAAAAATATTATTTTCAAATTGGTCACTCAATTTGAAACTATAACACAGATAATAGACATTACCATTACACTAAATTTACTTCGTACCTTGCTCTATGTTGTATGGTGATGCAATTGTTTAGAGGGAGTTCGATTAATTAGTATCTACATCCTTGCTCCGAAATCCAGTTTCAGTGACACAATTTTCCAGGAGGAAGGGACAACAAAATGCATGCTCCAACATAGAAAGAAAGAAACATGACACTACTACTATGAGCCATGCGAGGTTGATAAAGGGCAATACTCACATCTTTTCCATTGTTGACCAGCTAAGCACAAATTTGAGTCAAACTACAGCTCTTCCAGAGCATCAATTTTTCCCACTTTAGCAACTTTAGCGATTTTTATTTATTTTGAAGGGTCTGGTTGAATAAGGTTTGGGATGAATATCGTTGCTCCAATTTTATTAAGGATCGGGATTAGTATGCGAGTTACATTTTATTCCCGCATACAACAAAGCAAACCTTTATAGTATGTAACTAGATAAGTTTTTTACTACTGGAGGCTATGCACAATGTAGTAAATGTATTGTATACTTGGTCATATGTTGTAGTTCAAATGCATCAAAGGCTCATGATCTCATCTTATGAACGCGAAATTTCAGATGGAAGGAAGGTTCATGATATGTTGTTATAAACATAGTGTCCTCTTCTGCACAAAGAGTTCATCATCGATGCTTGGTAGCTTTACAATGCATGGTCCAAAGGATGAGATAATGTTCTACTAATTGTTACCGTGTACCTGATTGCCATATCAAGTGGATGCTGAAAATATGGGAAATACTTGGCATGTTAGCTTTAGTTGAGGTTAGTGAATTGTTTTTGCATTATCTTCTGTATATTCAAAGCCTCCAGCTCTCCTTTCTTACTACACTAAGTAATTCTATTTGTTTTTACAGAATATATCAAATGTGTCTATAATATGCTAAGCTGATGGAATTCACATGTTCATTGTGTTGTTGAAGGTGCATTATGAAAGGAGAATGAACGATATATAACATTCAATTTATTGGCATCTATAATACTTTCTGGTGTTCGACATCATGAGCAAAGTGGATAAGTGGAAGGGAGCAATCATATAAGGATAATATCCGCCAACAGCTATCAAGCTAGAAAATCCGGTTATTTTCACTTTATGAAGTGTATAACCTTTCAGTCCAATGTTAGCTTCATTGTACTCCTACGTTCCTCTTTGTATATATGTCACCAAATTCTATAATCGACTCAACAATTTGTTCTCTTTCGATCAGTTCATAATCTTCTCGCGCTACTTAGTAAAACCGAACAACAGAAAGTAAACATCACCAGCCAACAATTAAGCTGCAGTTTAGCCAACTACGGGCTCATACTTGGGCGCGGCGTGCTGCCGCGCCTTCCGCTTGCTAGTACTCCCTAATAATGCTAGGGAAACATTTGTATCCAGTGCGTCGGCCGAATATTGAGTCGGTCACACACGATCCTTGCGATCTTCTTGATCGTGCATCGCGCGGGCCACGAGTGCTTCTCGTCTGAATCATTTTTCCTCCTTTCATTTTTCTTCTTCCTCGCGACGTGGGTTGTTGCAACCATTCCTTCATCTTCGCCGCCACGTGCGCACAACGCACAGGCAGGACAAGACCTTGCTATTAAGGCGAGCCGCAGCGGGGGGGGGGGGGGAGAAGTCGCAACGGGGAAAGTTGCAAGTGTTTGCGCATGGTGTTGGTGTCCTTCGATGGCACACGACCAGCCATGGTGCGTGATAGCTTAGACGATACTGCAACCGTTCTCGTGAAAAGCTTTTAAAGAGCATGGTTCCCCCATGTGTGGTTTTGGTAATTGATGACAATTCATATAGACTAATGATTGCTTTGGGTTATTCTTTAAGGTTTGTTTATAGGCATTGCTTGAAGACCATTTGTTGGTTTCAAGGTTATAAGAAAGAGATTATATGTTGACCAAGGTGTTATTCGTAGTGTTAGCCATGAGCTCTTTTTTGAGCGACACGTGTCCGGTTTCCCTGTTAACTCTATATTTTTTACACCACATGATTTTATACTATGTTTAGACCACTCAAAAAATATCACGCTATAGCATCACTAATAGTTAATAGTACGCTTTAGCGTTCTCAGCAATGCCTCGCTAGATAATTTTGTGTACATAAGCGACGTTTGTTTGGTTTTTCATCTCGTTCACACCATAGCACCGCTAATAGCGTGCTCTAGCATTTCCCTCCGGTTCACTCTAGGTGTTTTTAACATAGTTCACTCCCAGTTTTGTAGTGTGCTTAGACCACTAAAAACATAGCACGCTCTAGCGTTCTGAGAAATGCCTCGCTAGATAATTATGTGTACATAATTGACGTGTGTCCGGTTCTTCCTTCGGCTCACTCTTGGTTTTTTAACATAGTTCACTCTCAATTTTGTAGTGTGTTTAGATCACTGAAAAATAGCACACTATAGCACCGGTAATAGCATGCTTTTGGAGCTATGCCTTGCTAAATAAATCAATGTATAATTTCTTGCTAATAGTGTATTTTAAAGGTGGCCCTATTTTACTATAGCGCGCTATTTTTTTATTGGTTTAACTACACTATATGTTTCTCATGGACCCAAGAAACTGCGTAGGTCCCACACTATGGCTTTATCCTCTCGCATCGATCTGGCGCAACCGAGTCTTCTTCTCCTCTTCATCCTCCCGGGCCATGCCTCCATATATATTAGAAGCTTCGACTCTCCCATTTCCGTCGAACGATGCTCTGCCTCCCTCCATGGCAGGAGAGCACCGCATGCCTCCGACCTTCGCCTACCTTGGCTGGCTATGGGAGCCAACGGCCGCCGGCATGGATTTCCTGGGATGGGCTGCATAGCATCATGGCCTCACACCGGACCTCACCATTACACTCTCTTTGTCAATGCCTATCCCCGCTGGATGTGGGAGCCAGCGCCACGAAGTCGGCAACCTCGCCATCCTCCAGTACCCAACACCCATCCGTCGAGCCTCGTCGATTTCACCTACCCCGCCCACCCTAACTCGGTCGTCTCCCTGACTCCCTGGCTCTAACGCCTTGCCCCGACTGCTTCCATCTTGCTGACCGCCTCCACTACATCACAATTGCCGTGTCCCCGACTTCAACTCCGGTAACCACTTCCTCTTATTCGGACACATGTGTTTTTTTTCTTGGACCTGTGCCCCTACTTCCTATGTGTTTTACTGCAAGTAATGTTTGGCTAGTTTCAGAGGCTACAATTTTTCAGATTTTGTAGGATATACATTTAAATACGATGCTTTCCTAAGAAAGAATGCGTGCACATGATACGTCTCCGTCATATCTATAAATTTTGATTGTTTCATGCCAATATTCTACAACTTTCATATACTTTTGGCAACTTTTTATACTATTTTTGGGACTAACATATTGATCCAGTGCCCAGTGCCAGTTCCTGTTTGTTGCATGTTTTTTGTTTCGCAGAAAATCCATATCAAACGAAGTCCAAACGGGATAAAAACTTACGGAGATTTTTTTTGGAATATATGTGAATTTTGGGAGGTGGAATCAACAGAAGGCGGTGCCCGAGGGGCCCACAAGCCAGGGGGGTGCACCCTGGGTGGTAGGGCGCGCCAGGGTGGCTTGTGGTCACCCCTTAAGGCGGTTGCTGCCCTTCTTTCTCCGCAAGAAAGCTAATATCCGGATAAAAATCGTGTTAAAATTTCAGCCCAATCGGATTTACGGATCTCCGGGAATTTAAGAAACGGTGAAAGGCCAGAATCTGGAAAGGCAGAAACAGAGAGAGAGATCCAATCTCGGAGGGGCTCTCGCCCCTCCACCGCCATGGAAGCCAAGGACCAGAGGGGAAACCTGCCTCCCATCTAGGGGGGAGGCCAAGGAAGAAGAAGAAGGAGGGGGGCTCTCTCCCCCTCTCTCCCGGTGGCACCGGAACGTCGCCGGGGCCATCATCATGACGGCGATCTACACCAACAACTTTGTCGCCGTCATCACCAACTCTCTCCCCCTCTATGCAGCGGTTCAACACCTCTTCTCCCCTCTGTAATCTCTACTTAAACATGGTGCTCAACGCTATATATTATTTCCCAATGATGTATGGCTATCCTATGATGTTTGAGTAGATCCGTTTTGTTCTATGGGTTGATTGATGATCATGATTGGTTTGAGTTGCATGTTTTATTATTGGTGCTGTCCTATGGTGCTCTCCGTGTCGCGCAAGCGTGAGGGATCCCCGCTGTAGGGTTTGCAATATGTTCATGATTCGCTTATGGTGGGTGGCGTGAGTGACAGAAGCACAGACCCGAGTAAGTAGGTTGTTTGCGTATGGGAATAAAGAGGACTTGATACCTTATAATGCTATGGTTGGGTTTTACCTTAATGAACTTTAGTAGTTGCGGATGCTTGCTAGAGTTCCAATCATAAGTGCATATGATCCAAGTAGAGAAAGTATGTTAGCTTATGCCTCTCCCTCATATAAAATTGCAATAATGATTACCGGTCTAGTTATCGATTGCCTAGGGACAAATAACTTTCTTGTGACAAAAATCTCTCTACTAAGACTAACTTAGTTGTTTCTTCATCTAAACAGCCCCTAGATTTTATTTACGTGTTCTTTATTATCTTGCAAACCTATCCTATCACACCTACAAAGTACTTCTAGTTTCATACTTGTTCTAGGTAAAGCGAACGTTAAGCGTGCGTAGAGTTGTATCGGTGGTCGATAGAACTTGAGGGAATATTTGTTCTACCTTTAGCTCCTCGTTGGGTTCGACACTCTTACTTATCGAGAAAGGCTACAATTGATCCCCTATACTTGTGGGTTATCAAGACCTTTTTCTGGCGCCGTTGCCGGGGAGCAATATCGTGGGGTGAATATTCTCGTGTGTGCTTGTTTGCTTTATCACTAAGTAGATTTTATTTGCTGTTCTAAGTTGTTCTCTATCTTTAGTTATGGATATGGAACACGAAATACCAAAAAAATTAGTTGAACCTACTACACCAATGGTTGAAGAACCACCCAAAATCTATCACACTGTTGAAGCTTTTTACTTGGATCATCTTCGATCCGTCTGTGCTCGTGTTGAAACCCCAACTAGCTTAGTTGAGGGCAAATCATTAAATGAGCATGCTTATTATGTGCGACACCGCTTATCTCAAAAAGACAAACTTTTATGGCATCATATTAATACTTTGCAATGCTATGCTTGGAATTTATGATTTTACTTGTTGTTCTGAAGACCCTAAAAAACACCTTCCCTATCAATGTGAGTTTAAGGATAATGGAATCGTATCTTCTTATGCCAAGGGTGTTTATAATTACTATGATATTGAGCAAATTGAAGAATTTGTTGCTTTTAAGGGTGCCTATGAAATTGCTTCTTTGATTGAAAAGTATGATGCTACTCTTTACAAATCTGAAAGTTTTGCCCGCATACAACAAAGCAAAGCTTTATAGTATGTAACTAGATAAGTTTTTACTACTTGAGGCTATGCATAATGTAGTATAAGTATTGTATACTTGGTCATATGTTGTAGTTAAAATGCATCAAAGGCTCATGATCTCATCTTATGAACGTGGAATTTCCAATGGAAGGAAGGTTCATGATATGTTGTTATGAACATAGTGTCCTCTTCTGCACAAAGAGTTCATCATCGATGCCTGGTAGCTTTACAATGCATGGTCCAAAGGAGCAGATAATGTTCTACTAATTGTTACCGTGTACCTGATTGCCATATCAAGTGGATGCTGGAAATATGGGAAATACTTGGGATGTTAGCTTTAGTTGGGGTTAGTGAATTGTTTTTGCAATATCTTCTGTATATTCAAAGCCTTCAGCTCTCCTTTCTTACTACACTAAGTAATTCTATTTGCTTTTACAGAATATATCAAATGTGTCTATAGTATGCTAAGCTGATGGAACATTTCATTGTGTTGCTGAAGATGCATTATGAAAGGAGAATGAACGATATGTATCATTCAATTTATTGACATCTATAATACTTTCCGGCGTTCGACGTCGTGAGCAAAGTGGATAAGTGAAAGGGAGCAATCACAGGAGGATAATATCCGCCAACAGCTATCAAGCTAGAAAATCTGGTTATTTTTACTTTGTGAAGTGTACAACCTTTCAGTCCAATGTTGGCTTCATTGTACTCCTGCGTTCATCTTTGTATGTATGTCACCAAATTCTATAGTCGACTCAACAATTTGCACTCTTTTCATCAGTTTGTAATCTTCTTGCGCTACTTAGTAGAACTGAACAACAAAAAATAAACACGACCAACCAACAATTAAGCTGCAATTTAGCCAACTATGGGCTCATACTTAGGTGCGGCGTGCCGCCGTGCCTTCCGTTTGCTACTCTGCAAATATGAGACCTAGATGCCACCAGCTGTCGCGGTGCGTTGCGATGGTGATGGCTGACGGTGACTCGGGACATGGATGCCGGGGCGGCGGCCCCGGATGGTGGTCCATATGGTGGCTTTCTGGCAGGCCCCATGGCGGCAGTGGTGGCTACGTCTCTAGGTCGCTTGGGCAATGAGGGATGTACCGGATGGTGGTTCAGGCAGACTTTCTGTTGCCCAGATCTGGATCTGGAGGCCGGTTCTCGCCGTGACTGACCCGGGTGCCCCGTGATGGCATGTGTGAGCTGCCGAGCGAAAGCTCCGCGCTTTGGCGCCGATGACGACGACATCCGCGGGTGCCGTTATCTTCTTGAAGACGTCGTCGTGGTTCTCCTCTTCATGTCAGAGTCTCCGGGTGAAAACCCTTGTCCACGTCGGGCTCGGTAGCGGCGGTGCTCGCGTTCCCCTCTTGAGGGCGTTGTCGTGGAGGCTGGGTGTCCTAGGTCGTGCCGTGCGTTGTAATTGGGTTGTCCTGTGCTAGGTGTTGTTTGACAGCATAGTCGGGTGCGGCTATGTTTGTCAGCTTTCTTGGGATCTGCTGTCTCAGTGGACTATCTCCTCACATTGTATCGTTCGGTCATGTAACTTTGATGTTGTTGCTTTATATATAAAGCGGGGCGAGAGCCTGGTTCGAGGATGATGCCAATGCGTGATGATTCTGAATTTGGTGTCTCTGTTGTGTAGGAAATGAACAAATTTCAGAAACCTTTTGTTGCCTATAGGATGAGGATCCTGTGGCCATTTCTGGTCTGCTGATTTTCTGTTTCTGAAAAATTGACTGAAATAAAGGACAAGAAACCAGCAGGTGTGCTTGTCCGATCCTTTTATCCTTACAATTTCTTATTTGGTTGCGCATTGGAACAACCTAGCAGGAGTACATTTTTCTTGTTGTTTGGTCTGAATTAGAACTTGTAAAACTGAAACTACTCACGTACGATGCCTGGTGATGCGATCTTGGTATGATGCCTGATCGGGTGGTGGGCCGCAGCTTGCTCCGACACAAGGACGGTTCGATCTACAGCGGCGTATGAAAATCGTCGCATGCATAGCAATGCTCCTTGTAAAACGTTGCATGATTTACAGCCTGCATGAACTGTACAATTAAGACGAACCGGCAGTCGAGACCAAAGATTCAACGGTATGGCAGCGTCTGCAAGGCTCCAGGATATATTTAACTTGACCATAGAGGGGACTCTCCCCACAACGTATCTTCTGATGGCCAAGAGCGCTTTCTGTGCCTCCGCGAGGCTATCCGCATCCATGAGGGAATGACACTTGTCAAATTTTGTGACAGAGCAACTAGGATGACATGTGGCGTCCAACGTAAGGCAGTCGAGTGATGTTGTATTCTCGAGGATATGACATGTTAGCTCAACCAAGCTCTTTGCCGAGCAAAAGCCAGTGATCGTCACGCTCTTGAGCTTGTCATGGCGCTGCTGCGGGATCTGCCTCAGGTCATGCGAGGGCTCTCCGAGAATCGAAGCATGCCCCATGCGATGCTGGGATATCTGCATAGGACCAACATCAATGCCACTGCCCTCCAGAGAAACCAAGATACCAAATACTTATGAAGGAAGGATGAAATAACTTACAGCTAATACGAAATTCTCCAAGCAAGGAGAAGCATCGAGAAAAGAAACCAGAGAAAGATAATCATAAGCTCCGGAAAAAGCCATTCCCACTAATGAAATCTGCAAGAGCTTGAGGTGGAGAAACTTGCTAGATAGCATCGGTGTGTCCACCATCTGCATAAAGACATCTGACACCTTAATTGCATTCCAATCTATCACTACTTTTATCGGCAGGCATAGCAAGTCCATAATAATCATTTAAAGTTTCAGAGTATACCTCAGTCAGTGATGATATGGTAAGTGTTTCAACATTTGGCGCAATAGACAAAAGATTGTGCCGAGCATAACAGACAACGTTGGTCTGGCGGAGGCATATCATGCATAGGGTTTTCACTTGCAGTGAGCCCCCAAGTGAGATTTGACCTATGAAACCTTCGAAGTAAAAAGTGGTGAGATTTGGAGCATTGCTCTCTACCACCTGCAGCCTACTGCAATAGGCCACCTCCAGAAAATGGAGTCGCTGCAGCAGAGAAGGTATCTTCAAGGAAATTATCTCCTCGCAGTGCAGGAGTTTCAAGCACACCAAAGCAGGAGAATTGGAAAGGAGACACCATAATTCATCCCCAGTAATCTGCATGCAACACATATGCAGTCTTGTCAGGCTTCTTAGGCAACCAAGACCAGCCGTGGGACGCAAGGTACAGTAACACAGGCTGAGATATTGAATTGAGTTTCCGCTCCCGTTAGATAATAGTTTACATGGGAAGTTATACACTGAAATGATGGGTAGAGCATTCTCGAAAATAATGAAGGGTGGAGGCAACGTCAGGATCAGTTCTTCAATCCCTGGAGTAACAGCAATACGAAGCCAGCTATCAAGATAGGCGAAGTCGATGTTCTCACAACTATAGAGATTAAGGTCTAGTGTCTTCACACTGATGCCTGAGCGATTTTGCATAATCAGGTCAATCTTGCTGATAAGATCTCTTGTTATTACATCCCTAGACGCATTTCTATTCAAGCCAAGTGTTTCCAGACTGAATGTAAGGTTGGGACGGCATATCCAGTTGTATCGGAATGTGTGCGATGCGCAAGCAGCACGAGCAGCATCTCTAAGTGTCATTTTGGCATGAATATGCCGCAAGATATCCTGCATGCAGCAGACATAGGAGAATACACACATTAGAATTATAGATGCAAGAAAATAGATTGAAAAAACTCAGATAAAATCATAAAATAGCAATCCCTAAGAACAAATGGTGATTCAGTCTGCCTATATGTTTGAATTAGACATCATAAAGGGAACAGTGCAACCAGTGATAGTTGAAGACATGCATGGAAGCATGGATACTTTTTTTTTTTTGGAGAAAGGAGAACACTGATTAGGGCTGGTCAACACCTCGGGAAGGTAATGAAGTATTCAGAGGAAATGATTATGCAGTATAAAGTGTTTATACCCCTATCTTTCTAGTCCGAATGTGCACCCCCCGTATTTTAAGCTTGGCTATAATTCTGGGTATACTCTATTAGTTGATATCTTCCTACCTCTACTCCAGGGAGAGGTATAACCTAGATTGCAGCGATACCGATACACGTATCAGTATCTGGGCGATACGGATACGTAAATACATCATTTCTGGAAAGCGCCAATACGAGGATAGGTTTGACTACTTCTGAAAATAATATAAAGAATATGTTATCAATTAAGCATCAAGCCATTTAGCATATATCAAGTCAGTGCAGCCCATTATCTTCTAGTATCTTCTTATCCATGATTCCAACTGCAACAAAAGCAAGAACCAGCAGCCAAAGGGTAGCAGCAATTTACCAACATAAAAGTTCAGTTAGAGAGAAAGGGAGGAGGAAATCAGAAGCCTTCCATTAGATAGAATTCTATAGGATAGTGGGGGGAAGGGGAGCGGGAGCACCGGGGAAAGAAGCCCACCACCGGCACTACTAGAGCCTGAGAGGTATAGGGGAAGTATCGGTGTTTTCGTGGGTATAACATAGGTCCCAGGTTTTTGGATGTCGTTTCATTCAACTGAATTCTTGTATGACAGCATTACGAGGCTTGTGCTTGCACCATAGCCAAATGTGTCTTAATTTTAGAAAGGACTTTCCTCTTATTACAAACTGTAGCAGTAGAAAATTAGAAACATCTTGTTTGGAGGGCTGTTGGATGGACTTGGCTGGTGGAATTCGAGCCAGATCCTGCCATTCTCTTCCTTGGCAGAAATTTAGTAAGTCTACATGAATTTAGCTTCAATAGTTAAATTCCTCTCAAACTCCATGTACTTTTTGTACAATTTTCCTCTAATTTACATTGACAGATACTACGGGCAAAATTCGAAAGCAAAAACATCTCAATCCAAACTAGACACCTACCCAAATCCTCAGCAAACCCTCCAAAACACAATCTACCCCCTCTCCATCCTGGAGTGGAGACAAGCCAGAGTCCTTAGATATAATTGCGGTGATAGAAAACTACAAAGAACAAAAATTCCTATGGAAACCTCCAAATTACTATTCATAAGCCACAACAAGTACACATGCCTACAGCTTACTAACCAAACGAAACAGTGCCTTGAGAGCCCCCACTCACTCACTTTCCGTTCAACATCCTGCCGGTAAACCCTCAGGAACCAAACAGACCAAGAAGCGCTACAATACATGTCCATTGTTATCCAGCAAGCACAAGCTTGCCCGTGGTTTCCAACAGAGGAAATGCGATTTTACTTGAAACGACATTCTTCAAAGTATCAGCATCACGTACCTCTGGAAGATCAGGACAAGATATTCCTCTGTCAACATGATAGTCATCATCTTGCTGGCAGCGCATACTCTTTCTTTTAGTCACCAAAGCAACCGGTCCACCTGCAATAGACCACAGTTATGGCGAGAACATGCATTAGAATGCAAGCTCAAGGATATCGCGTGTTGCACATCAGATCCTATTTCTGAAAATCAAGAAGATTTCCCTCTAGGTGCAGGTTATCCGAGAGGATTGCATCCTTGACTCAACACACTTAAGGGCTTGCTCGGTTGGAGGGGATTGGCGAGGATTGAGACCTATTTTGACTTACAAGGGGTTTAAAGTCCCCCTCAAACCCCTTCAAACCTCTGGGATCGACACTCAACCGAACAAGGCCTAATGGATGCTGCCTTCCCCTCCAGTCAAAATAGCTTCTGAATTATTTCTACTGTAATTTCTAGGCAGGGTAATCTCTTCAGGCAGAACTCGCCATTGGCACTTAAGAGGGGACTAGGGCAGAGATCTGGTGGCCTAGCATACTCAGTTTTCGTTCATATATTCCCCAATTCTGCGCCGAAGTAAACATAGGCTAGCCGACTTAGATCATCCAGGTGATCGAGCTTCGTCCAATTCCCACCCGAATAGAAACCCCACCTATACTACCGCACACAAACAACAATTTTTCCTCCACAAACAGATCTAACATACTAAGAGAATATAAAAATCAAAAGCAAATAAATAACTGAGAGGCAGAAAGAGGGAGAGATTGCAAACAGGAGCCTTACGGTCTCGGATTCGCCGGCGGCAGCGCTGGCTCCGCCGCTTCCTGGACATGAGCCTCATCAGTGTCGAATCCCGCGTGAAGCGACGTTTAGGGGCCGAGACACTGCAGGGAACACGAAGGGCAATCGAGATTTTTCAAGCCCGGGCCTCGACCCAAGACGCGAGGGGAGGTGGAGGGCTGGAGGCGATCGCGCCGGCGGAGCTCGGGAGGAGTCTGGTCCGGGCTCCTCTGTCCTTCTGTGAGATTTTCAGGGAGAGCGAGGATTCCTGTTGGCTGCTGGAGACGACGTGCTGACGTGGTTTCAAGGTTTCTTGAAACTAGTTAGTGTGCACGTGCAACGCACGTCTCCTTTAAAAAAAAACAAGTCAATGCAATATGTTGTCCACAAGTTTTCCAATTCAGAATAGACTACATGATCACATACTTTTTCTGTTCTTTGTCTCGCTCAAGATTGCTCCAAATTCAAAATTATATTTTTCACCTGTGAAATTTTACTAAATTTGAAAGACTTTTAGATAAAACCAATTGTGTATTAATTGCAACGGCTTAGAACAAATATTACCACACCACCCTAACAAAAATGATCAACAAAATAATCAGGAATGACACTACTTCTCTTCTCACCTTGGAGTAACATGAAAAATTAATTATATGATTACTTGTCATCTCCTTAATATCTTTATTTACTACAAAAAAATAAATAATACAAACTCTGTCTTTGATGGAACAAAATAATAAGCACCACATGCAAATGTACAAGTTCACAGGGTCAAAGTAACGAAGTCTAGAGATTTAGATTAAGATTTTACTCACGTCTACACCACCGTGGTGGTAGCTTCATCTTGCTATGGCATCACAGAAATAATCGGCTTCAGCTAAAATGGCCCTTGTTTTGCTACTCTAAATATTTTGATACGCAATGGTGTTGGCAACAACCATCTTATCAATGGTGCTCCTCAAAGTGGAATATTATCAATGTGTGTATATTACACATGAGGTTGTGGACATACCTTGATCGACTGGTCAAATATAACTTCCATCTCAATATAAAGTGCCTTGTTCTCCATCAGTCAATAGCATTCATCTCGCCATATGACTGCACGTGAATAACCGCACCATCTGATTACCATGTGCAATTCAAGTTTCTACAAATTGCATCAAAGGAACCATGCTTGACTGTTAGAAATATCAGGGCCCTCTAGGACACGCATGTTGCGTCTAAAGCTAGTTGTCGCTATTTTTATAGCAGCAATTAAAGAGTCGACGTTCTTCTCATAGGCTCAAGAGTATCTTCTCAATCAAAATACAATGAAAAAGGAGAAAAATAAGTAACCAATTAAGCACCACAGGTAATTTCTACATAGTTCTTTCATTTTGTAAAACATTAACAGTTGGACTCCATATGAAAGCTGTATATTGCAAAGTTCAAAAGGTTAATCTTGTACTCCTTCCTTCTCTCAAACCATACATTAGTGCTGGCAACTACCGGCAAGAAGGAATTAGATGGTCATGCCCGCACGGGACACCCAAGAAAGAAACAAAAATAAATGAAGGAACACATGCCGTCCAGGGCGCCGTCGTGGGACACTCATGAGACGACGTCATGCAGGGAGGGCATTGAAGCGTACCTCGTCCAGCAGCTCGAGGCGAACACCGTTGAGGGCGCCGACGTTGTTGTTGTAGGTGCTGCACACGCCATAGAGGCCACCAAGTGTGTGGTGTGGTAAAGCCGCTCGGACGACGGCTGTCGCGAGCGCAGGGAAGAAGCCTGAGACATTGTGCCTGAGGGAGTGCGCCACGGCTTCCCGCGCGAAGCCGTGCAACGCGCGGGACGTTGGCTCGTTGAGGCCGGCCGACAACATGACGCCAACGCCGGGTGGCCGGAAGCCGACAACTCCGATACGTGGCGGGGCATGCGGAGCAGGCGAGCACAGCGTCCCGCAGCTGCGGCTGCAACGCATCCCCGTGAAGCCGCATGGACGACAGCAGGTGTTTGGCGGAGGACCCCAGGTGGAAGGCGGAGTCGGGATCTAAATAAATCTGTGCAATATTTGGACTGAAGGTCGGCATGCATGGACAGCTCTCAAGCTTTAATTGATTTCCTTGCATGCATGGTCATCAGTTAATCTCCATCAGGGGAAAAAGGAAACCGCTCGAAATTTGCTCCTGGGATGTAGCGATCGTTGGGTGTTGGGTTGTCTGGCATGACGTGCGAGGGCAGGTCTGCCGGCAGAACATTTCATCTCAACCGTTGAACTCACAGATGTAACGTGGGCAGTTGGATGTGATTTAGTCTGCTAGATCCGACGTTCGTGGTTTCTCTGTGTGTACTTTGCGGTGTGTCTATAAGAAAACTCATGTTTGCTCTTTTAATAGTAGTAGAGATGATTCCAGTATTTTGGCAAGCCAATACGAGGCAAAGCCCTTTGAAAAACGGTAATGCTAACTGGTGAACGTTTGCTGGAAAGAACCTCACAGCGAATGCCCTCGCATATGTTCGAGATCAAACGATGTTAGTTTTTTTCTTCTTAATTGCCTTTTATAGCAAGAAATTGTGATGCTAGTCTGAACAAATTGTCACCTCGCTATAACTCAAATTGTCATGAAAATCGTTCGCAATTGCCACCCTCACTGGTGAACATTCGTGGTTAAGAGGGTTCTTAAAAAAAAGGCAATGCTAAAGTTGTTAGAATTTAACTAGTATTTTTTGAAGATTAGAAAGGCAAAAAATAGCAATCAACCAATTGATTGTCATATCAAAGCCGGCAGCTCTTGCGAACCAATCTGTGGTTAGATGGTTAGAGGGACAGTGCTATCCCCGGTCCACCAGGGTTCAAATCCTGGTGCTCGCATTATTCCTGGATTTATTTCAGGATTTTCGGCGATGCGCATTCAGTGGGAGGAGTCGTTCCCGTCGAGACGAGGCGCCTACGGTGACTTCGTAAATCTCAACATGATATGTCGGCTCAGTCTCTTGAAGGTGCTCACAGGGGGTAGGGTGTGCGTGTGTGCGTTCATAGGAATGAGTGTATGCGTGTGTATATGAACGCTTGCGTCTGTACTATGTTCAAAGAAAAAAACCGACAAATCTTGAGATCAACAATTTACTATGACATGCAAAACCGGGTCTTTATGAATATTGAGAGTTCAAGGATGCGTGAGTTGAGAGTTGTAAATTAATCTCAGACATTAGTTCAAAGGTGTAAAGTGCACTTTTTTCCTTCCTCATCGGAAGCAAAACTGGCTGGTGTAAATGTAATTTTGATTTAAAAACTCCTATAGGTCATCGGGAAAACCAAAAGTTTCAAATTTCAGTTTGATTCTTTGAACGTCAAGAGATAGGTCTAGGCTGCCATGTCAGTTTCTTCACCAATTTCTGTTAAAGCTATGTTTGCATTTTGGGATAGGTAGCTGGTAATTAGAGGGTTAACACTACTCGGAAGTATTGCATTTCACATGGAGGCATCAGACCATGCAGATTTTGGGGGAAAACAACTAAACATTATAAGATTTGAGTTTGTGCAACATTAGATTCATACTTTTTTTATGGAATTGTTAAGACTATTAAGAATTTTCTGATAGAATAGAGCTTGCTTGACGATCTCAGCAAATCAGATCATTTAAATCCCTTTGGAAAGATTAGTTTCTATCAAACCAACGAAAAAATAGCAGACGAGGCATAGGTGCGCAACGCGCTTGATCTACCTTTTGGGGAAGTTACATGTTTTTTGACAAATGGGAAGTTACAAGTTGTATGCACTTATTAGGAGTAGAGAAATCATATTCCTATGAAATAATTATGTACTGTGAGCGAATGAGTGACTGCATCACTAGTGGAGAAACAGGCTTTAGTCCCGGTTGACGGAGGCCTTTAGTCCCGGTTCGCCAACCAGGACTAATTAATCGGGACTAAAAGCTCCCACCCTTTAATCTCGGTTGGCTACGAACCGGGACTAAAGTCCTCCACGTGGCCGCCTGCGCGCGCCGGTGGCTGGAGGACCTTTACTCCCGGTTGGTGTCATCAATCGGGACTAAAGGGTGGTGATTTTTTTTGGTTGGGGTTTAGAGGTTTAGGGGTTTATGGTTTGTTTTTCCTTTTCATTTTGTGTTTTCCATTCACTTCTTTTTCATTTCAAACATATTTTACGGTATTACATACTGTACACGTTATGCATATATAATATAATTTCTCATATGACCATACATATATCATATAATTTCTCGTACGACCATGCATGCATACACACACACACACACACACACACACACACACACACACACACACACACACACACACACACACACACACACACACACACACACACATATATATATATATATATATATATATATATATATAATTTGGTATATACAATTTCTTCTACAGTTTGCAGATCATTACATGCAGGCATTAGCTGAAATGGTATTCTCCTCTTTCATCTATGACATCCTCCAGCAAAAATCCCACGATTTCTCTTGAATTGCTTTTAGGCGGTTCTCTGGTAGGATCCTATCTCGCATTTGTGTCATCTTTAAAGAAGGAGATCAATATGAATATATTAGTTGTGTGTATATATATTAGATCATGATAAAAATATATTGTGAATAGTGTTTACGTACCCGAAGTGCTCTTTGATCTCTGCACCATTCGGTCGTCATGTGAATGGTCTCGCAAACGTAGTATGCACATAAATTCGTCCCCTTTGCTTGTTTCATGCACTATGTGAGAATATAATTCAATCAGATAACAATCAAGCATGATAATGGTATTGATACTGGAATTAAAGAGGTGCGCGGACCTAGTACTACTTAATTACCTTGCCCCGTCGTCATATCAGCTTCTCTTTCCAATCACCGACAATCTCTTTGGTGAACCATTTCCAAACCATGCCCCCGCGAAGAAAATGAATAAAGAAGTTATTAATTACTTGATATCAGGAAATGAACGAAAGAGGCCGATACTGATTAAAATTACCTGTCGAGCATCGAATGGAAGCTTTTGTACCGTTCTTGGTCTTTATCTAGTGAGCCATAGACTACAACAGTTCCAGCGTCAACTCTAATGTCCAGCAGGATCCAGTGGAACCTGCACACACGTTTATATAAGCAGGCATGCATAACTCAACTACACTTAACATCGAGTAAGCAAAATAGAATTTGTAGTACAAGACAGTAACACTCACTGGAAGTTGTAAGTAAATAGTATATATGTTTTGGTATTTTGTTCCTTGAAAAACATTAGCAAGTTATCCTCCGTTTCATCGGCGAAGTCCATTACCGTAACTTCATGAATGATATATGGGTCAATGAACCCAATGTCAAAGATTCCCTGTTTTCGGCATTCGAGAATCTTCATTCTGCATAATAGCGTACAAAAGAATATAGTGAGGATAATTACAGGCAATGAACGAGCTGAGCTAGAGACTTAAATTACAGAAAGAAATCACTTACAGACAATAGCAACTGAGGATAGATTTGTCGAGTGCGTCTAGATTGTATAACTGAAAAAGTTCTGAAAGCTCAATCATTATCAATGATTCTTTGAAGAACTGCTCTTTCTTGACACTCACCATGAGCATCTGTCGCCTCTGCTTTGCTTCTCTCATGTACCACTCATGCAATCTTCGCATTTGTGTTGATAGAAGATTGACCTGCTCAGGTCTGACCAGAGCCTCCCCGGGGACATATTTCCTTGCTAATTCAGCCATGGGGAATTCGTCGGTGCCTCAGAGTTGTTCAACAGTGCAACCAAATTCTTTAGCAACGTCGGCCGTTACCTTCTTATCGGTACTCACATTAAGCGGGGGGGGGGGGGGGGGGGGTCGACTGCACTTCCTGTTCTCCGAGCTGGGGAACTGTTTTCCCGCTTTTATTACCACTTGTATTTGTCGCGTAGCTTCGCACTTGTTCATGATATGACTTGGTAATAGCGCGTTCATAGTCTGAAGGCCTATTCAGTACATGTTGCAGGGGTCGCTCTAGAAGTTCCAGAAAGTGCTCTATGGTTTTCTAAGGTATTTTCTCCTTCGGCGGGGGCACCTTCGGTGCAAAATGTGCCTTCACTTGGGCAGTCACGATCTTTCTGTTTTCCTCCTCAGTCATCTCGTAAGCTAACTTATTTTTTGCAGCAGGCTCGGGTTTTTTCTTTGGTGCTCTCTTCCGCTTGCCCTGCTGCTGCTGGGACATAAGGGGTGGAGTTGGCTGACGCGACGCAGATCGATGTTGTGGAATCGCGTTGGGCTCCGTATCGAGGTGGGGTGGAGTCAGCTGACGCGGTGGACTTAGAGGTGTATTGCTAGGAGGAGTCGGAAGCCTTGGCGCCGAGTTTGTAAACACAATGCATTCCTTTCTCCATACAATGACACCGCGTATGACTTCTCCCAGTGCCCGCTCCCCTTCACCTCCAGGGAAGTCAAGCTCGAGTGAGGCATATCCCGAAAGAACTTCATCCACCCCGACACGAGCATAGCCAGCTAGAATCGGATTGCCATGGATGGTTGCTTCAGGTGCATTCGGTAAAGCAAAGCCGACCGCCACCTTCATGGATATGTTCTTCAATTTCATGTGTAGCTCACAACTTGTCCTCTCTTCGATATCATCCACGGGGTAGCGAGCTAGCAGTGTATCATCGGCCGGGACCCCGTGGAACCCACGCTGCTTTTCTGCAAAGACGGGACGGTACTATCCAATGGTGGATCTGCAGCTTGCTCCTGCCGCGTAGACGGAATTTGCTGGCTAATGGTGGCCAGTTGCTCGTCATGCCGCTTATAAATGCGTTCCAACTCCGCGTTCTTTCTTTCTAAATTTTGAAGCCGGTCTGCATCCTGCTTCTTTTTTCTCTGATGGCTTCTGTAAGTGTCGTTCCAGTCCGCAAACCCTTGAACCCACGGGACAACGCCTTTGCCTTGTGTTCCTCCTCCGTGTTCAGGATTCCCGAGGGTGCGTGTAAGCTCGTCGTTCTCTCTCTCTCGGGGATGTACACCCCCTTTTGAGCATCATCTATTGCTGTAAGTAAAGCCTCCAAGGCATCTTTAAGAGATGACACTTCAATAATCTCCCCAGTTTTTGGATCCAACTTTCCCCCATGTGCATAAAACCATGTCCTGGCCCTCTCGGTACAATTTTGTGTTTTTGGAATGACCCCTTGAGCAAGCATCTAGGCCTCAGATAATTCCCACTTAGGCAGGCCTGTCTTGTAGCCACCTGGCCCCTGATACGTCTCCAACGTATCTATAATTTTTGCTTGTTCCATGCTGTTATATTACCATTCTTGGATGTTTTACAATCATTTTGTAATAACTTTATATCATTTTTTGAGACTAACCTATTGAGATAGTGCCAAAGTGCCAGTTGCTGTTTTTGCTTGTTTTTTTACTTCACATAATATCAATATCAAACGGAGTCCAATCGCGACGAAACTTTTTGGAGATTTTTTTGGACCAGAAGACACCCAGTGGGCCAAAGAAGTGCCAGAGAGGTGGGTCGTGGAGACCACAACCCACCAGGGCACGCCAGGGGGGGGGGGGCCCGGCGCGCCCTGATGGGTTGTGCCCTCCTCGGGGCCCCTCTCCACCGCCTCTGATGCCTATAAATTCCCAAATATTCCAAAACCCCTAGGGGAGTCGACGAAACACAATTCCAGCCGCCGCAAGTTCCAGAACCTCGAGATCCAATCTAAACACCATCACGGAGGGGTTCATCTTCTTCATAGGTGCCTCTCCGATGATGCGTGAGTAGTCCACCATAGACCTACGGGTCACGGTGTGCTTGGAGATTTTTGTAGAAATACTCTCATGCTTCACTTAGATTAATTTGAGAGTTAGTAAATTTTGAAGAAATCCTCTCATGCTTCACTTATACCATTTTGAGAGATGAAACCTTTATGCTCATGTGCTTCACTTAAATTTCTTTGAGCTTGCCAAAAAGCAATGGCAATATATGAAACTAGTCCCAAAGTGATAGATATCCAAAGAGGATATAATAAAAACTTTCATGAAGATCATTGGGCAAATTAAACTTGATTCTTTGTAATAGTTTTGAAACATGATGATAGTAATATGTGAGTTATGCTAGTGAGTAATTATGCTTAGTAGGAATATTGGTGTTAAGGTTTGTGATTCCCTATGCATGCACGAAAGTCAATAGTTATGCAATGAAATTATATCCTACTTATGGTGCATTATTAGGTGTTAGTTATGCTCAATGCTCGCTTATGTGAATTTTCGTTTCTTGGTTTGGTTGCTTCTCAATCTATTTGCTAGCCTCCATTTGTACTAAGTAGAAATACTACTTGTGCATCCAAAATCCTTAAACCAAGTTTTGCCTTATGAGTCCACCATACCTACCTATATGCGGTATTTCCATGCCGTTCCAAGCAAATTTGTATGTGTCATCTCTAAATTTTCAAAATAAATTTTCTCTTTTGTGTGCTCGTATCGCTCATGAAACGGTGGGGAGTGTCCAATATTTTTCCATGCTAGATGTGTTATTCTCAAGATGAGTGTTTATTCACTTGTCATTGCACGAGAGTGCGGCGGTAATAGGGATGCCCATTCCGAAATGAAAAAGAAAAAAAAATATTTACTTTATGTTGTCAAATAATAAATTCCTTGGAAAGTGTTGGTATGGAAGGCAACCGTGGATACGGCCCGCCATGGAAAGTGAAAGTTTGGTGGAAAAAGGAATAAACTTTATTTTTTGTTTGGGAACCGCCTATGATATATCTAGCATGGAAAGTATTGTGAGCTACTTTGTCATTTTCGTTGACAGGAAAGGCATGCCACCCAAAATATTTTTCCCTATCAATTTAAACCTTGAGCTCTGGCACCTCTACAAATCCCTACTTCCCTCTGCCAAGGGCCTATCTGTTTACTTTATGCATTTTTTTACTTTGAGTCTCCATCTTCTCTTATAAGCACCAACTAGGGGGCACTATGATCGTACTTGAGCATTGGGCATAGCTAATTTTGAGTGTGTTTCATGAATGGATCAATGATTGAGCATGATGGGCTAGGGATAACTTTCTTTAGTGTTGATATTTTGAAAGACATGGTTGCTTGTTGACATGCTTGAGTATTGAAGTCATTATGTTAAAACTAGACTATTGCTTTGAATTATTTACAAGTCCAAATGTCCATGCTATACAAAAGAAAAGAATACGATGAACATGTTAGGCAGCATTCCACATCAAAAGTTCTGTTTTTATCATTTACCTACTCGAGGACGAGTAGGAATTAAGCTTGGGGATGCTGATACGTCTCCAACGTATCTATAATTTTTGCTTGTTCCATGCTATTATATTATCAATCTTGGAATCTTTACAATCATTTTATAATAACTTTATATCATTTTTTGGGACTAACCTATTGACATAGTGCCAAAGTGCAAGTTGCTATTTTTTCTTGTTTTTTACTTCACAGAATATCAATATCAAACGGAGTCCAATCGCGACGAAACTTTTTGGAGATTTTTTTTGGACCAGAAAAGAGCCAGTGGGCCAAAGAAGTGCCGAAGAGGTGGGCCGTGGAGACCACAACCCACCAGGGCACGCCAGGGAGGCCCTCTCCACCGCCTCTGATGCCTATAAATTCCTATAAATATTCCAAAAACCCTAGGGGAGTCAACTAAACACAATTCCAACCGCTGCAAGTTCCAGAACCTCGAGATCCAATCTAAACACCATCACGGAGGGGTTCATCTTCTTCATAGGTGCCTCTCCGATGATGCATGAGTAGTCCACCATAGACCTACGGGTCCGTAGGCAGTAGCTAGATGGCTTCCTCTCTCTCTCTCTTATGATTCTCAATACAATGGTCTCTTGGAGATCTATTTGATATAAACTTTTGCGGTGTATTTGTTGGGATCCAATGAATTTTTAGTTCATGATCAGTTTCTATCCATGAATATTATTTGAGTCTTCTTTGATCTCTTATATGCATGATTACTTATAGCCTCGTATTTCTTCTTCGAATCTTTGGTTTAGTTAGGCCGACTAGATCGATTTTTCTTGCCATGGGAAGAGGTGCTTTGTGATGGGTTTGATCTTGCGGTGTTCTTTCCCAGTGACAGAAGGGGCAGCAAGACACGCATGTATCGTTGCTATTAAGGATAAGAAGATGGGGTCTATTCCTACATGAATAGATCTTGTCTACATCATGTCATCGTTCTTATTGCATTACTCCGTTTTTCCATGAACTTAATACACTAGATGCATGCTGGATAGCGGTCGATGTGTGGAGTAATAGAGGTAGATGCAGGCAGGAGTCGGTCTACCTATCTTGGACGTGATGCCTATATAATGATCATCTCCTTGGATATTGTCATGACTATTCGATTTTCTATCAATTGCCAAACAGTAATTTGTTCACCCACCGTGCGCTATACTCATGAGAGAAGCCACTAGTGAACCCTACGGCCCCCGGGTCTACTTTTCCAACATATTGCTTTCAGATCTATCTTTTTGCATCTTTGTTTTCAGATCTACAAAACCAAAAACCCAAAAACATATTGCTGCATATTTTATGTGCTCTTTTTATTTTGTGTTCTTGAGAGATCTATCTCTCCTATCTATCTCTACCTAATCTATCTTTTTACCGTAGAGAGATTGACAACCTCTCTTTCACATCGGGTTGCAAGTATTTGTTGTTTGTGTGCAGGTGCTGCTTATTGGGTGGTGGTGATCCTCCTACTGGTTTGATAACCTTGGTTTCATAACTGAGGGAAATACTTACCGTCGCTGTGCTGCGTCATCCCTTCCTCTTTGGGGAAATACCGACGCAGTCTCAAGCCACGCCAGCCCCAGAACATGGTGATAGTGTTTTTTCTCAGCATTTATCTTATTTTTTCTTGATCTTTCCTTAGCTTCATCCGATTCCTTGTACTTCACAAATTCGTCCCAGTGATCTTTTGCCTTCTCTAGTGATCCAGTGAATTCTGGAGTCTTCCTTTCTGCGTTGACGTATTCGGCGTATAATCTTTTCTTCCAGGTCTAGAATTGTGTGGCCATCTTCTTAAGAGCCCACTTCTTGACCTTCAATCGATCGCCATCTGTGAAACCCTCTTTTAGGTTGAAATGTGATATTAGCGCTTCCCAAAGACCATCTTTCGATCTTTCGTCGACATAAGAAACTCCTCGACTTTCCTTTGGCTTATTTCATTCTCGAACGGTGATCGGAATGGTGTCCCTAACAACAACTCCGCATTGATTTTTAAATTTACGGGCATTGTCTAAAGGAGCAATCGGTTCGCCATCTGCTTTGCATTCATCGATGTTGTACTTTATGCCACCAGGCAACTTTTTGGCCGGGCCTCGTACTACTCTGCTTGTAGAAGATTAGCTCGAACCGGAGGGCTAATAGAAGAAGAAAGATTCATTAATATATATATATATATATATATATATATATATATATATATATATATATATATATATATATATATATATATATACACACACACACAAATCAATTAATACATGTAATGATCACCAGAGGCCTAATATATATACCTCACCGGACTTTGTTAATTGGAGAAAATTTCCCCCTTCGTCTCTTGGTTCTTCCTCAATTCCCTCACCGGATGCGTTAAGATATTGTGAGCCATCATCTACTTCTTCATTCTCTTCGTTTCGGGGGGGGGGGAGCGTATCTTGATCATGGTCTCTGCCGCTATCGTCCATAGCTTAACTAATCCAGAGGAAAGATAGAATGATAAAACAATTAGAATCATAGTATCGAGAAGAACAATACCGGAGATGCAACCAATACACAACAATGCAACAATACGATCATATAATATCACTAATACATCGTCTCGAATAATCCAGTTAATGCATCATCGAATATTATCACTAATACATCTCGAATATTATCATATATTATCACTAATACAGATCGAATATTATCGAATAATCCAGTTAACTCGCGGTTCCTGAGCCGCGGGTGGTGGACACCCAAAGAGAAGGAACCATCACAGGATCATAACTCGGGTGAGATCCCTGAAGAACCTGCCAGGTATTGGAGAACCTGACGTCCAATGCAACCATGTAGCGACGGACGTGCTTGTCCTCCTCCCTGACATGGCGACGTACCACCTCCGCGGGGGCCGGCTCCCTCCGCATTGATACTGGTCCACGCGACCGCCACCAAAGAACCTCCGAGTCGACGACGAGACCCCGATTCCTCACCAAGCTGCGTGCCCCGGAAGGTAGCACCTCCCAGTGCCAGCCCAGCGGAGCCCAGTGCCGGACATGGTGCCTCTCAAGGATGTCGCCGCCGAGTCGACGACGAGGATGCAGGCCGAGCATCGTCGACGTCGAGAACAAATTCCTATGAAAACAAAATGACTAGTGGTGACCTATTCAAAAACAAAAAGCTTGGTCGGTGGACGATAGGATTCCATCAGAAATGTCGCCGGAGCTAACTATGTGTTTAAAACAAGCGTTTTAATAATCATCCCTTGATCTATAGTAATTGAAAACCAAAGTATTCCCATCGATGGGCAAGCAATACTACAGTTTCTTAAAACCAGTATTTTTCTCAGCTTTGCATGTGTTTGGCTGGTGATGTTTTATCAAAGTTTTGACCAAGTACTTAGCGTCAGTGGCGATTTCACTAGGGAGGCTTCAATAGGCTTAAGCCTACCCTCCAAAAACCTTATTTCAGCTAAACATACTACTTGACAATTATACTAAGGTGTTTAACATGTAAATTGCAACGCATTTGCTAGTTAGACTTAGAAACTTGATGTTTTGAGCCTACCCTTCAATTGTGTGCTAGATTCGCCACTGCTTAGCGTGGATGACTAACTAATTAACGACTTGATTCGCTCATGTCTGCAGAGAAGAGATGGAGCCTCGCACGTGAAGCCGGCTGGAAGAAGGAACTTGTGCACATATTACATAAAACTTACATATTACATATTACATAGAACTTGCGTTTTTTAATATAATGACAAAATAAAACACATATACCATGTTCACTGTGATCACAGGCAAAACAAAATGACTACAAAATAAAACAAAATGACTACAAAATACAATGACTACAAAATAAAACACATATATTAATTTCATCAAAACTTCATGTCGTGGGAATGACCCTGACAGTAGTACTAGGGGGTACAAATGGAGGGGCGAAGTCTAGCTATGGCTTAGGTGTTTCACTCGTATGTGTACGAGTTCAGGCCCCACTCGGAAGTGGTAAAAGCCCTACGTCTCGAGCCCGGGGGCTGGCTGTGTTTTGCTTATGGGGGTGTATGAGAATATAAGTGTCGGAACCTTGCTACGGCGTCCGGTGGTGGCTTATATAGAGTGCGCCACCACCGGCCGAGCGCGGTAATAAATGACAGTTAAAGCTGCGTTACAGAAACTGCTGCTTTAACTAATACGTTACTGGTAACGTATGATTGATTAATCCTAGTAGACGTCTCTTCGTATAACTCAACGCTACGTCTCCTGGTCCGCTGAGACTCTGTCGACCGAGTGTAGCTATAGCCGTCCGAGTGCGTCTTCAGGTGCGTCCGAGTGACCCTTCAGGTTTGACCCAGTGCACTTCCATCTCTGTAGTTTTGATGTCGATGAGGGTCCCTAGGTAGGCTAAGGAGTCAGCCTTGTGACCCTACCCATGGTAGACGACCTCATCACTTCACAAAATGGGCTCCCGGAGGGGCTCGGCGCTGTCGCCGGAGTTGGCTGGAGAGGGGAGCGGCGTCGGCGACGAACACGACTGTCGCCGGAGTTGGCCGGCGTCGCCCTGAGGTGTTGGTTTGGACGGGGATCGGCGATGGAAGGAGGGGCGAAAAAGAAGGCACGCGGGGCTCACAGCGGGCGGGACGACGTCCGCGAGCGGGACGACATCGGTGAGCAGGACGGCATCGACGAGCGGGACGGCGTCGGCAAGCGGAGGTTGAAGACGAGCGGCCTGGCGGCATGGGTGTGGTTCTCGATCTGTTCCGGGCGGTGGCTGGCCCCGGGACTTATATAGGCATGAGCCTTTAGTCCCGGTTGCCACCACGCACCGGGACTAAAGGTTATTTTCGTAGGCGGCCCAAATTAAGCGCGGGAGGAGACCTTTAGTCCCGATGCGTGGTGGCAACCGGGACTAATGGTATTTTTCATGTTGTTTTTGTTTTTTGCTTTATTTTTTTACTTTTGTTTCTACTTACAGGAAATATTTAGAGTTTTTTAGTTGGATAAATTTTATTTAATTCTAAGTTAATATTAATTTGATCATAACTTGGGAATTTTTAGGATATTTTAAATAGGTGTTTTAATCAAAAACAGATTATGTTTAACTCTTTTAGTTTTATACATTTTTTCTTTGTTTCTGTTTTTAGGAATTTTTGGGATATTTTAGTTTCTGTTTTCTTGTTATTGTTTTGCCAAATTATATTATGTTTCTGTTCTTCAACCATGAGGAGTTTTAATTTTCATTTTGAAAAATTAGTTGAGAGATTCAATTTTACAGAATGAAATTAATTCTTGTAAATGCATAACAATTTGAAAACTAATCCAAATGAGTTGGACATAATTGCATTGATTAACTCCTCACAAATCATGTTTCAAATGCCAAAATGTCCTAGCTCTTACAAAGGTTCCCTTCGGTTTGTCCGAAGTGGGACTTTCCAGCTATAAGTCCGGAAACTCACTAGAGAAAAGGGATGACGGTGAAGCCGGACACATCCTAGAGTGTGATCCTGGGGTATAAAACTTTTTCTTCGCGTGTGTCCCTTGCTTATGATTGCGCCGTAATCATGGAGAATCTTCATCATTTAACAGGATGCTTGGGTCAGTCTTCACCCTGAAGGGAGGAATTTCATGAAACTTTTCATAATCTTCTGACATGTCTATCTTGTCCTCCACTCCCACGATGTTTCTTTTACCTAAAAGAACTATGTGGCGCTTTGGCTCATCGTATGATGTATTTGTTTCCTTATCTTTTCTTTTTCTCGGTTTGCTAGACATGTCCTTCACATACAAAACCTGCGCCACATCATTGGCTAGGACGGGTTCCTCTGTGTACCCAATATTGTTGAGATCCACTGTTGTCATTCCGTACTACGGGTCTACCTTAACCTCTGTCAGATTGACCCATTTTCACCGAAACAAAGGGATCTTAAAATCACGTCCATAGTCAAGTTCCCATATCTCCTCTATGTAACCATAATATGTGTCCTTTTCCCTATTGTTGTTTGTTGCATCAAAGCAGACACCACTGTTTTGGTTGGCGCTCTTTTTATCTTGGGCGATCGTGTAAAATGTATTCTCATTTATCTCGTACCCTTGGAAACTCAATACAGTCGAAGATGGTGTCTTGGCCAAAGAGTACAGCTCATCTCCAACAGTGTTGTTATACATGAGATGTGTTTGCAACCAACCGCTAAAAGTCGCCATGTGTGTACGTTTATTCCAAGGGTCAGACTGCTCCGGGTTCTTGTAGCGTACAATATCCATGTGTTCCTCGATATACGGAGCCACCAAGGTGGAATTTTGTAGAACTGTGTAGTGTGCTTGAGTGAAAGAATGCCGTCCATACATATTACTGCTTTCTTTCCTAGCGTGCTTTTTCCACTCAGTCTCCCCTCATGCCGCGATTCAAGAACACCAATCGGCTTAAGGTCAGGAATAAAGTAAACACAAAACACAATAACCTCCTCTGTTTCATGGCCCTTGGAGATGCTTCCTTCTGGCCTAGCATGGTTATGAACATACTTCTTTAAGAGTCCCATGAACCTCTCAAAGGGGAACATATTGTGTAGAAATACAGGACCCAGAATGCTAATCTCTTCGACTATGTGAACTAGGACGTGCGTCATAATATTGAAGAAGGATGGTGGGAACACCAACTCAAAACTGACAAGACATTGGACCAAATCATTCTGTAACCTTGGTAGGATTTCTGGATTGATTACCTTCTGAGAAATTGCATTGAGGAATGCACATAACTTCACAATGGCTAATCGAACATTTTCCGATAGAAGCCCCCACAATGCAACCAGAAGTAATTGCGTCATGATCACGTGGCAGTCATGAGACTTTAGGTTTTGGAATTCTTTCTCTGCCATATTTATTATTCCCTTTATATTCAACGAGAAGCCAGATGGGAGCTTCATACTGAGCGGGCATTCAAAAAATATTTCCTTCTTTTTTTTGGTAAGAGCGTAGCTGGCAGGACCTTGATACTGCTTTGGATGCATGCTGTCTTTTTTCCTTCATATGTTGCTGGTCCTGCCATACCTCCGGTGTATCTTTTGTCTTCCCATACACGTCCAGGAAGCCTAGCGGGTGATACGTCTCCAACGTATCTATAATTTTTGCTTGTTCCATGCTGTTATATTATCATTCTTGGATGTTTTACAATCATTTTATTACAACTTTATATCATTTTTTGGGACTAACCTATTGACATAGTGCCAAAGTGCCAGTTGCTATTTTTGCTTGTTTTTTACTTCGCAGAAAATCAGTACCAAACGGAGCCCAAACGCTGCGGGGATTTTTGTGGATTTTTTATGGACCAGAAGAAAGAAGATGGGCCAAAGAACACCAGAGGAGGGGGCCCAGGGTGGCCATCCCCCACCAGGGCGCGCCAGAGGCCCCCTGGCGCGGCCTGGTGGAGGATGGGCACCTCGGGCATCCCCTCAACCGACTATCAAGCCTATAAATTCCCAGAAAATCCAAAAACCCTAGAGGAGTCGACGAAACACAATTCCAGCCGCCGCAAGTTCCAAAACCGCGACATCCAATCTAAACAATATCACGGAGGGGTTCATCTTCCTCATAGGTGCCTCTCCGATGATGCATGAGTACTCCACCATAGACCTACGGGTCCGTAGGCAGTAGCTAGATGGCTTCTTCTCTCTCTTATGATTCTCAATACAATGGTCTCTTGGAGATCTATTTGATGTAAACTTTTGCGGTGTGTTTGTTGGGATCCGATGAATTTTGAGTTCATGATCAGTTTCTATCCATGAATATTATTTGAGTCTTCTTTGATCTCTTATATGCATGATTGCTTATAGCCTCGTATTTCTTCTTCGAATCTTTGGTTTAGTTAGGCCAACTAGATCCATTTTTCTTGCCATGGGAAGAGGTGCTTTGTGATGGGTTCGATCTTGCGGTGTTCTTTCCCAGTGACAGAAGGGGCAGCAAGACACACATGTATCGTTGCTATTAAGGATAACAAGATGGGGTCTATTCCTACATGAATAGATCTTGTCTACATCATGTCATCGTTCTTATTGCATTACTCCGTTTTTCCATGAACTTAATACACTAGATGCATGCTGGATAGCGGTCGATGTGTGGAGTAATAGAGGTAGATGCAGGCAGGAGTCGGTCTATCTATCTTGGACGTGATGCCTATATAATGATCATCGCCTTGGATATCGTCATGACTATTCGATTTTCTATCAATTGCCCAATAGTAATTTGTTCACCCACCGTGCGCTATACTCATGAGAGAAGCCACTAGTGAACCCTACGGCCCCGGGTCTACTATTCCATCATATTGCTTTCCGATCTACGCTTTTTGCAATCTTATTTTCAGATCTACAAAACCAAAAACCCAAAAACATATTCCTGCATATTTACTCTTTTTATTTGTGTTCTCGAGAGATCTATCTCTCCTATCTATCACTACCTAATCTATCTTATTACCGTAGAGAGATTGACAACCTCTCTTTCGCGTCGGGTTGCAAGTATTTGTTGTTTGTGTGCAGGTGCTACTTATTGGGTGGTGGTGATCCTCCTACTGGTTCGATAACCTTGGTTTCATAACTGAGGGAAATACTTACCGTCGCTGTGCTGCATCATCCCTTCCTCTTTGGGGAAATACCGACGCAGTCTCAAGCCATGTCAAAGGAATTTTTGGCGCTGTTGCCGGGGAGGAAGCGGTCTCTTCTACGTGCCTATCGTAGGCGCCGAGGGGACTCCATCATCATCTACCAGGTTCCTAATCACAAATCTCATCTCCTTGCAATTACATTATTTGCCATTTGCCTATCGTTTTCCTCTCCCCCACTTCACCAATTTGCCATTTTATTCGCCCTCTTTTTCGTTTGCCTTTTTTCTTGCCGGATCTCTTCCTTGCTTGCAATCTTGTTTGCGTAGTCACGATGACTCAAGAGAACACCAAGTTGTGTGATTTTTTCAATACTAATAACAATGATTTTATTAGTACGCCTATTGCTCCTCCCGCCACTAGTGCGGAGTCTTGTGATATTAATGCCGCTTTGTTGAATCTTGTCATGAAAGATCAATTTTCCGGTAATCCTAATGAGGATGCCGCATCCAATCTAAACACGTTCGTTCAATTGTGTGATATGAAAAAGAAAAAAGATGTGGACAATGATATTGTGAAGTTGAAACTATTTCCTTTTTCCTTGCAGGATCGTGCAAAAATTTGGTTTTCCTCTTTGCCTCGCAATAGTATCGATTCTTGGAATAAGTGCAAGGATGCTTTTATCACTAAGTATTTTCCGCCCGCGAAAATTATTTACCTTAGGACGCAAATCATGAATTTTAAGCAACTTGAGCATGAACATGTTGCCCAATCTTGGGAAAGAATGAAGTTGATGATAAGAAATTGTCCTACACACGGTTTGAATCTTTGTATGATCATACAATTTTTTTATGCGGGATTGAATTTTGTCTCTAGAAATCTTTTAGATTCCGCCGCAGGTGGTACTTTTATGGAGATTACTTTGGGTGAAGCTACTAAATTGCTAGATAATATCATGGCTAATTATTCTCAATGGCATACCGAAAGAGCACCTACTAGTAAAAAAGTTAATTCGGTAGAGGAAATTAGTACTTTGAGTGATAAAGTTGATGCTTTGATGAAATTGGTTGCTAGTAAAAATGCTCCTATTGATCTTAATGATGTGCCTTTGTCTACCTTGATTGAGCAAAATAGTGAATCCGTAGATGTGAATTTTGTCTCGCGCAACAATTTCAATAACAATGCTTATAGAGGTAATTTTAATCCTAGGCCTTTTCCTGGAAATTCGTCTAATAGTTCTGGTAATTCATATGGTAATTCTTCTTACAATAATAATAGGAACACCTCTGATCTTGAGAGTAATATTAAAGAATTTATCAATGCGCAAAAGGCTTTCAATACTACGATAGAAGAAAAGTTGAATAAGATTGATGATATGTCTAGAAGCATTGAAAGAATTTCTCATGATGTTGAAAATCTCAAATTGAAAGCTTTTGTGCCTAAGATTGATGAATCTATTAAAGCTTTATATGTCTCTTTGGATGAAAGTTAGAAACGAACCGCTATGCTTAGAGCTAAAAGAGAAATCTTAGAAAAATCGTCTTCTAGTGATTGCCATTATAAAAATGATGAAGATCTTAAAGTGATTGGTGTTTCTTCTATTGATTCCTTGTTTAGTAATGTTAAAATTGATAATGAAGGGACTGAAGTGGAGTCAAGTTTAGCTAGAAGGCGTCCCAATAATTTGGAGGGTGAAAATCTTGATGAAAATTTTGCTAAAAGTGGGTTTGAATAGGTCAAAACTTTAACTAGTGATGTGCCCACTATCTTGGATTGCAAAGATTTTAACTATGACAGTTTCTCTTTGATTGAATGTATTTCTTTGTTGCAATCTATGTTGAATTCACCCCATGCTTATGAGCAAAATAAAGCTTTTACTAAACATATCGTTGATGCCATGATGAAATCTTTTGAAGAAAAGTTGGAGTTGGAGATTTCTATTCCTAGAAAATTACATGATGAGTGGGAACCTACCATTAAGGTCAAGATTAAAAATTATGAATGCTTTGCTTTGTGTGATTTGGGTGCTAGTGTTTCCACGATTCCGAAATCTCTATGTGATGTGCTTGGTCTTACCAACATTGAAGAATGCTGTCTTAATTTGCACTCGGCGGATTCTACTATTAAAAAACCTTTGGAAAGAATTAATGATGTTCTTATTCTTGCAAATAGGAATTATGTTCCCATTGATTTTATTATGCTTGGTATTGATTGCAATCCTTCTTGTCCCATTATACTTGGTAGACCGTTTTTATGCACTATAGGTGCCGTGATTGATATGAAAGAAGGCAATATTCGTTTTCAATTTCCCTTAAGAAAGGGTATGGAACACTTACCTAGAACAAGAATTAAGCCACCATATGAGTTAATCATGAGGGCATCCTATGGATCCAAAACCAAAGATGACAATACTTGAATCTATGCGTTATGCCTAGCTAGGGGCGTAAAACGATAGCGCTTGTTGGGAGGCAACACAATGAATAAATAATTTTTTGCTTTTTCCTTTCTGTTTTTGAGTGTTGACACAATTATGCCTCTGTTATGATTGTGTTTTATGGTTTATTTAGTGTTTGTGCCAAGTAGAACTGTTAGGATGATTCATAGGATGAGTAGAAGTGATGCTGAATCTGAAACAGAAACTTTGCGTCCAGTATATGAATTTCCTTTTTTTTGCTGGAACGTGATCTTGAGCTGAAATTTTAACACAGTGTTTCTATACAAATTACTTACGTTTTCCTAATTTTTCATAATTTTTAGAGTTACTGAAGTATGGCTAGAGTACAGATTACTACAGACTGTTCTGTTTAAGACAGATTCTGTTTTCGTTGCATTGTGTGCTTGTTTTGATGAATCTATGGTTTGTATTGGGGGTTATAAGCCATGGTACAGATAAAATACAGTAGGTATAATGCAATTATAAAATTTGAATGGGTTTGCAACAGTACCTAAAGTAGTGATTTGCTTTGTTATACTAACGGATCTCACGAGGATTTTGTTGAGTTTTGTGTGATTGAAATTTTCAAGTTTGGGGTGAGATCACGATGGATGAAGGAATAAGGAGTAGCAAAAGCCTAAGCTTGGGGATGCTACCGCACGCCCAAGATATATCCAAAGAGAAACAAGCAACTAAGCTTGGGGATGCCCCCGAGTGGCATCCCCTCTTTCTTCTAACGACCATCGGTATTTTACTTGGAGCTATATTTTTATTCATCACATATCATGTGTTTTGCTCGGAGCGTCTTGTATCTTTGCTTGCTTTTTTTTAGTTTTTCCTTTGTATCCTTGCTGTACACACTTATTTGAGAGAACCACAATCATGCTATGATTTGTTAGAATTGCTCCATGTGCTTCACTTAAACTTTTTGAGCTATAGAATTGCTCTAGTGCTTCACTTATATCTTTTTGAGCACGGTGTGCTTGGGAACATTTGTAGGAATACTCTCATGCTTCACTTAGATTAATTTGAGAGTAGGTAAATTTTTAAAGAAATCCTCTCATGCTTCACTTATACCCTTTTGAGAGATGAAATCTTTATGCTCATGTGCTTCACTTAAATTTGTTTGAGCTTGCCAAAAAGCAATGGCAATATATGAAACTAGTCCCAAAGTGATAGATATCCAAGGAGGATAGAATAAAAACTTTCATGAAGATCATTGGACAAATTAAACTTGATTCCTTGTAATAGTTTTGAAACATGATGATAGTAATATGTGAGTCATGTTAGTGAGTAATTATGCTTAGTAGGAATATTGGTGTTAAGGTTTGTGATTCCCTATGCATGCACGAAAGTCAATAGTTATGCAATGAAGTTACATCCTACTTGTCATGCATTATTCGGTGTTAGTTATGTTCAATGCTCACTTTTTTGATTTTTCGTTTCTTGGTTTGGTTGCTTCCCAATCTATTTGCTAGCCTCCATTTGTACTAAGTAGAAATACTACTTGTGCATCCAAAATCTTTAAACCAAGTTTTGCCTTATGAGTCCACCATACCTACCTATATGTGGTATTTCCATGCCGTTCCAAGCAAATTTGTATGTGCCATCTCTAAATTTTCAAAATAAATTTTATCTTTTGTGTGCCCGTACCGCTCATGAAACGGTGCGGAGTGTCCAATATTTTTCCATGCTAGATGTGTTATTCTCAAGATGAAGGTTTATTCACTTGTCATTGCACGAGAGTGCGGCGGTAATAGGGATGCCCATTCCTGAAATGAAAAAAAAATACTTTATGTTGTCAAATAATAAATTCCTTGGAAAGTGTTGGTATGGAAGGCAACCGTGGATACGGCCCGCCATGGAAAGTGAAAGTTTGGTGGAAAAAGGAATAAACTTTATTTTCTGTTTGGGAACCGCCTATGATATATCTAGCATGGAAAGTATTGTGAGCCACTTTGTCGTTTTCGTTGACAGGAAAAGCATGCCACCCAAAATATTTTTCTCTCAATTTAAACCTTGAGCTCTGGCACCTCTACAAATCCCTACTTCCCTCTGCGAAGGGCCTATCTATTTACTTTATGCATTTTTTTTATTTTTTTGCTTTGAGTCTCCATCTTCTCTTATAAGCACCAACTAGGGGGCACTATGATCGTACTTGAGCATTGGGCATAGCTAATATTTGAGTGTGTTTCATGAATGGATCAATGATTGAGCATGATGGGCTAGGGATAACTTTCTTTAGTGTTGATATTTTGAAAGACATGGTTGCTTGTTGACATGCTTGAGTATTGAAGTCATTATGTTAAAACTAGACTATTGCTTTGAATCATTATAAGTCCAAATGTCCATGCTATATAAAAGAAAAGAATATGATGCACATGTTAGGCAGCATTCCACATCAAAAATTATGCTTTTATCATTTACCTACTCAAGGACGAGTAGGAATTAAGCTTGGGGATGCTAATACGTCTCCAACGTATCTATAATTTTTGCTTGTTCCATGCTGTTATATTATCATTCTTGGATGTTTTACAATCATTTTATTACAACTTTATATCATTTTTGGGACTAACCTATTGACATAGTGCCAAAGTGCCAATTGTTGTTTTTGCTTGTTTTTTACTTCGCAGAAAATCAGTACCAAACGAAGCCCAAACGCTGTGGGGATTTTGTGGATTTTTTATGGACCAGAAGAAAGAAGATGGGCCAAAGAACACCAGAAGAGGGGGCCCAGGGTGGCCATCCCCCACCAGGGCGCGCCAGAGGCCCCCTGGCGCGGCCTGGTGGAGGATGGGCAGCTCGGGCACCCCCTCAACCGACTATCAAGCCTATAAATTCCCAGAAAATCCAAAAACCCTAGAGGAGTCGACGAAACACAATTCCAGCCGCCACAAGTTCCAAAACCGCGAGATCCAATCTAAACACCATCACAGAGGGGTTCATCTTCCTCATAGGTGCCTCTCCGATGATGCGTGAGTAGTCCACCATAGACCTACGGGTCCGTAGGCAGTAGCTAGATGGCTTCTTCTCTCTCTCTTATGATTCTCAATACAATGGTCTCTTGGAGATCTATTTGATGTAAACTTTTGCGGTGTGTTTGTTGGGATCCAATGAATTTTGAGTTCATGATCAGTTTCTATCCATGAATATTATTTGAGTCTTCTTTGATCTCTTATATGCATGATTGCTTATAGCCTCGTATTTCTTCTTCGAATCTTTGGTTTAGTTAGGCCAACTAGATCGATTTTTCTTGCCATGGGAAGAGGTGCTTTGTGATGGGTTCGATCTTGCGGTGTTCTTTCCCAGTGACAGAAGGGGCAGCAAGACACGCATGTATCGTTGCTATTAAGGATAACAAGATGGGGTCTATTCCTACATGAATAGATCTTGTCTACATCATGTCATCGTTCTTATTGCTTTACTCCGTTTTTCCATGAACTTAATACACTAGATGCATGCTGGATAGCGGTCGATGTGTGGAGTAATAGAGGTAGATGCAGGCAGGAGTCGGTCTATCTATCTTGGACGTGATGCCTATATAATGATCAGCACCTTGGATATTGTCATGACTATTCGATTTTCTATCAATTGCCCAACAATAATTTGTTCACCCACCGTGCGCTATACTCATGAGAGAAGCCACTAGTGAACCCTACGGCCCCCGGGTCTACTTTTCCATCATATTGCTTTCCGATCTACGTTTTTTGCAATCTTTATTTTCAGATCTACAAAACCAAAAACCCAAAAACATATTGTTGCATATTTACTCTTTTTATTTGTGTTCTTGAGAGATCTATCTCTCCTATCTATCACTACCTAATCTATCTTATTACAGTAGAGAGATTGACAACCTCTCTTTCGCGTCGGGTTGCAAGTATTTGTTGTTTGTGTGCAGGTGCTGCTTATTGGGTGGTGGTGATCCTCCTACTGGTTCGATAACCTTGGTTTCATAACTGAGGGAAATACTTACCATCGCTGTGCTGCATCATCCCTTCCTCTTTGGGGAAATACCGACGCAGTCTCAAGCCACATCAGCGGGTTCACGCAAAGATTCTTCGTGACATGCATCACGTCGATTGTAGAGCGGACCTCTAGGACTTTCCAATAGGGTAGCTCCAAAAATATAGATTTCTTCTTCCACACGGGGGTGTGTCCGTTAGCGTCATTCAGAACAGATTGACCACCAGGACCCTTTCCAAATATTACTTTTAAATCCTTGACCATATCAAGTATATCATCACCAGTACGGTGGCCAGGCTTCTTTCGGTGATCTGCCTCACCTTTGAAATGCTTGCCTTTCTTTCTTAAGAGATGCTTAATCAGAAGAAACCGACGATGTCCCAGGTACACAACCTTCTTACATTTATCCAAATATATACCTTCACTCTCATCTAAACAGTGCGTGCATGAATTGTATCCCATGTTTGTCTGTCCTGAAAGGTTACTAAGAGCAGGCCAATCATTGATGGTTACAAACAACAATGCTCGTAGGTCAAATTCCTCCTGTTTGTGCTCATCCCACACACGTACACCTTTTAAATCCCACAACTATAAAAGTTCTTCAACTAATGGCCTTAGGTACACATCAATGTCGTTGCCGGGTTGCTTAGGGCCTTGGATGAGCACTGGCATCATGATGAACTTCCGCTTCATGCACAACCAAGGAGGAAGGTTATAGATACATAGAGTCACAGGCCAGGTGCTATGATTGCTGCTCTGCTCCCCAAAAGGATTAATGCCATCTGCACTTATACGAAGCCATAAGTTCCTTGCGTCATCTGCAAAATCCGGCCACTCTATCTTGATTTTTCTCTACTGCGACCCATCAGCAGGTACTCTCAACATTCCGTCTTTCTTACGGTCTTCTTTGTGCCATCGCAACAACTTGGCATGCTCTTTGTTTTGGAACAAACGTTTCAACCGTGGTATTATAGGAGCATACCACATCACCTTGGCAGTAATCCTCTTCCTGGGGCGCTCGCCCTCAACATCACCGGGGTCATCATGGCTGATCTTATAGCGCAATGCACCGCATACCGGACATGCATACAAATTCTCGAACTCCTCACCGCGGTAGAGGATGCAGTAATTAGGGCATGCATGTATCTTCTGCACCTCTAATCCTAGAGGGCAGACAACCTTCTTTGCTTTGTACGTACTGTCGGGCAATTCGTTGTCCTTTGGAATCATGTTATTTAACATTTTCAGGAACTTTTCAAATCCCTTGTCAGATACACCATTCTCTGCCTTCCATTGCAGCAATTCTAGTGTGGTACCCAGTTTTTCTTGTCATATTCGCAATTTGGGTACAACAATTTTTTGTGATCCTCTAACATGAGCTGCAACTTCAACTTCTCCTTTTCACTTGCGCAATTTCTCTTTGCATCAGCAATGGCCCGACCAAGATCATCAGCGGTCTCATCTGATGCCTCTTCTTCAGCTTCTTCCCCCATTGCAGTACCATCGTATTCAGGGAACCCATGATAGTTGCCATCATCCTCTTCTTCTTCATTGTCTTCTTCCATTACAACCCCTCTTTCTCCGTGCTTGGTCCAACAGTTATAGCCGGACATAAAACCGGACTGAAGCAGGTGGCTGTGAAGGACTTTTGAGGTAGAGTAATTCCTATCATTGTTACAGACAACATACGGACAACACATAAAAGTTTCCCGCTTGTTTGCCTCAGCCGGACGCAGAAAACTATGCACGCCATTAATGAACTGGGGAGAGCGTCGGTCATCGTACATCCATTGCCGACTCATCTTCATTACACAACATCGAAGTGACCAAATTAATACAAGTTCATACACACTTATTCTCATAAAAAAACATACAACTATCTAGCTAAAGCATTTGAATGCAACAACAAATGCGATCAAAATCGCAACAAAGGTAATAATTGATCCAACAACATAATGATACCAAGCCTCTTTATTAATGGCATATTTTCTAATCTTTCTAATCTTCAAGCGCATTGCATCCATCTTGATCTTGTGATCATCGACGACATCGGCAACATACAACTCCAATTTCATCTTCTCTTCTTCAATTCTTTTCATTTTTTCTTTCAAATAATCGTTTTATTTTTCAACTAAATTTAACTTCTCGACAAGAGGATCGGTTGCAATTTCAGGTTCACATACCTCCTAGATAAAAATATCTATGTCAACTTGATGGGCATAATTGTCATAAAAACACGAAATGAAACAAAATAGTTATAAAAGATAATATACCACATCCGAATCATAAACCGGACGAGGGCCGACGGGGACGGATATCAAAACCATGGCACTATATATAACAAACAATCATACAAGTAAGAAAATTATACAAGTTAATTTGAGCTCAAATTGCATATAAATCAAATAAACTTCACATAATTACTCCCAAACTAAAAACCACAAATCACAATACTTATAGAGCATGAAACAAGCTAAACTAGCAATGAGAGATGAAAGGATGAAGTTGCTAAGAGTATCTCCACTCGCGCCCCCAACAGGCCCCCCCAAGGCCCTTTTTTATCACCGGCTGAGGAAAATTGGCCCAGTCGCGCCCCCAGGAGCCCAATTTTCGCCGGTTAGGGCCGAAATTGGCGCCGGCGTACCCAAGCCGAACCCGGCGTGCTGGGGGAAACCTTTTTTGGCACGAAAACGGGCGGGCCCGCCGAGTCAGCGACCGAGAGGCGCTTCGTCGTCCTCATCGCCTCGGTTTCCCGCGGGGAATCAATGCGAAGGCTGCCCGCCGGTCAGCCTTCCATTGATGCCTCACGGGCGGCACATTCACGGGCGGCACAGAGCGGGCGATGCGCGTCCACACCTCTCCCTCCACGCGACCGCACGGTGCCACCCGCTCGTCGCTATAAAAGCCGCCCCTCCTCGCCACACCCTCTCTCCCACTCTCACCGCCGACGCCCTCTGTCCCTCTCTGTCTTCTCCGGCAACCCTTCTCTCTAGATGGCTAAGCGCTTCCCAAGCGATGGCGCGGCGGCCAACGGCTTCGGCCGCCGCCACCTGCACGAGGATGAGGCTCGCCTCCTCTATGAGGCGGAGTAGCCGGCGCCGCCCGACATGCGGGTGCTGGGCTTGTGGAGGCTCAGCGTCGGTGGGGTCCCGGTGCCTCCGGTGCCCAGCGGTGCCGAGCGGCGCGTCGAGATCGCCAGGATCCGGTCGTCTCTGTCGGAGACGGCGCGCCAGCAGCCGAGGTACGCCCCGGACAACCACAACTTGTGGACGGCGTACTTCAAGCGCCGCCACGAGGAGCAGCTTGCCTCCACGAACGGCGCTCTGCCCAGCCACGGTAGCCACAACTCTGAGGGGAGGCAGCGATGGTGGGGCGTCCCCGGCCGCACCCTCAAAGCCGTTCTCGAGCACATCGAGGGAGGCAACACGCCGCGTCTCGACTACCCCACGCCGTCCATCTCGCACCGGAGCGGCTCGTCCTGGCAGCCGAGGCGCATGGCCGGTCGTCGTCGTCATCGTCCGGCTCCCACTCCTCCGGCGCACGGACCCCGCTCGTCGCCGTGAAGGCTGTCGGTGTCAAAACCGGCGGATCTCGGGTAGGGGGTCCCGAGCTGTGGATCTAGAATCGATGGGTAACAGGGGACGATGCAGACGATGTTTACCCAGGTTCAGGCCCTCCTATGGAGGTAAAACCCTATGTCCTGCTTGGTTGTATTGATGTGTATGTAGATTACAGAGTCGATCTACCTCGAGATCAAGTAACTAAACCCTAGATGAGTTCACCTGCCCTCTACGAACTAAACCCTCTGGCTTATATAGATGCCAGGGGTCCCTAGGGTTACACATAGTCGGTTGCCGATCAAAGGAGTAAACATGCCTATTCTATCATCTTAAGCTTGAAGGGCACGGCACCACTCCTGAAGTTTCCCCCCTGGTCACGGGGTATCCGGTCAGTCCGATCCTCCAACGAGTGGCCCACGAGTCCGGCCCATAAGGAATAGGCCGGCAGTCTGAGGACCCCTTAATCCCTGACTCCCTCAGTAGCCCCCGAACTAGCCTCCAATGCCGTGGTATGTAGTCCGGACGGTCCTGTGCTCCCAAGGTCTTCGGCTTGCGAGCCGAGTTCTTCTCTCTGTTCGGCAAACAATAATCCGGTCATTAGTGAGCTTTCGATTGTCGAGACGTCGCGGGGCCCACAATATTAACTTCGTCGTCCAGAATTAACGACGCCCCTCGATCCCTGTGCGCCAATGGGAGATGGGCGGCCCGGCAGCCTTTTACAGGACTACCCTTTCTGCAAGCAAAGGGGAGGAACCGCCCATTTAAGAAGGCTGAATCGTGGCTTAGACAACCCCTTCCTCTTCCTTACTGCCGAAAAGCCCCAAGCGAAAGAACTTGAAAATATGGCGAGCATCCCTGGCTCCTCCTTGCGTCCTCACGACCCTCTTCCTTGGGATTGGGCAAGTTGTTTAGTATCTCTCCTCCAGCTGCGCAACCTTGAGACCCAGGGCTATCTTCCCGCCTCGGATCTGGCGTTTACCCGTGCCGGATTGACTTCTTCCAACGGCGAGGCCTTCGTAGAGAATTTCCTTGTTCCACGTAAGGGAGAGCGGGTATGTTTCATGTCCTTCCTCTTACGAGGCCTAGAATTTCCCATCCATCCCTTCTTGAGGGGACTATTGGAATTTTACGGGATCCAACTCCATCATCTCACCCCTGGATCCATCCTGCACATTTCGGGCTTTGTTGCCCTCTGCGAGATGTTCTTGGGCTGCGAGGCCCATTTTGATCTATGGAGGAAGTACTTCTGCCTCGCCCCCCGTACTCGAGGCGGGACAATTCGGGAAGTGGGCGGAGCCGAAGTATGGCGTATAGCCGGGACGGGGTATCCCGTGGGGACTCCGAAGAAAGAGTCCGAAGAATGGACCTCGGAATGGTTCTATATCGAGGACGTTCCCCTGTTCGACCCAGCTCGGAGGGGTCTACCCGAATACTCCGACGCTCCTTTGAAGAAAAGGTTCAACTGGCGACCGAAGAGTCCATCCCAAGAGGAAAGTGCCGAAGTAAAGCGCCTAGCCGCCCAAGTGAGGCTACTAGCTCACAGTAAGCTTACCATCATCGATGTGATGGCAGCCGTCATTGCTCGATGCGTTCAACCCCTTCAGCAAAGGATACACCCCCTATGGCGTTACAACGGAACGAGTGACACCACCCATTCCCAACGGCAGGGTCCTGCCAATCAGGCGGCCATACTGGCCGATCTTTTCAAAGGAGAAAGAAGATTTCGCTCAACTGTCAGTCAAGGAAGGCTATTCAAGTCATAACCCCATCGATTGGGTAAGTCTTTAGCTTTGTTTTCTGAGTTCGGATATTTATGTATAATCCTTCTGATCGAAACTTTCAGTCTGTCCGAACAGAGCTGGAGGTGCTGGGTCGAGACAGTCAGCTGTACGGCGCCTCAACCAGAGAGTTATTCTCACGACGACGATCCCGGATTCCATGATGATCTAGAGCTATCAATTGAATACGAGGACGGGGTCTTTTACCAGGAGAGCCTTGACGGCTCCAAGGTGGCTCTTCTAGCTGATCACCCCGGACCACTTCCTTCTTCCGCCACTGGTAAAAAGAAGGTCTCTTCCCGTAAAGGGCGAGCGACCCCTGCCAAACCGAGTGTGCTGGTTCCTATTCCCAAGGGTCGTCGATCCACGCGTCGAACGTCGTCTACGGCAGCAGGGCCCGTACCGAGCAACAACAGGAATTCTCCTCACGAGCCAACGGCGGAGACCACCTCGACCGTGCACTCAACCAAGAGGTACTTTATTCAACCGTTTAGTTCGGTCATTGTGATGATTTCAATAAGTACTCACAAAGTCTCGTGTCGAAATACTCAGGAGACGAGTACAACCACCTTCTTCCGGGAACGTTGCCGAGGCGCCAGGCGACCATCATGAATCAAGGTCCTCTGCTCAGGCTGAACTTGACACGGAGGCCCCTGTGACGGATCAGCCCCCTGAAGATTCCGGGGACGTCTTGGTCACTAACTCCGAGGTAGAGAGTGCGATGAATCACCGGCGGCGAAAGGAAGACCTGCGCCACCAAGCGTTTTCCGAACAAGAGTTTAACACCCTAAGTTCGGTGGACGCATACATCGGAGCTGCCCGAGCTGGGCTTGAGGGAGCCGCTAAACTAATATCGTCCAGCCTGGAGGTGAGTGATCGATTTTAACAACCAAACACAAATATTAACCCAGTAGCCCCCGAGCCTTGATTTGGTCCGAACGGCCGAGTTAAGGATCTGAATATTGTTTTATCTATAATGTAGGTTTCAAGGCAGCAAAATGAGAAGTTGGCCGAGGAACTCGAGGTGAGCCGAACACAGGTACAAACCGTGAAGGCCGAGCTTGAGCAAGTGAAGAATTTCACCCGAGAGGCGCACGGTGAGTATGCCAATTTGCCGAATTTATTCGACATTCCCGTACTGATGAGAGAGTATTTTATAGCAGCTGAATCCATAGGGCAGTTGTAGAGAGATTTGGATGCAGCCCGACAATCTCAGAGGTATGCCGAATCTCAGCAAGAGGCTGGCCACCATGTGTTGACCCGAAGTCTTGAGGAAAAGAACCGGCTTAAGGCGGAAAACCAGCGGCAAGCCGAAGAACTTGAGAGTTTGAAAACTCAATTGGCTCAGGCCCAGGAAGAGAACCAGAGATTACAGAGGGGCATGTTCTGTAAGTGCACTTATATCTTCGTAATTATGTACAGAGGCCAGGTGTTTGATTCTATGTAACTATGTACTTTAGATCAAAAACTGCTCCGTCTATGTTGTAAACGTTCTCTTAACCGGCCATCGGCTTCGGCCTCCCTCGCTAAGAGCTTGGGAGTGTTCCGTATCGAATGTCCTCCGATAAGAGGAACTTATTTCGGGGAACCAGGCAATCCGGCCATGTGGTGCGAACAGACATAACGTGCATAAGGAGATATGTTATATTACTGCTTAACGTAAGAAACATCTTCTGAAGAAAATAGTTCCTCTATCGGTACCTTCCTTCAGGTTGCTACATAGATCGTAAATATCATGGCCGTATACTACTAGTATGCAGATAATGGCTTCTTTGGGAAAATAATCCCAGGCAATGGTGATAACCACCACAAGTTTTTTACTTCCGTCGTGGCCGACCAATTTTCTTCTTAAGATAGCTAGCTTTCGGCTTCACCCGTCTGAGGTACGTATCCGGATGATCCGGTCGTAACAATCGCAGAGGTGCTCCCTTTACCCTCTAGCCGAACAATCGGGAACGTAGAGGGTAAGCACAGGAATGAGGCAACCCAGCTTGGCCAAAATCTTAGGTCCAATTGATGCATATATTGGCTTAAAAACGATAAGGGAAGTGTGCATGTACAATACATGTGAATCAGTGCACAGAATATATAATAGTCGACTTCGAGAAGAAGCCCCCAGGTGTTTGTTCGCATAGGACATTTGAAGATGTATACCGAAAAACTTAACACAAGCTCGGTTTAGCGGAACACATTCTGGGAAATGACATCCAATCCTGTAAAGCTAAAAGGGAAGGGGAGGAATACGAAAGAGAAAAAGGAAAAAAGAAAAAGAAAGGTAAGAAATATGACGACACCGGTCTAACCGTAAAAGCGCCGAAGACGAGCTGCGTTCCATGGGTTTGGTTCGAGGCGATTGTCCGGCAGGTTGCGGAGGCGATAAGCCCCTCCTGTAAGTACTTCGTCAATTATGAAAGGGCCCTCCCACTTGGGTTTAAGTTTATGCTTCTGCTTCTCTGGGAGTCTTAAGACGAGTTCGCCCACTTTATATGCCTTCGCTCTAACCTCCCTGCTTTGGTAGTGCCGAGCCTGCTGTTGATAGAAAGTCGAGCGGGCCCGAGCTATGTCGCGCTCTCCTTCCAAGGCGTCTAAGTCGTCCTGCCGATCTAACTCGGCCTCCTTTTCTTCGTACATGTGCACCCTAGGTGCGTCGTGAATGATATCGCAGGGAAGGACTGCTTCCGCCCCGTAGACCATGAAAAACGTTGTGTATCCCGTTGATCGATTCGGGGTGGTACGCTGACCCCACAGAACGGAGTCAAGCTCCTCTACCCAATTGCAGTCAGATTCATGAAGAAATCGGACCAGACGTGGTTTGATGCCACTCATGATTAGGCTGTTGGCCCGTTCGACTTGTCCATTGGTCTGTGGGTGATACACCGAGGCGTAATCGAGCTTGATGCCCATGTTTGCGCACCTGTCCTTCACCTCCTGGGCGGTGAAATTGGATCCATTGTCCGTTATTATGCTGTGTGGAACACCGTAACGGTGTACTACACCGGATATAAAGTCGACTACCGGTCCGGACTTAGCTGATTTGACTGGTTTTGCTTCGATCCATTTGGTGAACTTGTCGACCATGACCAGCAGGTATTTATTTTTTTGGGTCCCCCCTTTAAGTGGTCCGACCATATCCAGCCCCCAGACCGCAAAAGGCCAGGTGATCGGAAGAGTCCGAAGAGCTGTCGGGGGCATATGGCTTTGATTTGCGAATAGTTGACATCCAACACAATGTTGGACGAGTGCTTGGGCGTCCGCTCGAGCGGTGGGCCAAAAGAATCCGGCTCGAAAGGCTTTGCTTACTAAGGCCCATGCTGCGGCGTGGTGGCCGCCCATGCCTGCGTGGACTTCGGCCAAAAGCTACCTTCCTTCTTCCTCAGATATGCACCATTGGAGTATTCCGGTAGTGCTTTTCTTATATAACTCACCCTCATGGACCTTATAGGCCTTGGATCGCCGAATTATGCGTCTCGCCTCCGTCTGGTCGTCGGGGAGTTCTTGGCGGAGAAGGTAGGCAAAGAAGGGCTCGGTCCATGGTGCGATTACTGCCATGACCTCGTGAGCCGAAGGCGTTTCTTCAATTATGGAACCGCCGATGATTTGCTCATCTGGTTCATTTGTAGGAGGGACGATCTCTTCCGTATCGATGGCTCCAGCGCCCTTATTCTCGTCCTGCCATGCCACCGATGGCTTGAAAAGCCGTTCAAGGAAGGTATTTTTTGGGACGGGGTCCCGCTTGGCCCCCATACGGGCGAGAATGTCGGCAGCCTGATTGCTGTCTCTAGCGACGTGATGGAATTCTAGCCCCTCGAACCGTGCGGATATTTTAAGAACGGCATTTCTGTATGCTGCCATCTTTGGGTTTTTAGCATCGAATTCGCCATTGATTTGAGAGATGGCGAGATTGGAGTCTCCCCGTACTTCAAGGCGTTGTATGCCCATCGACGCTGCCATCCGAAGCCCATGCAATAGTGCTTCGTATTCGGCCGCATTGTTGGAATCGGCGTACATGATCTGCAACACGTACCAGACGTTGTCTCTTGTGGGAGATGTGAGGATAACTCCAGCCCCCAGTCCGGCCAGTGTCTTGGATCCATCGAAGTACATCGTCCAATGGGAGTATGTACTATATTCTCTAGGGAGCTCGGCCTCTGTCCATTCGGCAAGGAAATCGGCCAACACCTGAGATTTAATAGCTCGTCGTGGCTTATAGGTGATTTCGAAAGGAAGGAGTTCGATGGCCCATTTGGCTATGCGGCCGGTGGCATCCCTGTTATTGATTATATCGTTCAGGGGTACTTCGGATGCTACCGTGACTGAACATTCTTGAAAGTAATGTCTGAGCTTTCGTGATGCCATAAACACTGTATAGGCTATCTTCTGGTAGTGCGGATATCTGGACTTGCATGGCGTTAGCACTTCTAACACGTAGTAGACTGGCTTTTGCACCTGGAATTTGTGACCCTCGTCCTCTCGTTCGACGACGAGCACCGCACTAACCACTTGATTGGCGGCTGAGATGTACAGTAACATTGGTTCACCGGCGCCTGGCGCCATGAGTATGGGGTTGCTGGCCAGCAGTGTTTTAATTTCCTCTAGTGCAGCCGTTGCTTCATCGGTCCACTCGAAGTTTTTGGTCCGTTTCAGCAGCCTGTAGAGCGGTAAAGCCTTTTCACCAAGGCGGGAGATAAAGCGGCTCAAAGCCGCCATGCAGCCCGCCAGCCTTTGGACGTGCTTTAGCTCTGTAGGAATCGCAAGTTGAGATAGGGCGCGAATCTTAGCGGGATTCGCTTCTATTCCTCTATGGGAAACAATGAATCCGAGTAGTTTACCGGTGGGAACTCCGAAGACACATTTGTCCGGATTGAGCCGTATATCATATTCCCGAAGACTAGCAAAAGTTTGCCTGAGGTCGTCTATCAGCTGGCCGACGTGTTTGGTATTGATGACCACGTTGTCCACGTATGCCTCGACTGTTTTACCGACTTGTTTTTCGAGACATGTCTGAATCATACGCTGGTATGTAGCACCTGCGTTTTTTTAGCCCGAAAGGTATTGTATTAAAGCAGAAAGGCCCGTAGGGGGTGATGAATGCAGTTGCAGCTTGATCAGATTCCTTCATTTTGATCTGGTGGTATCCGGAATAAGCGTCGAGGAAGCACAATGAGTCGTGTCCGGCTGTGGCGTCAATAATCTGGTCTATGCGTGGTAAGGGGAAAGGGTCTTTGGGGCAGGCTTTATTAAGGTCTTTGAAATCGACACACGGCCGCCAGGATTTATCTTTCTTCGGTACCATCACCAGGTTTGCCAACTACTCAGGGTGTTTGATTTCTCTTATGAATCCGGCCTCCAGCAATTTTGCTAGTTCTTCGCCCATAGCTTGTCGCTTGGGTTCGAAAAATTGGCGTAAAGCCTGTTTGACGGGCTTGAAGCCTGTGATTATGTTCAGACTGTGTTCTGCTAGCCGTCTTGGGATTCCTGGCATATCCGAAGGATGCCAGGCAAAGATGTCCCAGTTTTCTCATAAAAATGTTCGCAGTGCTTCGTCCACCATGGGGTCCAGCTGAGCTCCGATGGACGTTGTTTTATTGGGGTCCGTTGGATATACCTGAAATTTGACGATTTCGTCTGCAGGTTTAAAGGGCATGGGTTTGGGCCTCTTGCTAAGGACCACATCATCCTTGTCCACTGTAGACTGGAGTGCGGTTAATTCCTCTGCTGCAAGGGTCTCAGCTAGTGCCTTGAGGGCGAGTGTTGCTGTTCTGTTTTCGGCTCGAAGGGCTCTATGCGGGTCACTTGTGATTGTGATCACCCCGTTGGGGCCCGGCATTTTAGCTTCATATACCCGTAATGTGGTATAGCTTGAAATCTTCTGAAAGCGTCACGCCCCAATAGAGCGTGGTAACAACTGTGAAAGGGCATGATATGAAAGAGAAGTTCTTCGGATCTGTAGTTCTCGGGCGTGCCGAATACCACGTCAAGGGTCACGCGTCCGAAACAACGTGCCTCTTTCCCAGTGATAATCCCATGAAAGGTTGTGTTGCTATGTTCGATGCGGGATCGGTCGAACTGCATTTTTTCCAAGGTATCCTCGTAAATGAGGTTTAAACCACTGTCGCCGTCCATTAGCACCTTTTGTAACCTGAAACCATCGACGATGGGGTTGAGGACTAGTGCGGCAGGTGTTCGGGCGGGGCGGGTGATTGGTTGATCAGCTTCTTCGAAGGTGATCGGTGTGTCTGTCCATGAGTTCGTTGCTGCCACCTGATAGATTTGTTCGAGTTCTCGAAGAGCTCTCTTCATCTTATTCCTGGAGGAAAACGTTTCGTAGATCGTCAGGATCTCGGCATTGCATTTTGGTGGCGCTGTTGAACGTCTGCCTTGAGGTAGGGCCTCGAGGATGGCCTCTCCGCTTTTTGCGGCCTGCCTGACAACCCAGCAAGCTCTAAGGCTGTGAGTCGGACTTGTGTTCAGTGATACGGAGTGTATAGGGCATGGCTTGTCTAATAGCCCGTCAAGGACAGTTTTGACTCCCGTAGGGGGTCTATTCTTTTTCTCAGCGGGTTCGAGTTCGGCCGGCCGTTTCGAAGGTATTCGCTTTTTCCGAGCTCCTCTAGGGTGTTCGGCAGGGACCGGATCCGAAAACAAATGTTCGGCTTGCCAGGTGCTTTCCATGGCGCAATATTTTTGTACCAGGTCCGATAGCTCGGTGAAGTCATGAATGTGACGACGGGCTAGGGCATTGAGGATTCCTTCATTGTGGCAATTTTTCCTGAAGGCTGCTATTATCTCCTGGCCACTAGAGTCTGGTACTCTGTCTTTGATAAGGAGGAGTCTAGCCGAAAAATGATGGACTGATTCCCCTGGCTGTTGTTTAACTTCCCATAAGCCCGATAACTTGGGATCTCCTATGCTGCTTGAGGAGTGCTCGACTTGGGTGGTGGGCGGGGAAAATTTCAGTTTCTCGCCAGGACGTGAGTCCGGGATTACGGCGTTTGCCTCCCGTGTTATCGCGGGATCCGGCGTGGTGGGTTCAGAGTCCATATTATAAACGGGACCCTTCTGCGCAGGTTCTAGGTCACGCGCTAGATCGACAGCCGATCCCGAACTGTTTCCGGTGTAGGTTCCGGATTCCGGATGTGCGGAGAGATCCTGGCGGTCAGAAACCAGGATGTAAACTGTTTTTAATTCCGTTAGTTGAGCGGACGAGCCTCCGGCCGGGCACTCGATGGTTGCGACTAAGTGAGTGATTGGTGGGGTATAAATCTCCCTATCATCGGGTTTAAACCCGATCCGGTTGTACTTTGAGGTTTGGCCGTCGTTCACACCCATGGTTTGAATCCGACCGAGCAACTCGTTTAATGACGAGATGTCGGCGGGGTCCATGTCGCTGGAACGCATGGGGTCGATCCGCAGCGCCATTACCCCGGGGCTGCTCGACGACGCGCCCGGTATGTATTCGGCCGTGGCGGATCCGGGCATATCAGCTGGGTTGGGCGTTATGGCCGACTCAGGGATAGAGGCCACCTTAGCGGTGGGACCTGCTGCCTCCGGCGTTAAGGCGTCGGAGCCTGCGGGCTCCTCCATGAGGGCTGAGAGCTTTGTTAAAATGAGATCTCCCCGGGAGTCGGCGATGAACTCAAGGTTCCCGAATCTGACTTCCTGATCGGGGATGAAACTTCCGACCTGGCCAAGATGGCCGGCCGGATCGGCATGCGATACGATGCTGCCGAACGCGAAAATCTGACCAGGAACGAAAACGTCCTTGCTGCAGACTTCATCGCTGAAGATAAGGCGAGCCATCGATTCCTCTAGTGATCGCGCAGAGGAATTCTCAATGAAAGCACCAATGTCGGTGTCAAAACCGACGGATCTCGAGTAGGGGGTCCCGAGTTGTGGATCTAGAATCGATGGGTAACAGGGGACGAAGGAGACGATGTTTACCCAGGTTCAGGCCCTCCTATGGAGGTAAAACCCTACGTCCTGCTTGGTTGTATTGATGTGTATGAAAATTACAGAGTCGATCTACCTCGAGATCAAGTAACTAAACCCTAGATGAGTTCACCTGCCCTCTACGAACTAAACCCTCTGGCTTATATAGATGCCAGGGGTCCCTAGGGTTACACATAGTCGGTTGCCGATCGAAGGAGTAAACATGCCTATTCTATCATCTTAAGCTTGAAGGGCATGCCACGGCTCCTGAAGTTTCCCCCCTGGTCATGGGGTATCCGGTCAGTCCGATCCTCCAACGAGTGGCCCACGAGTTTGGCCCATAAGGAATAGGCCGGCAGTCCGAGGACCCCTTAATCCTGGACTCCCTCAAAGGCCGAGCCCGGTGAGACGTCGCTCCGGCGTAGTGGGCGCAGTGGTGGTGACGACATCTGATACGTCCATTTTGCATCATGATTTCCTACTGTTATTTATTATGTTTTGTTGAATAATAATGCTTTAGGGAGTGTTTCTAATGCCTTTTCTCTCATAATATGCAAGGTTTACACAAAGAGGGAGAATGCCGGCAGCTGGAATTCTGGACCCAAGAAAAGCACATCAGAGATACCTATTCTGCACATCTCCAATGGAACTGAAATTTTACGAAGATTATTTTTGGAATTAATAAAAAATACTGGAGCAAAGAACTGCCGGAGGGGGCCACCCTGGTGGGCACTGATAACCCACAAGTATAGGGGATCGCAACAGTTTTCGAGGGTAGAGTATTCAACCCAAATTTATTGATTCGACACAAGGGGAGCCAAAGAATATTCTCGAGTATTAGCAGCTGAGTTGTCAATTCAACCACACCTGAAAGACTTAATATCTGCAACAAAGTATTCAGTAGCAAAGTAGTATGAAAGCAACGGTAACGGTGGCAACAGTGACAGTAGCAGTATTGCAGTGATTGTAACAGTAGCAGCGGAAAAGTAACTTAGCAAAGAAAAATATATGAAAAGCTCGTAGGCAATGGATCAGTGATGGATAATTATATTGGATGGCATTCATCATGCAACAGTTATAACATAGGGTGACACAGAACTAGCTCCAAATCATCAATGTAATGTAGGCATGTATTCCGTATATAGTCATACGTGCTTATGGAAAAGAACTTGCATGACATCTTTTGTCCTACCCTCCCGTGGCAGCGGGGTCCTAATGGAAACTAAGGGATATTAAGGCCTCCTTTTAATAGAGAACCGGACCAAAGCATTAGCACTTAGTGAATACATGAACTCCTCAAACTACGATAATCACCGGAAAGAATCCCAGTTATTGTCACCCTGGGGGATGCGGATCATAACTCATAATAGGTGTCTATAACTTGCAAGATAGGATCAAGAACACATATATATTCATGAAAACATAATAGGTTCAGATCTGAAATCATGGCACTCGGGCCCTAGTGACAAGCATTAAGCATAGCAAAGTCATAGCAACATCAATCTCAGAACATAGTGGATACTAGGGATCAAACCCTAACCAAACTAACTCGATTACATGGTAAATCTCATCCAACCCATCACCGTCCAGCAAGCCTACGATGGAATTACTCACGAATGGCGGAGAGCATCATAAAATTGGTGGTGAAGGATGGTTGGTGATGACGACGGCGTCGATTTCCCCTCTCCGGAGCCCAAAACAGACTCCAGATCTGCCCTCCCGAGGAAGAACAGGAGGTGGCGGCGGCTCCGTATCGTGAAACGCGATGAACTCTTCTCTCTGATTTTTTTCTCCACGAATAGGAATATATAGAAGTGGAAACGAGGTCGGAGGAGCCACAGGGGGCCCACAAGCCACAGGGGCGCGCCCTAGGGGGGGCGCCCCCCTGGCTTGTGGCCAGGTGGTGGGCCCCCTACTGCTGATTCTTTCGCCAATAATTCCTATTAATTCCAAAAATATTCTCCGTAAATTTTTAGGTCAATCCGAGAACTTTTATTTCTGCACAAAAATAACACCAAGGCAGTTCTGCTGAAAACAGCGTCAGTCCGGGTTAGTTCCATTCAAATCATGCAAATTAGAGTCCAAAACAAGGGCAAAAGAGTTTGGAAAAGTAGATACGATGGAGACGTATCAACTCCCCCAAGCTTAACCCATTGCTTGTCCTCAAGCAATTCAGTTGACAAACTGAAAGTGATAAAGAAAAACTTTTACAAACTCTGTTTGATCTTGTTGTTGTAAATATGCCTAATTGGTGTTCAGGTTTTAGCAAAGATTATAAACTAACCACATTCACAATAACACTTAGGTCTCACATTTACTCATATCAATGGCATAATCAACTAGCGAGCAATAATAATAAATCTCGGACGACAACATTTTATCAAAACAATCATGATACAATATGATATAATGGTATCTCGCTAGCCCTTTCTGAGACCGCAAAACACAAATGCAGAGCACCTTTGAAGAATAAGGACTGACTAGACATTGTAATTCATGGTAAAAGAGATCCAGTCACACTCATACTCAATATCAATTAATAGCAAAGCATATATAGATGACAGTGGTGCTCTCTAACTGGTGCCCTTTATAAGAGGAGGGTGACTCAACAGTAAAGTAAAATAGATAGGCCCTTCGTAGAGGGAAGCATTGATTTGCAGAGGTGCCAGAGCTCGAGCTTTTTAAATCAGAGATGAATAATAATTTTGGGCGGTATGCTTTCATTTTCAACATGACGACCAAGAGTTTTCACCATCTTCCATGCTAGATAAATTATAGGCGGTTCCCAAACAGAATGGTAAAGTTTTACTCCCCCTCCACTAATCAATCACACTCCACGACGGGCCGAATCCACGGGTACCGTCCATACAAACAACAGTCCTGGGGAGTCTTGTTTCATTATATTTTGATTTGATTTTTGATCATGGAACTGGGCATCCCGATTACCAGCCACTTTCTCGTGAATGATAGTGAATCAACACATATCGTGAGAATAACCCACCTAACATGGAAGATACTGACCGCCCCCAGTCGCTACATGAGCGATTCGGGCATACAAAACAGAATGTTATTTGAGAGTTTAGAGTTTGGCACGTGCAAATTTACTTGGAACGGCAGGTAAATACCGCATATAAGTAGATATGGTGGACTCATATGGAACAACTTTGGGTTTATGGAAGTGGATGCACAAGCAGTATTCCCGCTTAGTACAAGTGAAGGCTAGCAAGAGACTGGGGAGCGACCAGCTAAAGAGCGACAACAGTCATGAACATGCTTTGAGATTAACCAACTTTGAATGCAAGCATGAGTAGGATATAAAACACCGTGAACATAAATATCGTGAAGGCTATGTTGATTTTGTTTCAACTACATGCGTGAACATGTGCCAAGTCAAGCCACTCGAATCATTCAGAGGAGGATACCATCCTATCATATTACATTACAACCATTTTAACATGCATGTTGGCACTCAAGATAAACCATTATTCACTCTTAGCTAATTAAGCATGGCATGAGCAACTATAATCTCTAATTGTCATTGCAAACAGGTTTCATCCATAATGGGCTGAACTCAGAACGATGAGCTAATCATATTTACAAGAAACAAAATAGGTCGAGTTCATACCAGCTTTTCTCCATCTCAATCTTTTCATCATGTATCGTCATTATTGCCTTTCACTTGCACGACCGAACGGTGGAAATAATAATAAGAGTGCACGTGCATTGGACTAAGCTGGAATCTGCAAATAATAACTCAAAGGAGAAGACAAGGTACTATGGGCTCTCTGATAGATAAACAATAATGCATATGAGAGCCACTCAACATTTTCATCGTGGTCTTCTCCTTACGACCCAAAGAAAAGAAATTTCAAAACAAGAACAAGAAAAACTATTTACACGGGAAAGCTCCCAACAAGCAAAAGAAGAACGAGAAATCTTTTTGGATTTTCTTATAGTGCTACAACTAGGCAAACTAGAAAGTAAAGCTAGAACTATTTTTTTTGGATTTTCTCAAAGTTTATTAAACACACAAGAAGAAAGCGAGAAAAAGAAATAAACTAACATGGATAAAACAGTGAAAAAGGTATGAACACCGACAGCTGGAATGAGTGTGTGAACATGAATGTAATGTCGGTGAGAAATACGTACTCCCCCAAGCTTAGGCTTTTGGCCTAAGTTGGTCTAATGCCATGGCTGGAAATAACCATCTCTGGGATACTCCGGAGGGTCTTGAGGGTTCCACTGATTAGCGAGCTCCTGTGGCTCCCACTGAAAAACCGGACTCTGATATGGATCAAGGGCTGGTGCCGGCTCAGGTGCTGGGGGTTGCGACAGACCCCAATATCTGTAGATGTCCTCGGGCATAATAGTGTACCTGCCTGAATGAATATCGAACAAAGAGGAAGCAGGCAAAGCAATAATCTCACAAGTACCCTGACTAAATACCAAGTTGTAAAGTAGCCTCTTATCATTATCCTTTCTAATAAAATCATGTGCTACCATTCTGTCGTAATCTAAATATCTTGTAGGTAGTAGCATTTCCTCTTCCTCATCAAGCCGTTGAGGAAGTCGGTGATGCCTGCATTCTTTGCCAAATAATAAAAATCTTCATAAATTCCGGCTGCCCTCAAGAATGCATCACTTGGCCACTCACATGGGCGAACCTCCGCGGTGCGGGGAATAATATATCCGGGCTTCTCATTTTCATTTTCTTTAGAGCCCCGGCTTGAAGAGCCTCTTAACAATCTCCTCATCATTCCTTCCTCGAAGAGAAATCTCCCAAAACAGTGTTGCGCATGAAGCTTTACACAAGGAGATCGAAAATGGCAGCAAAATGAGCTAGAACACGGGTTTGAGCAATGGTGGGATTTTTTCTGGAGGAAGACGAAGTGGATGGGTGCTGGAATAAGTGGAGGGGACCCACGTGGGACCCACAAGCCACAAGGGCGCGCCCAGGGGGGCGCGCCCTGCAGGCTTGTGGCCCATTGGTGCAGTCCCCTGATGTGTTCTCAGTGACAAAAATTCTAAAAAATTCTAGAAAAAATTATACTACATTTTCAGGGCATTTGAAGAACTTTTATTTTCAGGTCATTTTTTATTGCACGGATAAATCAGAAAACAGAAGAATAATAGCATTTTTACTTTATTCAAACTAAATACCAGAGAGTAAAAGTTGGGTACAGAAGGTTGTGCCTCCTAAATTCATCCATCTCATGCTCATCAAAAAGAATCCATCAATAAGGTTGATCAAGTCTTATTAACAAACTTCTTTCGAATAGCATGAAACCGGAGAATTTTCGAATAACACTAAGTTACCTCAACGGGGACAGGCATGTCCCCTATCATAATTATTTCATACTTCTTCTTGACATCAGGGAGAGGGAATTTAAAACCTCCAATAACAATTGTTGGAATTTCTCCAATAGAGTTGATACTATGAACTTGAGGTTGTTTCTTTGGAAAGTGTACCGTATGCTCATTACCATTAACATGAAAAGTGACATTGCCTTTGTTGCAATCAATAACAGCCCCTGCAGTATTCAAAAAGGGTCTACCAAGGATAATCGACATACTGTCGTCCTCGGAAATATCAAGAATAACAAAGTCCGTTAGAATAGTAACATTTGCAACTACGACAGGCACGTCTTCACAAATTCCGATGGGTAAAGCAGTTGATTTATCAGCCATTTGTAAAGAGATTTCAGTTGGTGTCAACTTATTCAAATCAAGTCTACGGTATAGAGAGAAAGGCATAACACTAACACTAGCTCCAAGGTCACATAAAGCCGTTTTAACATAGTTTCTTTTAATAGAGCATGGATAGTAGGTATTCCAGGATCTCCTAGTTTCTTTGGTACTCCACCTTTAAAAGTATAATTAGCAAGCATGGTGGAAATTTCAGCTTCCGGTATCTTTCTTTTATTAGTAACAATATCCTTCATATACTTAGCATAAGGAGACATTTTCAGAATATCAGTCAAACGCATACGCAAAAAGACAGGTCTAAGCATTTCAACAAAGCGCTCAAAACCCTCATCATCCTTTTTCTTGGATGGTTTAGGAGGAAATGGCATGGGTTTCTGAACCCATGGTTCTCTTTCTTTACCATGCTTCCTAGCAACAAAGTCTCTCTTATCATATCTTTTATTCTTAGGTTGTGGGTTATCAAGATCAACAGCAGGTTCAATCTCCACATCATTATCATTACTAGGTTGAGCATCAACATGAACATCATCATTAATATTATCACTAGGCTCATGTTCATTACCAGATTGTGTCTCAGCATCAGAAATATCATTTGGGTTCTCATGTGTAGCTATAAAAGGTTCACTAGCAGCATGCAAAGTCCTATCATCATTCTTTTTCCTCTTATTACTAGAATGACTAGGTGCATCAGTATTAACTCTCTGAGAATCTTGCTCAATTCTCTTAGGATGGCCCTCAGGATACAAAGGTTCCTGAGTCATTCTACCACCTCTAGTCACAACTCTAACAGAATGATCATTGTTCTTACAATTCATCTCATTAAGCAAATCATTCTGTGCCTTAAGTACTTGTTCTACTTGAGTAGTTACCATGGAAGCATGTTTACTAATAAGTTTAAGATCATTGATAGCTCTACTCATATAATCTCCTAAGCGATCAAGCATGTAAGCATTATGTTTCAATTGTCTACTAACATAAGCATTGAAATTTTCTCGCTTAACAACAAAATTATCAAACTCATCTAAGCATTGGCTAGCAGACTTATTATAAGGAATATCGCTTTCATCGAATCTACGGAGAGAATTTACCTCTACTACCTGTGTCGGGGTATCAAGACCATGTATTTCTTCAATAGGTGGTAGATTCTTAACATCTTCAGCTTTAATACCTTTTTCTTTCATAGATTTCTTTGCCTCTTGCATATCTTCAGGACTGAGAAATAGAATACCTCTTTTCTTCGGAGTTGGCTTTGGAGATGGTTCGGGAATAGTCCAATCATTATCATTGCTCAATATATTATTCAATAGTAGTTCAGCTTGTTCAACAGTTCGTTCCCTGAAAACACAACCAGCACAACTATATAGGTGGTCCCTAGAAGCATCGGTTAGTCCATTATAAAAGATATCAAGTATTTCGTTTTTCTTGAGAGGATGATCAGGCAAAGCATTAAGTAATTGGAGAAGCCTCCCCCAAGCTTGTGGGAGACTCTCTTCTCTGATTTGCACAAAATTAAATATTTCCTGCAAGGCAGCTTGTTTCTTATGGGCAGGAAAATATTTTTTAGAGAAGTAATATATCATATCCTGGGGACTACGCACACAACCAGGAGCAAGAGAATTAAACCATATCTTAGCATCACCCTTTAATGAAAAAGGAAACAACTTAAGAATATAGTAATAACGAATTTTTTCCTCATGAGTAAATAGGGTGGCTATATCATTCAATTTAGTAAGATGTGCCACAACAGTTTCAGATTCATAACCATGGAAAGGATCAGATTCAACCAAAGTAATTAACTCAGGATCGACAGATAATTCATAATCCTTATCAGTAACAAAGATAGGTGAAGTAGCAAACTTAGGATCATATTGCATTCTAGCATTCAAAGATTTTTCCTTCCACTTGCATAGTAATTTCTTAAGATCATCTCTATCCTTACAAGCAAGAAAGTCCCTAGCTACCTCTCCATCCATAACATAACCCTTAGGTATATTAGGCAATTCATATCTAGGAGAGCTAGGTCTAACAGGTGTCTCATAGTGTTCAGTTTCAATAATATCATCAGTTTCAGAAGTATCATCAATTCTAGCATTGACTCTAGCAATTTGTTCATCAAGGAATTCACCCGTGGCACAGTATTATCAAGCAAAGTATCATCATAAGCATCATGCATAGCAGAAGTGGCATCATCAATTACTTGCGACGTGTCAGAATCAATAGCAGGTGGTGGTGTCGCAAATTTACTCATAACAGAAGGTGAATCAAGTGCAGAGCTAGATGGCAGTTCCTTACCTCTCCTCGTAGTTGAGGGATAGATCTTGGTTTTTGAGTCTTTCAGATTCTTCATAGTGATCAACAGATATAAATCCCAAGTGACTCAGAGAATAGAGCTATGCTCCCCGGCAACGGCGCCAGAAAACGTTCTTGATAACCCACAAGTATAGGGGATCGCAACAGTTTTCAAGGGTAGAGTATTCAACCCAAATTTATTGATTCGACACAAGGGGAGCCAAAGAATATTCTCGAGTATTAGCAGCTGAGTTGTCAATTCAACCACACCTGAAAGACTTAATATCTGCAGCAAAGTATTCAGTAGCAAAGTAGTATGGAAGTAACGGTAACGGTGGCAACAATGACAGTAGCAGTATTGCAGTGATTGTAACAGTAGCAGCGGAAAAGTTACTTAGCAAAGATCAACATATGAAAAGCTCGTAGGCAATGGATCAGTGATGGATAATTATGTCGGATGGCATTCATCTTGCAACAGTTATAACATAGGGTGACACAGAACTAGCTCCAATTCATCAATGTAATGTAGGCATGTATTCCGTATATAGTCATACGTGCTGATGGAAAAGAACTTGCATGCCATCTTTTGTCCTACCCTCCCGTGGCAGCGGGGTCCTAATGGAAACTAAGGGATATTAAGGCCTCCTTTTAATAGAGAACCGGACCAAAGCATTAGCACTTAGTGAATACATGAACTCCTCAAACTACGATAATCACCGGAAAGAATCCCAGTTATTGTCACCCTGGGGGATGCGGATCATAACTCGTAATAGGTGTCTATAACTTGCAAGATAGGATCAAGAACACATATATATTCATGAAAACATAATAGGTTAAGATCTAAAATCATGGCACTCGGGCCCTAGTGACAAGCATTAAGCATAGCAAAGTCATAGCAACATCAATCTCAGAACATAGTGGATACTAGGGATCAAATCCTAACCAAACTAACTCGATTACATGGTAAATCTCATCCAACCCATCACCGTCCAGCAAGCCTACGATGGAATTACTCACGAACGGCGGAGAGCATCATGAAATTGGTGGTGAAGGATGGTTGGTGATGACGACGGCGTCGATTTCCCCTCTCCGGAGCCCAAAACAGACTCCAGATCTGCCCTCCCGAGGAAGAACAGGAGGTGGCGGCGGCTCCGTATCGTGAAACGCGATGAACTCTTCTCTTTGATTTTTGCCTCCACGAATAGGAATATATAGAAGTGGAAACGAGGTCGGAGGAGCCACAGGGGGCCCACAAGCCACAGGGGTGCGCCCCCCTGGCTTGTGGCCAGGTGGTGGGCCCCCTGCTGCTGATTCTTTCGCCAATAACTCTTATTAATTCCAAAAATATTCTCCGTAAATTTTCAGGTCAATCCGAGAACTTTTATTTCTGCCCAAAAATAACACCAAGGCAATTATGCTGAAAACAGCATCAGTCCGGGTTAGTTCCATTCAAATCATGCAAATTAGAGTCCAAAACAAGGGCAAAAGAGTTTGGAAAAGTAGATACGATGGAGACGTATCAAGCACAAGACACCAGGGCGCGCCAGGCCCCCCTGGGCGCGCCCTGGTGGGTTGTGCCCTCCTCGGCCCACCTTCGGTGCCCATCTTCTGGTATATATTCACTTTTAACCTAGAAAAATAAAATAAGAGGAGGACTTTCGGGACGGAGCGCCGCCGTCTCGAGGCAGAACTTGGGCAGGAGCACTTTTGCCCTCCGGCTGAGCGATTCCGCCGGGGGAACTTCCCTCCCGGAGGGGGAAATCAAAGCCATCGTCATCACCAACACCCCTCTCATCTTTGGGAGGCCAATCTTCATCAACATCTTCAACATCACCATCTTCTCTCAAACCCTAGTTCATCTCTTGTGTTCAATCTTTGTACCGGAACCTCAGATTGGTACCTGTGGGTGACTAGTAGTGTTGATTACCTTGCGTAGTTGATGACTATATGGTTTATTTGGTGGAAGATTATATGTTCAGATCCATTATGCTATTCAATACCCCTCTGATCTTGAGCATGATTATTATTTGTGAGTAGTTACCTTTGTTCTTGAGGTCATGGGAGAAGTCATGTTGCAAGTAATCATGTGAATTTGATATGTGTTCAATATTTTGATGATATGTATGTTGTGATTCCCTTAGTGGTGTCATGTGAACGTCGACTACATGACACTTCACCATTCATGGGCCTAAGGGAATGCATTGTGGAGTAGTTATTAGATGATGGGTTGCTAGAGTGACAGAAGCTTAAACCCTAGTTTATGCGCTACTTCGTAAGGGGCTGATTTGGATCCAAACGTTTAATGCTATGGTTAGATTTTATCTTAATACTTTTCTCGTAGTTGCGGATGCTTGCGAGGGGGTTAATCATAAGTGGGAGGTTGTTCAAGTAAGAACAGCACCCAAGCACCGGTCCACCCACATATCAAATTATCAAAGTAGCGAACACGAATCAAACCAACATGATAAAAGTGACTAGATGAAATTCCCGTGTACCCTCAAGAACACTTTGCCTATTACTAGAGATTGTTCTGGCCTGTCCTTTGCCACAAAAGGATTGGGCTACCTTGCTGCACCTTATTTACCGTTATCGTTACTTACTCGTTAACAATTATCTTGCTATCAAACTATCTATTACCTACAATTTCAGTGCTTGCAGAAATTACCTTGCTGAAAACCACTTGCCATTTCCTTCTGCTCCTCGTTGGGTTCGACACTCTTACTTATCGAAAAGACTACGATTGATCCCCTATACTTGTGAGTCATCAGCATCACCATCAACGAGGGCCACCGCCACCAGCCTTCCCCCCTCCCCGCGGCCACCTCCGCCTTGTCAGGCCAAAGATCGAGCCTGGCGGGGCGGCGACGCTGGTCGCCATCAAGCAGGAACACCTCACCATGGCCGTCGACGTCAAGACCGCCTCAAATGGGCGCGCGACGACTACGTCCGCGAGGAGATGGAGCGTTAGCGGCGCGCCCTCGAGGAGATCGCCGCTCGCCCTCGCGGCCGCGAGGAGGGTGGCGTCGTCATCCTCGACAGCGACGACGAGGAGGCACCCGGGCCATCCAACCCCGAGCTGCATCGCCATGGCGACCCAGGGCAGGGTTGCAGCAGGGACGGCGGCGGCGTGCAGGACGACGACGATGACGACGGCGGCGACTACACCACCTTCTACAGGCTCCTCGGCATGTAGAAGACGGCGGCGCGGCGGCAGCGTATCGGCGACGTAGTTTTAGTTTCTTTAGTTATGTTTTATGTTTTATCAGTTTTTGTACAAAAATCGTATGAATCGCCCGAACGTTGCCCGAATTTGGCTGAAATTTGCCATAATTTTGTGTTCAAAAAGCGGCGTGGGGGGGGGGGGGTGTGGGGGCGCGACTGGGAACCAGACCCACCCCACGCCGATTTTTTCGCCGGTTGACCCCCAGGCGGCGCTATTTCTGCCCCTGGGGGCACCGAACGGCTGGAGATGCTCTAACCTTTTAGAATGATGGGGTGCCTCCAATCTTGACAAATCTTGGCAACAATGGATGATGATCTCGAGCTAGGGGAAGGGAAGAATAGAGAGGAGAGAAAGGAGAGCTTGGGCTCGGGCTGGAAGAAGCATCTATATATAGGGACATCTTTAGTCCCGGTTGGTAATACCAACCGGGACTAAAGGTCCATCTCTAGTCCCGGTTGGTGACACCAACCGGGACTAAAGGCGATCGTGGGGGTCCCAGCCTGGCGCAACCCTGACACAACCCTTTAATCCCGGTTGGTGTCACCAACCGGGACTAGTAGTCCCTCACGAACCGGGACTAGAGGTGGCCCTGCCCCCGTCCGCTCCTAGCCATTGGAACGGACTAATGGTAACATTAGTCCCGGTTCCAAACCCGGTCGGGACTAAAGTTGCGGACGAAAGGTCCGTTTTCTACTAGTGCATGGAGGAAAACATGAAAATAATAGCCATCAAATTGAACTAGTATGTAAGAATTTTGTAAAACCTATACGTAAGAATAACATTGGTCGAGTGAGTATCGCGGTACAGTGCATTAAGCAGTCACGTCCATAATATAACGGACTATTTCTAGCCTTATTGTCTCTCTAGATCATGCAATTCGCGGACATGCTTCAAAATTCTTAGAAGATCAAAAATAAACTGGGCTTCCCAATTTGGCCAGCTAGCATCTTTCCTTGTACCTCCCACCCCTAAGCCAATGAAATTTCTAGACACACTCTCCACAAGTGTGATGTTTCCCTCTAATGCCAGAACATGTGTGGACTCATGTTGTTCGGTACCAGACTACATGGAAAAGTGTTATATATACACAAGGAGTGAGCTAGTCGTGTATTTAAGTTCATTATGAAGTACCAACCACTCCACAACATTTATCATTCTCAAACTAAATCACATGCCACCATAACATATCCACTCTCTAGGCATCAACCCAATATAAAGTTGGTATAGCTTCAAATGCCAAAAAAATCGTGTTCTTCTCCAAACTCTAGGCAATCCCACTCACCTCAGTCTATTGTGTGAAACTTGAAGACCATTTCCTTCCCTTCTTCTATTGACAACAAGTTAACACCAAATTCCAAATGTTGTAACCATATTGCGTGAAACTTGAAGGCCATTTCCTTCCCTTCTGCACCTTATATATGTCTTCCTCAACTCTAGCCACCACACACCACGCCATTCATCCCTAACAAATCCATCTTCATATCTATTGCTGCTCCATCACCCTCCTACTCCGCGCCACCCTCCTCATCCTTCGTGCCACCCTTCCGGTGCATTGCACCATGACCATCGATGAGACCCGTACCTGTTACATGTACATGGTGCGAGAGGAGTAGTTTCGAGAGGCGCATGCCGACGCCGCCTACAACCACCACCTCCTCCACGAGAACGTGCAGGTGGAGGAGCAGCTCGCCGCCGTGAGGGCGGTTGCACCAGACGCGGACCTGGCGTAGCAGGAGACACTGCTCAAGTCCTACCGCTCCGCTCGAGAGATCCGCTTCGCCACTGGATGTATCGCCAGCGGGTGGCGATGGAGGTGGTGGCCGCCTACAAGGAGTGCGACGACATGGGTGAGGCGATGTTTGGCGAGACCGACGAGGAGGAGGAGGCCATCGCCAAGGCCGCGCCCCTCCGCGACGACCACGAAGCAGCAAGCAAGAGTCGTGCACGGTAGGTTGCCGCCGCTCGGGTCCTAAGAAGGCCATCGCTCCTCCCCTCCTGTTGAAGCAAAGCTTGACGGCCTCAACGTCGTCGACCGATTAGCCGCTTGGCGGCGACGTGGAGGCTGGCAACTTCACTTCACGGGGCTCCGGAGAAGGAGGTTATAGAGGCGGAGCTAGAGAAGGCGAAGATTCAGTTCTCGAGGCTCATGGCCGGACATGGGGAATAGGCGCCGGCGAACATAGATTATATGTATTAATTATACCTCTAGAGCCGGACGAGCACCGCTTAGTTGATGTAAATGTAGTGAAATATGTCATGTTTATAAGAAATCCATCATGTTTATATGAAATCCGGCCATGTTTATATGAAACCCGGTCATGTTTATATGAAATCCGGCCGTGTTTGCACGAATTTCATCCGATCGGTTCGAACTGTTGTTAAAATGTATGTGGTTATGGTTGTATGGCGGCCTCCCGCATCCGTGTCTGTGAACTGGTGCCCCCTGTTCGTGGACGGATACGGGAGGAATTTTGCGGGTTGCCCCTTAGAGCATCTCTAGCAGATCCCGCAAACCAGGTCGTCCGCTATAATAACCGCTTGTTTGCGGGATGTACCCCATAAACCTGTCCCGAACAGATATTCCAAATCCGGCCGTTCCATTTCTTTTTGTGGATCCTGAATCCACGAGCCCAATTCCACCATATCTGCGGGACTTTACCTATTTTTGCGGGCTCCCCTTTCCGTTGGCGCGAACCCACTTCTCTCGGCTTCAGTTCCCACCTCCACTTCCCGACGTCGCCGCCGTCACACATCCCCGCCCCTTTTTGCTACCCCCGGATGCCCCGCACCGCCCCGCCCCGCATCCGTTCCACCTAGTTTTGGTAGTGTGGGTGACCATTCGCGTCCGCGGCTCGCGTCCGTCGCCGGCGCCATGGATCCGCCCGTGAGCGGCACTCGTCGGGGGAAGAGGGTGACGCGGCGTTGGTTCGGCCGGCGGGGAGAAGAAAGGGGCGGCACGGTCCGGCTTCGCTTCAGGCGGCGGGAAGAAGAAAGGGGCGACGTGATGCAGTTTCGCTTCGCCCGGCAGGGAGAAGAAAGGGGCGGTGCGGGCGGCTTTGCTTCAGGCGAGGTATGTCCAACACCCGTCGGTCCGTGCTCGATTTGGCCCGGAGTAGGTTCGGGTGCATTTTGTAGATGGATTGGAGTTCTCCCTTGTTGTCTTTGTCCGATGATTCGAACATAGAAGATTTGATCCTCGACGACGATGACGGCAACCTAGTGTTGTTGCATCTCGTCAACGAATTTGAGGCGGGGCCGAAGATGAGATCATCATATTTCTTGAGACCTACCGTTCGCACCACCAACTCCAGCATGATCTTATCGAGCATAGGTGAACCCCATTTTTATTCATCTTTATTCGTGCGAGATTTGAACAATTTGATGTTATAATAATTATTTAAATTTAAACATTTGTTGTAATGAAAACTATTATTGTATTGTGAATTGCCTTTTGGACCATTTATATATCAGTATTTTGAATTTATATTACGATTTCATTCGGTTCATATTATTGAAATGCCTATTTTATTTGATGCTATGCAAAATTTACTATGCCTCGAAGGCTCCGACAGAACAGATCCCCGTAAACGCGTCCCGCAAAATATTTATCAGACAGATTTCCGAGATCTGTTTCGCCGGAACGTTCGTGGCATCGTAAATTTTTTTTGCGGACTCCTTAAACGAGATTTACGGGACGTCAGGTTGCGGGATCTTATGTTGAGGAAAATGGCATAAACGGAGGCTAAACGGAGCATGTGGGACAGCAGAAGAAGAATAAAAGAACAGAGGAGTCGACCATTGTGGTCTTCAAGTCAGGTGACTTTGGGTGGACGTCTCTGTCTCCGTCCCGGCACGGCGCGCACACATCATTCCCCCGTTCCCTTTCTCCCCCTGTCCCCGTCCGTGTGCCCTGAGAGAAATGGCGGGCGGGGGCGGGCTGGTGGTCAGCTTCGGGGAGATGCTGGTGGACTTCGTGCCGACGGTGGCGGGGGTGTCGCTGGCGGAGGCGCCGGCCTTCCTCAAGGCCCCCGGGGGCGCGCCGGCGAACGTCTCCATCGCGGTCGCGCGGCTCGGCGGCGAGGCCGCCTTCGTCGGCAAGCTCGGCGACGACGAGTTCGGCCGGATGCTAGCCGCCATCCTCCGCGACAACGCCGTCGACGACGGCGCCGTCGTCTTCGACGCGGGCGCGCGCACCGCGCTCGCCTTCGTCACGCTCCGCGCCGACGGCGAGCGCGAGTTCATGTTCTACCGCAACCCCAGCGCCGACATGCTCCTCACCGCCGACGAGCTCAACGTCGACGTCATCAAGAGGGTACGCGAATCGCAGCTCTGCTTTTTACCGTTTCCTTGTTTGCGATCTGGGGAACCAGTTCGATCCCATCGAGCGTAGTAGAATCTTCGGCCAGTTTCTTGGATCCGGACGCGAGCGCTAGCGACGTTTCTTGTGCTGCTGATTTGGTGCGCATCAGGTGGAGATTTTCTTGTTTCTTGTGCACCGATTTGGTGCGCATCAGGTGGAATTTTCCTCTTGTTTTTCTAGGTGTCCTTTTCGTTTCTTGCAATTCTGGTGCTGAATCTTCCTTGACAAATTAGGCGGATCTTGGTCGGATTTTGTTGTGCCGTCTGGTTGGTTGGTACTGTACTTGCTCTTTTGCTGGATCTGTCTGATACTCTAACCCGTGTCATATACAACAGTAGAATCCAGTGTGAAGTATGTTTCGTTGTGATGCACAATAATTGAGATTTGAGAGCGTTACCTGATTTGCCGATGTCAGATAGATCTTGCGATCGTTAGTAAAACTTTTGAGAAAATGTTTGCATATTTGGTACTACTACCTCTGCTCAATTTGAACTGCCAAAACGACTTATGTTTGATACTGTGAAACTGAGACGTAATTTCAGAATTGTGCATGTCAGGTAGTTCGTTCGATATGAACATCTCCAGGACTATAGTCTAACGTCCTCAGCACACCTATGGATGACCAAGTTAACCGATTCATCAGCTATGTTGAAGATGAGGGCATTGTGGCGTTCCCAAACGGTTCCACTTGGTAGTGGTGCAGATCGTAACTTGACATAGTTGCCAGAGAAGCAGGTGACCAGCATTTTCATCCATGGGGCAGGAGGGTCATGTCGACTTGTATGTATAGTTCTATGATCGAGAACTACCACATATCAGGTGCTGATAGATGCTTCAACTGTTCATAGTTAGATTTGTGCTCTGCGTGCATGATTTATAAGAAAGTGTTCAACTCTAACGTTATGACTCTTAAATCTGTCGATTTCTTGCGAAGTTTCTGTACTGCACTGTTCTACCATTTCTTTGAGGGAAAATGACTTACAACTTATAATGCACCCAGGCTGCAGTCTTCCACTATGGATCAATAAGCTTGATTGCCGAGCCTTGCCGGTCGGCACATCTACGCGCCATGGAGATTGCCAAAGAGGCCGGCGCGCTTCTCTCATATGATCCAAACCCAAGGGAGGCATTGTGGTCATCCCGTGAGGAGGCTCGCACCAAAATCTTGAGTATCTGGGACCAGGCAGACATTGTCAAGGTCAGTGAGTCTGAGGTCGAGTTTTTGACCGGCATCGACTCAGTAGAGGATGATGTTGTCATGAAGCTGTGGCGCCCTACCTTTAAGCTCCTCCTGGTCACTCTTGGAGGTCAAGGATGCAAGTACTATGCCAGGGTATGCTTTACAAGTTTTGACAATCTATTGTCACTGGGCTTTGCTTTGTATGCACCCAGGACAAGTATATAACTCTTGCACAATTACCATTGAAACTTGAAGACTCATGCTGTAATTGAGACTTGAGCTTTGTTGTATTTGAATATAGGATTTCCGTGGACTTGTCCCATCGTACAAAATACAGCAAGTTGATACAACAGGTGCTGGTGATGCATTCGTTGGTGCTCTGCTCCGAAAAATTGTCCAGGATCCATCATCATTGCAAGTAAGCTTGCCTACAAACACTTCCTTTAGCATCACTGTATGTACTAGTTTCAATCTAGATCTGCATACTAGTGCGTTGAAGTAGGCAGTTCACTAATTCCATATCTGCTGGTTGCTGCAGAATCAGGGAAAGCTCGAGGAGGCGATTAAATTTGCCAATGCATGCGGAGCAATCACCACCACAAGGAAAGGGGCAATCCCTTCATTGCCCACAGAAATTGAGGTCTTGCAGCTGATGGAGAATGCATAGATGGTCATGATTTTCGCTAGATTCTAATTCTGCAAGTTGTATTGGACGCTGATGGAGAATATTCAGTTGTAGTGGATGATATTTTGTACTGCCAGCCATAAATGGAATCTTGATCCATAAATTCTGCCAGACGGCTCTCTATGATCTGTGTTCCATTTCCGAGCTTCTTTCAGATGTGAAACGGAGAGAAGTTCTGTTATCTGTAATCCTACAGTGCTGTTGCTGAGTCTGTAGGCTTTCTTGCTTAGTTGAGGCAGATCCAGAGAGGTAAACTTTAGTGATTTTTGTGTCAAATTTGAAGTGCAACAATATTTCTGTAGTCATTGTATTCTTTGGACCTCGAAATGCTTAAATCGTGGCTCCGCCCCCTGGCAACAAAGGAACAAGAGAGATGCAGAGCCCTAAAAGTGATATTTTGCTTCGTGGGTAGTGTAGGCGTATTAGAATCTCAATGTTGTATTGGAACCATACATACCTCTTTCAGGTAGTATTGGACTATTGGTTTCGATGTTGTTACTACGTTTTGCTCTTATTTAAACTTACTAGCAAATATGTCCGTGCGTTGTAACGGAAAAAAAAAAATACACACGTCGACATGGTTCAAGAACCATATACATATGTACCTCCTGCACCTGCGCTTCATATACCCACGAGCACTGCGACTTCTTTCTTATTCTGCAACCAACTTTGTACCTCCTCAGCCCGCGTGTCATGCACTCGCCCACGAGCAGTAGCGGACCTCGGTTCAGTATACGCCCCAGGCAAGCAGTGCAACTACAGTAAGCTACAGTATACGAAGGAAATGGGAGAGACGCCCCAGGCAGCCGCCCGGGCTGCCTGGGGCCTGAAACCGCCACTGCCCACGAGAACCGCGTCTTCTCGATGCGCTCGCACTTGAGGTGCATACTCCACCGATGTTATAACATTGTTCCTGATCACTGGAACTGTCATTCTTGGTGGTGCTGGCTCCGTAACAATGTGCCGCATTAGACCAGGCACTGCTTCTTTGCATTAGGTCGCATAGACAAAGGCGGTGAACCAATAATTATAACCCAAATTCAAGGTAAATATCCTTTTTCATGTGTATGTTTTATTTCCCCTAGTCTTCTAACTGCTTATCGAATGTACTATGATGAGAGGACGCTGACGGCGGCATGTTCTCATGCATGCCAGATGGGCTCCACGGGTCATCCTAGTCCATCATAATGATCGGCAAAAAACCCATGAGTTGCAACGGAATGTGAGGCAACAGTATCCACTCAGAGATCGACATTGTGGGACCCACGCCGACATCCTGGCGCATGCCGGGTATGCCGGCTCTGTCCATATAATCATCCATGTAAACACACACACGCACACCCTACCCCTATGAGCGTCTTCGAGTGATTGAGCCGGCACATCAACTTGAGATTGATTAAGTCGCCATAGAGGCCTTCGTAGTCGACTGGAACGTCTCCTCTCACTGAACGCACATCGACGAAATGTTTAGAATAAATCCAGGAAAATGCGAGCATTTGATCGGTGTTTTTTTTTTCATGAAAATCCAGCGGAGCAAAGATGAACCTGCTGATAAAAGTAAAAATTCTTTGTCGAACACATTCGCCTCCATGTTAAAATTACAATTGTAAACCAGATGGAAGTAATTGTAATCCTAATCATAGATACGCCTTAGTAATTCTATAAGCACTCCCCTGAAAAATAAAATATAATGTATAAGCACAAAAGCAACGATAGTTAGCATCCGGTTGCTGAACAAAAACAAAAGAACTCAACCTAGGATCCAAGCAGATAGTCCCGGTAACCCACAGCCGTACGTCCTCCCTGGTCTGCTCCTTTAAGGAGAGGAGAAATTCCAGGTGATGGAACTTTCTCGTCTTCGACGAGTTGTCCTGCAGGAAACAGAGCGACGCCCCTAGATCGGAGGCACAGGTGCAGCCGCGGCAAATCGGCCCGAGCATCGTGCTTGTCCATGGACAACGTCCCTCTGCGCACAACGCATGCGCCAGCCATGACGCCCATGAGGACGGCTTCCAACTGGGACTGCACGCAACGATGTCCTCTGGCGCAGGTCTCATCGGCGCGTCCACATCAAGCGGCGGAGGAGGCTCAACGCTCCAATCGGAGCAGAGGCGGCAGTCGTTGTCGTGCTGGTACATGGCAGTGCGTGAACCTTGCCACCGTGAAGCGCATGTACGGGATTGTCCTTCCCCATGGTGGCATCGTCGCTCTGAGAAAAGGGCAGAGAGGCGTCTTGTCCGTCAGCGTACTCCTTGTCCGGCGGCTGTGTGGTGCTCGTCCGACTCTATGGGATTCATCTCCTCCCCACTTCTCTCCCTGAGCTGAATACGCCTCCTTCGGCTGCTCCGTCTGCCGCTCTTTGCTCTTCGATGCAAGCGGATTGCGGGCTCGATCGGTCGGAGATCCAAATCGAATAGGATTAGGATGACTCAGGGCAGCAAGAGATGTAACCGGAGAGACGGGGAGTAGATATTTAACTGGATTCATGCTCTCCTCATGTGCTTTGGTCAGCCCGTGCGTGTATTTTGCTCAAGCCCGTGCAATTTTCCACCAGGCCAAGGCCCAACATAACGATCGAATCATCGAGTTCGGGACACAGTAGGAGATCACCGAATTAGTACCACCTCGCATAAAGATCAAATATATATATAATTACCTAAGCGGGACGAAACTAAGAATATCACCTTGCTTTATTTATTATATATATAATATAATATATATATATATATTATATATATATATAAATATATATATTAAAAATTATTAAATAAATAAATAAATATATATTATATTAAATAAAATTAAAATAAAAAATCAATATAATTATAAGTAATATAATATAAAAAAAATAAAAAAGTATATATATATATATATATATATATATATATATATATATATATATATATTAGAGAGGTATAGATTCATCAATCACCAGGGTCCTAGTAGTAGTAGGTAGGAAAGCAATAGAAAAGAGGAAATCCTTTCTTTTTGCTAAAGTGAAGTCGAGAGTTTAAAGCATGATAAAGAATCAAAGATGCAATCAAACTTAATCGGCGACATGCTTGAAAATTGCTGAGAGGAGCACTGTCGACCTGTTAACCGGATTCTCCATGCAATCAACCGATGTGTGTGTTGGTGTACTAAAGAATGGGTCCTTTAGCATCCTGATTTGTGCACAGACGGGACAGACAACAGCAGCCTCCGGCCCGGCAAGCCTTGCCGAAAGGATACTGCACTCAAGACAGCGTCAAGCGAAGACCAAGTCATCGGCAAGCCTCCTTGCCAGTGAAGAAGACCCAGCAGCATGCACACCCGGCAAGATCCCACTACCGCTGTTGGGGAACGTTGCATGGGAAACAAAATTTTTCCTACGCACACACAAGATCTATCCATGGTGATGAGCATCTACGAGAGGGAGAGTGAATCTACATACCCTTGTAGATCGCTAAGCGGAAGCGTTAAGAAACGCGGTTGATGTAGTCGAACATCTCCGCGATCCAAATCGCAAGTCGTCCCTCGATCCGATCACGAACTAGTGCCGAACGGACGGCACCTCCGCGTTCAACACACGTACGGCTTGATGACGCCTTCACCTCCTCGATCCAGCGAGCGATGGTGAAGTGGTGGATGAGTTCCGGCAGCAAGATGGCGTGGTGATGGTGGTGAGGAACAATCTCTGCAGGGCTTCGCCAAGCACTACGGAGATTATGACGGGAGGAACTAGAGGGTTAGGGTTGCCGGCACACGGCTTGGGAAATCTTGATCTGTCCCGTGTGTTAGCCCTGCCCCTCTATTTATATGTTGAGCCCTGGGGTCTAAACTTGGAGAGAAAGCCTCCACAAGGTCGGTTTTGCCCGCACAAGGTCGGTTTGGCCCGCACGGAAAGAGTCTAACTCGGATTCCAGCAGTATCGCGTACAAGCGGTAGTACCGCTCACGAGCGGTAGTACCGCTTGTGCGGTAGTACCGCTTCACACAAGCGGTAGTACCGCTTACGCGGTAGTACTGCCTTACCAGCGGTAGTACCGCTTAAGGCAGCAGCAAAACTTGCTTTTGCACTTTCTAATACCTCGTGGGCTTTACCCCTTTGGCTCATATAAAGTGTTGCTGCACCCGAACACTTCGGTAAACATCTGGAACCCCTTCCGGAGATCAAAACACTATTATCACATATATCAATCTTTACCTCCGGACTCTTCCGGAGATCCTCGTCATGTCCGGGATCTTATCCGGGACTCCGAACAACCTTCGGTCACCAACAAAATAACTCAACTATATACTAATCGTCACCAAATGTTAAGTGTGTAGACCCTGCGGGTTCGAGAACTATGTAGACATGACCGAGACACCTCTACGATCAATAACCAATAGCGGGACCTGGATGCCCATATTGGCTCCTACATATTCTACGAAGATCTTTATCGGTCGAACCTCTATGTCAAGGATTCAGTTAATCCCGTATGCTGTTCCCTTTGTTCTTCGGTATGTTACTTGCCCGAGATTCGATCGTCGGTATCTCTATACCTAGTTCAATCTCGTTACCGGCAAGTCTCTTTACTCGTTCCGTAATACAAGATCTCATGGCTAACACTTTAGTCACATTGCTTGCAAGGCTTGTTGTGATGTTGTATTACCGAGTGGGCCCTGAGATACCTCTCCGTCACACGGAGTAACAAATCCCAGTCTTGATCCATGCCAACCCAACAGACACCCTCGGAGATACCTGTAGAGCACCTTTATAGTCACCCAGTTACGTTGCGACGTTTGATACACACAAGGTATTCCTCCGATGTCAGGGAGTTGCATGATCTCATGGTCATAGGAACAGATACTTGACATGCAGAAAACAATAGCAATAAACTGACACGATCTTATGCTATGTTCATAATTTGGGTCTTGTCCATCACATCATTCTCCTAATGATGTGATCCCGTTATCAAATGACATCTCATGTCCATGGCTAGGAAACCTTAACCATCTTTGATCAACGAGCTAGTTAACTAGAGGCATACTAGGGACACAGTGTTGTCTATGTACCCACACATGTATTTGAGTTTCCAATCAATACAATTATAGCATGGATAATAAACGATTATCACGAACAGGGAAATATAATAATAACCAATTTATTATTGCCTCTAGGGCATATTTCCAACAACCGCTCCATCTCTCCACCTCATCGGGCTGATTGTCTACATCGGTTAGGTGTCGAACGGGCAGGTGGTTTGGTAGAGCTTGTCGGGACGCGTGACGCTACCGGAGGATTACAACAACTTTAATGACACCCGTCCTAATGGCGTGGCGGAAGAATAAGAGGTAGTTGGGCGAACGACATAGAAGGAGAGACGATTCCTGCCAGGAGACGACGCCAGCGTGACACCTCACGGCGCATTTTATGCGCCTGTCCTAATCCGTCAAGGTTTAGGTATTTCCCACTGTAGCATGTCAGTAGTTTGACCACTGTTACATCCACTATTTACCCTTTTGTATTTACCTTTTTAGCCACTGTGGTAACCCCTTGAGCCTATAAAAGGAGGTCCATGGCTACCTTCACAAGGGTTGAGACCCTGTTCATTTGCCCGTGTAGCAGCACTCTCGAGCATTCTTGCCGGGTTGTTGCGCTCCCTGTACTCTGGACTTAATCACACAAAACCATCATACAGGATGTGGCACCTCGGCTCAGAGGAAACCGGAACGCCCCGTATTCCATCCCAGAGACAAGTCTTCTGGAATACGGCACTGTTGGCATAGAACAAATCAGCTTTTTATTACTATGGATAAGGTTACAAGGATGCATGGATTACATCGGCACGGCGATACTATGCCTGCCCAGGGTAGCTCCATGCTAACAGCGGAAGAACCCGAGGAAGCGGAGTAACTCTCGACAGCGAAACACCGACGACGGTGATGGACTCCACTCCGCAGGGACTCTCGCTGGAACGCGTATCCTAGCTCGCAAACTCGGGATCCTCGACAAGCAAGCAATCATGGCATGACCTGCAAACTGGCATGACATGCCAGGTGAGTACTTTGAATGTACTCGCAAGCTCACAACAACCAAAGCAATCAAGACAAGCAACAGCATGGCATTTTCAGGTTAAGCAGGTGTAAACATGATGATGCTAGAACAATATAGGCATGCCATGACATATGAGCAAGATGTCACTATATGCAACAGGTTAAAACTATCATGATGCAACTTACTCTGTTCGGGGTTACCTCGTAACCACCACATGTAAGAACTTACCCTCGAGTGTGCCACATGATAACCTCGGGACTAACCAAACTTGGTATTACAATACCGTAGTGATAACATGATCACAAGGAGCTTGATCTTTACCCGAGATCACCACATAACACCAAACCACGGTGATCCTCTCGTGATCACGATCAACCAACATCGGTATCCTCGATACCACGGTGATCCTCTCGCGATCACATAAAGATCAATCAACTTCTTCCTCATCGAACCGGGTTGTTATAAGCAAGATTATTATACTGTTGACCCATAGTGTGTCCTACTACGAACTATGCCCATGACCGAGGCCGCGGCTATCGATAAATCATACACTCTGCAGAGGTTAGTACACTATACCCACACCACGGAACGTATGGCCTCGTGCTCCCATTCGGGTGGACCAACGACGTTCCGACAAAACCCAATCTATTGCATGGCACTCTCCCGGCCACTCCGACAAACTCCCCTTTGGGCTATGTCATGGGTGACCCCTGTGTCACTCCGGACACCTACCACCATCGTGGCCAAACAAAACTGTCCCAAACGGGGACCTGAGCTCAATACCAAAACTGGGTTCACAAGGTTATAGCCGCCTACCTAATCAAGGTAGCACGCACTCATAACCTTCCCTAGTTGGAGGTACCAGCGAGAGGCATGACAATAGACCAAATTAGGGCCGCCCCATCCCGGCAAGTGTGGTTGCATTGGTGAGCTCGATTTGGTGGCGCACTATGACTCAGCCAACAGGTGTTCAAGTTCGATTAACATCCGGTTTAACTTGAGTGATGATGTGCTGAGTCATGATAACATGATAAAGTAACTATCCACATGAGCATGATATCAACATGATAATAACAGTAGCGAGTAATCACTTAACCAACTAGATGCAAATGATCATGGTATACAGATAAGTCTGGATTCACAAGCAATCATAAAGCAATCGCAAAAATATTAACAAGCACAAATTATTTAAATATTTAAGTGGAAAACCATGGCTAATGCAAGGCCATCATGCAAGTGGCTGTCGTGTCTTGCCTCAGAATGAAGGAACCACCGAGGAGAAGTGCGGAGAGTCCGCGGAAACGATTGCCGGAAACAGTTCTCTCTCGGAGGGGCTGTTTACGGGCAAGGGCAAAATGGTCATTTCCACTATGTGGAAACATCCTGAAAATGGTACCAACATGACGGACCCGAAGAGACAAAGACGTGGGCTTTGGAATCACCTCATATGGAGTTACGGATGAAAAGATATAGCCAGTTGAATTTCAGGGACCCATTTGTAAGAAAAATATCCACAAACAAGCCCCTGACTGCAAAACAGAAAACGTCTTCTGGGAAATAAGCTTTCCCACGGCAAAAACGTATCTGTGGAGATACGTTTCCACTTGCCACGTCATCAGGGACGACGGAGTCAACGCCTGAGGCTGACGGGTGGGGTCGCGCCACTACTAGAAAAAAGGTTATTAGTGGCGCACCTGTTTTTGTTATTAATGGCGCACTATAGGTGCGCCACTATTAACACGCCACTAGTAACAAATAGTAATGGCGCACCTCTGGTGCGCCATTACTATTCCAAGTACTAGTGGCGCACCATGTGATGCGCCATTACTATTGCTACAGGTACGCCACTACTATTGCTACAGGTGCGCCACTGGTAGTGAATTAGGTGCGCCACTGGTATAATTTTGAAAATTTACTTTTTTACGCGCTGTCCTCATATTTATACATGTATACGGTTTGAATACTAGTATATACAGTTTGCAAAAAATCTTAAAAATACAAACTTAGTATCCAAATTCTCAGAATAAAATCCTTGATCAAGATAAAATCATTACAAAGTCATTTACATGATAGAACATTCCAGAATTACAAAAGTAGTAATCTAACCTAGTTACAAACTAAGGAAAGAAATAGAAAATCCTAAAACCTATCTAGCCTATTCTACACTACACTATCACCACAGCCAGCACCACCACTTCATTCATATCACCAGCACCACTATCTTCACTTCACTCTTTTTATCACCACTTGATCATCTCCAATACTTGAATTTAAAGACAAAAATCCCATTGAAAGAAGCCTATCATTAATAGCTTGCTCCAGGCAGATCGCTGGAGACTTGATACATATATGCTCAGGAATACCATCAAACCAAACAGAAGGCTCTTCCTCAAGAAGCAAGAGCCAAACATAGCTAGGTAGTCTGCTACTCTATTCCAGAACCTCGGCACAGCTGCAATTTAAACTGAACTAAATTCAGGAAGGAGCATGTAGCGTATGTCTTTCACAATTGCGCTGATATCTGATCTGTGAGCCCCTCACGTGCCCACTGTTCTAATAGCTAGTCTCTACTCAGACCAGGTGTATCCGGTAACTGCTACTATTAGAAGTTCAATTTGATGTGAAGTTCAAACTAAATGTAAAAAAGAAGGGTGCATAAAAGCTATTGGCATTATAAACAACGTCTCTCCATTGATCATAGAATATTTTAATAAATGAACACCTTCAATCAGAGCGCCAACAATGAAAAGTTCAATTTGATGTGAAGCCAATTGCAGAAACTTTCAGAAAAATGTTTAAGTGCAAAAACAGAATGTAGGCTATGTTTAAGTGCTTCTTCAAACATGATCGATGATGTCCCATAACTTACTACTCGTAGGACCATCATTACTACTCGTAGAACCATCAGATACCAGTTGTTTGCACAACAAGAGTTTAAAGCCAGAACCAAGTGGTAAATAGATGGAATAATTGTCCAAGTCCTATTAAGCTATTGGAGTGTTTTTCCCATTACTATAAAGCAATTGATGCAGAATAGCTTGTCTAGTTAATGAAAACATATATATGTGGAGAAAAACTAAACCTTTGCACTTTGTTCCTATGTGTGAAAATCTGCTCTGGATAGGTGGAAGAACAAATCATATTCAGTGCAAAAACTGAACCTTTCCACTTTGTTTTAACTGAATTTATATGTGAAAAAAAAACTGAACCTTTACACTTTGTTCCTATGTGTGAAAATCTGCGCTGTATAGGTGGAAGAACAGATCATGTTCAGTGCAAAAAACTAAACCTTTACACTATGTTTTAACTGAAAAAAATGAGCATCTACTAAAAAAACTGAATATGTGCCCATATTCAGTGCATAAACTGAATATATATGCCATATTCAGTGCATAAACTGAATGTATATGCTCATATTCAGTGCAGAAACTGAACACTTAGTGCTTCAAGTGAATATATATGCCATATTCAGTGCATAAACTGAATGTATATGCTCATATTCAGTGCAGAAACTGAATGTATATGCTCATATGTGAAAAAATTCCCTGTAACAAACACGTAATTCACAGCAAAGTAACTCGTCTCGCAGTTCTACCATCACAACTAAATCCCTAACCCTTTACATCTAGACCCGCGACGCGTACATCCAATAGGGCAAGCCGAGCCCAAACAAATCTCGCATCAACCGACGGGCCGAATGAATCTGGCATCAGATCGGGACACGTACCTCCCCAGTGTTGGCGAAGCAGCTGTAGATGTAGTTCTCGTCCATCCAGTACTGCAGGTCCCTGTCCCCATAAGAAGCATCAAGCCTTTGAAATTAGGTTGAAAAAGGTTCAGTAATAAAAAGGTTCAGTAACTACATGCAAAAAGGTTCAGTTGCAAGACTGAAAATTTTGAGAAGCAATTGAACTGACTGTGACAATATAAAACTTCAGTAATGTCTAGCATTACCTCTAGGTGCAAATTAACGAAATATGGATTTATAATTTGCCACATAAGCAGATTTATAAGAACAATTTCCAGTGAATCAAACTAATAGAGCTTTGATGACAAAGAAGCAGCAAAGGTGGCAACAACTAATTAACTAGTCCAGATAATATCAATATGTATGGTGCCTAAATTTTGAAAGCACTGCCACTTATGTGTGTCTGCTGCTATGAAAGTTTATGATGCTGGACAATATATTCAAGTGAGTTTTATTCTGCCACTTTTGAAGATGAAAGAAAAGGATGGTTAATTCATCGAGAAATTTACAATCTGCGAAACTGCTTCATCTTGAGAAAACTTCTTTACATTTGGTATAAAAGACATTATGCACTCCATCAGGTGCAACTCCTTCAAACTCTTTATGGCATCATCCAAATCATCTCCAGACGCTTCAAGCGCTCTCTCAAGCAGCTGAAATCATTATGAGCAACCATAGTCAGCTATATGCACAGAAATAATAGCAAACAACTGCACATTTAGTCAGTGGTACAACGATCAAGATCGTAAACTACAGAAGCGATTGAGCCCATCAGGATTCTAAGAGGAGGGTAACCGTGTCCGGGTCCCTAGGGGCAGGAAAACCCTTGCAAGTCATCCTTTGCACATGAGAGCAGACACTATGCAAGACATTACCCATCTATCGTTGGATTCCTAAGCATGTACGATTGTACGTATAACATATGTATCAAACTGAATTAGAAGCAGCTAACTCATAGCAACAGGTCTAAAAAAAAGACCTATGGTTTCCCTCTTGGTCCAGAAGTGCAGGGCAGGCTCCCCCTGAGGCAGAGACCGGGTTGACGCTGGCCGGATGCAGAACCAAGTCGTGTTCCTCACCCGACCGCATCGGAGGGATGCCTTACCCCCTGCGTGACCCTGACTGGATTTCACTCAGATTGGGGTTGCTTGCACGCATCCCCTTCCACAACAGGCGAGGAGACGAGCACGCGTAGGCGCCCACCCGTAACAGCAAATCTCAAATCTAGCAACAACGGACGAAGCAGCGCCTTCTCTGTCATTAATTAAATTAAAGGTAGTAGTATAAGTAAATAAAACGGAGGAATCCGCCCAAAATGGTCACGAAATCCAGCCGGCGAATCTACCGGCGAACGCGTGGTCTGCTCGCAACGCAGTCAATCCAATCCGGGGAAATGGTCCGTCTTTCGGCGCCGGGGACTCATAAACTGGGTCAAATCGAGGGGGAAACTTGTTCGGGGGAAAGTTACCTGGGGATCCATGGCTGGGAAGGCGGCCCGGAGGTGGTTGAGGAGCGCGTCCCGACGGTGGTGGTGGTGCGCGTAGCGGGACCTCTTTGCCGCGGGGCTGTGGTGGGAAGGAGGGGAGGTCTGCTGGAGCAGCAGGTCGTCCGCGAAGATGGAGGATGACCTCTTGCCGCAAACTACCGCAGACATGTTGGTGGTCGCGTCGCCCCTGTCCTCCTCCCGCTCCAGCCGCGTCTCGCCGCCGTCCTACTGTCCGCGCCCGCCGCCGCCCATCCGGTGGTCCGTCCCTCGATCCGCCGCCGCCGCCTCCTCCCCGGTCGTCGCCGCCCGGTCCGGTCCGGTGGATGGATGGGCTTTTGGGTTCGGGTTGGTCGGGTGGTCGGGAGGGAGAGGAAGAGGCGGGCGGCCGGGCTTCCCGTTCTAGCTAGATCGAAGTCGAGGGAGGTGGGTGGGTGTGTCAGGAGGAAGGGGAGGGGAGAGAATGAGAGGGAGGGGATAAGGGGTGATAGTAATGGCGCATTGGCTGGGGTGCGCCATACGTATTAGATAGCAATGGCGCACTTCGCGTCGGTGCGCCACTATTACCTAAAATAGCAGTGGCGCACCTGGCAATAGTGCGCCACTGATAAGCTTGGGGAGGGGGTGGATCCAGGAAAAAAATAGCAATGGCGCACTCCTTCTTTGGTGCGCCATTAGTAAAAAAATAGTAATGGAGCACCTACAACTGGTGCGCCATTGCTATATAGCAGTGGCGCACCACATCTATAGTGCGCCACTAATGTTGATATTAGGGATAGCCCTTTTTCTAGTAGTGCGCGGGCGGTGGGGCCTGCCTGGCCGGCGTCTTCTTCCTCCTCGCTGTGCCCCGACGGAAAACAGAGGAGGCAGGGGCGGGACCGCGATGCCGGCGGTGGCCTGGCCGGCTCAGCCCGCCTCCGGCCAAGTGGAGGCCACCGGCGGACGCGAGGCGATGCGCCGCTCCCGCCTGGAGCAGCAGCAGCACCGGAGAGGGGACGGGGCGATGGCGGCTCGCGGAGGCCGGGAGTAGCGGCGGCGGCCAGATCTTGGGGCACGCGGCCACAGGGCCTCCGGCGACGAGGCGAGGGGATGGGGAGGGTCTACGGCGAGTGGGAAAGCTGCTGGAGAGGTCAGGGGTGGAGGGGAGGGCTCGGCTAGCTCTAGCCAGGAGGAGGCCGAGGCGGCAATGGCGGATGGAGGAGCGGGCCGCGAGCTCCGGTGGTCGGGGAGGGGAAGGGATAGGACTAAGGGAGAGTGGGGAGGCTGCTGTGAGCGTGGGTGATGCCCGGGGAGGGCTCCGGCCGCGGCTATTTTTAGCCGGGCGAGCTCGCCGGATAGGCTCGGCTGTCGTGGCCTTCCTATCTGTTCACTGGAGCTCCGGCGACACGCGGAGGGAGGAGACGATGTCGACAGGGTCTCTAGAGGAGCGGAGGAGCTCGTAGGAGCTTCAGGAGAGCTCGAGAGCGCTCTGGCCACATGGTAATGGAGGAACAGAGGCGGTTTTCGGCACGGGCATGGCGATGGCGACGTAACCACGACGATATAAAGCGGGGCAGCAGAGGGGAATTGACCGCACGAGCACGGGCTAGCTACTGGACATGAAAGGGACGCGAGAGGCAGAGGAAATCGACGATAACAGCGGCCGCGGTTTCCAGAGCGTGCTGTTTGGCTTGTCTACCCCGTGGTCACCGCGTGAACACGGCGGTGACACGCGCTCTGGGCTACCAAACGATGTCTGGGAGATAGACCATCTTACCCCGAGTGCGAAGGAAGAAACAATACAAGTCAGCGGCAAAGAAGAGAAAAGCACTTGGCTCCAAAGCAGAGCAGCAGCAACCTGTTTGATGTGAACTGAGAGAGCTTGAGCAGGAGATAAACTCTGGTCTTTGGCCTAGTTTGATAACATGCTAAGACCACTGTGATGGTCAAAAATCAGTTCAAATGGATAGGCAAATATAGCACTTGCTGTTCAATGGGCTCTACTGGACAGAAATGCAAATCTTGATGTGGCACTCACATACTGGCTTGGATTGAGCTGAAATTTGGAGGAGGCTAGCTATAATGGCATATGAAGACACTGTATAAATTTCATACCATTTGGATAAACCAACATGGTACTTCCTTCACACAACATCCCATTGGACAGAATTTTAGAAAAATAGCTGAGGAAAAATGGTTAGATAAAATGAGCTCAAATCTTGTGGAGATGGGTTATATGGGTAGGAGAATGCTCTGGTAAATTTTCAGCAATTATGAAGCAATATAAAATATAGTTGCTTCACAACAGAAAAATATGACCAGAAGCAAAGAATTGATGGTATGCTCACATAGAAGATGGGATGATTCTCAAATCTTGTGGATAGTGTTAATTTGAGCATATGAAGATTCTTGCAAAATTTCAACTCATTTGGATACTCTTAGCTAGCACTTGCTTCACAAAGATTCCTCTGGATCAGAAACTTTGGAAATTTGCCAAGGAAGATTTACTAACCCACTTGAGTTGAATTTTGTCAAGGGGCAATTATATGGATAGGAAAGAGTGCACAAAAAGTTTGAGAGCAAGCAAGCAAAGCTAAAGGGTACTTGCTTCACAAACTGCCAGCTAGGGCAGAATCAGAAAAGGAATATTGGTGAAATATTTTTGAACATGGCAAGGAAATATTTTGACATATCTGAGTAAGATATGACCCAAACAATTTATGAGAATTATTTGGGAATTTTTGGAATGATGGAAATATGGGTTGCTTCACAACCCAGGGCAGACAGGGTTATTCCTTTAACAGAAAAAGGAGTATTCCCAAGAAAAGGATATTGGGGTTGGTCGAAGATGGAAATGGCAAGGTCTTGGGATGATTTTGAGGTTGACAAGCCACTTGGGAGAGGAATCAAGGGTGATCTCTCCAGGTTTCAAGACCACTAAGCCACCGAAAAGCAAATCCAGACCAAAATCAAAAGAAAAAGAAATGGGCAAAATCCAGGGTGTTACAAACCTATCCCCCTTAAAGAAATCTCGTCCTCGAGATTTGGTTGCTCAGGGGTTAAGCATGGATATCTCGCTTAAAGAAACCGTTTCCAACTCGGGTTTCCTTTTTGCCTTTGTATAAGATCCCTTGCCCGTAAACAGCCCCTCCGAGAGAGAACTGTTTCCGGGAATCATTTCCGCGGACTCTCTGCACTTCTCCTCGATGGTCCCCTCATTCCCAGGCAAGCCACGACAGCCACTTGCATGATGGATTTGCAGTAGCTATGGTTTCCTACTTGAATAGTTATCTAATGTGTGCATGTTAATATGTTTGAGGATACTGTATATGCTCATGTTTCATGTTTATCCTTATATCCTGTCCATGTGCATCTTGCTAGTTAGCAAGTACTCGTTGGTAGCATTATGCTCATGGTTAATACTTGCAGTAGTTCATGCTAAGACGATGACATGTCTACATATTTCTTTATCGTTTGTTATGGATATACTAATGTTGTTCATGTTCACCGCTATGCCATGCTCGTTTGCATTTAGCTGGTTAAGTGCTTGCATGATGTTGATGCTATGATTCAGATATTATGCTTCCCATCCCTGCTTAGGTTATATCATGTTCATATGCAATATGGTTTCATCATGTTATCGTGACTCAGCTCATTTACATTCAAGTTAAACCGGATGTTAATCGAACTTGAACACCTGTTGGCTGAGTCATAGTGCGCCACCGAATCGAGCTCACCAGTGCAACCACACTTGCCGGGATGGGGCGGCCCTAATTTGGTCTATTGTCATGCCTCTCACTGGTACCTCCAACTAGGGAAGGTTATGAGTGCGTGCTACCCTGATCAGGTAGGCGGCTATAACCTTGTGAACCCATTTTTGGTATTGAGCTCAGGTCCCCATTTGGGACAGTTTTGTTTGGCCACGATGGTGGCAGGTGTCCGGAGTGACACAGGGGTCACCCATGACATAGCCCAAAGGGGAGTTTGTCGGAGTGGCCGGGAGAGTGCCATGCAATAGATTGGGTTTTGTCGGAACGTCGTTGGTCCACCCGAATGGGAGCACGAGGCCATACGTTCCGTGGTGTGGGTACAGTGTACTAACCTCTGCAGAGTGTATGATCTATCAATAGCCGCGTCCTCGGTCATGGGCACAGTTCGTAGTAGGACACACTATGGGTCAATAGTATAATAATTTTGCTTATAACAACCCGGTTCGATGAGGAAGAAGTTGATTGATCTTTATGTGGTCGCGAGAGGATCACCGTGGTATCGAGGATACCGATGTTGGTTGATCGAGATCACGAGAGGGTCACCGTGGTATCATGGATACTGGATTTGGTTGATAGTGTTATGCGGTGATCTCGGGTAAAGACCAAGCTCCTTGTGATCATGTTATCACTACGGTATTGTACATCGGCACGGCGACACTACACCTGCCCAGGGTAGCCCTATGCTAGCAGCGGAACAACCTGAGGAAGCGGAGTAACTCTCGGCAGCGAAACAGCGACGGAGGTGATGGACTCCACTCCGCAGGGACTCTGGCTGGGACGCGTATCCTAGCTCGCAAACTCGCGATCCTCGACAAGCAAGCAATCATGGCATGACCTGCAAACTGGCATGACACGCCAGGTGAGTACTTTGAATGTACTCGCAAGCTCACAACAAACACCAGCATTAAGGCAAGACAACATCATAGCAGTCAAGATTAGGTCAAGATTTATAGTTATCGAAGGGATGGTTGAAAACAACAATAACAGACTATTCTCCCTGTACTCTGGTTACCAACTCGTGAGCACTCCAAGAGCACCCAACGATTATCCTCGGGATTGTTACCAAGACTTGTCAATGGCATGATGCCCAACTGCTACCATATTCAGATGAGTTCTTCCATCATTATGGTCACTGATGTGGTTGATCACCTAGTGAGGCCTGGACGGACTGTCCAATACCGTGGAAGCGGCTATTCGAATAGATTTTACACTCTGCAAAGGTTGCGCACTTTACCCACACCATGGAGCACCTGGCCTCATGATCCCATTCGGGTGGACCAGCGTTGCTCCAACGAAACCCGCCTGACCCGTGACTCCTCTACCGTACCACCGACAATCATTCTCCTTCGGAGTCATGCCCTGGGTGGCCCCTGTGTCACCTGCCACCGTCGTGGCCAAACAAACTGTCCCAAACGGGGACTTGGATCCAAATAACTCAACTGGGCTCATATGTGAGTGCCACATCAAAGTTTGCATTTCTGACCAGTGGGGTCCATTCTACAGCAAGTACCCTCAAATCTTATCCAAATGGCCCCAAAATTTACCAGGGTAGTCACCTTGGTAGATCATTGCTCCATGCCAAAAACCAGCTCATTTCACTCAGTAATCTATCCAGAAATCTCTACAAACACCTTGCTGTCAGAAACTTCTTCAACAAGTTTCCCTCACCTCAGAGCCACCTGGCTACTTCTAGCCACTTCTTTCACCTATTTAAGCAGAGAGGGAGCTGTTTGACAAGAATTGACATGCAGGAGAGTGCCAGAGATTGTAGTATGCGTGGTGACCATGCATCCACCGTGCAGAAACGGTGCTCTGCGGCACTGTCACTCCCGTGACCGTCGTCGTCTTCCTCCCCGAACCCTCTCGAGCTCGCCAGTGCAGTTCCCTCCCCTGGAGCTTGTCAGGTCGGCACCACCCAAAGCGTGCCACCTCGCCGGAGCGCCAGTGAGTGGCTAAGGACGCCACGGCGGCCGTCCCAATCACCTCGGCCGCGGCCGGTTATATATAGCCGCGGCCTCGAGCCTCCCCGGGCACCCACAGCACCTCGAGCCTCCTCTCCTCCCTCCTAGAACCCCGCTCGTGCACTCAAGTGAGATCGAGGAGCCCTCCCCGGCCGCCATTGCCGCCATGGCCGCCGGCCATCCCCGCCTAAATTCCGGCCACCTGGGCCTCCTCCGCTCCTCTAGCTCCATCAGCCGACCACCACCACCACCAGAGGCCCCCACCACCCTCCATCCTCTCCTCTCCCTGACCACGGCGACCTTCCCAAGCTCCACCCGCAGCCGTGCTCTGCCTCCCTCTCGGCCGGTCTCTACAGAGCCTCCCCGCTGCCGCCGCGGGTACCCACCGGCGCAGCTCGGAGCGCCGCATCCATCCCGCCGCTCGCCCGGCCCTCTCGAGAACCACGGCCGCCGAAACGAGCGCCGGCACGCGCTGAGCCGAGCTCCTCCTCTGTTTCGAGAGGAGGGAGATGGATCTGCAGGCGGACCCCGCCTGTAAGCGGCTGTTCGTCCGGGCCCGTGCCAGTAAGTGGAGGGGCAGCGCGGTTGGGCCGGCCCAGTGGAGCCGCGGCAGCTGCGGCCTAGCTAGCGCTTGGGCTCTAGCCACTTTCGGCCCAAAATAGCCATCCAGCACAGTTCCTCTATTCATTTTCCAGAAAAAAAACTGTTGGGGACCTCTGTGCAATTTAAATATTTATAGATAGGTCCCTGGCAGTCATCCGTCTGCATCTTTTCACTCGCAACTCCGATCGAGGTGAATCCAACGCCCACGTCTTCAGTTCGTCGAGCTCATCCCGATGGTATCATTTTCATACTGTTTACACATTCTGAAAATTAACATTTTGCCCTTGCCCATAAACAGCCCCTCCGGGAGAAAACTGTTTCCGGCAATCCTTTCCGTGATCTTTCAGCACTTCTTCCCGATGGTTCCTTCACCCCAGGCAAGCCACAACTCTCATCTGCATAATTGCATTGCAATGTCATAGTTAAGCTAATTACTTTAATTGCAAGTATGATTATTTGCAGAATGGATTAGATTATGCAATGCTTGAGTAAATTCTGGAATAGGTGTCTACCATGTCAAGGACCGGATTGTTAGTGGCTAGTAGTTTAACCGCTTGATGATGCCATGATGTGGTTGGATTAAGAGATTACTGTCTATGATTATTTTGGGTTTCATCCGGCAGTTTGTGGGTATGAATCAGTAGCAGTGGCTTGAGCATATTGGTTATTGGATTACTGTGATATCGGAGTGTCAGCTATGACGAAATGATTACTCGGGGATAGGATACTTCATGGGTGATCGAGAGTCACCTGTCTGGACTTATCCGTGCAGCCACATTTGCCGGTATGGGACGGCCTTGACTTGGTCTGGCTTCGTGCTCTTTTATCGGTACCACCAAGTAGGGAAGGTTATGTGCGCGTGCTACCCTGGCCCGGTAGGCGGCGATAACCTTGTGAGCCCAGTTGAGTTATTTGGATCCAGGTCCCCATTTGGGACAGTTTGTTTGGCCACGACGGTGGTCATCCGTTGTGGTGCCCTGCCTAATTTCCACTGCAGCCAGACGGCCGCCATGGTGGGGAACGTTGCATGGGAAACAAAAATTTTCCTACACACACAGGATCTATCCATGGTGATGAGCATCTACGAGAGGGAGAGTGAATCTACATACCCTTGTAGATCGCTAAGCGGAAGCGTTAAGAAACGCGGTTGATGTAGTCGAACGTCTCCGTGATCCAAATCTCAAGTCGTCCCTCGATCCGATCACGAACTAGTGCCGAACGGACGGCACCTCCGCGTTCAACACACGTACGGCTTGATGACGCCTTCACCTCCTCGATCCAGCGAGCGATGGTGAAGTAGTAGATGAGTTCCGGCAGCACGACGACGTGGTGATGGTGGTGAGGAACAATCTCTGCAGGGCTTCGCCAAGCACTACGGAGATTATGACGGGAGAACTAGAGGGTTAGGGTTGCCGACACACGGCTTGGGAAATCTTGATGTGTCCTGTGTGCTAACCCTGCCCCTCTAGTTATATGTTGAGCCCTGGGGTCTAAACTTGGAGAGAAAACCTCCACAAGGTCGGTTTTGCCCGCACAAGGTCGGTTTGGCCCGCACGGAAAGAGTCCAACTCGGATTCCAGCAGTATCGCGTACAAGCGGTAGTACCGCTTACGATAAGCGGTATTACCGCCTGTAGCGGTAGTACCGCTTACGATAAGCGGTAGTACCGCCTGTAGCGGTAGTACCGCTTACGATAAGCGGTAGTACCACCCCAGACGCCAGCAAAACTTCCTTTTGCATCTTGCCTAAGCCTCGTGGGCTTTACCCCTTGGCCCAAATAAAGTGTTCTCGTACCCGAACATTTCGGGAAACATCCGGAACCCCTTCCGGTGAATTCCGGAACCCTTCCGGAGACCAAACACTATTATCCCATATATCAATCTTTACCTCCGGACTCTTCCGGAGATCCTCGTCATGTCCGGGATCTTATCCGGGACTCCGAACAACCTTCGGTCACCAACAAAATAACTCAACTATACTAATCGTCACCAAACGTTAAGTGTGTAGACCCTGCGGGTTCGAGAACTATGTAGACATGACCGAGACACCTCTACGATCAATAACCAATAGCGGGACCTGGATGCCCATATTGGCTCCTACATATTCTACGAAGATCTTTATCGGTCGAACCTCTATGTCAAGGATTCAGTTAATCCCGTATGCTGTTCCCTTTGTTCTTCGGTATGTTACTTGCCCGAGATTCGATCGTCGGTATCTCTATACCTAGTTCAATATCGTTACCGGCAAGTCTCTTTACTCGTTCCGTAATACAAGATCTCGTGGCTAACACTTTAGTCACATTGCTTGCAAGGCTCATTGTGATGTTGTATTACCGAGTGGGCCCTGAGATACCTCTCCGTCACACGGAGTAACAAATCCCAGTCTGCCAACCCAACAGACATCCTCGGAGATACCTGTAGAGCACCTTTATAGTCACCCAGTTACGTTGCGTCGTTTGATACACACAAGGTACTCCTCCGATGTCAGGGAGTTGTATGATCTCATGGTCATAGGAACAGATACTTGACATGCAGAAAACAATAGCAATAAACTGACACGATCATATGCTACGTTTATAGTTTGGGTCTTGTCCATCACATCATTCTCCTAATGATGTGATCCCGTTATCAAATGACATCTCATGTCCATGGCTAGGAAACCTTCACCATCTTTTGATCAACGAGCTAGTCAACTAGAGGCTTACTAGGGACACAGTGTTGTCTATGTACCCACACATGTATTTGAGTTTCCAATCAATACAATTATAGCATGGATAATAAACGATTATCATGAACAAGGAAATATAATAATAACCAATTTATTATTGCCTCTAGGGCATATTTCCAACAGTCTCCCACTTGCACTAGAGTCTATAATCTAGTTCACATCACTATGTGATTTACATTGTAATGAATCGAACAGCCATGCAGTTCTGGTGTTGTTCATGTTTAGCCCTTGGAAGAGGTTTAGTCATCGGATCTGCAACATTCAGATCCGTGTGTACTTTGCAAATATTTATGTCGTCCTCCTTGATGTAATCGCGGATGGAATTGAAACGTCGCTTTATGTGTCTGGTCCTCTTGTGAAATCTTGGTTCCTTGGCTAGAGCAATGGCATCAGTATTATCACAAAACAGAGTCATTGGGTTAAGCGCACTAGGCACTACTCCAAGATCTGTCATGAACTCCTTCATCCAGACACCTTCCTTCGCCGCCTCCGAGGCAGCGATGTACTCCGCTTCGCATGTAGAATCAGCTACCACGCTTTGCTTGGAACTGCACCAGCTAACCGCACCCCCATTAAGAATAAATACGTATCCGGTTTGTGATTTAGAGTCATCCGGATCAGTGTCAAAGCTTGCATCGACGTAACCCTTTACGACGAGCTCTTGATCACCTCCATAAACGAGAAACATGTCCTTAGTCCTTTTCAGGTACTTCAGGATATTCTTGACCTCCGTCCAGTGTTCCATTCCTGGATCACTTTGAAACCTTCCGACCATACTTATGGCAAGGCTGACATCGGGTCTTGTGCACAGCATTGCATACATGATAGAGCCTATGGCTGAAGCATAGGGGATGACACTCATCTTTTCTCTATCTTCTGCAGTCACTGGGCATTGAGTCTTACTCAACTTCACACCTTGCAATACAGGCAAGAACCCCTTCTTGGACTGATCCATTTTGAACTTCTTCAAAACTTTGTCAAGGTATGTGCTTTGTGAAAGTCCTATTAAGCGTCTCGATCTATCTCTATAGATCTTGATGCCTAATATGAAAGCAGCTTCTCCTAGGTCCTTCATTGAAAAACTCTTGTTCAAATATTCCTTCACGCTTTCCAACATTTCTATATTGTTTCCAATCAGTAATATGTCATCCACATATAATATTAGAAACGCTATAGAGCTCCCACTCACTTTCTTGTAAATACAAGCTTCTCCGTAAACTTGTATAAACTCGAACGCTTTGATCACCTCATTAAAGCGAAGATTCCAACTCCGAGATGCTTGCACCAGTCCATAAATGGATCGCTGGAGTTTGCAAACTTTGTCAGCATTCTCTGGATTGACAAAACCTTCTGGTTGCATCATATACAACTCTTCCTTAAGGAAACCGTTAAGGAACGCTGTTTTGACATCCATCTGCCAAATTTCATAATCGAAAAAGGCATCTATTGCTAACATGATTCTGACGGACTTAAGCATCGCTACGGGTGAGAAGGTCTCATCGTAGTCAACTCGTTGAACTTGTGAAAAACCCTTTGCCACAAGTCGAGCTTTATAGACGGTGACATTACCGTCTGCGTCCGTCTTCCTCTTAAAGATCCATTTGTTCTGAATGGCCTTACTGTCGGGGAACGTTGCATGGGAAACAAAATTTTCCTACGCACACATAAGATCTATCCATGGTGATGAGCATCTACGAGAGGGAGAGTGAATCTACATACCCTTGTAGATCGCTAAGCGGAAGCGTTAATAAACGCGGTTGATGTAGTCGAACGTCTTCGCGATCCAAATCGCCGAGCGTCCCGCGATCCAATCACGATCCTTCCGATCTAGTGCCGAACGGACGGCACCTCCGCGTTCAACACACGTACGGCTTGATGACGCCTTCACCTCCTCGATCCAGCGAGCGATGGTGAAGTAGTGGTTGAGTTCCAGCAGCACGACGGCGTGGTGATGGTGGTGAGGAACAATCTCTGCAGGGCTTCGCCAAGCACTACGGAGATTATGACGGAGGAACTAGAGGGCTAGGGTTGCCGGCACACGGCTTGGGAAATCCTGATGTGTCCCGTGTGCTAGCCCTGCCCCTCTATTTATATGTTGAGCCTTGGGGTCTAAACTTGGAGTAAAAGCCTCCTCCGGGTCGGTTTTGCCCGCACAAGGTCGGTTTGGCCCGCAAGAAAAGAGTCCAATTCGGACCCTGCCGAATCGTGCACAGCCGCACACAAGCGGTAGTACCGCTTCACACAAGCGGTAGTACCGCTTGGGCGGTAGTACCGCTTCACACAAGCGGTAGTACCGCTCGGGCGGTAGTACCGCTTCACCAAGCGGTAGTACCGCTTACGCGGCAGCAAAACTACTTTTGCACTTTCCAATACCTTGTGGGCTTTATCCCTTTGGCTCATATAAAGTGTTGCTGCACCCGAACACTTCGGTAAACATCCGGAACCCCTTCCGGTGAACTCCGGAACCCTTCCGGAGATCAAAACACTATTATCACATATATCAATCTTTACCTCCGGACTATTCCGGAGATCCTCGTCATGTCCGGGATCTTATCCGGGACTCCGAACAACTTTCGGTCACCAACATAATAACTCAATTATACTAATCGTCACCAAACGTTAAGTGTGTAGACCCTGCGGGTTCGAGAACTATGTAGACATGACCGAGACACCTCTACGGCCAATAACCAATAGCGGGACCTGGATGCCCATATTGGCTCCTACATATTCTACGAAGATCTTTTATCGGTCGAACCTCTATGTCAAGGATTCAGTTAATCCCGTATGCTGTTCCCTTTGTTCTTCGGTATGTTACATGCCCGAGATTCGATCGTCGGTATCTCTATACCTAGTTCAATCTCGTTACCGGCAAGTCTCTTTACTCGTTCCGTAATACAAGATCTCGTGGCTAACACTTTAGTCACATTGCTTGCAAGGCTCATTGTGATGTTGTATTACCGAGTGGGCCCTGAGATACCTCTCCGTCATACGGAGTAACAAATCCCAGTCTTGATCCATGCCTACCCAACAGACACCCTCGGAGATACCTGTAGAGCACCTTTATAGTCACCCAGTTACGTTGCGACGTTTGATACACACAAGGTATTCCTCCGGTGTCAGTGAGTTGCATGATCTCATGGTCAAAGGAACAGATACTTGACATGCAGAAAACAATAGCAATAAACTGACACGATCAAATGCTACGTTTACAGTTTGGGTCTTGTCCATCACATCATTCTCCTAATGATGTGATCCCGTTATCAAATGACATCTCATGTCCATGGCTAGGAAACCTTAACCATCTTTGATCAACAAGCTAGTCAACTAGAGGCTTACTAGGGACACAGTGTTGTCTATGTACCCACACATGTATTTGAGTTTCCAATCAATACAATTATAGCATGGATAATAAACGATTATCATGAACAAGGAAATATAATAATAACCAATTTATTATTGCCTCTAGGGCATATTTCCAACAGTCTCCCACTTGCACTAGAGTCAATAATCTAGTTCACATCACTATGTGATTTACATTGTAATGAATCGAACACCCATGCAGTTCTGGTGTTGTTCATGTTTAGCCCTTGGAAGAGGTTTAGTCATCGGATCTACAACATTTAGATCCGTGTGCACTTTGCAAATATTTATGTCGTCCTCCTTGATGTAATCGCGGATGGAATTGAAACATGTAGAATCTGCTACCACGCTTTGCTTGGAACTGCACCAGCTAACCGCACCCCCATTAAAAATACGTATCCGGTTTGCGACTTAGAGTCATCCGGATCAGTGTCAAAGCTTCCATCGACGTAACCCTTTACGACGAGCTCTTGATCACCTTCATAAACGAGAAACATGTCCTTAGTCCTTTTCAGGTACTTCAGGATATTCTTGACCGCCGTCCAGTGTTCCATTCCTGGATCACTTTGAAACCTTCCGACCATACTTATGGCAAGGCTGACATCGGGTCTTGTGCACAGCATTGCATACATGATAGAGCCTATGGCTGAAGCATAGGGGATGACACTCATCTTTTCTCTATCTTCTGCAGTCACTGGGCATTGAGTCTTACTCAACTTCACACCTTGCAAAACAGGCAAGAACCCCTTCTTGGACTGATCCATTTTGAACTTCTTCAAAATCTTATCAAGGTATGTGCTTTGTGAAAGTCCTATTAAGCGTCTTGATCTATCTCTATAGATCTTGATGCCTAATATGAAAGCAGCTTCTCCTAGGTCCTTCATTGAAAAACTCTTGTTCAAATATTCCTTTACGCTTTCCAGCATTTCTATATTGTTTCCAATCAGCAATATGTCATCCACATATAATATTAGAAACGCTATAGAGCTCCCACTCACTTTCTTGTAAATACAAGCTTCTCCGTAAACTTGTATAAACTCGAACGCTTTGATCACCTCATCAAAACGAAGATTCCAACTCCGAGATGCTTGCACCAGTCCATAAATGGATCGCTGGAGTTTGCAAACTTTGTCAGCATTCTCTGGATCGACAAAACCTTCTGGTTGCATCATATACAACTCTTCCTTAAGGAAACCGTTAAGGAACGCTGTTTTGACATCCATCTGCCAAATTTCATAATCGAAAAAGGCAGCTATTGCTAACATGATTCTGACGGACTTAAGCATCGCTACGGGTGAGAAGGTCTCATCGTAGTCAACTCCTTGAACTTGTGAAAAACCCTTTGCCACAAGTCGAGCTTTATAGACGGTGACATTACCGTCCGCGTCCGTCTTCCTCTTAAAGATCCATTTGTTCTGAATGGCTTTACGCCCTTCAGGTAATACTTCCAAAGTCCATACTTTGTTTTCATACATGGATCCCATCTCGGATTTCATGGCCTCTAACCACTTCTCGGAATCCGGGCCCATCATCGCTTCTCCATAGCTCGTAGGTTCATCGTTGTCTAACAACATGACCTCTAAGACAGGGTTGCCGTACCACTCAGGAGCAGTACGCGTCCTTGTCGACCTACGAGGTTCGATAGCAACTTGATCCAAAGCTTCATGATCATCATCATTAACTTCCTCTTCAGCTAATGTAGGCTCCACAGAAACAACTTTCTGCGCTGCGCTACTCTCAGGTTGAAGTAAAGGTTCAACAACCTCATCAAGTTCTATCTTCCTCCCACTCAATTCTTTCGAGAGAAACTCTTTCTCAAGAAATGTTCCGTTTTTAGCGACAAACACTTTGCCTTCGGATCTGAGGTAGAAGGTATACCCAACTGTCTCTTTTGGGTATCCTATGAAGACGCATTTCTCCGCTTTGGGTTCCAGCTTTTCAGGCTGAAGCTTTTTGACATAAGCATCACATCCCCAAACTTTAAGAAACGACAGCTTTGGCTTCTTGTCAAACCAAAGTTCATATGGCGTCGTCTCAACGGATTTCGATGGTGCCCTATTTAAAGTGAATGCAGCTGTCTCTAATGCATAACCCCAAAACGATAGTGGCAAATCGGCAAGAGACATCATAGATCGCACCATATCCAATAAGGTTCGATTACGACGTTCGGACACACCATTACGCTGTGGTGTTCCAGGCGGTGTCAATTGTGAAACAATTCCACACTGTCTTAAGTGACTGCCAAACTCATAACTCAGATATTCTCCTCCTCGATCAGATCGTAGGAATTTAATCTTCTTGTTACGATGATTCTCAACTTCACTCTGAAATTGTTTGAACTTTTCAAATGTTTCAGACTTGTGTTTCATTAAGTAAATATACCCATATCTACTTAAGTCATCAGTGAAGGTGAGAAAGTAACGATAACCACCGCGCGCCTCAATACTCATCGGACCGCACACATCAGTATGTATGATTTCCAACAAGTCACTTGCCCGTTCCATTGTTCCAGAGAACGGCGTTTTAGTCATCTTGCCCATGAGGCATGGCTCACATGTGTCAAGTGATTCAAAATCAAGTGACTCCAAAAGTCCATCAGCATGGAGCTTCTTCATGCGTTTTACGCCAATATGACCTAAACGGCAGTGCCACAAGAAAGTGGTATTATCATTATCAATTCTATATCTTTTGGCATCAATGTTATGAACATGTGTATCATTACTATCGAGATTCAACAAGAATAAACCCCTCACATCGGGTGCATGACCATAAAAGATATTACTCATATAAATAGAACAACCATTATTCTCTGATTTAAATGAGTAACCGTCTCGCAATAAACAAGATCCAGATATAATGTTCATGCTTAATGCAGGCACCAAATAACACTTATTTAGGTTCATCACTAATCCCGACGGTAATCGAAGAGCGAGCGTGCCGACGGCGATCACATCAACCTTGGAACCATTTCCCACGCGCATCGTCACTTCGTCCTTTGCCAGCCTCCGTCTATTCCGCAGTTCCTGTTTTGAGTTGCAAATATGAGCAACCGCACCGGTATCAAATACCCAGGCACTACAACGAGAGTTGGTAAGGTACACATCAATAACATGTATATCATATATACCTTGTTTGTTGTTGGCCGCCTTCTTGTCAGCCAAATACTTGGGGCAATTCCGCTTCCAGTGTCCAGTTCCCTTGCAATGAAAACACACAGTTTCTGGTTTGGGTCCAGCCTTGGGTTTCTTCACGAGAGGAGCAACTGCTTTGCCACTCTGCTTGGAGTTACCCTTCTTACCCTTGCCATTTTTCTTGAAACTAGTGGTTTTATTGACCATCAACACTTGATGCTCCTTCTGAATTTCAGACTCAGCGGCTTTCAGCATCGCAAACAGCTCGGCGACTGACTTGTTCATCCCGTGCATGTTATAGTTCAACACGAAGCTCTTGTAGCTAGGTGGCAATGATTGAAGAACTCTGTCAGTGATAGCCTCTGGCGGAAGGGGCATCCCTAACTCAGCCAGACGGGTGGAGTACCCAGACATTCTGAGCACGTGATCACTGATAGACCCGTTCTCCTCCATCTTGCAAGCATAGAACTTATCGGAGATCTCATATCTCTCGATCCGGGGATTCTTCTGAAAGATAAACTTCAACTCCTGGAACATCTCATATGCTCCATGACGTTCAAAACGTCTTTGAAGTCCCGGTTCTAAGCCATACAACATTGCACATTGAACTATTGAGTAATCATCAGAACGAGCCTGCCAGGCGTTCACAACGTCTAGAGACTCAACTGGAGCGGGTGGATCACCAAGCGGTGCATCAAGGACATAAGCCTTCTGGGAAGCCGTAAGGATAATCCTTAGATTACGGGCCCAGTCCACAAAGTTACTTCCATCATCTTTCAACTTAGCTTTCTCTAGGAACGCATTAAAATTCAGGGGTGCTACTGCGCGAGCCATGATCTACAACATAAATATAGCAAAGACAACTTAGACTATTGTTCTTAGATAATGAGTTTAGTTAATCATATTACTTAAAAACTCCCACTCAAATTGACATCCCTCCGATCATTCGAGTGTAACATGATCCAAATCCACCAACTCAAGTCCGATCATCACGTGAGTTGAGGTGGTTTCAATGGTGAACATCTTCATGTTGATCATATCTACTATATGACTCATGTTCGACCTTTCGGTCTCTTGTGTTCCGAGGCCATGTCTGTACATGCTAGGCTCGTCAAGTTTAACCCGAGTGTTCCGCACGTGTAACATGGCTTACACCCGTTGTATGCGAACGTAGAGTCTATCACACCCGATCATCACGGCGTGTCTCGAAACGACGAACTTTCGCAACGGTGCACACTTGGGGAGAACACAATTTATCTTGAAATTTAAGTGAGGGATCACCTTATAATGCTACCGTCGTCCTAAGCAAAATAAGATGCATAAAAGGATTAACATCACATGCAAATCATAAGTGACATGATATGGCCATGAACTTGTGCTTTTGATCTCCATCTCCAAAGCACCGGCATGATCTCCATCGTCACCGGCATGACACCATGATCTCCATCATCTTGATCTCCATCAACGTGTCGCCATAAGGTTGTCGCGCTGACTGTTGCTTCCACGACTATAGCTAACGTTTAGCGATAAAGTAAAGCATTACATAGCGCTTAATGATTGACACGCAGGTCATACAATAATTAAAGACAACTCTATGGCTCCTGCCAGTTGCCGTACTCATCGACATGCAAGTCGTGATATTCTATACAATACATGATCATCTCATACATCACATATATCTCATCATGTAATTGGCCATATCACATCACAACATACCCTGCAAAAACAAGTTAGACGTCCTCTAATTGTTGTTGCAAATTTTACGTGGCTGCTACGGGTATCTAGCAAGAACGATTCTTACCTACGCAAAACCACAACGTGGTGTAGTGATTGCTTTTTGATCTTCTAAAAGAACCCTCTTCATTGAACCGATTCAACTAAAGTGAGAGAGACAGACACCCGCCAGTCACCTTTATGCAACAAGTGCACGCAGCGGTAAAACCAGTCTCGCGTAAGCGTACGCGTAATGTCGGACCGGGCCGCTTCATCTCACAATACCGCTGAATCAAGTATCAACTAGTAACGGCAAGCAATATGTATACACCCACGCCCACAACTCGTTTGTGTTCTACTCGAGATCTCATCTACGCATAGACCTAGCTCATGATGCCACTGTCGGGGAACGTTGCATGGGAAACAAAATTTTCCTACGCACACATAAGATCTATCCATGGTGATGAGCATCTACGAGAGGGAGAGTGAATCTACATACCCTTGTAGATCGCTAAGCGGAAGCGTTAATAAACGCGGTTGATGTAGTCGAACGTCTTCGCGATCCAAATCGCCGAGCGTCCCGCGATCCAATCACGATCCTTCCGATCTAGTGCCGAACGGACGGCACCTCCGCGTTCAACACACGTACGGCTTGATGACGCCTTCACCTCCTCGATCCAGCGAGCGATGGTGAAGTAGTGGTTGAGTTCCAGCAGCACGACGGCGTGGTGATGGTGGTGAGGAACAATCTCTGCAGGGCTTCGCCAAGCACTACGGAGATTATGACGGAGGAACTAGAGGGCTAGGGTTGCCGGCACACGGCTTGGGAAATCCTGATGTGTCCCGTGTGCTAGCCCTGCCCCTCTATTTATATGTTGAGCCTTGGGGTCTAAACTTGGAGTAAAAGCCTCCTCCGGGTCGGTTTTGCCCGCACAAGGTCGGTTTGGCCCGCAAGAAAAGAGTCCAATTCGGACCCTGCCGAATCGTGCACAGCCGCACACAAGCGGTAGTACCGCTTCACACAAGCGGTAGTACCGCTTGGGCGGTAGTACCGCTTCACACAAGCGGTAGTACCGCTCGGGCGGTAGTACCGCTTCACCAAGCGGTAGTACCGCTTACGCGGCAGCAAAACTACTTTTGCACTTTCCAATACCTTGTGGGCTTTATCCCTTTGGCTCATATAAAGTGTTGCTGCACCCGAACACTTCGGTAAACATCCGGAACCCCTTCCGGTGAACTCCGGAACCCTTCCGGAGATCAAAACACTATTATCACATATATCAATCTTTACCTCCGGACTATTCCGGAGATCCTCGTCATGTCCGGGATCTTATCCGGGACTCCGAACAACTTTCGGTCACCAACATAATAACTCAATTATACTAATCGTCACCAAACGTTAAGTGTGTAGACCCTGCGGGTTCGAGAACTATGTAGACATGACCGAGACACCTCTACGGCCAATAACCAATAGCGGGACCTGGATGCCCATATTGGCTCCTACATATTCTACGAAGATCTTTTATCGGTCGAACCTCTATGTCAAGGATTCAGTTAATCCCGTATGCTGTTCCCTTTGTTCTTCGGTATGTTACATGCCCGAGATTCGATCGTCGGTATCTCTATACCAAGTTCAATCTCGTTACCGGCAAGTCTCTTTACTCGTTCCGTAATACAAGATCTCGTGGCTAACACTTTAGTCACATTGCTTGCAAGGCTCATTGTGATGTTGTATTACCGAGTGGGCCCTGAGATACCTCTCCGTCATACGGAGTAACAAATCCCAGTCTTGATCCATGCCTACCCAACAGACACCCTCGGAGATACCTGTAGAGCACCTTTATAGTCACCCAGTTACGTTGCGACGTTTGATACACACAAGGTATTCCTCCGGTGTCAGTGAGTTGCATGATCTCATGGTCAAAGGAACAGATACTTGACATGCAGAAAACAATAGCAATAAACTGACACGATCAAATGCTACGTTTACAGTTTGGGTCTTGTCCATCACATCATTCTCCTAATGATGTGATCCCGTTATCAAATGACATCTCATGTCCATGGCTAGGAAACCTTAACCATCTTTGATCAACAAGCTAGTCAACTAGAGGCTTACTAGGGACACAGTGTTGTCTATGTACCCACACATGTATTTGAGTTTCCAATCAATACAATTATAGCATGGATAATAAACGATTATCATGAACAAGGAAATATAATAATAACCAATTTATTATTGCCTCTAGGGCATATTTCCAACACTTACGCCCTTCAGGTAATACTTCCAAAGTCCACACTTTGTTTTCATACATGGATCCCATCTCGGATTTCATGGCCTCTAACCACTTCTCGGAATCCGGGCCCATCATCGCTTCTCCATAGCTCGTAGGTTCATCGTTGTCTAACAACATGACCTCTAAGACAGGGTTGCCGTACCACTCAGGAGCAGTACGCGTCCTTGTCGACCTACGAGGTTCGATAGCAACTTGATCCAAAGCTTCATGATCATCATCATTAACTTCCTCTTCAGCTGATGTAGGCTCTACAGAAACATCTTTCTGCGCTGCGCTACTTTCAGGTTGAAGTAAAGGTTCAACAACCTCATCAAGTTCTATCTTCCTCCCACTCAATTCTTTCGAGAGAAACTCTTTCTCAAGAAATGTTCCGTTTTTAGCGACAAACACTTTGCCTTCGGATCTGAGGTAGAAGGTATACCCAACTGTCTCTTTTGGGTATCCTATGAAGACGCATTTCTCCGCTTTGGGTTCCAGCTTTTCAGGCTGAAGCTTTTTGACATAAGCATCACATCCCCAAACTTTAAGAAACGACAGCTTTGGCTTCTTGCCAAACCAAAGTTCATATGGCGTCGTCTCAATGGATTTCGATGGTGCCCTATTTAAAGTGAATGCAGCTGTCTCTAATGCATAACCCCAAAACGATAGTGGCAAATCGGCAAGAGACATCATAGATCGCACCATATCCAATAAGGTTCGATTACGACGTTCGGACACACCATTACGCTGTGGTGTTCCAGGCGGTGTTAGTTGTGAAACAATTCCACATTGTCTTAAGTGACTGCCAAACTCATAACTCAGATATTCTCCTCCTCGATCAGATCTTAGGAATTTAATCTTCTTGTTACGATGATTCTCAACTTCACTCTGAAATTGTTTGAACTTTTCAAATGTTTCAGACTTGTGTTTCATTAAGTAAATATACCCATATCTACTTAAGTCATCAGTGAAGGTGAGAAAGTAACGATAAGCACCGCGCGCCTCAATGCTCATCGGACCGCACACATCAGTATGTATGATTTCCAATAAGTCACTTGCCCGTTCCATTGTTCCAGAGAATGGCGTTTTAGTCATCTTGCCCATGAGGCATGGCTCACATGTGTCAAGTGATTCAAAATCAAGTGACTCCAAAAGTCCATCAGCATGGAGCTTCCTCATGCGTTTTACGCCAATATGACCTAAACGGCAGTGCCACAAGAAAGTGGTATTATCATTATCAATTCTACATCTTTTGGCATCAATGTTATGAACATGTGTATCATTACTATCGAGATTCAATAAGAATAAACCCCTCACATCGGGTGCATGACCATAAAAGATATTACTCATATAAATAGAACAACCATTATTCTCTGATTTAAATGAGTAACCGTCTCGCAATAAACAAGATCCAGATATAATGTTCATGCTTAACGCAGGCACTAAATAACAATTATTCAGGTTCATCACTAATCCTGATGGTAATCGAAGAGCGAGCGTGCCGACGGCGATCACATCAACCTTGGAACCATTTCCCACGCGCATCGTCACTTCGTGCTTTGCCAGCCTCCGTCTATTCCGCAGTTCCTGTTTTGAGTTGCAAATATGAGCAACTGCACCGGTATCAAATACCCAGGCACTACAACGAGAGTTGGTAAGGTACACATCAATAACATGTATATCATATATACCTTGTTTGTTGTTGGCCGCCTTCTTGTCAGCCAAATACTTGGGGCAGTTCCGCTTCCAGTGTCCAGTTCCCTTGCAATGAAAGCACACAGTTTCTGGTTTGGGTCCAGCCTTGGGTTTCTTCACGAGAGGAGCAACTGCTTTGCCACTCTTCTTGGAGTTACCTTTCTTACCCTTGCCATTTTTCTTGAAACTAGTGGTTTTATTGACCATCAACACTTGATGCTCCTTCTGAATTTCAGACTCAGCGGCTTTCAGCATCGCAAACAGCTCGGCGACTGACTTGTCCATCCCGTGCATGTTATAGTTCAACACGAAGCTCTTGTAGCTAGGTGGCAATGATTGAAGAACTCTGTCAGTGATAGCCTCTGGCGGAAGGGGCATCCCCAATTCAGCCAGACGGTTGGAGTACCCAGACATTCTGAATACGTGATCACTGATAGACCCGTTCTCCTCCATCTTGCAAGCATAGAACTTATCGGAGATCTCATATCTCTCGATCCGGGCATTCTTCTGAAAGATAAACTTCAACTCCTGGAACATCTCATATGCTCCATGACGTTCAAAACGTCTTTGAAGTCCCGGTTCTAAGCCATACAATATTGCACATTGAACTATTGAGTAATCTTCAGAACGAGCCTGCCAGGCGTTCACAACGTCTAGAGACTCAACTGGAGCGGGTGGATCACCAAGCGGTGCATCAAGGACATAAGCCTTCTGGGAAGCCGTAAGGATAATCCTTACATTACGGGCCCAGTCCACAAAGTTACTTCCATCATCTTTCAACTTAGCTTTCTCTAGGAACGCATTAAAATTCAGGGGTGCTACTGCGTGAGCCATGATCTACAACATAAATATTGCAAAAACAACTTAGACTATTGTTCAAGATAATGAGTTTAGTTAATCATATTACTTAAAAACTCCCACTCAAATTGACATCCCTCCGGTCATTCGAGTGTAACATGATCCAAATCCACCAACTCAAGTCCGATCATCACGTGAGTTGAGGTGGTTTCAATGGTGAACATCTTCATGTTGATCATATCTACTATATGACTCATGTTCGACCTTTCGGTCTCTTGTGTTCCGAGGCCATGTCTGTACATGCTAGGCTCGTCAAGTTTAACCCGAGTGTTCCGCATGTGCAACGCTGGCTTGCACCCGTTGTATGTGAACGTAGAGTCTATCACACCCGATCATCACGTGGTGTCTCGAAACGACGAACTTTCGCAACGGTGCACACTCGGGGAGAACACAATTTATCTTGAAATTTAAGTGAGGGATCACCTTATAATGCTACCGTCGTCCTAAGCAAAATAAGATGCATAAAAGGATTAACATCACATGCAAATCATAAGTGACATGATATGGCCATGAACTTGTGCTTTTGATCTCCATCTCCAAAGCACCGGCATGATCTCCATCGTCACCGGTATGACACCATGATCTCCATCATCTTGATCTCCATCAACGTGTCGCCATGAGGTTGTCGCGCCGACTGTTGCTTCCACGACTATTGCTAACACATAGCGATAAAGTAAAGCAAAACGGCAAAAATAATTAAAGACAACTCTATGGCTCCTGCCAGTTGCCGTACTCATCGACATGCAAGTCGTGATATTCTATACAACACATGATCATCTCATACATCACATATATCTCATCATGTAATTGGCCATATCACATCACAACATACCCTGCAAAAACAAGTTAGACGTCCTCTAATTGTTGTTGCAAATTTTACGTGGCTGCTACGGGTTTGCAAGAACCGTTCTTACCTACGCAAAACCACAACGTGGTGTAGTGATTGCTTTTTGATCTTCTAAAAGAACCCTCTTCATTGAAATCGATTCAACTAAAGTGAGAGAGACAGACACCCGCCAGTCACCTTTATGCAACGAGTGCACGTAGCGGTGAAACCTGTCTCGCGTAAGCGTACGCGTAATGTCGGTCCGGGCCACTTCATCTCACAATACCACCGAATCAAGTATCAACTAGTAACGGCAAGCAATATGTATACACCCACGCCCACAACTCGTTTGTGTTCTACTCGAGATCTCATCTACGCATAGACCTGGCTCATGATGCCACTGTTGGGGAACGTTGCATGGGAAACAAAAAATTTCCTACGCACACACAAGATCTATCCATGGTGATGAACATCTACGAGAGGGAGAGTGAATCTACATACCCTTGTAGATCGCTAAGCGGAAGCGTTAAGAAACGCGGTTGATGTAGTCGAACGTCTCCGTGATCCAAATCGCAAGTCGTCCCTCGATCCGATCACGAACTAGTGCCGAACGGACGGCACCTCCGCGTTCAACACACGTACGGCTTGATGACGCCTTCACCTCCTCGATCCAGCGAGCGATGGTGAAGTAGTAGATGAGTTCCGGCAGCACGACGGCGTGGTGATGGTGGTGAGGAACAATCTCTGCAGGGCTTCGCCAAGCACTACGGAGATTATGACGGGAGAACTAGAGGGTTAGGGTTGCCGACACACGGCTTGGGAAATCTTGATGTGTCCCGTGTGCTAGCCCTGCCCCTCTATTTATATGTTGAGCCCTGGGGTCTAAACTTGGAGAGAAAACCTCCACAAGGTCGGTTTTGCCCGCACAAGGTCGGTTTGGCCCGCACGGAAAGAGTCCAACTCGGATTCCAGCAGTATCGCGTACAAGCGGTAGTACCGCTTACGATAAGTGGTAGTACCGCATGTAGCGGTAGTACCGCTTACGATAAGCGGTATTACCGCCTGTAGCGGTAGTACCGCTTACGATAAGCGGTAGTACCGCCTGTAGCGGTAGTACCGCTTACGATAAGCGGTAGTACCACCCCAGACGCCAGCAAAACTTCCTTTTGCATCTTGCCTAAGCCTCGTGGGCTTTACCCCTTGGCCCAAATAAAGTGTTCTCGTACCCGAACATTTCGGGAAACATCCGGAACCCCTTCCGGTGAATTCCGGAACCCTTCCGGAGACCAAACACTATTATCCCATATATCAATCTTTACCTCCGGACTCTTCCGGAGATCCTCGTCATGTCCGGGATCTTATCCGGGACTCCGAACAACCTTCGGTCACCAACAAAATAACTCAACTATACTAATCGTCACCAAACGTTAAGTGTGTAGACCCTGCGGGTTCGAGAACTATGTAGACATGACCGAGACACCTCTACGATCAATAACCAATAGCGGGACCTGGATGCCCATATTGGCTCCTACATATTCTACGAAGATCTTTATCGGTCGAACCTCTATGTCAAGGATTCAGTTAATCCCGTATGCTGTTCCCTTTGTTCTTCGGTATGTTACTTGCCCGAGATTCGATCGTCGGTATCTCTATACCTAGTTCAATCTCGTTACCGGCAAGTCTCTTTACTCGTTCCGTAATACAAGATCTCGTGGCTAACACTTTAGTCACATTGCTTGCAAGGCTTGTTGTGATGTTGTATTACCGAGTGGGCCCTGAGATACCTCTCCGTCACACGGAGTAACAAATCCCAGTCTTGATCCATGCCAACCCAACAGACATCCTCGGAGATACCTGTAGAGCACCTTTATAGTCACCCAGTTACGTTGCGACGTTTGATACACACAAGGTACTCCTCCGATGTCAGGGAGTTGTATGATCTCATGGTCATAGGAACAGATACTTGACATGCAGAAAACAATAGAAATAAATTGACACGATCATATGCTACGTTTATAGTTTGGGTCTTGTCCATCACATCATTCTCCTAATGATGTGATCCCATTATCAAATGACATCTCATGTCCATGGCTAGGAAACCTTCACCATCTTTTGATCAACGAGCTAGTCAACTAGAGGCTTACTAGGGACACAGTGTTGTCTATGTACCCACACATGTATTTGAGTTTCCAATCAATACAATTATAGCATGGATAATAAACGATTATCATGAACAAGGAAATATAATAATAACCAATTTATTATTACCTCTAGGGCATATTTCCAACACGCCACGCATGCCAGCCCAGGAAATCACTCTGGCTTGCGCGTTTACAACAAGTATCACGAACACAGGCGTTTCTATTAATGGATATATAAGTCTTACATGATATTTTACAAGAGGTGATGGCAGCGGAAAAGCTCTATCTAAGGCAGCATGGTCCTAGTGAGGCTCCAATCCACAGTGATCTGACTGGGTTACACCTCTAGCTCGCGAACGCTCCGGCTCCTCGACGACGGACGACAGAGCCTTATGTGAACCTGGCCACGTTAAAGGCCGCTGAGTACTTTTGAATGTACTCGCAAGCAAACCAAATAACATATACACCAAGCAATGCAATCCATGGCATTCAAGCATGTATTTATTAATAGAGCAACATTAATTATCATACCCATCCAGCAATATTGATTAGCATATCAAGTAAATAAGCCAAACTCTGAACATTCTCAGGATCCAATCCAACTCTTAACCAGATCCAACTTACTCTCTTCCGGGTTGCCTCACAACCCTCAGAATATTCACGATCCACTGAGTATTTCAGGGCGTAAGACGAGTTCTTCTATCATTATTATCATTATTACGGTTGACCACCTAGTGAGGCCTGGACGGACTGTCCAATACCGTGGACGCGGCTATTCGAATAGATTCTTACACTCTGCAGAGGTTGCGCACTTTACCCACACCATGGAGCACCTGGCCTCGTGATCCCATTCGGGTGGACCAGTGTTGCTCCAATGAAACATGCCTAACTCGTGACTCTCCCATCGTATCACCGGCCATCATCCTCCCCCGGAGTCCTGCCCTGGGTGGCCCCTGTGTCACCTCGTGACACCTGCCACCGTCGTGGCCAAACTAAACTGTCCCAAACGGGGACCGCGCGCAAAAACCAAACTGGGCTCACAGGATTATCGCCGCCTACCTGATCAGGGTAGCATGCACACATAACCCTCCCTGTCTGGAGGTACCGTTGAAAGAGCACGGAGCCAGACCAAGTCAAGGCCGTCCCATACCGGCAAATGTGGTTGCACGGATAAGCCCGGACATGTGACTCTCGATCAACCAACTAAGTTTAGCTTTAGCCATCATTTAGCAAGCATGGTTATCTATCACAACAAGTTGTGGTGGCAGCAACAACGCATCTAAGCAAATTACTTTGAATTATCACATAGCAAACTAATGCAAGTAATGTAAACAGTAAGTGCAATCTAACAGAAGTTTAATTATTTCTATCACAGGCATAATCATTAATTAAACATGCAAGAATAACACAGAGAAATGCTTTAGGGCATATATCAGATGGTCGGCTTGCCTGGGGGTGAAGGAATGCTCCGGGAAGGAGTGTGGAGAGTCCGCGGAAAGGGTCGCCGGAAAAGTGCAAGGGCAAAATGGTCATTTTCACTATGTGACCACCTTGTGAAAATGATACCAAAAGAACGGGCTTGACGATACGAAGATGTGAGCGTTGGTTTCACCTGAATCAGAGTTACGAGTGAAAAGTTGTAAGGGTTTGACTGCCAAGGACCTTTCTGCAATTTATTTAAATTACACAGAGGTCCTCAACATTTTTTTTCGGGGAAAAGAATAAAAGACCTGCGCTGCTGGGCCGTGCTGGGCCGAAAGGGGCCGAGCCTGGGCTGCCAGCCAGGCCGCGAGGCTGGGCCGGCCCACCCGCACCCCCCACCACTTATCCAGCGTGGCGAGGGCGGGGCCCGCCTGGCCTCGTCTCCTACCTCCTCTCCCTGTCCCCGACCGGAACAGAGGAGGAGCAGAGGAGGCTCGACACCGGCGACGGCTGGGCGGCTCCGGCGGCCTCCGGTCGAGCTCCGGCCACCGGCGAGTGCGGAAGACGGAGCCGCTTCCGACTCGGGGTCCACGCGCGCCGGGGAGGGGACGGAACGATGGTGGCGTCGGTGGACAGACGAGCTTCTGGACAGGCGTGCGCCGGCGCTCGCCGGCCACTCGGGTTGCCCCAGGTGGAGCTCGGACCACCTACGGACTCGGGAGGGCGCCGTGCATCCGTCCAGGTGCAGAACCAACGCCGGGGAGAGGCGGGACGATGGCGCACCGTGGAGGCAGAGGACGGCGGCGGCCGGACTTGAGGAAGACGCGGCCACAGCGGCTCCGGCGACAAGGAGAAGAGGTGAGGAGGTTCGCCGGAGTACGGGGGCTCCTTTGGTGGTGGTGGGAGGGCGAAAGGGGCTCTGCCGCGAGCCAATTTAGGAGGAGGAGGCCGGCGGCCATGACGGCAAAGGCGGGCGGGGAGTGGCTCCGGTGATGGACGGATGGGTCGGGGAGGTTCCTGGGAGTGATATGAGGCTGGTGAGGTGGTGCTCGGTGCTCGGGGAGGCTCCGGGGTGGCCTATTTATAGGTGCCCGACGGTGAGCAGATAACCACGGTCGCCGTGGCGAGCTTATCGCCGTCCTGGTGCTCGGGGAGGACGTGGCTGGCTGCTTGCGGCGTCGGGAAGAGTCTCGGGCGGACGGTGGAGGTCAGCTGGAGCTACGGGAAGGATCGAGGAGGAAGAAGACACGGGTCACGGGCGGCACAGAGCTCCGGCGAGGCTTGCCGTGGCGTGAGGAGAAAGAATGCGGAGGGGGAAGCTGCTGGAGAGTGGGAACGCGGCCGTCACGAAGCCACTGGACATGCCCGGACGAGCGGAGGCCTGCCGGAGGCTAGCTGGCCGAGGTGAGAGAGGCGCAGAGCGCCGTTTGGACGCGCTCACTGCGTGGTCACCACCAGCACCACGCGTCCAGAGCACCTGTTTGGCTCTGGGACATGTCAAACAGATGCACTAGAGGTCACTGAGTTGACCTGAGATGGTTTGGAAGAAAGTGGCTGCAAGAAATGACTGGTTGGAACTGAGAAGGCAGGTAACAGAAAGGTGTTTGGAGTGGGGTGGGGGAGATTCAGCTGGGGATAGATTCTGAGCTTTGCCTTGCTGTGATGTTACACTAAGATGAGTATTGTGGAAAAGTTTCAGACCAAATGGAGGATTTTAGCAAGCACTTGCTGTACAAACCACCATACTGGACAGAAATGCAAACCTTGATGTGGCACTCACATACTAGCTTGCATTGAGCTGAAATTTGGAGGAGGTGAGTGGTTTGAACATATTAATCCACTGTAAAAGTTTCATACCAATTGGATACACCCAAATGGTACTTCCTTCACAGAGCTTCCAAATGGACAGAAACTTGAGGAAAATGCTGTTGGAAAATGGATAGATGGATGGAGCTGATTTTTGGTATCCATGAGTTATTTGGCAATTATAACGAGCATGAAAAATTTCAGCTCAAATAGATCAAGGGTTCAAGCACTTCCTTTGCAATTTGCCCAACTGGACAGAATTTGCAAATTGATGTTGTGCTCAACATCTGAACTATGGAACTTGGGTTCTTGATGGGAATGGTGAACATATGGATAGGAGAAGCTCCACAAATTATTTGGGATTTTTCCTGGCTACCAAAATGGTAGTTCCTTTAGAAAGTGCCCAAAATGCAATATTGGCATTAAATAGGAAAATGCAATTTCTCCTATTTAATTATGGCCAATATTTTTATGGGAGCTCAATATGATCACAAATAATATCTCCACAAGTTTTCATGAACTTTGAGATGGATAGATATTTTCCTGGATTTAATTCCCTTAATTGGCAGAAAAAGGAATTAATTATAAATGAAAAATATTGCAAATGACTTGGCAATATTTTTGCATATCCAGGGTTTATAGATAAAGGATGATCAATGGGAAAAGTTTGGGAGGCAACAGATCAAAGGAAATTGAGGTTCCTTTGTAACTGGAAGGATTAGGGTTTCCCTTCCGATAACTCAGAAGGTAGGGTTTCGACGGCAAAACCCTGAGCCAAAGATCTTGGGTGGCAAGGTTGGACTGAAGAGAATCTCTGGTTGAATAGGGAAGGCAAGGCTAAATGACCATCTTCATATACCCAAGAACTAGAGAAATCCGATAACACCGAGAAAAAAAAAGACGGGAGTCAAATCCCGCGAAGGAAAAAAAACAAGAGCGAAAACCAGGGTGTTACAAACCTGTCCCCCTTAAGAAAATCTCGTCCTCGAGATTTCTGGGCCTACCTCCCGGTGAAGGGGGACTTACCTGTGTGCGACTTGGATCCATCAGCGGTCTTGTCTTCGTTGGTTCACTGACCTTTTAACTGTCTTTTCTGATGGGCCATGTGTTGTCTCTGTACACCACTTTCTTGAATCCCTCTCTTTCCTGTCAGGTAAACCTTTTGTCCTGGTAGTGGTGTTGTTGGGTGGGGTAGCGAGTAGTACCAACAGACGGCTCGGTTTCCATGGCCTGGAAGTAACTGCTTCGGTTTTATTGTGATACTTCATACCTTAATTGTCACGGGCAAGACCTCCTTTCCTGGTACAAGGCCTACATGCTCGTATGGCCTCGAGTGGGTGGGATGACTTTCTTTTTGCCGTGTCAGAATGCTCAGTCTGGCTGTGGGTTCCATACTGATGTTTCTCTCTGCCTTAGGCATTCTGACTTTGTCCTAGATGTTCCACAATCCAGTATGACCAGGTTATTACTGTCGCATCCCTAACTGAAATGTCAGGCATGATCACAAAGTAATCATAGATAGTAATCTCTTATTCCAATGATGTCATGAGGTCCAGGAGCTGTTGGTGCAGACGTGCTTTGAGCCATTCTATCCGAACGTCTTGTTTCAAACTCTGTTGCTCGCGGTGATGGCTCTGTCGTATATAGCCTCTGTAGTCCTTGCTATGCCCACTGGCTGAACATAGTATCACTATCTTCCGGTGTGTCCTTCGGAGCATAGCCTCTTGTCTTGGTTGATGGCCCATATTCGTGTTGAGTGCGGCAAGCTCGCTTGTAACCGCAAGTAGTGCACTGTTGTGGCCGCATATGCAAGAGTGTGACGAGGATTGGTAATACCACTCTGTCTGTGAAGCTGTATCTTGTTGACCGTCATGGAGGTTGTTTGTCCATAACTTCTTTATTCTTGAGGATTCCTTCAATGGACCTGTAACGACCTGCCAACACGGCTCCTTGATTGTTTTCCCGGTGTGTCGGGCTTGTTCTCACAACTTACTCTTGCATATCTCGTTGGGATTGATGTGCTCATATTCTTCTTTGAACTATGGGGCCAATGCTTCTCTGAACACAATCATTCCCGTATACGAGTGGCTCGCATGAACTGATCCACTGGACTGCATGCTCACAACATATGCAGGTGTAGGATAACTCCTTTCATAACCACTGAGTTCCGCGGCAGATGTGTGTCCATACTAGTTCGGGTTTCTGACAAGATTGTGGTAGGCACAAGGGCGTGTTGAAGAAGGCTAAATTTCTTACGTTCGAAGGTTCTGCCAAGGTAGCGTGCTGAAGAAGGCTGGGTATCGTATCCCAGAAGCTTTTCTTCATGTGTCTTGTTGAGGGAGGTTGAGTGTCTTGTGCTGGAAGCTTTTCGCGGTAGCACGCTGGGGAAGATGGGAGTGCCGTATCCCAGAAGATTTTCTCGCCAATTGGCGTACCAAGAAAGATTGGCAGTCTGGTGTCGTAAGCTCTTCTTGGTAGCTTGCGGAGGAAGGCTGGGTTCCTTATACCAAAAGCCTTTCACTGCGTACACAGTCGGATCTATGGCCGATTCTGGCTTCCTTCCGAGGTATCCGGAATTTACCCATAGCGGAGCCAAAACTTGATATAGGCCATACCTTGACTGAAGATATTCTGTTGATCGGGCATACCGCTTGTCCTTCTGCTGATCTGATCATTGTTGCTGTAAAAGTTGCATAACTGTGGCAGACTTCATGTCGTTAATTAATTTGGAATACCCTTTGTATTCAAACCAGGTGTTGCTGATAATAAGCAGTTGACGGATCATCCTATTTGGTTCAGTTGAGCTTCCCAGCATGTGAAGTTCTCATTGATTCTGGGCAGCCGTGAACGCATCCATATTTCTTGCAAACCTTGTCACAGTGCCCGGAAAATTTTGGATACGCACCGGTGAATTCCAGGATATGCTTTGAAATTTGTACCAACGTACCGGAGTTTTGTTGCTGCTCTTGGCACATTCGCATTCTTGAAGTATGTCTTTGGCGGAAAATAAATGATTCTTGAGTCTATTGAGAAAAGACTCGGTTCACCTTGCTGACTGAAATAGTCCCTGTATCGCGGACGGAATAATTTGTCCTTACTGATGTCCATTCCTGATAACTCATCTGACTGTTCCTCAGGTGTGATCGGTCTTGAGGCCAACTCTCTCAGGTATATTCTGGCCTTGTCTGTTACACACGAATTCTGCTTCTGACCCATTCTTCACTCTTGACAGATCCGGTGTTGCTATTCTGGATACCAGGCAGTTGGCTTGTCTTGACTTTTGTTGAATTTGGATTATTGGGTATTATCCCAGTTGTACGCTAATCTTCTCGACGGCACTTGCAGATGGATCCAGTCGGAGCGAAGAAACGGAACCGACAAAAGAAACAAGAACCGCGAAAACCAAAAAGCAAATAAAGCTCAAATTTTGCGGACCCTACACACGTGGCCGAGGATCCACTAGTATAACTAGCCTAGCGCACTCGATGCACCTCTAAGGATTTAGAAGCAAAACCACACAATGCTCCTGGTAGCACTGGTGTCAAGCTCCTACTACTTCCTTAGGGAACATCAAACTCAACGCATGACCATAGCTAAAATGGCTTAGTCAACGATCCTAAGGTTGTCGGGGAGAGATAGAAGTTATGAGCATTTCCCAAAGGAAACTAGAATTAAGGAGAGAAATGCCATGGCTAGCATGCAGGGTAAGGATATCTGGTTTACCTAGGGGTTCAGGGCTCACGGGTCGTTGCCTGATGCGAGCATTTCACACCGGAGGCAAGGGCCACGAGAGTTGGGTCTAATGGAGCCAAAGACCTATGGGGTTGCCTTATGATCAATAGTAGCCGTGCCAGTTTGGCAAAGATGGTTGGCATCCATCTGGGCTTTCTAATGAACACAAGACAATGCCAGCATCATCATTTCCATTTCTGGCCAGTTTGCCAAGTTGCAAAGGAAATGCCAGCTAGGCTTGCCCATTTGGGCTGAAACTTGGCCATAATACTCACCTTAGTGTGTGATCAAACTAGGCCAAATACCAGAGTTTATCTCCTGCTCAAGCTCTCTCAGCTCATATCAAACAGGTTGCTGCTGCTCTGCTTTGGAGCCAAGTGCTTTTCTCTTCTTTGCCCCTGACTTGTATTGTTTCTTCCTTGGCACTCGGGGTAAGATGGTCTATCTCCCAGACATCGTTTGGCGGCCCAGAGCACGTGTCACCGCCGTGTTCACGCGGTGACCACGGGGCAGACAAGCCAAACAGCGCGCTCTAGAAACCGCGGCCGCTGTTATCGTTGATTTCCTCTGCCTCTCGCGTCCCTTTCATGTCCAGTAGCTATCCCGTGCTCATGCGGTCAATTTCCCCCTTCTGCCCCGCTTTATCTCGCCGTGGTTACGTCGCCATCGCCGTGCCCGTGTCGAAAACCGCCTCTGCTCCTCCATTGCCATGTGGCCAGAGCGCTCGCGAGCTCTCCTGAAGCTCCTACGGGCTCCTCCGCTCCTCCAGGGACCCTGCCGACATCGTCTCCTCCCTCCGCGTGTCGCCGGAGCTCCAGTAAACGGATAAGAAGGCCACGGCGGCCGAGCCTATCCGGCGAGCTCACCCGGCTATAAATAACCGCGGTCGGAGCCCTCCGAGCTCACCCACGGCCTCCTCTCCTTCCCAGCAACCTCCCGAGCCTCTTCCCCGAGATCGAGAGCCTCTCCTCACCTCCATTAGCTGCCATGGCCGCCGCCCTCTCCGGCCTAAATTCCGGCGAACCGGAGCTCTTCTCCCTCTCCCGCCACCACCATAAGATCCCCCACTCTCCGGCACTCCTCCCCCTCCCCTCCACTCGTCACCGGAGTCAGGGTGGCTGCGTACCCACGGCGACCGCCGTCCTCCTCTCCGGCCACCTCGAGCCATCACCGCTGCAGCCCTCCCGGCGCGGCTGCTCCTCCTAGACGGACGCGGTGCGGCACCAGGAGCTCGCCGGTGGCTTCGCCTCGGTCGGAAACGGCCGGAGTCGCCCGCGCCTCTCGCCGGCGCCCGCCTCTGTCCGCTGCCGCAGCCGGCCCCCTCTGCCCTTACCGCGCTCGACTGAGACTCTCCCTGGATGCGGTGCTCGCCGGCGCGTCCGTCCGTCCCTTCACCGACCGGAGTGGCTCGCCGGAGTTGTGGCTCCCCTCGCCGGTCTCGCCCTGCCGGTCTCCTCTGTTCCTTCCATCGGGAGAAAGAAGATGGAGACGGGAGAGAGAGAGAGGTCAGCCGCGGGGCCCGCCTGTCGGTGTCACGGCGTTGACTCAGCCGGGCCCGCCGTCCGGTTAAGTGGAGGCACCCTGCGGAAAGTACGCCTTCCTTACTCCGGAAGCGTATTCTGCTAAAGGCGTTTTCTATTTTAACCCAGCCGGCCAAAACCTCTACTTTGTGGACGTTTGTCAGCTAACAGCAAAAACGGACACTTTTCTGTTTGTTTTTATGCTAACGAACAAACGGCCGTATCTTCGCAACCGCAACCCCGAATGAGGTGATTCCAAAGCCTACTTCTTCGTATCTTCGAGCCCGTCATGTTGGTACCATTTCCATATTGTTTTCACACAGTGGAAATGACCATTTTGCCCTTGCCCCTCGATCAGCCCCTCCGAGAGGGAAACTTTTCCGGCAAATCTTTCCGGAGATTTATCACACTTCTTTCCGGCGTAATCATCGACCCCCAGGCAAGCCAACCTCTTATCATGAGCTCCGGACTTGCGTGATGACTTTGCTTGCACTCTGTGTGTATACAACAGTACCCTTGAGATCATCTGTTAGTCTGCATCAGCATAGTTCTGTTATTTCATCTGTACCAGATGCTAGGGATATTTACCATATAATATCATGACTTGCTTTCATGTCATATTTACCCATGCTAGTAATAAGTATTTGTGCCACTGTTATCATGTTAATACTATGATTTCATGCCATGACTGTCAGTACTATGATATTAATATGCTGATGTTAAGTGATGATTATCGCTTATAATTGCCGATGTAATGGTGCGATGATGGAGAAGGTGAAATGAATTCATAAACTAAATTTAGTTGGTTGATCAAGAGCCACCTGTCCGGACTTATCGGTGTAGCCACATTTGCCGGTATGGGACGGCCTTGACTTGGTCTAGCTTTGTGCTCTTTCATCAGTACCACCAAAGAGGGAAGGTTATGCGCGCGTGCTGCCCTGATCAGGTAGGCGGCGATAACCTTGTGAGCCCAGTTATTGGTTTAGCCCGGGAGTCCCCGTTTGGGACAGTTGTTCGGCCACGACGGTGTCAGGTGTCAGGAGTGACACAGGGGGCCACCCAGGGCAGGACTCCGGGGGAGGATGAATGCCGGTAGTACGATGAAGGAGTCATGGGTTAGGCAGGTTTTGTTGGAGCATAACTGGTCCACCCGAATGGGATCACGAGGTCAGGTGCCCCATGGTGTGGGTAAAGTGTGCAACCTCTGCAGAGTGTAGAATCTATTCGAATAGCCACGTCCACGGTATTGGACAGTCCGTCCAGGCCTCACTAGGTGGTCAACCACAATAACGATAATAATGATGGAAGAACTTGTCTTACATTCGGAAGTGCCCAATGGATCATGAGTATGTCGAGGGTGTGGGACAACCCAGAAGAGAGTAAGTTGGTATTCGGTAATAGTAAGCACTTTTAAGCACCTAATGTGATCATTGCCATGCTATGTTATGCAGATTATATGCCTGATCCATGTTATGCCATGCTTGATCCATGTTTTCCAGTTAATTCCATGCCATGTTTAGAATAAATTCTTATATAAGCATAGGGCTTGCTTTGTCATCTGCTTGTTTGGATGCTATGTATTTGGTTGTCTTGCGAGTACATTCAAAGTACTCACCTGGCCTTGCACATGGCCGGTTGCAGGAGAAGGTCAGTCATGCTAGATCGTAACCCAGCCAGTCCTGTGAGTTATGGAGCCCAGCCAGAGACGTCGTTGCCGTTGAACCAAGACCTCCGCTGCCATTTAGTTAGCCTTGGTGCTATGTAATATTGTTGTAAGCAACAGTATTGTAATACTCCATTTCATTTAACAAAGCCATTTTGTGCCTGGAATTGTTGTATCATGTCTTTGACGTGTGCCAGGTCTTATCCTGGGGCTGGCGTGCGTCGGCCCTCTATCGGGGTGCCACAGGACGTTGGAATCACCTCGCTCTGATACCAACGCTTGTGGCACCCCAGCTCAGAGAAGACCGGAACGCCCCGTATTCTAGCCCAGAGACAAGTCTTCTGGAATACGGCACTGCTGGCATAGAACAAATCAACTTTTTATTACAATGGATGTGGCTACAAGGGTACAATGAGTACATCGGCACGGCGACACTACGCCTGCCCAGGGTAGCCCTATTCTAGCAGCGGAACAACCTGAGGAAGCGGAGTAACTCTCGGCAGCGAAACAGCGACGGCGGTGATGGACTCCACTCCGCAGGGACTCTGGCTGGGACGCGTATCCTAGCTCGCAAACTCGGGATCCTCGACAAGCAAGCAATCATGGCATGACCTACAAACTGGCATGACACGCCAGGTGAGTACTTTGAATGTACTCGCAAGCTCACAACAAACACCAGCATTAAGGCAAGACAACATCATAGCAGTCAAGATTAGGTCAAGATTTATAGTTATCGAAGGGATGGTTGAAAACAACAATAACAGACTATTCTCCCTGTACTCTGGTGACCAACTCGTGAGCACTCCAAGAGCACCCAACGATTATCCTCGGGATTGTTACCAAGACTTGTCAATGGCATGATGCCCGACTGCTACCATATTCAGACGAGTTCTTCCATCATTATGGTCACTGATGTGGTTGACCACCTAGTGAGGCCTGGACGGACTGTCCAATACCGTGGACGCGGCTATTCGAATAGATTTTACACTCTGCGGAGGTTGTGCACTTTACTCACACCATGGAGCACCTGGCCTCGTGATCCCATTCGGGTGGACCAGCGTTGCTCCAACGAAACCCGCCTGACCCGTGACTCCTCTACCGTACCACCGACAATCATTCTCCTTCGGAGTCATGCCCTGGGTGGCCCCTGTGTCACCTCGTGACACCTGCCACCGTCGTGGCCAAACAAACTGTCCCAAACGAGGACCTGGATCCTAATAACTCAACTGGGCTCACAAGGTTATCGCTGCCTACCGGGCCAGGGTAGCACGCGCGCATAACCTTCCCTATTTGGTGGTACCGATAAAAGAGCACGAAGCCAGACCAAGTCAAGGTCGTCCCATACCGGTAAATGTGGCTGCACGGATAAGTCCGGACAGGTGACTCTCGATCACCCATGAAGTATCCTATCCCCGAGTAATCGTTCCCTCATAGCTGACGCTCCGATATCACAGTAATCCAATAACCAATATGCTCAAGCCACTGCTACTGATTCATACCCACAAACTGCCGGATGAAACCCAAAATAATCATAGACATTAATCTCTTAATCCAACCACATCATGGCATCATCAAGCAGTTAAACTACTAGCCACTAACAATCCGGTCCTTGACATGGTAGCCACCTATTCCAGAATTTACTCAAGCATTGCATAATCTAATCCATTCTGCAAATAATCATACTTGCTATTAAAGTAATTAGCTTAACTATGACATTGTAATGCAATTATGCAAATGAGAGTTGTGGCTTGCCTGGGGTGAAGGAACCATCGGGAAGAAGTGCTGAAAGATCATGGAAAGGATTGCCGGAAACAGTTTTCTCCCGGAGGGGCTGTTTACGGGCAAGGGCAAAATGGTCATTTTCAGAATGTGTAAACAGTATGAAAATGATACCATCGGGATGGGCTCGACGAACTGAAGACGTGGGCGTTGGATTCACCTCGATCGGAGTTGCGAGTGAAAAACTGCAGACGGATGACTGCCAGGGACCTATCTGTAAATATTTAAATTGCACAGAGGTCCCCAACAGTTTTTTGTTCTGGAAAATGAATAGAGGAACTGTGCTGGATGGCTTTTTTGGGCCGAAAGTGGCTAGAGCCCAAGCGCTAGCTAGGCCGCAGCTGTCGCGGCTCCACTGGGCCGGCCCAACCGTGCTGCCCCTTCACTTACTGGCGCGGGCCCGGACCAACAGCCGCTTACAGGCGGGGTCCGCCTGCAGATCCATCTCCCTCCTCTCGAAACAGAGGAGGAGCTCGGCTTGGCGCGCGCCGGCGCTCGTTCCGGCGGCCGTGGTTCTCGAGAGGGCCGGGCGAGCGGCGGGATGGATGCGGCGCTCCGAGCTGCGCCGGTGGGTACCCGCGGCGGCAGCGGGGAGGCTCTGTAGAGACCGGCCGAGAGGGAGGCGGAGCACGGCTGCGGGTGGAGCTTGGGAAGCTCGCCGTGGTCAGGGAGATGAGAGGATGGAGGGTGGTGGGGGCCTCTGGTGGTGGTGGTGGTCGGCTGATGGAGCTAGAGGAGCGGAGGAGGCCCTGGTGGCCGGAATTTAGGCGGGGATGGCCGGCGGCCATGGCGGCAATGGCGGCCGGGGAGGGCTCCTCAAGCTCGCTTGAGTGGACGGGCGGGGTTCTAGGAGGGAGGAGAGGAGGCTGGAGGTGCTGTGGGTGCCCGGGGAGGCTCGAGGCCGCGGCTATATATAACCGGCCGCGGCCGAGGCGATTGGGACGGCCGCCGTGGCGTCCTTAGCCACTCACTGGCGCTCCGGCGAGGTGGCACGCTTTGGGTGGTGCCGACCTGACGAGCTCCAGGGGAGGGAACTGCACTGGCGAGCTCGAGAGGGTTCGGGGAGGAAGACGACGACGGTCACGGGGGTGACAGTGCCGTGGCGGCGACCGCCGTGGCGCGAGAAGGAAGGGAGAGGAGAGGAGAAGGGGCTGGAGAGGGGTACGTGGCCACCGTGAAGCCAGTGGACATGCCTAGACAAGCTAGGGATGGCCGGAGTGAGCTGGCCGACGGGGACAGTGCCGCAGAGCACCGTTTCTGCACGGTGGCTGCGTGGTCACCACGCATACTACAATCTCTGGCACTCTCTTGCCTGTCAATTCTTGTCAAACAGCTCCCTCTCTGCTTAAATAGGTGAAAGAAGTGGCTAGAAGTAGCCAGGTGGCTCTGAGGTGAGGGAAACTTGTTGAAGAAGTTTCTGACAGCAAGGTGTTTGTAGAGATTTCTGGATAGATTACTGAGTGAAATGAGCTGGTTTTTGGCATGGAGCAATGATCTACCAAGGTGACTACCCTGGTAAATTTTGGTGCCATTTGGATAAGACTAGCTTAATACCCGTGCGTTGCCACGGGGTAGAAAAACATAGCGATCTAATAATTGTCCTAATTCAGAAATTGGTTGAACAGGATGGCTGGTGCGTTGCCGCGGAACAATAAAAATATATGGATTGCACAGTTGTTCTAGTATATTGCCACAAAATAACAAGAACACATGGATCGGACAATTGTTCGGATGTAGAAAGAGTGTGTCTATCTTGACGACATGTGGTTTTCATTCACATTCCTCTTGTTTCTTTTCTCCGACAATCATCGTGTCTCCTTAACAAAGCTCTCAAGACAAAGCCACATCTATCTCTATAACCCTCCTTCCACTCTACCTTCATTCTGTTCATTCACACTTGTTTTAGTATCATCGTTGGTCCAAAAGTTCATCATCTCATCTTACTGTCGTTTAAAATACCAATTTTATCTCTTTCTTTTCTGCGGTAGTCATCATGTCTCCTTAAGAAATCTCTCAAGACAAAGCAAGATCTATCTCCATTGCCCTCCTTCCCCTCTACCTTCATTCTCTTCATTCGCATTTGTTTTAGCATCATCGTCACTTCAAAAGTTCATCATCTCATCTTACCATCGTTTCAAATATTTTATAGTGAATGACCCTCCCATACCATGAGAGACGATGACATTTAAAAATTCTTATTTACACATAGTGAAAAAACGCATGTAGTTCAATGGTAATGTGAGTTTCACCTTAATCTTTGACCACAACAAAGGTAACGATTTTTTGGCTACAAGAAACATAAAGAAAAACATATATGGTGTATAACTAAGATACCAGATTAAATAAATAATTGAGGATTCTCCTTGGGTGATTGAAGTTAATTCATAACTCATCATGACGTGATTTGATGGCTTTATCTGCAGAGCAACTGCTAATTAATTCTAAAAGCGCATGCTCTGACAGGAAATTATAAAATTATAGTTGGCAAACTGGCATAAGCAGTACACCATCAGTTACATGAATGTTGGATCTTGGAGCCTTGTGCAACATATATTGGAAAAAGAAAGCGGTCAACACAAGTGAGCGGTGCATTCTAGGTGATTGATTAAAAAAAAGTTTGATGAAGAGCTTCAACACTTATACTTGCAAGAAGCCAAAGACTGATATCTTAGTAGACAATATGACTACAATCTCCCTAGTCTCAGCATCACATCTTTCTCCATGGTTGGTGACCTGGGGTATATCAGAATCAACTTACATGTAAATTGTGGTAATACAGAGCAACATAGCTTATCAATCAAAGAGAATTATAACTTGCTCTGTAGACAATAAGATCGTTTCTCAAACTATATGTTAGCTTCAAAAATGATCTCATATTGTGCGACGGAGGGAGTAATATATTTTGTTCAACCAAGCAAGAGTCTAGAAGCTTAACTGCAGTTGCATTGTTTAATGTTTGAGAAATATAAGATGTACATACCTTTATGGCTAAAGAATATCAGGCTAGGAATAAATTTACAAGGCCTGCAGTTTATTACCTTAACACTATGACGAATAGCGGCATGCCATTTCAACTTCTCTAGAAATTAGCATGATTACTCTACTTGGCAAGATGACACAACTTTGTGTGAAAAGTTCAGGACATCATTGAGCAAGAGACGCCAAATCTTACAAATACTAACCTCCATTCAATTCGTGACGAACTTTTAAAATCAAGTTGAAAATCAGGATAAGAGTAGCATGCACAATGATATGAGAAGCAAACAAGCAGTATAAACTATATAAAGAAAATAAGATAACAAAGTATGAAGGTCATTTTTATTTACTAAGTAAAGTGAGAAGTAGATGACGCAGCTGATTAGGGCTTCAGGTAGAGAAAAATAGCATATATACTTGGTGGATAGCAAAATCATTGTGGTTCTTTAGCTCTTGGATTGCTCCTGTAGAATATATGAAATTCAAGAATAGCTTCATGGAAGGACATAACGGATATCTGTTATTTTAAGACAGCTGGAAGAAACATGAGAAGATGACAACAAAATTGTATTTTCTTATTCAAGATGATCAGGAAGGATTAGTACTAAGAATCAAGGGCTCCTCACCGGCAAGCTTCTAAATAGCAACAAGTAGCTCAGATTCCTTTTCTTCCACAAGAACACCTCATCTTCCCACCTCATCTTCGTGCTCAGATTCCTTTTCCTTCCACAAGAACACCACAAAATCCTGAGAGGCCAAAACCCATAGAGGAATAGAGGGAAGGAGATATTAATCGAGTGAACTACCTGATGCACTTGTTGTAGCATATTTCCTACGGTCCATGCCTTCTACCGATGATTGCAGCCGTACACAGCTGCACCACCAAGCCGCTCGTCGTCCTCGGCGAGCTTGGACCGCCACCCCACTGTCTTTTCTGGATTCGGGGATAGAAGACAAGGACAATAGGATGGGCTGCTGTGCCAGGTAGAAACATAAGTTAGGGCTGCGTACCTAAACGGTGCCCATAAGTAACAATTAGTCAGTCACTTCAGAATTCATCCACAAGATTCATATGAAAATGTCATGGACTGCAAAAAAAATAGTAGTATGAAAAAATTTCTGGCTCTACTGGTGTGAATCAAAAGGACCACTATTATGCCACTATACATACATTAGGATTCAAATGGAGCACACAACATAAATAATGTATCAACTATGCAGCAAACAAATTAATTACCGCAGTCACTTGTTATTCATAAAAATAATAATATAAGCATCTATTGGTTTAGAGCCATACGTGAAGTCGTGACCTCAGTCCGAAGCTCACTTGCAACGATTTAAGCGACAAATGATCACTAATCTCATCAGCCATTTGCCCGAAAATTTCATTCGACTGTAAACCATGACATATAACAAAAAAAAGCAGTGAAACGGGGTACTGAAACAAATTACACACCCAGAAGCTTTTAAATTTCAGAAACAATGTAACAAGTAACATCAGACATTGACAGAATGCTCTTCGAATCCCCCTCATTGTTGGGGAGATTTCACCGACAAGATTGAACCCTGAGAGGCTGCTGTCGTTGCACACATGAACACATGTTAGTAACCGCATATTGCAGCCAGCAACAGAGCATAAGATTTGCTACAGAGATCTTCCTAAAGAGCCGCAATGACAAACGCGGCGTTGTTGCAAATCACACGACGCCAGGAGCAGTAGCTTGGGCATGCCCCATTGCTGGACTTGACATGTAACATGTTGACAACACTGCAGAAGGATTTCTTGATCTCCACCATTGCCCGCCCTAGAAGGATGAAGAATCACACTTGAATAGTACAATCAGCAGCAACAAAATTAGAAAAGAATATGGCACCATGATAAATTGACTTAACCAAGGCACTTTCGTGACACTTCATTGGTCATCTTCTCCAGGAGCACTTGACCATGGGCAGCGAGGCAACTACAGGATCAGATGCTCCTGGAGCATGAACCCGCCAGTGATTCCTGCAAACATGGTAGGGGCAGCATGGCTGGGTTTTGCTGGGCCAAATTCGATGAGCTTAGTGAAGCAAGGACGTTGGGCGTGCAACCCTGGCCCCCAGATTCGCCGGAGTCAAATCCTCTCGTCGTACTGCTGCCGTTGTGGCAAAATCCAATCCATGGTATCTCCATGCCTCCACAAATGGCTTTCCGGCCCAGACTGTTGGTCACTGGCGGCACGGCTTCTCCAGTGACCACGTTGCTGCTGCTGCTTCAAGGTCGATGATGGCTAGAAGGCAAGCATAGGCGGAAACGCGGCGAACAGCCCAATGGATATGAAGGAGTCACGCATGAAAGGAAAAGTTCTCCATGGAGGCGATGCCGGAAAGGAGATGCCAGGATTGCAGTTAGGGTTCGAAGTTTACCGGATGGACTGTTGTGTGGCCCGCTACCCCGTGCCGCCGGCGTGGTTGCCGCGCTCCCCTGCGAGAGCGCACGACCGGGCCGTCCCCGAGATGCCAACCTCCATGGAAGGACGCCGCCGCCAACCTACTCGGTCTCCATGGGGCCCTCGCAACCTCGATCGCCAAGGTGTCCGCCATGCACGAGGCCTTCGGCGGGGCGGGGTGAGCCCTCCACGCGGGGGTGCGAGCGAGGACGGATGCCAGGTAGTTCGGGATTGGGAGAGAGATCGAGGTTGGGTCGGGGGGGAGGTGGAGACGGTGGAGGACGTGGGTTCTTACTTTTTTTTGTTGGTTTGGTGCGCGAGGTTTTCGGCAGATTTTTTCTTCCTGTTATCCTACGAGGGAGTTATTGATAGCTAGCGATCGGGGAGGGGGTGCGGGGGTCGAACCATCACTACGACGACGACGACGTTCGATCCCCCTTTAATAGTAAAGATTTGAGGGTACTTGCTGTAGAATGGACCCCACTGGTCAGAAATGCAAACTTTGATGTGGCACTCACATATGAGCTTTCTTTGAGCTGAAATTTGGAGGAGGCTAGTTATATAAGCATATGAAGATATTGTATAAATTTCATACCATTTGGATAAACCAAAATGGTACTTCCTTCACACAGCATCCCACTGGACAAAATCTTAGAAAAAATTCTAGGGAGTTATTGGGTGGATTAAATGAGCCCAAATTTTGTGGAGAGGTGTTATATAGGTAGGAGAATGTCCTGGTAAAATTTCAGAAATTATGGAGCAACATAAAATATAGTTGCTTCACAACCCAAAATTATGACCAGAAACAAAGATTTGATGTTGTGGTCACATAGTTGAAGGGATGATTCTAAAATCTTGTGGAGAGTATTAATTTGAGCATATGAAGATGCTTGCCAAATTTCAACTCATTTGGATACTCTTGGCTAGCACTTGCTTCACAAAGCTTCCACTAGATCAGAAACTTTGGAAATCTGCCAAGAAATATTTACTATCCAAATTGAGTTGAATTTTGGTATGTGGCAATGATATGGATAGGAAAGAGTGCACAGAAAGTTTTAGAGCAAGAAAGCACATATAAAGGGTGGGAGGAAGAGAGAACAGAGAGAGGGCGGGGCTCCAGCAACGTTCACCGGCGATGGAGACGGCGGTGAGGTCCGGTGAAGGCAGGGATGGAACCAGCGTACGACGGCGAGCACGCCCGTACCCGTGGATCGTCGGGAGGTGGCTGGACGACGTTGCCCCCTTCTTCTCCGGCGGCGATGGTCTTCGGGGGTCGTCGGGGACGGCGTTTCCGGCAGAATTCCGGTCGGGCAAGAGCTCGAGGAGAACCAGGGAAGCACACTTAGTTTGAAGGTGGAGTTGGTTGGGGCCGGGGTGGGGTGGAATGGCGAGGCGGCAGAGCTCGGGTGGCGGCGGATCTCCGGCGAGGTTTGAGGCCAGAGGGCCTCTCGGCCGTGGCTCGCTGCTCGGGAGGTCGATTGGAGGTGGAGGGAGAGGGGTGAGGAGCTGAGAGAGGCCGGGCATGGCCTTTTATAGGCAGGGGCGGAGCTCGGGCGAGCTCTCTGGAACGGGCGGCGCTGTGGCCACGTCGCCGGGGCAAGGACGACGAGCTGGCTGTCGCGAGGCGGGGCGAAGTGATGGAGGAGGGCAGAGGAGTTAATGCGGGCAGTGGCGGCACGCGGAGGAAGACGACGGTGGCTCAGCCACTGTGGCCGCACAGGTGCCACAGTGCGGCACTGCGGTGGCGGCCGGTGAGGGCCATTTCGGCGAGGGGAAGGCTCTGGAGTGGCCTAGGTGGAAGGAGGGGAAGATGTCGGCACGCTTGGACAAGGCTAGGCCACGCGGGGCAGCCGGAGCGATCACATCCGACGCGGGCGCCGTGCAGAGCGCGCGCACTGGCATGCCAGTGTCGTGCTCACCACGGGTGCGGCCACCAGGAGGCCACGCAAGCCTGGCACACCTTGTCCACGGCGTCGACCTTCGATCACTTAACCTCCTTGTGCCACTGGCTCGACTAGATACACTCTGGTTCGAAGTGTAGCCTCAACTACAGTTTCTGACAGAGACCTAGAGAGAGATCTAGAGCATGGATGAGCTGGAGATGGAGCCAATGGACTTGTTTGGAGTGATTTAGGTTGGAAGGACTATAGACTCGCCAAATTTGAGAGAGTTTGGAAAATTTTTGAATGGGGTTCATGTACAAACTGTCATACTGGTCCAGAAACTTGTTGAACTTGTGGCACTCATATGGTAGATCGGATGGAGCTGAAATTTGGCATGGAGGAGTCATTTGAGGTAGAGAGGATGCCATAAAAATTTCATGGCCATTAGATACATCTAGCTAGCACTTCCTTCACAGAGGTCCCAAAAATGCAGCAACTTGGCAGAGCCTTGTTGCTAAAAAATTTGTACTGGCCAGGATGATATTTTTTGATATTGGTGGAAGATATAGCCTTAAGTATCTCAGGTAATTAATTGGGAATTTTCTGAGTTAGGAAAATAGGGGTTGATTCACAATTGACCAATTCTGACCAAAGAGAAAATAATTATTCTGGCCAAAATTTTGTATTTTTCCAATATTCACAGAATTTCTGGTGAACAGAAAGGTGTTATGTGACATTTTCTTTTGTTATTTTAAAATATTTTCAGAGGGAAACTTTGGTAACTTTGAAGACCAGGAGTTCTTGGGCAACCCAACAGAGCAAGGCAAGCCAGGACATCCATCTTTTGAAGCATTTCAATAGCATTGCATATTTCAATGCATTATGTTCATTTATTTGCTATATAATAATTCATAGTAATTTAATTTAAATGCTTACTTGCTGCCATTTTAAGCTATTGTGATAAACCACATGCTTGCTAAATGAAACTTAGTCGGTTGATCTGGAGTCACCTGTCCGGGCTTATCCGTGCAACCACATTTGCCGGTATGGGACGGCCTTGACTTGGTCTGGCTCCATTGTGACGCCCCCAATTTCGACCGTACGCTAATCATACACGCAATGCGTATGACCAAGATTAGGGACGCACTGATTGATATCACAACACAACACAACACTAGACACAAATTAAAGTCATACAGCTTCATATTACAAGCCAGGGGCCTCGAGGGCTCGAATACAAAGCTTGACAAGCACGAGTCAGCTGAATCAAATAATATCTGAGTACAGACATAAGTTAAACAAGTTTTGCCTTAAGAAGGCTAGCACAAACATAACAACGGATCGAAAGAGGCGAGGCCTCCTGCCTGGGAACCTCCTATCCTACTGCTGGTCGGGAGCGGCCTCCACGTAGTAGTAGGCTCCGGCGGTGGTGTAGTAGTCGCCTCCGGCGTACTCCATCTCCTGGGCTCCGTCGTCTGAACGCAGAATCGTATCGAGGGGGAAAAAGAAAGCAAAGCAGCGGTGAGTACTCATCCAAAGTACTCGCAAGACTGACATGAGAACTATGCTAAGTATGCATCATTATCAAGGGGTGGGGTTATATCTGGACTGACTGTAGAAAGAAAGAGTAGGGGGAAGGCCAAGTCCTATCGAAGACTAGCATCTTGCAGCATTAGAAGAGTGTAGATTGGTATCTCATATATAGCAATATAATTGTAGCAAGTTTTATTAAGTAACCACGCCCAGAGATTCTTCCCCGACTCCCTGTGAGGAAGCAATCTCGGAGCCAACATTTATTTCAAATTTAAATCACAGTTATAGTTGTAGTAGGTCAAAGTACAACTCCAAGTCGTCCTGTTACCGTGGACACGGTGTAACACCCCCTTGTAATGACTACAGTGATCCCCTGTTGAAAATGCCATGTCATCATGTTTAGTCAAGCATAATCATCATTTGCATCATGGTTCATTTCAAATTCAAACTCAAATTGCAATATTAAATCTTAAGTGGAAATACAAGTTGTTCAAAGTCAGAAATTAAAATGTTCAAACCAATTTAAATAATTCTGTGGCAATTATAAAAATATGTGCAACATTAATTAAATTGATTAAACAACTTTATTAAATTGTAACAGTAGGTTAACAGCAATATTTAGCACTAATAAATTTAATAGAGTTTAAAGTGAAATCATAATTTTACAAAGTCAATTTTTGGTGGTTAAGAATAATGCCCTGCAAATTATGAAGCAACTCACACATTTTACAAAACTTGTTTGATAGTCAAATAATTAGCAAAACAGAGTGGAAGAAAAGAAATGAAAAAGAAAAAGGAGAAACGCTTACCGTTTACTGGCGCGCTGGGCCTTAGTGAAACAGTAGCTGGCCCAGCCCGCCGCGAGGTCGTCGTCCTCGTCGCGCTGTCGCCCCCTGCGCGCGACACCGACGCCGTTCGTCGCCGTGTCGCCCATCCGTGGCCTCCCCGTCGTCGATAAGGCCACCACCGCGCCCCTCTCGCCCTCGCTCAAACCCTAGCGCCCTCATTCACCCCCACGCGCCTCTCCCTCTCTCGATCCCCTCCTCACCCGTGGCGTCGCCGGCGCCATTGCCGTCGATTCCGCGGCCACACCGCCTCCCGAGCCCCGTCGAGTCGTCCTCGAGCTCCACCGCGACGAGCCCGTCCTCCTCGACCTCACACGCGAGCCCCGGAGCCCCTGCAATGCCCTCACGCCGTCGTCCCCTTCTTCTCGGTCGCCGGCGATCTCCGTCTCCCCCGAGCTCCTCTGCTGCTCCAAAACTGTCGAGGGCATTCCTTTGCCGCCCGGTGAGCCTCTCGCTTCCTCCATTCCCCTCCTCGCGCCCCGTAGCTTCCCCTAGCTAGCTCGCCGTCGATGCCGCGTTCTGCCGCCGCTCGAGCTCGTCGTTGCCGTCGTCTCCGACCACCGCGTGCCGCGCTAACAGTGTAGATCGACGCGGCGCATCGCCCTCGCTCGAATGAGCCCAGATGCGCGCACTAAATCGCCTCGCAGCTGCCTCCCCGTCGCCCACCCGAAGGCTTCGCCGCCGGCAAGCTCCTGCCGCTCGCCACAGGCCGCCTCAGCCGCTCCCACCGCCACCATTCGACGCGGCGTTGAGCGCCCGTTCGAACGCGCCCGACCACGCGTCAAATGGCCTCCCCTACGCCGTTTCCGACCACCTCCCGTGGCTGCGCCGCCGCGAAGCACGTTGCCGGCGTGTTTTCCGGCGAAGCGCCGGTCGCCGTCCGACGTGGCGGGTCCTGGCCCACCTGCCAGTGACCCTGACTGGTGGGGCCGTGAGCCCGTTGACCAGTCAGCGCTGCTGACTGGGTCAACCCAGCCACTGACATGTGGGGTCCCTCCCCCAGTGTCTATGACATATGGGGCCCCCGTGTCAGAAACTTAATTAGTGTTTTAGATTAATTAAAATAATTAATTTTGCCTAATTACCCGCTGACATATGGGCCCCACTGGATTAATTAGTCTGTTAATAAGTTAATTAAACCTGTGTCTATGACATGTGGGACCCACTGGTCAGGGTTTGACCTGGTCAGCCCCTGTTGACTGCTGACGTCAGCATTGCATCATGCTGACGTCACCCCAACACTGTTCTGGATAATTCGAATTGATTGATTAAAATAATTTCAGAAAATTAATAAAACTTTAGAAAATCATATCTTTTAAACCGTAAGTCAGATGAAAATAATTTATATATGTAAAATGATCAGAAAAATATGAAGATTCTAAATATGTGATCAAAACAATTGTCCAACACTCCTAGCTAGCTGAACATGGAACTTTTTGACCGTTTGCAGTAGATGAATAGTGCACCACTTTAATAAAACAAATCCAATTAAATTTTTATTAATTCCCAAGAGTTATCTAAATCATATAGATAGGCAGTAGCACCCATCTGCATGTCATCTTAGGCATGTCATGCATAGTGATTGTATTTTGCCGTGGATTTATTGTTTCCTCTCCCCCTTCTCTCTCGTTAGACCTGGTGCCCGCCGACGCCGCTGCTTCAGAGTACGACTACCTCCCCGACGACCAGCCGTCAGACGACCCCGCCTTTGCCGCAGAGCAACCAGGCAAGCAAAACCCCTTGACGCATGCCTATATCACCTATTCTTTCTCCCTCCTGCTTGCATTAGAATTTGCTACTGCATTTGTTTGATCCCAATTCTGATGCATAGCCTATTTTGTAAACTGCTATTGATACCTGCCTGTTATCCTAAACTGCTTAGTATAGGTTGGATGGACAACCATCTGTGACCCCTCTCCCTTGCTGTAGTTGCTCCGCTTTAGTATCTGTGCCCCGATCGAATGACCGACGGGCTGAGAACAGCACATCACCGCACACCCCCCTAAATTGCCCGACACTGCAGAGCTGGCATCGAGTGCCGAGGGTGATACCTCTTAGCTCACTTCCGATGGTGTCTCTGTGGAATAGCTATACGGACGTGTGTTATTGAGGGTGATTCCTCTTTCATCACTTCCCATAAAGCTGGCGTCGTGCAACTCCCCGAGTGGAAGCCATCGAGGGTGATTCCTCCTGGTTCTCCTTGACGGATGACATCGAGTGGAATCCATCGAGGGTGATTCCTCGGACTCCTCCTCGATACTTGGACACACAGTTACTTTGGCCTTTGTTATAGGCGGGTCTACCTCGAGAGGTACCCGCGGTGAAATGTATAGTCGGGCTCGCCCGCAACGTGTCGATCACCCGAGGCCGGACATCACCAGGAACAAGGGTGTGCGGCCGGAGTTAATCGAGCGTGTTGGGTAACAGTAGTGCACCCCTGCAGGGAAGTTATCTATTCGAATAGCCGTGTCCACGGTAACAGGACGCTCAGTGTTGTATCCGGATCTATTACTACTTGAACTGGAGACTTGTGATTAATTGGGAGCTCCGGGATCGCTTTCTCGCAGGGAGTCGAGGAAGGATCTCTGGGCTTTGCTTCAACATGCTTGATATTTATAATATGCTAATCTGCTCTCTTCTAATGCTGCAAGACCGCTGAAGATGCTAGTCTTCGATAGGCTAGGCCTTTCTCTCTATTCTGGCTTTGCTGCTATACAGTCCACAGATACATCCTTTTCACTTGTTACCAATGCATAATTAGTATAGTTCTGATGTCAGTCTTGCGAGTACTTTGGATGAGTACTCACGGTTGCTTTGCTATGTTTTTTTCCCCCGTACCCAATTGGTGATACATCAGGCGATGGAGCCCAGGAGCAGGAGATCCCCGGAGGGGTCTGCTATGACTTGAAGATCCCCGTCGACCAGGAGTAGTTTAGGAGGCTCCCAGGCAGGAGGCCTCGCCTCTTTCGTTCAGAGCTATTGTTTGTTTTCGCCTTCTTAGGCATCTTGTTTAACTTTGTGTCTGTACTTAGATACTTTGGCTTCCGCTGATGCTTGTCTAACTCAAGCTTTTGTATTCGAGCCCTCGAGGCCCCTGGCTTGTAATATAAAGCTTGTATTATTTTATTTGTGTCTGGTGTTGTGTTGTGATATCTTCCCGTGAGTCCCTAGGCTTGATCGTGTGCATTTGCGTGTATGATTAGTGCACGATTAAGTCGGGGCGTCACAAGTTGGTATCAGAGCCGACTGCCTGTAGGTAGCCCCCTTTCCAATTCCTTGGCCGAAGTTGAGTCTAGTCTCCAAAAAACTGTTTTACTAACATGGCTGTGTGGCTTACGGGCCCACGTCGCCAATGGGTGGTATTAGGATCTTTTATTCCTCTTCCTTACTCTGGGACTCTGCTCTCTCTCCAATTCGGGTTAAAGTTTTGCTAACATTAGGTTCTCGTGATCACATCCATCCGGAGTTCTGAATTATCCCCTCTTTCTTCAAGATGAGGGCCAGGTTCTGCTGCACCATACCACGGACCGCAGGATCCTTTTATCGAGGACACCCTGCATTGTTCCTTGCAGATTCCTCGCTCCAAAAGTTTTCTCCGACGTTGATATAGCCTTTGCTATGTCTCGTCGTGTAGTTCCTCACCGCGTGCCTGCGCGCCACCTACCTTGTCTAGCTGCGTGCGTTTCCGAACTCGCGCTGTCCGCTGATATCCAATTATGTGCATAGATCTATATGTCCTTAATGACTACTAATATGTATCTAATGCACTTCTTGTTCATTTCTCATGTTACGTCATAGATGATCTCTGACACATGCAGTTTGTTCTTGCTAAACTGCCCCTGTTGTTTTGGCAGAATGGCTGACGATCCTCCACCTCCACCCTATATGGCCGCAATAACACAACAGTTTGAGCTGAACCGCCAACAGTTTGAACTAAACCGACAATTCATGGGAAGTCTAGTGGACCGATTAGCCAGCAGCAGTGCTCGTCAGGAGCCTGGTCCGATCTCACTGCAAGAGTTTGTGCGCCTCAACCCGTCTGTTTTCCGCAACTCCACCAATCCTATGGATGCTGATGATTGGCTTCGTGACATCCTGTTTGAAATGGAGTCCGCTAAAGTTGCCCCTGACAGTTACGTCGCCTTTGCGGCATTTCACTTGAAGGGTCCAGCTGCTCAATGGTGGGAAAGCCACAGGCGTATGCTGCCTACTGGAACTGTAACCACTTGGCAGGAATTTCAGTCAGCTTTCCGTGCACGACACATTCCTCAAGGTCTGATCGACCAGAAGAAGCAGGAGTTCCGCAAACTCACTCAGGGAAAAATGACTGTAGATGAATATCAGAGGAAATTCCTTGATTTATCCCGCTATGCTGAGGATGACGTCTGCACTGACGCTCGCAAGCAGGAGAAATTCCGTGAAGGACTACATCCTGATATCGAGCTCGCACTTGCTGTTCATGAAGCTGCAGATTTTGCAACGCTTGTCAGCAAGTCTTTCCAAATTGAAACTGCTTTGAATAAGTACCAGGAGTCGCTCAAGCGCACCCGTGACGTTGGCTCGTCCTCGGGTCAGCCTGCTCAGAAGCGTCAAGTCTGGATTCCGCACAATGTTTTTCATCGCCCTGCTCCAACGCCAAGGCCGCCTTATGTTGCACCTCGCCTGCCTCCACCACCTAGACAACTGAATATTCCCAGTGGACAGCCCAATGCTATGGCTCCTCCCCGTAATGATGGTTTATGCCACAAGTGTGGTCAGCCAGGGCACCGTGCTATGAACTGCCGCCAGAACCAGCCTCAGAGTACACCACATCCTCCTGTTGGTCGTAAGAGGGGCCGTCGAAATTGTCATTCCAGGAACCGTAATAGCAGACCGTCTGCGGTTGTAAATGGCCATGTCAATCATGTCGATGTTGAAAAGGCTCAGAAGGAACCGACTATCGTGATGGGAACCCTCCCTGTTAACTCAGTACCAGCTTCTGTTCTTTTTTATTCAGGAGCGTCACATTCCTTCATATCTGAGGCGTTTGCACGTAAGCAAGACCTATCGTTCGAAAACATGTACCCTCCGCTGGTGGTTAGCTCTCCGGGATCCAGGTGGGATACCTCGATGATAACTCACAACAACCACATTGCAATTGGAGGATTAGTGTTTACTGCTTCACTCATGGCCCTTAAGGTTACTACCATAGATGTCATTCTCGGTATGGATTGGCTGGAAGCACATAATGCTCACATCGACTGTACTGCTAAGAAAGTTCAACTCACACACCCTTCTGGCCAGACAATCCAATACTCAGTCCGAGCAGCTCAGAATGCCGAGAGCCAGTTATATGCTCTGAATGCTTTGAATGCTTCACCTCTTGAGGGAATTGAGAATGTTCCAGTCGTTCGTGATTTTCCGGATGTCTTTCCTGAAGAACTTCCTGGAATACCCCCTGTTAGAACTGTCGAGTTCGTCATCGACTTGAAGCCAGGCACTACTCCTATTGCCAAGCGCCCATACAAGATGCCGCCGCATGAACTCCTTGAGCTTAAGGAGGAAATCGACAAGTCACTGAAAAAGGGTTTCATCCGCCCCAGTTCCTCTGCTTGGGGAGCACCTTCTCTCTTTGTCAAGAAGAAGGATGGTACGAACCGTCTGGTCCAAGATTACCGACCTATCAACCAGGCAACAATTCAGAACAAGTATCCGCTTCCCAGGATCAACGATCTGTATGATCAGCTTGCTGGATCCTCGGTATTCTCTAAACTCGACTTAAGATTGGGATACCATCAGATCAGAGTTCGCAAGGAGGATATTCCGAAGACAGCCTTCGTTACTCGCTATGGGTCATATGAATACACTGTCATGTCCTTTGGATTAACTAATGCTCCAGCAACATTCTCTCGATTGATGAATTATATCTTCATGGAATACCTCGACAAGTTCGTCGTGGTCTACTTGGATGATATCCTGATATATTCCAAGAATGAAGAAGAACACGCTGAACATCTTCGGCTTGTATTGGAGAAGCTGCGTGAACATCAACTGTATGCCAAGTATTCCAAGTGTGAGTTCTGGTTATCTGAAGTGACTTATCTCGGTCACGTGATTTCCAAAGATGGCATTGCTGTTAACCCAGAACGAGTTCAAGCCATTCTTGACTGGACTCCTCCGAAGAACGTCAAGCAAATCAGAAGTTTTCTTGGCCTTGCAAGTTATTGCCGCCGATTCGTTGAGAACTTCTCGAAGATTGCCAAGCCATTGACTGACCTGCTCCACAAAGGTGTTAAATTTGAATGGACAGAAAAATGTCAAGAAAGCTTTCAGATGCTTAAAGATAAGTTGACATCTCCCCCAGTGTTAGCACCCCCGGATTCTCAAAAGGACTTCGAGATTTACTGTGATGCATCTCGTCAAGGATTAGGCTGTGTCCTAATGCAAAAACGCAGAGTAGTTGCTTATGGCTCTCGTCAATTGCGTCCTCACGAGGAAAATTATCCGGTACATGATCTCGAGCTTGCTGCAGTTATTTATGCTCTGAAGCTATGGCGACATTACCTCCTTGGTAATCGTTGCGAGATATACACAGATCATAAGAGTTTGAAGTATTTGTATACTCAGCCAGACTTGAACCTTCGTCAACAAAGATGGCTTGAGACAGTAGCCGATTATGATATGAATATCTCCTACACCCCTGGCAAGGCTAACGTAATGGCCGATGCTTTGAGTCGCAAGGCTTATTGCAACAACTTCATGGTTCAGGAAGCGCAACCTATGCTTTATGAGGAGCTTCGCAAATTGAACCTTCACATTATTCCTCAGGGTTATCTCAATACCCTGGAGGTTGAGCCAGACCTCGAGCGCAACATCAAGACCAGACAGAATTATGACTCTGAAGTCGAGAAGATCAAGAAATTCCTCTCCAAGGGTAATCCTTCTTTCTACCATGTTGGTGAGGATGGTGCCTTGTTCTTCAAAGGCCGCCTAGTGGTCCCCAGAAGGCATAATCTGGACTCTCGTTCGGATGTTATGAAGGAAGCGCATGACACGCCCTTGTCTATTCACCCTGGTAGTACCAAAATGTACCAAGACATTCGTCAGCGGTACTGGTGGCCTGATATGAAACATGATATTGCTAAGTATGTTGCTGAGTGTGACGTTTGTCGTCGCATCAAAGCAGAACATCAAAGGCCTGCTGGAACCTTGCAACCACTTGAAATTCCGGAATGGAAATGGGACAAAGTCCAAATGGACTTCATTACTGGTTTTCCCAGATCGCAGAAGGGTCATGATGCTATCTTTGTCGTCATCGACCGTTTCTCCAAGGTTGCTCACTTTCTACCTGTCAAGGAGACTATCACTGCTAGTCAGTTAGCAGATTTATATGTTTCCCGAATTGTGTCACTCCACGGTGTTCCGTTGGAGATCAGTTCAGATCGTGGCAGCCTCTTTACCTCCAGATTTTGGAGCAGTTTCCAGGAAGCTATGGGAACTCATCTGTCCTTCAGCACTGCTTTTCACCCTCAGTCTCAGGGTCAAGTCGAAAGAGTCAATCAAGTGCTTGAAGATATGCTTCGAGCTTGTGTCATCTCATTCGGTAAGAAATGGGAGGAATCTCTTCCGTATGCCGAATTCTCTTACAACAATGGCTATCAAGCTAGTCTGAAGATGGCACCGTTTGAAGTTCTTTATGGACGTAAGTGTCGAACCCCTCTGAATTGGTCAGAAACTGGGGAACGTTCACTTGTCGGACCGGACATTATTCAACAAGCTGAAGAACAAGTCCGCATTGTCCGTGAACATCTGAAAACTGCCCAGTCTCGTCAAAAGAGCAACTATGACCGAAAGCACAAGGTAATGGTCTATCAGCCTGGTGAGCAAGCTTACCTTCGCGTCACTCCGATGAAAGGCACCCACCGATTCGGAATCAAGGGCAAGTTAGCTCCTCGCTACATTGGCCCGTTCCGCATTCTCGCTCGCGAGGAGAAGTGGCATATCAATTGGAGTTGCCACCAAACCTTTCTCAAGTGCATGACGTCTTTCATGTATCGCAACTCCGGCGCTGCTTCAAGGATCCTATCCGAGCCGTCGATCATGAAGTGCTTGAATTGCGCGAAGATCTGTCTTATCCAGAATATCCGATCCGCGTTCTCGATCAAACTGAACGTCGGACTCGTCAGAAGTCGATCAAGTTCCTCAAGGTTCTGTGGTCAAATCATTCTGAGGATGAAGCCACTTGGGAACGCGAGGATCGTCTTCGTGAAGAGTACCCTGCTTTCTTTCAGTCTTCATCTTAATTCTCGGGACGAGAATTCTTGTTAGACGAGGAGAATTGTAACACCCCCTTGTAATGACTACAGTGATCCCCTGTTGAAAATGCCATGTCATCATGTTTAGTCAAGCATAATCATCATTTGCATCATGGTTCATTTCAAATTCAAACTCAAATTGCAATATTAAATCTTAAGTGGAAATACAAGTTGTTCAAAGTCAGAAATTAAAATGTTCAAACCAATTTAAATAATTCTGTGGCAATTATAAAAATATGTGCAACATTAATTAAATTGATTAAACAACTTTATTAAATTGTAACCGTAGGTTAACAGCAATATTTAGCACTAATAAATTTAATAGAGTTTAAAGTGAAATCATAATTTTACAAAGTCAATTTTTGGTGGTTAAGAATAATGCCCTGCAAATTATGAAGCAACTCACACATTTTACAAAACTTGTTTGATAGTCAAATAATTAGCAAAACAGAGTGGAAGAAAAGAAATGAAAAAGAAAAAGGAGAAACGCTTACCGTTTACTGGCGCGCTGGGCCTTAGTGAAACAGTAGCTGGCCCAGCCCGCCGCGAGGTCGTCGTCCTCGTCGCGCTGTCGCCCCCTGCGCGCGACATCGACGCCGTTCGTCGCCGTGTCGCCCATCCGTGGCCTCCCCGTCGTCGATAAGGCCACCACCGCGCCCCTCTCGCCCTCGCTCAAACCCTAGCGCCCTCATTCACCCCCACGCGCCTCTCCCTCTCTCGATCCCCTCCTCACCCGTGGCGTCGCCGGCGCCATTGCCGTCGATTCCGCGGCCACACCGCCTCCCGAGCCCCGTCGAGTCGTCCTCGAGCTCCACCGCGACGAGCCCGTCCTCCTCGACCTCACACGCGAGCCCCGGAGCCCCTGCAACGCCCTCACGCCGTCGTCCCCTTCTTCTCGGTCGCCGGCGATCTCCGTCTCCCCCGAGCTCCTCTGCTGCTCCAAAACTGTCGAGGGCATTCCGTTGCCGCCCGGTGAGCCTCTCGCTTCCTCCATTCCCCTCCTCGCGCCCCGTAGCTTCCCCTAGCTAGCTCGCCGTCGATGCCGCGTTCTGCCGCCGCTCGAGCTCGTCGTTGCCGTCGTCTCCGACCACCGCGTGCCGCGCTAACAGTGTAGATCGACGCGGCGCATCGCCCTCGCTCGAATGAGCCCAGATGCGCGCACTAAATCGCCTCGCAGCTGCCTCCCCGTCGCCCACCCAAAGGCCTCGCCGCCGGCAAGCTCCTGCCGCTCGCCACAGGCCGCCTCAGCCGCTCCCACCGCCACCATTCGACGCGGCGTTGAGCGCCCGTTCAAACGCGCCCGACCACGCGTCAAATGGCCTCCCCTACGCCGTTTCCGACCACCTCCCGTGGCTGCGCCGCCGCGAAGCACGTTGCCGGCGTGTTTTCCGGCGAAGCGCCGGTCGCCGTCCGACGTGGCGGGTCCTGGCCCACCTGCCAGTGACCCTGACTGGTGGGGCCGTGAGCCCGTTGACCAGTCAGCGCTGCTGACTGGGTCAACCCAGCCACTGACATGTGGGGTCCCTCCCCCAGTGTCTATGACATATGGGGCCCCCGTGTCAGAAACTTAATTAGTGTTTTAGATTAATTAAAATAATTAATTTTGCCTAATTACCCGCTGACATATGGGCCCCACTGGATTAATTAGTCTGTTAATAAGTTAATTAAACCTGTGTCTATGACATGTGGGACCCACTGGTCAGGGTTTGACCTGGTCAGCCCCTGTTGACTGCTGACGTCAGCATTGCATCATGCTGACGTCACCCCAACACTGTTCTGGATAATTCGAATTGATTGATTAAAATAATTTCAGAAAATTAATAAAACTTTAGAAAATCATATCTTTTAAACCGTAAGTCAGATGAAAATAATTTATATATGTAAAATGATCAGAAAAATATGAAGATTCTAAATATGTGATCAAAACAATTGTCCAACACTCCTAGCTAGCTGAACATGGAACTTTTTGACCGTTTGCAGTAGATGAATAGTGCACCACTTTAATAAAACAAATCCAATTAAATTTTTATTAATTCCCAAGAGTTATCTAAATCATATAGATAGGCAGTAGCACCCATCTGCATGTCATCTTAGGCATGTCATGCATAGTGATTGTATTTTGCCGTGGATTTATTGTTTCCTCTCCCCCTTCTCTCTCGTTAGACCTGGTGCCCGCCGACGCCGCTGCTTCAGAGTACGACTACCTCCCCGACGACCAGCCGTCAGACGACCCCGCCTTTGCCGCAGAGCAACCAGGCAAGCAAAACCCCTTGACGCATGCCTATATCACCTATTCTTTCTCCCTCCTGCTTGCATTAGAATTTGCTACTGCATTTGTTTGATCCCAATTCTGATGCATAGCCTATTTTGTAAACTGCTATTGATACCTGCCTGTTATCCTAAACTGCTTAGTATAGGTTGGATGGACAACCATCTGTGACCCCTCTCCCTTGCTGTAGTTGCTCCGCTTTAGTATCTGTGCCCCGATCGAATGACCGACGGGCTGAGAACAGCACATCACCGCACACCCCCCTAAATTGCCCGACACTGCAGAGCTGGCATCGAGTGCCGAGGGTGATACCTCTTAGCTCACTTCCGATGGTGTCTCTGTGGAATAGCTATACGGACGTGTGTTATTGAGGGTGATTCCTCTTTCATCACTTCCCATAAAGCTGGCGTCGTGCAACTCCCCGAGTGGAAGCCATCGAGGGTGATTCCTCCTGGTTCTCCTTGACGGATGACATCGAGTGGAATCCATCGAGGGTGATTCCTCGGACTCCTCCTCGATACTTGGACACACAGTTACTTTGGCCTTTGTTATAGGCGGGTCTACCTCGAGAGGTACCCGCGGTGAAATGTATAGTCGGGCTCGCCCGCAACGTGTCGATCACCCGAGGCCGGACATCACCAGGAACAAGGGTGTGCGGCCGGAGTTAATCGAGCGTGTTGGGTAACAGTAGTGCACCCCTGCAGGGAAGTTATCTATTCGAATAGCCGTGTCCACGGTAACAGGACGCTCAGTGTTGTATCCGGATCTATTACTACTTGAACTGGAGACTTGTGATTAATTGGGAGCTCCGAGATCGCTTTCTCGCAGGGAGTCGAGGAAGGATCTCTGGGCTTTGCTTCAACATGCTTGATATTTATAATATGCTAATCTGCTCTCTTCTAATGCTGCAAGACCGCTGAAGATGCTAGTCTTCGATAGGCTAGGCCTTTCTCTCTATTCTGGCTTTGCTGCTATACAGTCCACAGATACAGCCTTTTCACTTGTTACCAATGCATAATTAGTATAGTTCTGATGTCAGTCTTGCGAGTACTTTGGATGAGTACTCACGGTTGCTTTGCTATCTTTTTTCCCCCGTACCCAATTGGTGATACATCAGGCGATGGAGCCCAGGAGCAGGAGATCCCCGGAGGGGTCTGCTATGACTTGAAGATCCCCGTCGACCAGGAGTAGTTTAGGAGGCTCCCAGGCAGGAGGCCTCGCCTCTTTCGTTCAGAGCTGTTGTTTGTTTTCGCCTTCTTAGGCATCTTGTTTAACTTTGTGTCTGTACTTAGATACTTTGGCTTCCGCTGATGCTTGTCTAACTCAAGCTTTTGTATTCGAGCCCTCGAGGCCCCTGGCTTGTAATATAAAGCTTGTATTATTTTATTTGTGTCTGGTGTTGTGTTGTGATATCTTCCCGTGAGTCCCTAGGCTTGATCGTGTGCATTTGCGTGTATGATTAGTGCACGATTAAGTCGGGGCGTCACACACGGCTATTCGAATAGTTTATTCATCCCTGCAGGGGTGCACCTCATTTCCAACACGCTTGATCACCTCCGGCCGGACACACTTTCCTGGGTAATGCCCGGCCTCGGGATAGCAACACGTCGTCGCCCCACCTAGACTCAACAAAGAGGCCAGCCCGCCGGTCTAAATCCTAAGCCCGCAGGTTCGTGGGCCCACTTGCCCTTGCACTCCTGCACGATGCAAAGGCGGCCGAGGTCAGTCCTAGCACCCCTTAATAACAAGCGCGATGCGTTCCAGACCACTCGGGCGCGCGCCGCTCCATTGCTGACGTCCGAAGAGCTTGGGCTGATACGACGACGCTGAGTACCCATAACTTCTCCCACGTGAAGGTTTAGTGCGTAAAAGGTCAATCGACCAACTCAGATCAAATACTCAACCCATTAGCATTTTATTAATGCGGGGAAAGCGTGACCCATGAAGTGCGGTCCCGTCGCCCCGTCTCGAGGATGTGTGGCAAGGGCCTCTCCTGCCCGTCCACGCCTCATCATCACCCTTTGGATGCCTTACCGGCGCATCCCACCACATCTCACACACGGGTACCCTTGGGGCCGACCCATCTCAAGACTGTCGGGAACTTAGGTCCACCTCAACCAGGGTGGTACCGCCTATCCCTCCAGTCCCGTCTTTCACATGTAAATAATGTCAAGTTAAAGTAACTGTGTGTTTATACACCAAGTGGATATCCGAGGAATCACCCTCGATGGATCCCGCTTGATGACGGGCCCGAAGAGACGAAGACGTGGGCTTTGGAATCACCTCATTTGGAGTTACGGATGAAAAGATATAGCCAGTTGAATTTCAGGGACCCATTTGTAAGAAAAATATCCACAAACAAGCCCCTGGTTGCAAAACAGAAAACGTCTTCTGGGAAATACGCTTTCCCACGGCAAAAACGTATCTGTGGAGATACGTTTCCACTTGCCACGTCATCAGGGCCGACGGAGTCAATGCCTGAGGCTGACGGGTGGGGTCGCGTGGGCGGTGGGGCCCGCCTGGCCGGCGTCTTCTTCCTCCTCGCTGTGCCCCGACGGAAAACAGAGGAGGCAGGGGCGGGACCGCGATGCCGCCGGTGGCCTGGCCGGCTCAGGCCGGCTCCGGCCAAGTGGAGGCCACCGGCGGACGTGGGGCGATGCGCCGCTCCCGCCTGGAGCAGCAGCAGCGCCGGAGAGGGGACGGGGCGATGGCGGTTCGTGGAGGCCGGGAGTAGCGGCGGCGGCCAGATCTTGGAGCACGCGGCCACAGGGCCTCCGGCGACGAGGCGAGGGGATGGGGAGGGTCTACGGCGAGTGGGAAAGCTGCTGGAGAGGTCAGGGGTGGAGGGGAGGGCTCGGCTAGCTCTAGCCAGGAGGAGGCCGAGGCGGCAATGGCGGATGGAGGAGCGGGCCGCGAGCTCCGGTGGTCGGGGAGGGGAATGGATAGGACTAAGGGAGAGTGGGGAGGCTGCTGTGAGCGTGGGTGATGCCCGGGGAGGGCTCCGGCCGCGGCTATTTATAGCCGGGCGAGCTCGCCGGATAGGCTCGGCTGTCGTGGCCTTCCTATCCGTTCACTGGAGCTCCGGCGACACGCGGAGGGAGGAGACGATGTCGACAGGGTCTCTAGAGGAGCGGAGGAGCTCGTAGGAGCTTCAGGAGAGCTCGAGAGCGCTCTGGCCACATGGTAATGGAGGAGCAGAGGCGGTTTTCGGCACGGGCATGGCGATGGCGACGTAACCACGACGATATAAAGCGGGGCAGCAGAGGGGAATTGACCGCACGAGCACGGGCTAGCTACTGGACATGAAAGGGACGCGAGAGGCAGAGGAAATCGACGATAACAGCGGCCGCGGTTTCCAGAGCGTGCTGTTTGGCTTGTCTACCCCGTGGTCACCGCGTGAACACGGCGGTGACACGCGCTCTGGGCTACCAAACGATGTCTGGGAGATAGACCATCTTACCCCGAGTGCGAAGGAAGAAACAATACAAGTCAGCGGCAAAGAAGAGAAAAGCACTTGGCTCCAAAGCAGAGCAGCAGCAACCTGTTTGATGTGAACTGAGAGAGCTTGAGAAGGAGATAAACTCTGGTCTTTGGCCTAGTTTGATAACATGCTAAGACCACTGTGATGGTCAAAAATCAGTTCAAATGGATAGGCAAATATAGCACTTGCTGTTCAATGGGCTCTACTGGACAGAAATGCAAATCTTGATGTGGCACTCACATACTGGCTTGGATTGAGCTGAAATTTGGAGGAGGCTAGCTATAATGTCATATGAAGACACTTTATAAATTTCATACCATTTGGATAAACCAACATGGTACTTCCTTCACACAGCATCCCATTGGACAGAATTTTAGAAAAATAGCTGAAGAGAAATGGTTAGATAAAATGAGCTCAAATATTGTGGATATGGGTTATATGGGTAGGAGAATGCTCTGGTAAATTTTCAGCAATTATGAAGCAATATAAAATATAGTTGCTTCACAACAGAAAAATATGACCAGAAGCAAAGAATTGATGGTATGCTCACATAGAAGATGGGATGATTCTCAAATCTTGTGGATAGTGTTAATTTGAGCATATGAAGATTCTGGCAAGATTTCAACTCATTTGGATACTCTTAGCTAGCACTTGCTTCACAAAGATTCCTCTGGATCATAAACTTTGGAAATTTGCCAAGGAAGATTTACTAACCCACTTGAGTTGAATTTTGTCAAGAGGCAATGATATGGATAGGAAAGAGTGCACAAAAAGTTTGAGAGCAAGCAAGCAAAGATAAAGGGTACTTGCTTCACAAACTGTCAGCTGGGGCAGAATCAGGAAAGGAATATTGGTGAAATATTTTTGAACATGGCAAGGAAGTATTTTGACATATCTGAGGAAGATATGACCCAAACAATTTATGATAATTATTTGGAAATTTTTGGAATGATGGAAATGTGGGTTGCTTCACAACCCAGGGCAGACAGGGTTATTCCTTTAACAGAAAAAGGAGTATTCCCAAGAAAAGGATATTGAGGTTGGTCCAAGATGGAAATGGCAAGGTCTTGGGATGATTTTGAGGTTGACAAGCCACTTGGGAGAGGAATCAAGGGTGATCTCTCCAGGTTTCAAGACCACTAAGCCACCGAAAAGCAAATCCAGACCAAAATCAAAAGAAAAAGAAATGGGCAAAATTCAGGGTGTTACACAGGACGTAGGGTATTATACCTCTAGGTGGTACGAACCTGTCTAAACCCCGAGCGTACTTCGGTTGGTGTTGCCCTTTGCGTACGTAGATCCCCACAGTTAACCGCAAATGGGCCTTGCCGGTCCCATAGTTGTCATACCTCGACAGTGTGTGGGTAATCGTCGGTGACCAACTCACACGACACATGTGGTGTGTCCGTCTCGACCCAAATCTTACACAAATTTTACTCAGAAATGGGCGACAAACACAAAATGGACATGTACGCTAATTGGGTCGCTCCATTGGGTGTTGTTTTTGCCCATGCAGATCCAAACAGACACGTTCGGCCGAAATGGTTCTCCCTGTTGGAGTTGCCCTAATCTCCTCATCAAGTTTGGATTACTTATCACTACTGGTGCCACATGGTAATCACGATTTTTTTTTGAAACGGAGGCGAAAATTTTGCCTCGTCTCATTAATAAAGAAGTAGAGAATTTCTCGGTTAATTGCAGAAAACCGAGCAAAAACCGCTACATCCCACAAAGGGGCAACACTAGCCAACCTGGCTATCCACACAAGACTCACGCACACCGTCGAGAGAGGAGCACCATCGGGGCAGACTACAAGTGTCATCTTCATCACTCCTCGGCGGAACGAGCAACTTCGACTCCACCCACAAATCCCCACCGACGAGGCACACACCGCAACAACCTGCACCGAGCCCGCATCGACCTATGCTAACAGCTGGCCACCTAGAGCATCGACGAGACAGCTGGCCACCTAGAGCATCGACGAGACATCTCCGACTTTGAGGATGACCAAATGCAGAAGAAATATGCAGGGCTCACGCCGACGAAGACCTCCTCTCGAAGACCACCAAACATCTGTCATCATTGCCGCCTAGGCTCTTCCAAGGCAGCTCCGACTCCGCGACGCCACAGCAAGACCAAGAGGAAACCAGTCGAACACGCTGGAAAGAGCCGACTATTGAAGCCATGCCGCGACTTTGCACTACACATCACCAGCACCGTTGCCAAACAAGTCATCACCCTGAACCTCCCTATCGCCAATTGACCGCTGCCAATCACGATACCGTGTATGTCCAGCCCTGGGAAAGCACATGAGGAATCACCATGTTCAAGACGACGCCCTCAGAAGGGGAAGCGACGTGGATCGACGTTGTCGTCCGACCCTGCACCGCAGGGCCAAGGTTTTCACCCGAAGATGACATCCGAGGTCGGGGGGAAGAGGAGAGATCCACGACGACCCCCCAAGGGGGTAAGCGACATCCACAGACGCCGCGTCATCAGGCTTTTGTCTAGAGCAACCCAACCCCCGAACCCCACGCAATCAGGCAGCAGTGCTGTCGACCTGCATATCCGCTGGCCCAAACACCTCCAGCGTGACCGGCAGCGCCACCACCATGCCGGAGCCACCTTCCTTGCTGCCAACAGAAGCCGGCGGGCCAGATCGGGCGCGGACCAGATCTAGCCCCCAAGCGCCCGCACGCCGACGCCGCAGCCGCGGCCGGCCAGCCTCCAGGCCACGCCACGCCACACACCACCAGGAGCAGGAGAGGGGGCTGCCACCCCACCCCGACGCGCCAAAAGCAAAGGAACTCGCCGGCGCCGCCGCACCGGGCGGACGGCCGAGAAAACCGCCAGCCAAGTAGGCGCTGCATGGACAACGGTGGAGCGCAAGACGGAGCAGAGGGCCGCCAGGGAGTGTCGGAGGCCGAGCCTCCCCCATCTGGAGCCCGCGCCAGCGAGAACAACACCGCGCGCGCGAGACGGGAAACCCCGTCGCCACCGTCCGCCGCGCGGGCTTCGCCCGGCGGTTTCCTTCGACGGTGGCGCGACGGGAAGAGCCGGAGAGAGGGGGGTGGCAGCGCGTCGGGTTAGGGTTCCCCCGAGTCGCCTGGGAGGTGACACGAGGGTCGGGTGGTAGCATTTAGGTCTTCATCCCTCAAAAGATTATGTAATCACGATTTTTTTTAATCTCAAGCACTACCACCTCCGTCCTGATTTATTAGTCCCCTTTGTATTTGTGCCAAATTTTAACCTTAAATTTAACTAACAAAATATTAATGCATGTCATAGAAAATAATATAATAGTACAGTAGTAGCATTTGGGGCCAACAATTAGCCCTCGTGGAAAACTCTGGCGGGTCATATGGACGCATCACCCCGAATCCAGTCTCTCCGCCCTGAACCCACACGTTGCAGGGTCAACGCCATGTCGACCCGCCCCCTCTCTCGCGCCGTCGTGTTCCCTCCTCTCCTGTCGCGGCACGGAGCGTGCTCCATAAAGGAAAGGAGAGCCACCCCCCGTTCCCTGCTCAGACAGAAGAGCAAGCAAGCAAGCAAGCAGACATGCGAGGAGGAGGCGCCCGCCTCGCCCCGTGCCTGCCCTTGCTCCTGCTCGCCGTCGCCCTCGCCGCGTGCTGGGCCGGACGCGCCGACGGGCACGGCGTGCACCCGCTGTCGCGGATCGCCATCCACCGCGCCCGCGTCGCCCTGGACGCGTCCGCCTCCGTGCGCGCGTCGCCCGACCTCCTCGGCTCGCGGGTACGCAGCACTTTCGACCTTCCTGCGCCTCTTTCCATTGCGCTTCTTAATCTAGCTCCAGTAGCGGTAGCACGGACCAAGCCTGCACTCGTTTCACTCCATGAGATACAGATACAGATGATGGTGCCAGGTGCCAGCACAGCTCTTAGTTTCAGAAACTGTAGTAACAAACATGAGCTCAACCATTCCTCCTCGGAGTTTCTCAAGGAGCGGAGCGTATTTGGTTCACTACTGATCCGATCCTTGGGAAACTCCTCCCCAAATAACTCGATCCTCGCCGTCCTGCGCGGCCGGCTGAGCTCAACCATTCCTCCTCGGAGCTAGCGTTTCGCGCGCAGACAAGCATGTCGCTTTCGTTCCCGCCCTGGCATGCATGCTCGGCCAGTTGGCCCAGCACGCCCACGCTACGCACAAGCAGCCAGTTGTCGGGCGTCCTGGTCATGGGATGCTTGCTTGGCCGGCCGTCTTCACGACGACGCACCGTGGCCCTGCGCGCATCCTCCGTCCCAAACTCCCAATCGCCTCGGGACAAAGTGCCAAAGCCCGCGGTGGGTGGCGACGTTCCAGCGGAAGATCGATCATGGGTGTCCAATGTCCATTATCCAAGTCAAGTCAACCCATGAACCGAGAGGGATGGCACCGTCCGCGTGCTTGTGCCTTCACACTGTGACCACATGTCATGCGCCGACTGCCGCCGGTCAAACTGATGGTACATTCCATGGAATATGCACGCGTGATTACCCAGTCTGATTCCCGTTGACCGTATTTTTTTGGTCCGTTTTTTTTTTTGCCGCGTAACAAAGAATCTGACACGATGTTGTGGACGGCAGGGCGAAGATACGGATTGGGTGACCGTAGAATTCAAAGTTCCACGTGCAAGCGACGGCGACTGGATCGGGGTGTTCTCCCCGTCGAATTTCAAGTATGAACTACTACATTTTCGTTTTCCGAATGTTCAGATTTTCAACTGTGGTGCGAGTGACCAAGACACCAAGTGGTGTCACTGATCTGATTAGTTCTTGCTCTTTTCCTGCAGCGCGTCCACGTGCCCTGGTTCCCATGGGTCGGGCCCTGGCCCTGCCATATGCTCGGCGCCAATAAAGGTCCGTGCCATATACATTGAGCAGAGCAACCTTCACTCACATTCTTCTGAGTTCAGATGGGATATCAAGTCATAACTTGAATTATTTCTTTGTGCTGGTTTCAGTATCAGTTTGCGAATTACTCGTCAGGTTATAACAGGTCAGCGACAGGGGCTCTCAAGTTCCAGCTGATCAACCAGCGGCAGGATTTCTCCTTCGGGTTCTTCACCGGTGGACTCTCAAATGTGAGTTACTCATGACAACACATTACATTCTGCTATTCTAGTATCCACTTCCCATCATTCATAAAAAACAAACTGACTTTCATCTAACCCATCTGCAGCCAACGCTCGTCGCGGTGTCGAACAGGATCGTCTTCGCGAACCCGAAAGCCCCGGTTTACCCACGTCTAGCGGTCGGGAAAACATGGAATGAGGTGGGGTTTTGCTGTGTTTCATATGAGTTCTTGGTTAGGTTGTACTATCTGCTTTGAAGTTTCACTGAACGGCGGGTTCCTGCTGTGTTATAGATGACTGTCACATGGACAAGTGGCTATGGCACCATTGAGGGCCATCCCTTCGTTGAGTGGGGCATGAAAGGGAGCCCTCCAGTGCACGCAGCAGCTAACACTGTCACCTTTGGTCGTGAGAGCCTCTGTGGTATGAATGATGCCTATCAAAGACTCTTCGCATTTTGAAATTTTCGACGCTGCGCGGTGCTGACTTGGTTTCAAGTTTGAACTGGTCCCATTTAGTGTACCCATGAGGCCATGACAAGTACCATGGGTGCATGTGTTCCACGTTTACCTGTATCCATGATCATGGTTCTGAATGTTTGTTATACCTGATTCCTCTCCCTGTACTTTTGGCTTTGCAGGAGAACCTGCTCGTAGTGTTGGTTGGCGGGATCCAGGCTTCATACACACAGCTTTCCTCAATAATCTATCGCCAGAGAAAGAGTAAATTCCAGTCCTCTGTTCTGCAGAAAATTGTTTCAATTGTGAGTAATACTGGTCTGACAATGCAATTTCCCACTTGTAGGTACTACTACAAAATTGGACATACGCTCCATGATGGAAAAGTTATATGGGGCAAGCCCAAATCCTTCAGAGCACCTCCTTATCCCGGGCAAAAATCACTGCAGAGGGTTGTTATTTTTGGCGACATGGGAAAGGTAAACGTATGCTTGACAGGTGACGGCACCTGCAAATTAATACCGATTGATGTAGGAAAAGTGTAGATTTATTACATGATTATACACATTTTAGGTGTGCCAAATGCCCAAATGCATTGGCCTTGCGAATTGCTAACATGCCGCCCTGGTTTATAGGACGAGAGGGACGGAAGCAACGAGTACCAGAATTACCAGCCGGCATCACTCAACACCACCGACGCGCTGATCAGGGACCTCGACAACACCGACATCGTGTTCCACATCGGCGACATCTCCTACGCCAACGGCTATCTGTCGCAGTGGGATCAGTTCACGCAGCAGGTCGAGCCGATCACCTCCCGAGTCCCCTACATGATCGCAAGGTACACATGTTCATCTGGTTCTTTCAGGATCTTCGATCATGTCACGAGTCAATTCGCTTTCAGGATAATAACTTGGATTCTGTGATCGATCGGTGTTGCAGCGGGAACCACGAGCGAGACTTCCCCAACAGCGGGTCGCTGTACAACGGCACGGACTCCGGCGGGGAGTGCGGCGTGCCGGCCGAGGCCATGTACTACGCGCCGACGGAGAAGAAAGACAACTACTGGTACGCCATGGACTACGGGATGTTCCGATTCTGCGTGGCGGACAGCGAGCACGACTGGCGGGAGGGCACGGAGCAGTACAGGTTCCTGGACCGCTGCCTGGGCAGCGTGGACCGGGCGAAGCAGCCATGGCTGATCTTCATCGCGCACCGCGTCCTCGGCTACTCCTCGGGCTTCTTCTACGGCTACGACGGGGCCTTCGCGGAGCCCATGGCGCGGCAGAGCCTGGAGGCGCTGTGGCGGCGCCACCGGGTGGACGTCGCCTTCTACGGCCACGTCCACCAGTACGAGCGGACGTGCCCCGTCTACCAGGAGAGGTGCGTGCCGGACGGGCACGGCACCGTCCACGTCGTCGTCGGGGGCGGCGGCAGCCACCTGAGCAACTTCACCGCCGTCGCCCCGCCGTGGAGCGTGTACCGGGAGATGGACTATGGGTTCGGCAAGCTCACGGCGTCCGACGCCAGGTCGCTCCGGTTTGAGTATAGGCGCTCTAGCGACGGCAAGGTGTACGACAGCTTCACCCTGCACAGGGACTGAGTAGCTGTATCCTCTGGCCTCTGACCCATAAACTGAGATGAACACGTCCGTGCATAATACGTTGATAGATTCAAGGCGAGCCGAAGAACACACTAATCAGAGTCTGGATATGAATGATATAGCTAAAACGGTGAAATACCCGCAAGATCGACCCATATCCATATGGTACAAGAATATTCTTTCTCCATGTGTGTATACATAACAATGTGAACAACAAGATTTGTATGACAAATTCTAACAGAGAGATTTCTATATTATACTTTGCTTCCATGGCCAATGCAAATGAAGAAGCCTCGATTTTGATTCCTAGGTGTGTAAGGTTCTCTGAGCAACACTGCATTTGTAGCCGCAAAGGATCACATGCGGCGAGGGACGCCATTGAAGCCGCGAAGGAGCATAAACTCGGTACACTTGAAGTTGTCAAGAAGCTAGTCAACGACAACATTATGAGGAATGAGTTCGGGCCATGGTGACAATTGTGTCACTCCGCTCCGGGCAGGTCACCAGGAAATGTTGAGAAATCAAAAACAAGTACAAGCTTCGCCTCCTAACCGCGCAACAAACGCCCTCTACGACGTCTTCAATATCATCATCCAAGATATGCATAAACCCGTCGAGCGCCAGTTACAAGAAATATCTTCTTGGACGTGGCATCCGCCTCATGCAGCTCGGTCTGGAGGTTGGCACAACTCCTAGGAAGAAACTGGGCAGCTCGGAACCGACTTAAAGAGTACAACAAGTCCACCCCAAGGGTCACCCAAGTCTTTTGTATCGCCTCCATGTAGTTCTAGACTTCGTCAACGTACCAGCCAAGTTCGACTGAATCTAAAGTAATAAGATTTGTACTGAACTTCTTTACTTTTCCATAATTCAGCTTTCCTTTAATATATGATGTATTGATATGTATCGTCTGAGCAACTACATTTCGGCAGAAATAGTATCATTAACAATGAAAAATAATTATTTATATTACGATACAATCCGCCATATAATTTTAATATTTATTATTACAAAAAATATAGTGTAAACTAAAACTGGATTTTATTGCAATTTTTTGTATTATCTATTTTGTGTTGTTTGAGAAAATCTTTTGTTATAATGGATTTCCCATTTAATTTGAACAAACAAACATTTTCGGGTTCTCTTACGAGTTGCATGCCCTTGATCTATCATAATGTGTTTGTGTGTATCATTTTAGATATTATGCTTAAGTATCTACATAACTCGGTAGTGTTTCTAGAGACTATATGAATGTAGCAAATAACTTGGCTCAAATATCTTGAGCGTAAATATTTAAAGTTGAGGTGTAACGAATTAAATAATTATACATTGCATAAAGTGCACTAGTAGGTTTTGTGCTCATACCTTAACATGTGAAATATCACTTAGTAGTTTGCTTTGAATCCCCTCTTCCACTCTCATTTGTTGGCCATGCTTTTATTCAAATTTACCCTTCTTATTATTGGGATAAATTCTTTGCCATCTTCACTTACAAACCGACAGAGGATGTCAGTAGAACCTGGATATATAGACAATAGGACTCAAAGCAGAGAATGCTAGTGGTTAGCATGGGACAAGATTTGTATCATTACCAGGCACAAACATACCAGAAGTAGCGATATGGTGTGTAATGTTCTCTGAGTTGTACTAAAGAGTTTTATTATGAAATGGACAAAGAACTTAAATAAGACGTAAGTTTTAGTAGATGTAACTTGAGAATAAATGAATAAACACATTTAGAAAATGTATAGAATTTAGAATCACCTAGCGTAAGAAAAGTGTAAGGGCATTTTCCACCTTAGGTGTTTTGGTGTTGATGATAATGCAAGTTGCGGATTAACCGTGTGCCTAAGCTACACATGTATACCTAATGCGGCACAAGACGGTTGGGCATCCATCCGGACAAAAAACATCAATGACGGCTTTTCGACGCTTTTGTTTCTTTGGTCATAGGAAAACCGTGCTATTAAGAGGGAGTCCCGTGAATCAAAGCACGTACACACTTAGATTGCACCCACATGCTTCCTTCCGTTTCGAGGAGAGGGCATCCTTGTCCACCTAATGCAGTGTGTGAACTCTTGGGCGGTTGTACCGCTTGCAGGACTGGTAGTACCGGCTTGGCCGGTACTCTTGGGCGGTTGTACTGCTTGCAGGACCGGCAGTACCGGCTTGGTCGGTACTCCTACTGCAAGTACCGCCCAAAGGTTGATTCCCTCTGGCTGTAGTGCTCCAGAATGAACTCATCCAAAATATGAACAATTAAGTTGTGTAGAGAACCACAACCTTGTTTGTAAAGGTCCGGTTGCCGCCTTCAAGTGCACCTCTAGTGGAATCATGACATATCACATTGTGTTACGGCATGAGGAGAATACGGTGGCCCTAGTGGCTTCTTGGGAATCATCGTGCCTCCACACCGCTCCAACAGAGACATACCTCCCCCAAAAGGAGGGAACTTCGATAACACATCCTTGCCTCCATCGATTCCACGTGCGTTTACATCCTACCTTTATTTTGTGCAAGAGTATATCACGTTCCTATCTTTTTCTTGCTATTGTTGTTGTTGTTGAGCTCGTATAGGTTGTCCACCTGGTTGCATATCTAGGCAACCTATTGTTGGAAATATGCCCTAGAGGCAATAATAAATTGGTTATTATTATATTTCCTTGTTCATGATAATCGTTTATTATCCATGCTATAATTGTATTGATTGGAAACTCAAATACATGTGTGGGTACATAGACAACACTGTGTCCCTAGTAAGCCTCTAGTTGACTAGCTCGTTGATCAAAGATGGTTAAGGTTTCCTAGCCATTGACATGAGATGTCATTTGATAACGGGATCACATCATTAGGAGAATGATGTGATGGACAAGACCCAAACTGTAAACGTAGCATTTGATCGTGTCAGTTTATTGCTATTGTTTTCTGCATGTCAAGTATCTGTTCCTTTGACCATGAGATCATGCAACTCACTAACACCGGAGGAATACCTTGTGTGTATCAAACGTCGCAACGTAACTGGGTGACTATAAAGGTGCTCTACAGGTATCTCCGAGGGTGTCTGTTGGGTTGGCATGGATCAAGACTGGGATTTGTTACTCCGTATGACGGAGAGGTATCTCAGGGCCCACTCGGTAATACAACATCACAATGAGCCTTGCAAGCAATGTGACTAAAGTGTTAGCCACGAGATCTTGTATTACGGAACGAGTAAAGAGACTTGCCGGTAACGAGATTGAACTAGGTATAGTGATACCGACGATCGAATCTCGGGCAAGTAACATACCGAAGAACAAAGGGAACAGCATACGGGATTAACTGAATCCTTGACATAGAGGTTCGACCGATAAAGATCTTCGTAGAATATGTAGGAGCCAATATGGGCATCCAGGTCCCGCTATTGGTTATTGGCCGTAGAGGTGTCTCGGTCATGTCTACATAGTTCTCGAACCCGCAGGGTCTACACACTTAACGTTTGGTGACGATTAGTATAATTGAGTTATTATGTTGGTGACCGAAAGTTGTTCGGAGTCCCGGATAAGATCCCGGACATAACGAGGATCTCCGGAATAGTCCGGAGGTAAAGATTGATATATGTGATAATAGTGTTTTGATCTCCGGAAGGGTTCCGGAGTTCACCGGAATGGGTTCCGGATGTTTACCGAAGTGTTCGGGTGCAGCAACACTTTATATGAGCCAAAGGGATAAAGCCCACAAGGTATTGGAAAGTGCAAAAGTAGTTTTGCTGCCGCGTAAGCGGTACTACCGCTTGGTGAAGCGGTACTACCGCCCGAGCGGTACTACCGCTTGTGTGAAGCGGTACTACCGCCCAAGCGGTACTACCGCTTGTGTGAAGCGGTACTACCGCTTGTGTGCGGCTGTGCACGGTTCGGCAGGGATCCGAGTTGGACTCTTTCCCTGCGGGCCAAACCGACCTTGTGCGGGCAAAACCGACCCGGAGGAGGCTTTTACTCCAAGTTTAGACCCCAAGGCTCAACATATAAATAGAGGGGCAGGGCTAGCACACGGTACACATCAAGATTTCCCCAAGCCGTGTGCGGCAACCCTAACCCTCTAGTTCCTCCGTCATAATCTCCGTAGCGCTTGGCGAAGCCCTGCAGAGATTGTTCCTCACCACCATCACCACGTCGTCGTGCTGCTGGAACTCAACCACTACTTCACCATCGCTCGCTGGATCGAGGAGGTGAAGGCGTCATCAAGCCGTACGTGTGTTGAACGCGGAGGTGCCGTCCGTTCGGCGCTAGTTCGTGATCGGATCAAGGGACGACTTGCGATTTGGATCGCGGAGACGTTCGACTACATCAACCGCGTTTCTTAAACGCTTCCGCTTAGCGATCTACAAGGGTATGTAGATTCACTCTCCCTCTCGTAGATGCTCATCACCATGGATAGATCTTGTGTGTGCGTAGGAAAATTTTTGTTTCCCATGCAACGTTCCCCAACAGTGGCATCATGAGCTAGGTCTATGCGTAGATGAGATCTCGAGTAGAACACAAACGAGTTGTGGGCGTGGATGTATACATATTGCTTGCCGTTACTAGTTGATATTTGATTCGGCGGTACTGTGAGATGAAGCGGCTCGGACCGACATTACGCGTACACTTACGCGAGACAGGTTCCTTCAACTGACATGTAACTTCGTTGCATAAAGATGGCTAGCGGGTGTCTGTCTCTCTCACTTTAGTTGAATCGATTTCAATGAAGAGGGTTCTTTTAGAAGATCAAAAAGCAATCACTACACCACGTTGTGGTTTTGCGTAGGTAAGAACGGTTCTTGCAAACCCGTAGCAGCCACGTAAAATTTGCAACAACAATTAGAGGACGTCTAACTTGTTTTTGCAGGGTATGTTGTGATGTGATATGGCCAATTACATGATGAGATATATGTGATGTATGAGATGATCATGTGATGTATAGAATATCACGACTTGCATGTCGATGAGTACGGCAACTGGCAGGAGCCATAGAGTTGTCTTTAATTATTGTATGACCTGCGTGTCAATCATTAAGCGCTATGTAATGCTTTACTTTATCGCTAAACGTTAGCTATAGTCGTGGAAGCAACAGTCAGCGCAACAACCTTATGGCGACACGTTGATGGAGATCAAGATGATGGAGATCATGGTGTCATGCCGGTGACGATGGAGATCATGCCGGTGCTTTGGAGATGGAGATCAAAAGCACAAGTTCATGGCCATATCATGTCACTTATGATTTGCATGTGATGTTAATCCTTTTATGCATCTTATTTTGCTTAGGACGACGGTAGCATTATAAGGTGATCCCTCACTTAAATTTCAAGATAAATTGTGTTCTCCCCAAGTGTGCACCGTTGCGAAAGTTCGTCGTTTCGAGACACGCCGTGATGATCGGGTGTGATAGACTCTACGTTCGCATACAACGGGTGTAAGCCATGTTACACGTGCGGAACACTCGGGTTAAACTTGACGAGCCTAGCATGTACAGACATGGCCTCGGAACACAAGAGACCGAAAGGTCGAACATGAGTCATATAGTAGATATGATCAACATGAAGATGTTCACCATTGAAACCACCTCAACTCACGTGATGATCGGACTTGAGTTGGTGGATTTGGATCATGTTACACTCGAATGATCGGAGGGATGTCAATTTGAGTGGGAGTTTTTTAAATATGATTAACTAAACTCATTATCTAAGAACAATAGTCTAAGTTGTCTTTGCTATATTTATGTTGTAGATCATGGCTCGCGCAGTAGCACCCCTGAATTTTAATGCGTTCCTAGAGAAAGCTAAGTTGAAAGATGATGGAAGTAACTTTGTGGACTGGGCCCGTAATCTAAGGATTATCCTTACGGCTTCCCAGAAGGCTTATGTCCTTGATGCACCGCTTGGTGATCCACCCGCTCCAGTTGAGTCTCTAGACGTTGTGAACGCCTGGCAGGCTCGTTCTGATGATTACTCAATAGTTCAATGTGCAATGTTGTATGGCTTAGAACCGGGACTTCAAAGACGTTTTGAACGTCATGGAGCATATGAGATGTTCCAGGAGTTGAAGTTTATCTTTCAGAAGAATGCCCGGATCGAGAGATATGAGATCTCCGATAAGTTCTATGCTTGCAAGATGGAGGAGAACGGGTCTATCAGTGATCACGTGCTCAGAATGTCTGGGTACTCCACCCGTCTGGCTGAGTTAGGGATGCCCCTTCCGCCAGAGGCTATCATTGACAGAGTTCTTCAATCATTGCCACCTAGCTACAAGAGCTTCGTGTTGAACTATAACATGCACGGGATGAACAAGTCAGTCGCCGAGCTGTTTGCGATGCTGAAAGCCGCTGAGTCTGAAATTCAGAAGGAGCATCAAGTGTTGATGGTCAATAAAACCACTAGTTTCAAGAAAAATGGCAAGGGTAAGAAGGGTAACTCCAAGAAGAGTGGCAAAGCAGTTGCTCCTCTCGTGAAGAAACCCAAGGCTGGACCCAAACCAGAAACTGTGTGTTTTCATTGCAAGGGAACTGGACACTGGAAGCGGAATTGCCCCAAGTATTTGGCTGACAAGAAGGCGGCCAACAACAAACAAGGTATATATGATATACATGTTATTGATGTGTACCTTACCAACTCTCGTTGTAGTGCCTGGGTATTTGATACCGGTGCGGTTGCTCATATTTGCAACTCAAAACAGGAACTGCGGAATAGACGGAGGCTGGCAAAGGACGAAGTGACGATGCGCGTGGGAAATGGTTCCAAGGTTGATGTGATCGCCGTCGGCACGCTCGCTCTTCGATTACCGTCGGGATTAGTGATGAACCTAAATAAGTGTTATTTGGTGCCTGCGTTAAGCATGAACATTATATCTGGATCTTGTTTATTGCGAGACGGTTACTCATTTAAATCAGAGAATAATGGTTGTTCTATTTATATGAGTAATATCTTTTATGGTCATGCACCCGATGTGAGGGGTTTATTCTTATTGAATCTCGATAGTAATGATACACATGTTCATAACATTGATGCCAAAAGATGTAGAATTGATAATGATAATACCACTTTCTTGTGGCACTGCCGTTTAGGTCATATTGGCGTAAAACGCATGAAGAAGCTCCATGCTGATGGACTTTTGGAGTCACTTGATTTTGAATCACTTGACACATGTGAGCCATGCCTCATGGGCAAGATGACTAAAACGCCGTTCTCTGGAACAATGGAACGGGCAAGTGACTTATTGGAAATCATACATACTGATGTGTGCGGTCCGATGAGTATTGAGGCGCGCGGTGGTTATCGTTACTTTCTCACCTTCACTGATGACTTAAGTAGATATGGGTATATTTACTTAATGAAACACAAGTCTGAAACATTTGAAAAGTTCAAACAATTTCAGAGTGAAGTTGAGAATCATCGTAACAAGAAGATTAAATTCCTACGATCTGATCGAGGAGGAGAATATCTGAGTTATGAGTTTGGCAGTCACTTAAGACAATGTGGAATTGTTTCACAACTAACACCGCCTGGAACACCACAGCGTAATGGTGTGTCCGAACGTCGTAATCGAACCTTATTAGATATGGTGCGATCTATGATGTCTCTTGCCGATTTGCCACTATCGTTTTGGGGTTATGCATTAGAGACAGCTGCATTCACTTTAAATAGGGCACCATCGAAATCCGTTGAGACGACGCCATATGAACTTTGGTTTGGCAAGAAGCCAAAGCTGTCGTTTCTTAAAGTTTGGGGATGTGATGCTTATGTCAAAAAGCTTCAGCCTGAAAAGCTGGAACCCAAAGCGGAGAAATGCGTCTTCATAGGATACCCAAAAGAGACAGTTGGGTATACCTTCTACCTCAGATCCGAAGGCAAAGTGTTTGTCGCTAAAAACGGAACGTTTCTTGAGAAAGAGTTTCTCTCGAAAGAATTGAGTGGGAGGAAGATAGAACTTGATGAGGTTGTTGGACCTTTACTTCAACCTAAGAGTAGCGCAGCGCAGAAAGTTGTTTCTGTGGAGCCTACATTAGCTGAAGAGGAAGTTAATGATGATGATCATGAAGCTTTGGATCAAGTTGCTATCGAACCTCGTAGGTCGACAAGGACGCGTACTACTCCTGAGTGGTACGGCAACCCTGTCTTAAAAATCGTGTTGTTAGACAACGATGAACCTACGAGCTATGGAGAAGCGATGATGGGCCCGGATTCCGAGAAGTGGTTAGAGGCCATGAAATCCGAGATGGGATCCATGTATGAAAACAAAGTATGGACTTTGGAAGTATTACCTGAAGGGCGTAAGGCCATTCAGAACAAATGGATCTTTAAGAGGAAGACGGACGCGGACGGTAATGTCACCGTCTATAAAGCTCGACTTGTGGCAAAGGGTTTTTCACAAGTTCAAGGAGTTGACTACGATGAGACCTTCTCACCCGTAGCGATGCTTAAGTCCGTCAGAATCATGTTAGCAATAGCTGCCTTTTTCGATTATGAAATTTGGCAGATGGATGTCAAAACAGCGTTCCTTAACGGTTACCTTAAGGAAGAGTTGTATATGATGCAACCAGAAGGTTTTGTCGATCCAGAGAATGCTGACAAAGTTTGCAAACTCCAGCGATCCATTTATGGACTGGTGCAAGCATCTCGGAGTTGGAATCTTCGTTTTGATGAGGTGATCAAAGCGTTCGAGTTTATACAAGTTTACGGAGAAGCTTGTATTTACAAGAAAGTGAGTGGGAGCTCTATAGCGTTTCTAATATTATATGTGGATGACATATTGCTGATTGGAAACAATATAGAAATGCTGGAAAGCGTAAAGGAATATTTGAACAAGAGTTTTTCAATGAAGGACCTAGGAGAAGCTGCTTTCATATTAGGCATCAAGATCTATAGAGATAGATCAAGACGCTTAATAGGACTTTCACAAAGCACATACCTTGATAAGATTTTGAAGAAGTTCAAAATGGATCAGTCCAAGAAGGGGTTCTTGCCTGTTTTGCAAGGTGTGAAGTTGAGTAAGACTCAATGCCCAGTGACTGCAGAAGATAGAGAAAAGATGAGTGTCATCCCCTATGCTTCGGCCATAGGCTCTATCATGTATGCAATGCTGTGCACAAGACCCGATGTCAGCCTTGCCATAAGTATGGTCGGAAGGTTTCAAAGTGATCCAGGAATGGAACACTGGACGGCGGTCAAGAATATCCTGAAGTACCTGAAAAGGACTAAGGACATGTTTCTCGTTTATGGAGGTGATCAAGAGCTCGTCGTAAAGGGTTACGTCGATGCAAGCTTTGACACTGATCCGGATGACTCTAAGTCGCAAACCGGATACGTATTTATTCTTAATGGGGGTGCGGTTAGCTGGTGCAGTTCCAAGCAAAGCGTGGTAGCAGATTCTACATGTGAAGCGGAGTACATCGCTGCCTCGGAGGCGGCGAAGGAAGGTGTCTGGATGAAGGAGTTCATGACAGATCTTGGAGTAGTGCCTAGTGCACTTAACCCAATGACTCTGTTTTGTGATAATACTGGTGCCATTGCTCTAGCCAAGGAACCAAGATTTCACAAGAGGACCAGACACATAAAGCGACGTTTCAATTCCATCCGCGATTACATCAAGGAGGACGACATAAATATTTGCAAAGTACACACGGATCTAAATGTTGCAGATCCGATGACTAAACCTCTTCCAAGGGCTAAACATGAACAACACCAGAACTGCATGGGTGTTCGATTCATTACAATGTAAATCACATAGTGATGTGAACTAGATTATTGACTCTAGTGCAAGTGGGAGACTGTTGGAAATATGCCCTAGAGGCAATAATAAATTGGTTATTATTATATTTCCTTGTTCATGATAATCGTTTATTATCCATGCTATAATTGTATTGATTGGAAACTCAAATACATGTGTGGGTACATAGACAACACTGTGTCCCTAGTAAGCCTCTAGTTGACTAGCTCGTTGATCAAAGATGGTTAAGGTTTCCTAGCCATTGACATGAGATGTCATTTGATAACGGGATCACATCATTAGGAGAATGATGTGATGGACAAGACCCAAACTGTAAACGTAGCATTTGATCGTGTCAGTTTATTGCTATTGTTTTCTGCATGTCAAGTATCTGTTCCTTTGACCATGAGATCATGCAACTCACTAACACCGGAGGAATACCTTGTGTGTATCAAACGTCGCAACGTAACTGGGTGACTATAAAGGTGCTCTACAGGTATCTCCGAGGGTGTCTGTTGGGTTGGCATGGATCAAGACTGGGATTTGTTACTCTGTATGACGGAGAGGTATCTCAGGGCCCACTCGGTAATACAACATCACAATGAGCCTTGCAAGCAATGTGACTAAAGTGTTAGCCACGAGATCTTGTATTACGGAACGAGTAAAGAGACTTGCCGGTAACGAGATTGAACTAGGTATAGTGATACCGACGATCGAATCTCGGGCAAGTAACATACCGAAGAACAAAGGGAACAGCATACGGGATTAACTGAATCCTTGACATAGAGGTTCGACCGATAAAGATCTTCGTAGAATATGTAGGAGCCAATATGGGCATCCAGGTCCCGCTATTGGTTATTGGCCGTAGAGGTGTCTCGGTCATGTCTACATAGTTCTCGAACCCGCAGGGTCTACACACTTAACGTTTGGTGACGATTAGTATAATTGAGTTATTATGTTGGTGACCGAAAGTTGTTCGGAGTCCCGGATAAGATCCCGGACATAACGAGGATCTCCGGAATAGTCCGGAGGTAAAGATTGATATATGTGATAATAGTGTTTTGATCTCCGGAAGGGTTCCGGAGTTCACCGGAATGGGTTCCGGATGTTTACCGAAGTGTTCGGGTGCAGCAACACTTTATATGAGCCAAAGGGATAAAGCCCACAAGGTATTGGAAAGTGCAAAAGTAGTTTTGCTGCCGCGTAAGCGGTACTACCGCTTGGTGAAGCGGTACTACCGCCCGAGCGGTACTACCGCTTGTGTGAAGCGGTACTACCGCCCAAGCGATACTACCGCTTGTGTGAAGCGGTACTACCGCTTGTGTGCGGCTGTGCACGGTTCGGCAGGGATCCGAGTTGGACTCTTTCCCTGCGGGCCAAACCGACCTTGTGCGGGCAAAACCGACCCGAAGGAGGCTTTTACTCCAAGTTTAGACCCCAAGGCTCAACATATAAATAGAGGGGCAGGGCTAGCACACGGTACACATCAAGATTTCCCCAAGCCGTGTGCGGCAACCCTAACCCTCTAGTTCCTCCGTCATAATCTCCGTAGCGCTTGGCGAAGCCCTGCAGAGATTGTTCCTCACCACCATCACCACGCCGTCGTGCTGCTGGAACTCAACCACTACTTCACCATCGCTCGCTGGATCGAGGAGGTGAAGGCGTCATCAAGCCGTACGTGTGTTGAACGCGGAGGTGCCGTCCGTTCGGCGCTAGTTCGTGATCGGATCAAGGGACGACTTGCGATTTGGATCGCGGAGACGTTCGACTACATCAACCGCGTTTCTTAAACGCTTCCGCTTAGCGATCTACAAGGGTATGTAGATTCACTCTCCCTCTCGTAGATGCTCATCACCATGGATAGATCTTGTGTGTGCGTAGGAAAATTTTTGTTTCCCATGCAACGTTCCCCAACACCTATTTCCTTATTAACCCTAATTTGTTAAAAGAAGTAAAAAATTGTTAGTCACCTATTCACCCCCTCTAGTCGATCATATCGATCCTTTCAATTGGTATCAAGGTCTCATCTCTTTTAAGGGCTTAACCTCCTAAAGAGTAGGGTTGGCGACGGGATGAGGGATGAGGAAATCCTTGCGGTCGTGGATTCGACCGTAGTCACCCGAGATGTGTTAAATGAGGCCATGGCCTCACTTAAAACATCGATGACGGACAATATCCAAGACATGCTAGATAAATTTCTTGTAAACATGAACAAACAACATCTCACCGCTCCCACGGAAGTAGTTCATCCTAATTCTTTGGAAACAGATGCCGACTCCGTCAAGGAGATGGTAATAGCTTAAAGTCCAACAAGGAAAAAATGGGTCGGGCACCCATGCCGCGGTTGCCCCTCCTCTAGTCTATGCTGGACCGGTCCCCTCACCTCATACGAATTCTCAGCTTGATTTGACTAACTTTTCTAATTGGGTTTTTTGCATTAAGTCTCATTTGAATCATAGCCCGACTCAACTTTGGAGGGTCATTGAACAAGGCTTCTATCCACATGATCCAAGCAACTTGTCTCCAAGAGAAGAAGTTGACAATCAACTCAATGCGTCCGTCTTGTTCATTCTTCAAGCGCCATGCCTCCCGACAGTGGCGGAGCCAGGATTGGGGCAAACCCCGGGCCCAAAACATTTTTTGTCGCGAGGGAAAAACTTAACGTACATAAGACTTTTAGTTACCTCAAAAGATACCCATTCAAAATATGGCTCAATTGCACAAAAAAATCAGAATTTAAACTCAATGCTTAACGATGCAACAAAATATATAAAAACATGGCAAAAGCTACAAAGAACAATACGTGATGAAAAAGTGTATTGAATCAATGGTTTGCTTCATCTGCGCCTCACATAACCTCATCAACGTTGGAAAAACAGCCAACACCTTTAAGACATCAAAATCAAAATTTCATAAGAGAAGGCATAAACATCAAGTGAAACAATTATCACTTATACAAATCTAAAAACTTACCACTTCGATGTGTCAAAAGCCCTTTGCGAGACCTATATGATTGAAAGCGATATACCCTAGACCGGTGAAAAAAAATCTCTTCATCTTATTTTTCTACAATATGAAATGAAATTAGCAACTACATCAATTTGAGTTCAACAATGCCCTAGATATAGAGAAAAGTCCACATTTCAACCCCGAACTAACCATTCAGTTTGATTTACAAATCACATCTTCAAAACCAGTCGTATTACACCCTCAACTTACCACAAAGTTCAAAAGACAACCCTTGTCAAGTCAAAGCTGACAGGGCCACGTCAGGTGCGTTACTGACGTTGCTTTCAACGCAAGCTGGCACCTATCATCACAGGAGGCGAGCGAGGCAGCACCATGGGCATGCCCCCGATGCCAAAGCTTGACCACAACGCCACTGCACCGTTGTGGTGCTCGCTGACCATGCACGCCTGACGCCTACATGTCCTGCATGCCGGGATTGACGTGCAACCTTGCCATCTAGACTCAGGGGTGGCTGGGGTGGCGTGGACGGTGGCAGCGGCGGCTACTACTGTGTTCGGGAGTTGCTTGGGTTGGGCACCGTTGAAATACATACAGAGAGAGTTTAATTAGCATGGCTGCTGACGTGGCCCGGCCAGCTTTGACTTGACAAGGGTTGTCTTTTGAACTTTGTGGTAAGTTGAGGGTGTAATACGACCGGTTTTGAAGATGAGGGTTGTAAATCAAACCGAGTGGTTAGTGCGGGGTTGAAATATGGACTTTTCTCCTAGATATATGACTGGATACATACACACACGTTATTTCAGTTAAATTTCAGTCCGGAGCAGTTTATACACTGATACAAGTAGAACATGATACAAATGAAAAGCATCAGGGGAAAGAGGGAAAGCATCAAAAAAATAAATACAAGGTGTGGCGGTCGGCAGGGAAGCAACCTACTGATGGAACGCCCGGGCGAACGACTCACAGGACAGGAGGGCGGCGGTCGGGAGCCCAGGAGCAGGGAAAAGTGGGGAGGGGGTTGGGGGCAGAGACATCGTCGGCGGCGGCACGAGCACTAGAGTCTGGAGATTTGATCACGTGTGTGCGACTCGGCGATGGCCACGCGAGCGCCGCGTCTCCTTTTTTTCAGCAACAACACTGCGTTCTCTGCCTCGTTTTTTGTTGAGAAAACGTTCCTTTGCCTCGTGCGTGTGATAGATCGTGGGGTGTCTCTTGACTCGTTCGTGCGTCCGTTTCACGTAAGACAACCCATCAAGGCTGCTTTCTTTCGTTTACTGGGTTGCAGCCCGGACCTAGAGAAAAAGCTATATAATTGTAGACTGTTAAATTTTCCACGCCCCAAGCCTGGGCTCTGCGTGCCCGGGGCCCAGCTCCGCCCATGCCTCCCAAAGAGCTCCCTCACTCGCACTCATTCACTCGTGCATTAGATGCATGTGATCATATCAACTTTTTGTACAAGGAAAGTTCGAGCATTCAACGCTTCAACTTTGAGGTCATTCTTAATGAGATCAATGAGTTTGTCATGAATGAAAATGAAGAACCCCGTGAGCTTTACCGGAGATTGACTACCCTTGCAGTCTCGCTCCGAAACCATAGGAGCAAGGACATGGATGACAATTGGGTCAAGCGCAATTACGTCAAGGCCATCATGTATTTGAACAAGAACATGTCCTCCTTGTTCTGTCAAATACCAGACTTCCACACCTCTTGTCCTCTAATAATATGTTGGATGAGTTCATTGCGATGAACTTTTTGAATAAGACTGCTGACAACGCTCTTGCTCGTGTTCAACGAACAAAGAAACCAACCTTGCTTTGAAGGCCATGGTGATTCCGAAAGAGGAAAAAGAGGAGGAAGAAGAGTGTTGCCTCGAAGACACCAAAAATGCTAACCACAAGTACCACTACCAGAATATGAGTTTTTAGTGACGGTCGAAGTTATCCCTGAAGGTCCCGAGGCCTCCTTCACGAACGTAGCAGGTTCCTGACGTGGATGGCACACCGAAGCGAAAAAGTCGAATCAATCCTGAAGGGCCCGAGAAAAACCTTCAGGAATGCGAGTAGCCTTCAGGAACGTAGTAGGGCCGGCCCTAGCGCGTGTGAATAGTTTGGTGCACCGTCAGCCTTCAGGAACGTGCGTGCGAAATTTTTCAGCGCTAGATTTGGCTGGGAGAGAACGTCGCGCGCTATTTTGCCGCTCGGGAGGATATTTCGCGCGTGTTGAGCCTCGTCTCTGACGTGGATAGGCCCAGCGTCAGGAACGACTGGTCAAAATCCCTAAAACCAACACAGGATTCAGTCGTCCTCCCCATCCCACTCTTTGCATCGCGCCGCCCCTCCTCCCAATCCCGCCATGGCCGCCGCCTCCCGTCCGGCGCCGCCGCACCCCACACCTGGCGGTTGACCCCACACCCGCTACAACCCCTACTCCTCCTGCGCCATCTCCCTCTCTGTCGAGGGCCGCCCCGTCGCCGTCGACCCACTGCAGCGCCGCCTCCTTCCCCAATCGATTGGCCCCTCCCTCGCAGGCCAGCGCTGCCCCGTCGCCGTCCAGCCACTGCAGCGTCGACGTCCAGCCAGTCTAGCGCCGCCTCCAACGGGTGCCTCCTCGTCGTTCCACCGCTACCCCGTCGACGTCCAGCAGCCGCCCTCGCCGTCCAGCCACTCCAGCCGCCCTCGCCGTCCAGCCACTCCAGCCGCCTCGCCCCCCATCGAACGGCACCTTCCTCGTCTTCCAGATCCACCTCAAAGGTAGCAGCTTGTACACTTCTTTCAATATGGGTGTCGAATCCCTAGCAGATAGTTCACTAGTAACAGCAATGGTCATTGTTTAGTATTTGACACTCCTCTTGAGGTTAAAAAATGCTTTTTTTTGTTCTTTTGAAAAGATTGGAGTGCAGAAGCCCTGAAGACTGTGATTACTATATGATTCAGTTCAAAATATTTAGTTTTATCATCCCAATGCAAAGGAATTGATATTTTAGTTGTCATATGTCTATGTATAATTTATTGCCAAGTTTCTTGAAAATTGTTGTCATTGATAGAGCTGTGATGTATACATGTATGCATGTCAATACCTGCAAGTTGTAGCAACTGCACCCTGGTTAGGAAGCTGTAGCGTATGTATGCATGTCTTATTGTTTTATCTTTATTGAAGGTCTTAAAAATCAAGAAGGTGTAGCTCTATGAAGGCCAAGTTTGAGAAGTGATAGTGCCGCACAGCAACCCTCTCTATTGACAGGTACATTATCCACCAGTACACGTCTTAATTTGCTTGTGTCATTGCTTCCTCGTGATATCAAATCATTAATTGTTATATATTCCAAATTGTGCAATAACAGCATTATTGAATGGCGGAGCGTGGGTGGATGTATAGTGGTTGGACTCACGGTAAATCAACTGATGAGTGGTATAATAAAACAAAAGAATTCATAGATTTTGCCTTCTCTATGCCAAGTGTAGTCCAGAATGGAAAGATTAAGTGTCCATGTACTAAATGTCGAAACTATGAGAGAAAGAGCAGGGATGTTGTAGAGTTAGATCTGTGTCATTTTGGTTTCAAGAGGAATTATACTGGTTGGACTGCACATGGTGAAGGGCATGTCGAAATTACAGACTATGTAGATGCTGCGGAGGTTGATCGTATGGACACTATGTTGAATGATCTAGCTGCACATGCCCCCCCAATTGAACAACAACCGATAGCTTCAGCCCAAGCTTTCTATAGAATGATTGATAGTGTAAAAGAGTTGGTGCATGAAAATACAAGCCACTCAACTATGTCTGCCATAGCACGGTTGTTGACCATAAAGTCACAGAATAATCAACTTGAATCTTGTTATAATGATACACTACAACTGATCCATGAGCTGCTGCCGAACAATTCCTCACTGCCAAAGGACTTTTATAGCTCAAAGAAATTGCTAGAGGGTCTTGGTATGCCATATCATAAAATTCATGTTTGTCCCAACAATTGCATGTTGTATTACAAGGAAAATAAGAATAAGCAAAAATGTGATTTTTGTAAGACCCCTAGGTACAAGGCTGGTTCAAGTAAGATCCCACGTAAGGTGTTGCGGCACTTGCCTATAAAAGATAGGTTGCAGCGATTGTTTGCACATGAGGAGACCGCAAAAATGTTGCGATCACACAAAGAAACTCGTCCTAGTTCTGGTAAAATGGTGCACCCACGCGATGGTGAAGCATGGCAAGAGGAAGAAGCCGAAGAAGAGCAAGATAGAAGGAGCAAGAGAAAGAAAATGAAGAGTTTATCTGAATTCTAAGCAGACATATAAGAAAATATTTGTTGTACTCTTAACTATTGCTATTTAAGACTGCAATTTAGTTTTCACATCTGTCTATTGTGTTAGCTTTTGCTTTTCATTTTGCAATTAGATCTTGTACTTGAATGATGCTGATTTTGCTGTTTTAGTATGCTTGCACTTGTGATAAATTCTGTGTTTATCAATACTTACAATTTTGTTTTTAAATATTGCAGGATATGACCTCTTCATAAGTGCAGCCTACACATGGCTTTAAGAATAAAAATCTTCACTTGCTTGGTGGCTAACATCGTGCGTGTGTCATGATCTGGAGTCTGCTTTTGGTTTCTAAACTTGTTGATGTCAACTTGTTGTCATGGATCTGTGTGTGGAGCTATGCGTAAACCTGCTGCCATTAACTCTGCTTCTGTGAACTTCTGCTATGTCATGAATCTCATTAAAAATCTTTGATATTATTCTGCTGCAATTTTTTTGTCCAAATGTTGTCAAAGTGCTTGAATGGGTAGGAATTTTGTAACGGTATATTTCAAATAGGTAGAAGATGCAGTCACATATAACCAATTAACCCTATGTCTACTATAAGATGTGCAACTTCATTTCCTTTGTTCATTGAAATCTGCCACATTTGTTTCCTTGCTCATTTCTAGTGTGTGTGTATATCGCGGTTTTAACTTTCACCATTGTTCATTGAAATCTGCCACATTTGTTCCCATGTAGATGAGTCCATTGTTTGAAGCCCAAGAGGATGGCGGTGCTCCATTGACAGATCTTTTGCATGCTGAAGACAATGCTCATGCTTCTCATCTGGATGAGCATGGTACTCCAACACATTTAGGAATGCCACTAGAATAATCTGTGGTTATATTAAACAAGGGTGCATGTAGCCTTTCTTTTATCATTTGCTTCTCACAATTCCTAATCAACTAGTCTTTTGGACCTGGGGACAAACTCCTGTTGAGTTGAGCTTCAGGAATCAACTAGTAGTATGTGTCTTTTGGACCTGGTGACAACGTACTCCTGTTAAGTTGAGCTACAAGAATCCACTAGTATGTGTCTTTTGGACTTGTTGACAACTCCTGTTAAGTTGAGCTTCTCTGAAACATGAGTTGAATATGAATGTCTGTATCTTCTGAACACTGATATTTCAATATAATGGATATATTGTGAACCATGAATTGGATGAATAACTTGCTTGTGTGACCTTTGTTGTTTGTGCATGAAATGAAAGTATCCGACACATTTGGCTATCAATTTTCATATATATTTTTGTACTGATTTTGAATATATATATATATTTTTTAGCTTCTGTGATTGATTTCTGACGGCCATGTACATTTATTCCTGACAGGGTGAGCCATCACGGATATGCTCTGCTCTTTCTTGAAGGAACACTCGTGACTGCCAGTGTCAGGAGCAGGAGGTGTTTCCTGACGGCCTAGTTCCTGACGGCGATTCCTGAAGGTACAGCCTTCAGGACAGTGGATTTGAGAGGCTCTGGGCTTCCGTCAGGGAATGCCGTCAGGAATGTCTTTCCTGAAGGCTACCTTCAGGAATAAAGATCGTTCCTGACAGGCTATTGCTGACGGGGGATTCCTGAAGGTAGTAGCCCATTCCTGACGAAAACAGCTCATTCCTGACGGATTTTGGCTGTCAGGAAATAGTCAGTTTGGGGTAGTGTACATGATCTTGCGTCAAGGCAATTTTGTGCCTTAGCAATTGCTAAACTAGCTCCAAGAGATTATTAACAACACCAGAGCACGATCGACCTTACCAAGAAGGTCTAATCTCTACAAGCAATCGAAGAACAAGTAAAAAGTAAGATTGTGATCTGGATATTGCGAATAAACATGAAATTTTATTGAGAAAAGTTTGGGTTCCGTAAGCAGTCTTGGACTGGTCATCGGAGACAAACACATTATGTGAAGTTGCTAGAACGGCTAACTTTTAACTAAATAAAAATCCAAGTCTAAACGCCGCCATAAGAGTTGTATTTGTAGGGGGTATAGGGGAATTTCATCCACACCTGGCAATGTGGGACTAAAATCCATCCTAAGTCATTTCCCCTAACGACACGAACTCTAAAAACATCGTATGAACAACTAGTAGGAGCAGTTAAGAAATTGGTGTTTCTATTGAAGTGTCCATTTTTTTTTGTAGTTTTCTTCGATTCTCTTAGGGAATAGCTGGTGGTGACATATGTGACCAAGATGTCATTTAATGAAATAATTGAGTAGTGCAGTTTATCTCGAATTCTCGATAACCCCAAAATAATGAATTTGTATTAGAAAAAAATAGACAGTTAAGTTTAGGAAATTGGTTAGAAACCATACTTTTTTAGAGGAGCAAAGATACTCCTCTAAAAGCTCCAATTGGTGATGTATCTCGGGCACACAAAAGGTAGTTTTACATCACCCAAAAGTGAATTTTGCATCACCTCAAACATTCTCCAACAAATGATGTAAAATAGAGCATCATTAGCTCCAACATGTGATATATATTGGTCAAGAAAAATATATCAAAACATTGTAAATTTAGATAAAACATGCAAATTTCAAACATGGTTTTGATACAAACGAAAACATAGTTTTAATACAAACTTAAAAGTACTTCCAATACAAACATAGATACTCTGACTACGAAACTAAAATTAAAACTAGTGTAGACTACTCATCAGAGAGGTTGTCACAGTCGATGTCGGAGCCCGACGTGTCCTCATTCTTCACGGAGTCCGAACTATCAAGCACGGCCACCGTCGAGGGGGCAGCCTCGTTATCCTCCTCCTCCTCCGTCTCTTCCCTCACATCCTTCTTCGGCTTGTTTGGTAACACGTAGAACTCGTACTCCACCTACACAAGGTGCGGATTTTCTATCGCAAACCATGACATTGCGGCCTCATCCCATCGACAAGCTTTGCACTGATCGAGAACAATCCGTGTCTCCCTCCTCTCCGCCATGGTCTTCATCTTGATCGAAGGACCGATGTACTCCACATCGGTATGATTTTCGATCTCCGGGAAGTTCAAATCCTGCATTGGCCGTCTGGGGAACCAACACACCTTGTCGAAGGCGCGTGCATCAATGTTCGGCTCGTCCCACGTGTTGAGCCAGTAGCGCACGCGACCCTACATGATCTCGGCCTGGTAGAATCCGTTTTGACGTTGATGCACGACGTGGAGAAACCGGTGGAGCTCGGGCGGTAGTATCGTGGTGACAGCCAAAATGGGACGGGGAGACGCCGGGGAGGCGGTAGGGAGGCCGGATCCACGGTGAACTCAGTGGCGGTGGCAGCTCCAATGGGCTGATATGGCGGTGGCTCAGACGTCGAATAGAGGCGGGTCAGAGGCCAAACATGCAGTGGGGGAGGCGTGGCCATGGCGGGTTCGACGAAGCGGCGGCTCGAACAACGGAGATGGACAAGGGAAGGCCGGATCTATGGTGGGGGAGGCGCAATGGCGACAGATACAACATTGGCGGCACTCGGGCGGGTGGGGATCAGGCGGGTGAAGTTTCACTCTGCGCATGGCTGCGTCCGATTATGTGATTCGGCAGGCGGGCAGGTGATGCAAATTTGCAAATTTGCATCACCATGGACTGTTTTTACATCAAGCCTCAAATTGGAGCACACAAATTTGCATATACATCACGGTGTTGGAGCTATTTTTTGGGCACGATGATGAAAAAACAGGTTTTATGTCAAGGGCACTATTATATCCTTTGAAGATTATAGGGTAGTAGGCCGTTTGCTCCTATAAATTATAAGAAATCGATTAGAAATGTTCTTAATAGTTCTGTAATATTTTTGCTATCACTCAGTTTGTAGATGAGAAAGGGCCTATCTCAAACAAATTAAGACGAACACACATAAGTGCTGGTAGGAACAACCGGATTCACGTAGCCGCCGCCTTCTCTCCCGAGTTTAGGTTTTCTCCACCTCCCGCAGGCCCCATCGCCGGTTCGCCTCGTCTTCGGTGGTTTTAGGGCCAGGGAGGCGCGGTGGATTCCGGTCCTTGCCGGTGGGAGGGCTCCGTTTTATTGTGTTTTTGTTAGGGTTTGTGTCCTGTTCAGGAATGAGAGGCGGCGGCGGCTCCCTAAAGATGGAATAAGGTTCTCTCTGCCTAGGTCCCTTTCCGGTGGTGCGTTTAGCACCGTCGATGGGTGTGTGGAGATGTGTCTCCAGTGGGTTTACCTTTAGCGGACCTGCTTGCACGTGTACGTCATTATCTACATTTGTGTGTCTTAACGGTTGTTGTTCTGGTGTGCTGGTCCTATGGGCCTTAGAGCATCTACAGCCGGACCCCCAATATGCTCCTCAAACGCCCGGAACGCCCTCCCAGTCACTGACCGGTCACAAAAATGCGACCCAACCGGACCCCTCATATCCGTCTCAAACGCCCGGACTGACCGGCACCCCTCATATCCATCTCAAATATGAGGACGATATGAGGGCTCGCGGACGCGCCCGGGCACGCCCGGTTAGTCCGCCACGTAGGACGCTACCCCACTCCGGACCACCTTTTCTCTTTTCTTATTCATTATTTTCTTTCTCTCTCTTCTTCTCCACCAATCACGTGCAAGTGACCGGACATATGAGAAGAAAAATGAGAAGTCTGGCTGCGCGGACCAAATTATAGGGGCTCAAAACGGACACGCCCGGTCACTGACCGGGCGCATCCGCGGGCGTTTAAGGGGTCAGATTTACTAGGTCCGGCAGTAGATGCTCTTAGCATGACAACTTTTCGACTATTTACTACAACAAGTTTTGCCCGGCTCTGACAAGGAAGGGGCCATGACGACGGTGCACCTTCGGTTCGCTTCAGTTTTTATAGTCGTTGTTAGGTGGTCTATGAATCAGGATAATTTTTTTTTTATTTTTTATGTTCATTGTACTGCCATAAAGATGAAGGTTGGAAGTTTCCTCGCAAAAAAACGAACACGCGTATAAATTTTACTGCTCCCTCCTATCCATACTGAGTAGTACTAACTTTACTTTCTCTTTAAAAAAAATCTTGTATAAGGAGTTGAATCTTGTCTTATTAATTACTCTAGTCTGTTGAGTTTTTTTATCGGTCAGTGACCGGGTTGACCGGATCGTTTGAGGCGCCTGGCTGACACGTATAAATTCTACTCTAAGAAAGAGGAAGAAATTTCGTACAAAGAGTTAAATCCTGTCCTACGAATTACTGCGAATCTACACGTATAAATCCTGTCTTAAAAAAGAAAAATAAATTTCGTACAAGGAGTTTAAACCTGTCCTATTAATTACTGAATTTTGTTGAGTTTTTTTGACCTGTCAGTGACCGGGTTGACCGGACGCCTGACACGCCTGGCTGACACACGTATAAAATTCTACTCTAAGAAAGAGGAAGAAATTTCGTACAAAGAGCTTAATCCTGTCCTATGAATTACTGCAACTCTGCAAGTTATATATACTACTAGCTGGCTAGGGTGTGTGGCGCGCAGCTGTCGACGGCGCAGGCCATGATGTCCTTGTAGTCCCTGGTGATGGTGAAGGCGTCGTGCACGGCGCCGTCGTCGCTGTGGATGAACTCGAACCGCATGGACGAGTGGTCGCTGGCCGTGAGCTTGACGTACCCGAAGCTCTCGTTCCTCGCCACACTCCACTGCGGCCACGCCCCGCCGGCATAGCTCCTCAGCTTGGCGCCGCCCGTGCCGGCCACGACGTGGATCGTGCCTCCCATCGCCCCCGCGTAGCTGCTCTGCCGATCTTTGCCCTTGACGGTGCACGTGTTCTCGTAGACAGGGCACGTCCGCTCGTAGTTGTGGACGTGGCCGTAGATGGCGAGGTCGACGCGGTGGCGCTGCCAGAGCGGCTGCAGGGCGCGCCCCATGGGCTCGGCGAAGGAGCCCTCCTGCGCGTAGAAGTCGTTGGAGGAGTAGCCGAGCGGGCGGTGCGCCAGGAAGACGAGCCACGGCTGGTGCTTCCGGTCGGCGCCGGCGAAGCACGCGTCCAGGAACGCGTGCTGCTCCGTGCCGGGCCGCCAGTCGTGCTCCGTGTCGCCGACGCAGAAGCGGAACATGCCGTAGTCGGCGGCGTACCAGAACTTGCCCCGGTGCGCCGCCGCCGGCACGTAGAAGTAGGTCTCCGCCGGCACGCCGCACTCCCCGTGCGAGTCGTTGCCGTTGTAGAACCCGCCCGTGTCCATGTACGTCCGCTCGTGGTTGCCACTGCGCGCGCACACACAGACACATGTCTGAGTCTGAGCACAGGTCACCTGAGCTTCCAAATCAAGATTCAAGGTGGGCGGACGAACCTGGCGACCATGTAGGGGACCTTGGAGGCGATGGGCTCGATCTGCGCGGTGAACTGGTCCCACTGCGCGAGGAAGCCGTTGGCGTAGGAGAGGTCGCCGATGTGGAACACGGCGTCGTAGTTGGGCAGGTCCTTGACCAGCCGGTCGGTGGTCACCTGCGCGCCGGGCTGGAACCCCTGGAGCTCACTGCTCCCGTCTTTTGCTCCCTGCAACCCAACCATATACGCCATTAAACTTGGACACCTGATATTTCTGGTATAAATCACGAAATTCTTACGAGTCCCATGTCGCCAAAGACGACGACGCGCTGCAGCGAGGCCTGGCCCGGGTAGGGGGACGCGCGGAAGGTGGCGGCCTTGCCCCACGCCACGGTCCCGTCCTGCAGCTCGTGCCCAATCTGATATGAATACCTGATGAGTGAAAACACAAGCATGAGTACGAAAACAAAGCTAGTACAAAACTATTTCAGAAGTGAAATACTCTGACTCAACTGTCAGTGTTGATGTTCTTACTCTCTGTTTGGCCACAGGTCCTTGAGGAACGCGGTGTGGATGAAGCCTGGATCCCTGTAACCCTGTCCACGGGCCGGGTCACCTGCGATAATTTGCAGTTGAAAAACAGCGTCAGACTACACTACCTGCGATAATTTTGACACTCTGAATTAACAGCAGCAGCTGCTCTGAACTCTGAACTCTGAACCCCGGACCGAACGTACCGCAGAGGTGGCCTCGTGTGAAGGTGAGCGTGCCGGCCGGCGTCCGCTTGGAGGTCTCCTCGCCCATCATCCTCCACTCCACGAACGGGTACGCCTCGCCGATGTTGCACCCGCTCGTCCAGGTCACCGCCATCTGCACGCATGAGCAGCAACAATAGAAATCAAACTAGAGAACATAATACACATGTGAAGCCGATCAATATTCTCGGAATCTCGGTTAATTAATTTTAGGTCACCTCGTTCCATTGCTTCCCATGGGACAGGCGCGGGAACACGGGGGCCTTCGGGTTCGCGAAGGAGATCTTGTTCGACACCGCCAGAAGCTTGGGCTGCAGATTGGCAACGCAACACCACGTCAGATTAGGCTTAATTTTTCTTGCATTATCGTTGACGCTGCACCGTGACCACTGGGGCCGGCTTACATTGTCCTTGCCGCCGGCGAAGAGGCCGAAGGCGTAGTCGGACCGCTGGTTGATGACGAGGAAGCTGGTGTTGCCGCCGCCGGTGCGCAGGAAATCCGGCTCGGAGTTGCCGAGCTTGTACTGCAACAACAGACCACAGCAACACAGATCAGTACAGGTCGGGTGACATCTATTAACTCCTGGCTGCCTATGTATCTATCCACTGACCTTGATCGGAGCCACGGGTAGCCCTGCGGGCGCATCTCCTTCCCCTGCTACCTTGCTGCTCCCGATGCCGGAGCTGCATGCAGACATCAGACGGGATCACAGAGTGCACGGAAAACCCAACAGATCTCATTATAACTGTGGTAAGCTGGTCATTCATCTTGATTGAATGTGTGTTGTTATAATCTGGGTGTGTACTAGTACTGTTTGCGTAGGCGCGTACCTGAAATCGGCCGGGGAGAAGAGGCCGATCCAGTGGTCCGACGACGGCGATGGCGTCGTGAAATTGACCGTCACCCACGCGGAATCCTCGCCCTGTAACACAACGCATCGAGCAGCCGGATTAAACAGCGGTTCATGCACGCATACACGCATGGCGACATGGGTGGATCCTGTACTCACGTCCTTGCCGAGCACGTCGGGGGAGGCGTGGATGGCCGACGCAGAGTCCATGGCGACCTGCGCGGCGGCCAGGTTGAGCGTCGAAAGCGGCTGGATGTTGTCCGGCGCCGAGTCCTCCACCGTAATGGCCGCCGTGGCGGCCATCAGGAACAGCACGGCCGCCGCCAGCAGCGGCGGCAGCGCGCTTGCTCCCATCTTTTGCTTTACCAACACGATGCTAACGTTGAAGTTGAACGACGCGGACGGCCGAGGATGGGGGTAACGATTTTATAGGGAGTTGTAACTCGGGACGATACTTTTCGAAGCAAAACAAGATGCCTACGTGGGTTAGTTATACCGACCTAACTGTTTTTTCAAGAAAAAAAAGGAGATATACACATTTTGTATTTATTTTTAAAGGGAAGATATAAACGAGAAGCCCGGGGAAGCGGAGTATCTGAGCTCGAGCTCACATGAGCTCGGATGAACAGTAAAATCAGAAAAAAAATTATTTAAAAAACATCGAATTTTTTGTCACAAACATTGACAAAAAAATTTAGAGTTAATGCTTGCAAAATATCATCATGAAGGACATCTGTGAAAGTCATGGTAAAAAAATCGATGCTCCAGAAATATTATTTTCAAAAGTATTTTGGAGTGCTGGTTTTTTTTGCCATGACTTCCACCGAAGTCATTTTATGTTAAAATTTTCCAAGCATTGAAACATTTGTCAATGTTTGCTACAATTTTTTTAGTTTTTATTCTTCATTTTTTTTGGATTTTACTGTTCATACCGAGCTCATATGAGCTCGAGCTAAGAAGGGCACATTCGGAAGTCCGGGTCGTAAATACAAAATCTTGTGCATGGAGAAGTCTGAGAATCCAGCTCGGGAAGCCCATGAAACTCACCCTGTGATCTGGGCCTTTCTAAAATCACAGTTGAATTTCATGCAAGTGAAGTTGTCAAGCTTTGGAGAGATCACGATCGGAGTTGGTCTGAGATTGCGTCGATTCTCCAGAGAAATTGAAGAGCTTAGCGACAATTTGGAATCTTTCATATTGAACTTCGTTGGACTTGAGGCCACTGAAGAGGCACATCTTTGTGCCAAAAAGACGTCCGCTGGTAGAAGGAGGTGTCTTTGGATCAATTATGTACCTAGTCACTAGTGTTAAAAACGCTCTTATATTATGGGACGGAGGGAGTAGACGTCTGTCTGCAAAACGATTGTAAACCCGTCGATTAATAAGTGAAAGCTCTTGAGTCGCCAAAAAAATATTTTGAAAAGGGAGATTTAGAGTTGTTTTTTAGAAAAGGAAAAGAGGTATAAACATTTTTATGGGAACAAAAAAAACAATATAAAGAGAAGTTTATTTCGTAATCCAAAATCATGTGCACCGAGAAGTCTGAAAATCCAGATCGTCCACGGGAAGCCCATGAAAGCTCACCCCGAGACCCGAGTTCCGCCATTGAGAAAGGTTTGTTTTTCTACTAAAAAGGAAAAGAAAATAAGAAGGAGCACTCCTTTTTCTTTCAATCATTGACCAAGAGAAGCCAATAGGGCAGCTGGTGTTCTTGCTTGGGATGTGGTGGATGCACAAACAGTCGTGTGGCAAGGTCATCCGCCTGATTTTTTGTTGGGTGAGCTAGTGGATGATGTATTTATTATCCCAAATGTCATATGAACCCATGATGGCTTTTTCTAAAAAAAGGCTATTTCCCTTTTTTTTTGGGAGAACTTCTTTCATTTTGGAGAACATGATACACAAACGAACATGTTTAAAATTGGAGTGCATTCCACATAAGAAAAAAATTACTGTACCTACGTACAAATTTTCATTCTGCTTTACACCAAAAAATGAAGTTACATGAATTAGTAGGGAGGAACAAATTAATCTATATTATGAGTCCCAAAATAAGATAATATGCAGTTAACACAGGAAATGAAGCCAACGTGCTGACAATAATCCTGCAAAAGAGATGGAAAACGTGGCGTGACTTATTATATGAATCATCCTACAATTAAAACCAATTGCAGTTGTCCAAAGTTGAGAGGCACATATATTAAATAGTGTGATCATCAACTGGTTACTTACGCGGTACTAAGTACGCCAGCATGCAGGTTGTACTCTCGGGAGAAGACAAATGTTGCGACAGACTGTGGCAGTGCAGCCTATCAAGATGAATGCAATGAAGTATGATTAGAATAGTTGGCTTAAAAAAAAGGGCAATTTAACATTGTTGTAACATATGATTCACAAATCACCTGTAAGATAGTAACACGCAGAAGATCACCTCGGAGTCCTAACATTAGGGCACCAGCTATGGTGGCAGCCGGTGCCGCGATGAACCTCAGCACCAAGCTCAACATGGTCAAGCCTAGCCCACACACGATAAACCTGTCTTGTAGTCCGATGAACATGCCTACAATGCAACAATTGGAGTTTATGCTCATGCCTCAATCCTTGCATTGTTAGGTGTCCCTTTAGATCACATGAACTGAAAAACGCATGAATAGAAAAAGACACATAAATGCGATGTTACGTTTTTTTTTTTTTGCAAATATTATTTGTTTTGTGTTAATCATACATGCACCAGAAACAAAGAAACTAGTAATACTTGTTAGTTTTAAGTTGTAACTCATGAATTTTCTATGGAGACCATGACATGTATATCCTAAATTTCCTCTTGTGAACATAATAGACCCCAAATTCACAATGCTATTATGAAACAAATACATTTGATAGACTAACTTGTTATTTTTCTGAAGAAGATAATTGCTATAAATGTGGTATTCCCTCCACTCCAATCAATAAAGTGCACACAAATTTCGAAATTGAACTTTAACCATAAATTAGATCAACCAAATGTGAGTTATATGTGACAAAATTATAGCTTTCAATTCATATTTGAAATAAGTTTTCAACTGTATATTTTAAAAATAAATATTTTTGGTCTAATTTATAGTTAAAATAAGATTTTGAAATGCATGTATGTCTTATTCATTGGAATGAAGGGAGTAGTACTTTTGAAACCAAGGTTGACATCCTAAAAACACAAAGAAACGCAAGGTTGACCAATAAATAGCAAAATCGATCTCAAAATACGAATCTAATTGCAGTAGACTTTTTTGATAGCTAATTGCAGCTAGATTTGTTAGGTCGTTACGTACCCATGCTAAACATTCCCATTCCAATGCCGGTCTTTGACATGATCGAAATGGAACCATCTATGATGCTTGGCATCTTCAGGTGCCACCTACATATGGTTGCAAACACATGCACTAGATTACTAACTAATTGGATGAATTATTGCAACTATATTGTACTAGTACCAATGTAAATTCGGTAATTAACCAAAGCTGTTGTGCAACCACATGGCACATGCAAACCTGTTTGCCACAGAAGACCACGCGACCCCAAGGAGGCTGGCGTACACGTTGGGGTTGCGGGCGAGCTTGACCCCGACCGCTCGCAGCAGCGGCGCCCAGAACGCGCACCCCGTAGCCGCCGTCTTCCGGCCCTCGCCGGCTACTACTTGCCGGTCGACATCGTCGCTCCCCGGCGCCTCCTGGTCGCCTTCGGGCCGCGGCGACTGATCGCCCTCTTCGCGCGCGCCTTGACCAGCGGGCTCCGAGGTCACCTCCAGCCAGGCCTGCCTCGCCTCGAAGACGACCAGCATCAGCGGGAACCAGACGACGGCCTGCAGCACCGACAGCTGCACCATGATGTCGCGCGCCCACTTGCCGTACATGGCGTCCAGCAACGGCACGCCCACGAGGAGCCCGTTGTTGAGCGCCGCGAGCGAGAAGCCGGTGATGCACCAGGAGTAGGAGGCCGACGCCGTGGCGCACCGCCAGAGGCGTGCGGCGGGCCAGCCGGCGAGCCCGAGCACGACGGCGAGCTTGGCGACGGCGTCGGCCGCCAGGACGCGGTACCCTGCGGCGAAGGAGCCGGCGCGGGCGGTGAAGTCGAAGCCGTAGAGCGGGAAGGCGAAGTAGACGACGAGGCGGTTGACGGCGTCGCAGTGGTCCGCGGTGAAGAGCTTCCACCACCGCACGGAGCCGTAGCCGAGGCCGAGGGCGAAGTAGAGCGGCGCCATGGCGGCCGCCACCCTGTACACGTCCCCCCACCCTATCATTGCTCTCGTCCCAGGTAGGCTGGCGAACTCGTCCGGACAAAGTCAAGCTGCACAAACGACGAGGGGACCGGGGGAGCTGCCATTTTCCATTCCTCCGTCATTTTAACCACTTGCTAGGAATTCGTCATTATCAGTGGAATACGACTTGATCGCGCCGTCGGGTCGTTTGTTAAGTACGTACTACTCATAGAACCAAGCAAATATATGGCGTTTTTTAAGTACTACTCATAGAACCAAGCAGAGAAGGCAAAAAAAAAAAAAAAAAAACTTTCAGTACTCTGCACGATGAATGTACTCCCTCTGTACCCAAATATAAGACGTTTTTGTCAAGTATATGACGTATCCCCGTGCACGTCATGAATGTATTATTTGCCTGCTGTCTATCGTTTTGTTTGCTGAATGGAACCCACTGGTTAATCCACGCTATTGTTGCCTCTGAGCCGAGAGATTCCCGGACGTCTTATGTGCCGATCCTGAATTCCTGAGTACTCTCGTCTCATTGCCTGTTGACTCTTATGTCGTTGGCACCATCGCCACCTGCTCGTTTAACTTGTATTAGGAATTAGAACATAGAAATATGGCCGATCATGTGTTTCATGACAATATCAGCACTACCTACCTTTGCTTAGCCTGTACTAGCACTACCTAAAATTAGTCCAGAACCAACACGTACGGGTGTCTCTGTCAGCAACGATGGAGCAGAAGGAAATTATGGTTATCTTGGTTCAGTGTCGTTTGTCGCCGCAGGCCTGAAGGTGAGCTCAACCTGTTTTTTTTTTTTTTTTTTGCCTTCTCTGCTTGTATGTGGCTTGGTGTAATTATCACGTGCACTATTTGTACTTAGACTTAATTAGTCTCTGCTTAATTCGTTTTGTGAATTGCCCTTGTTATCAATACCAGAGTGTCTGGTTCTCCCTCTGCTTCAGTTGCGACATTCATATCCCCGTATCGCCTCGAGTCGCCCCCTTGATAACCACCTAGGTGAGCTCCCAGTCTTCTCATCAATGGATTTTGTAGGCCGATTTGATGCTCTACGATTATGGATTTGTGTGTTAGAAATTTAAGATTTGTGGTCTACCCCCTATTCCTCTGCGCTTATCCGTGGTGCCGCTCACAATTCGCATATCTGAGGCTAGGGGTAGGGACCTTCTTATACTGTCTTTTCAAAGAGTCTACCTCTTATACAGATATAAGATTCCTAGTATTTTCCATTAGTTTTCGGAATAGAGTTCAGATCAAATTACCAACCAAGATCATATTTGTCTGTTAACGGATTCTACCCGTTATGTCCCCTGTCACGCCCAAGATGCGGTCCTATCCCTATTAAGGCTTGTGGCCTCGACGGGGATAGAAGCGCATCTCGTCGTTCGCAAGCACAGTAAACATTGCAATACATGTAGGAAGAGATGAGTATATGAGTTGGCTTACACTCGCCACAAGCTAAATTACAAGTCCACACAATAATTCAATACATCATCCAGAAGACAGGGTCCGGCTACGGACGAAAAACAAACGATAAAAGAAGCAATGAAAACTGCCTTGCTATCCCAGGATCACCACCATGAAGCTCCCTACTCGTCTGGATACGTAACATACATACGTCTACTCTCCTCGTCGTACTCCCACTGGAGCTGAGTCACATCATCTGGCACGTTCTCATCAACACCTGTACCTGTATTGTTGTAATCTGTGAGCCACAGGGACTCAGCAATCTCATAACCCGGGTACCGAAACTATGTAAGCCATTGGGTAAGGAATTGGTTAAGTGGTGAGGCTGCAGCAAGCGCTAAGCATATGTTTGGGTGGCTAACTTACGAGAACATGAATGTAAATATGGTGGCATACGTAAGACGATCGTGAATTAGCATGGTCACTAAGTGATCCTGAACACCTACTTACGTCAATCATAACCCCACCGTGTTCTCTCTCGGATATGTTCACGAGCAGAGACGATCACGGTTACGCACACAGTTGGTGTATTTTATTGGAATTTACTTCAAGTTAACTATTACCGGGTGTTAAACAAATTTCCAAGTTGCCACATAACCGCGGGCACGGCTCTCCGAAAAGATTAAACCCTGCAGGGGTGCTCCAACTCATCCATCACAAACTAACCACACTCCGCGAGAATAACCTCGACCACGAATCTCGTGATCGTCCTAGGCCATTCCACTGGAAAACCGCAACCTCGAGATAGCCCGAAGAAAAACCGGAATTCCACGCGCAAGACATTCGATAAAGGTAAAACAAGTCCAGCAAGACCGCCCGACGTGTCGACGAACCCGATAAGAGCCGCGTATCTCGTTCTCAGGACACGACGGATAAGCTACGCGTACGGAGGCCTGATAGAGATCTCCCGAGTTGCCCCGGGTTGGCCCCGCACAGTGCTCTGGGTTGGACCAACACTCATGAGGAGCACTGGCCCGGGTGGTTGATTAATTTATCCTCGGGGTAGCTATGCCCTATGCAATTTTATTAAGTTGTTAGCAAATGTAGTACCAATGTTGGGTCTTGCCAGACAAGTTTTAATCTAAAACGAATGATCAAGAAGGTCCCCATAACAACCCCGAGCATGTTAGGAGCGCAAAATATGGAATATAACACCGGAACTCGGAACTAGTGCGGCAAAAGCGGAACAAAACACTGAGCAAAAGGCTAAGCCTTCCACCGTTGCCAGATATATATGTGCATTAATTTAAATAACAACAAATAGAGTGAGATAAACAAAATCCATGTTGACACATGGGAAACTTGCACCTGCAACTAGCAACGCTATAAGAAAAAGGGGTGAGCAGCGGTAACATAGCCAATCAAGGTTTGCTAGGTAGTGGAAAGGTTAGAGGCTTTCATGGCAAATTAGGAGGCTGACAGTTAAGTGGTAGGTAACGGAACATAACGGTAAAAACGAGACATCTAGCAAGGCAAAAATAGTGTCGGGATCCGGGTATGATCATCTTGCCTGTTGGATCTTCAGAGGGACAAAGAGTTGGTTCCTCGTAGTTGTACTCTCCGGAATCCTCGTACTCAGGCTCAACACTCGCGTCTACCCAAAGAGAACAGCACCAAATAAACAAACAGCAAGGTGCAATGCACAAACAAGATGATGCATGGTCATGTTAAGAAATATAGCATGGCAATCCTATGCTAGTCATGTTTCACATGCATCTATTAAGTTATTAGTATTCTGGACAGAACCTCAATATTACTTATTTGGACGTGCATGATCATGGAAAATATGGATGCTTCATGCAAAAACGATGCAAATGCATATGTAGAACGCTGCAAACGGAGTAACGTAGCTCACGGTCTGCTCACGGCAAGGTACGAACGTTAACGGAGACAAAACACAACATGAGGCAATCTCTGGGCTATACCTTGGTGTTCCAAGGATGCCACTGGATAGGTAATGAAAATCTAACAAGAATAGAGCTAAAGATCAAGCAAAACAATGGAGTATAGCTCTCACAAGTCACAAAACAATCAAACACACATCCTGTCCAAAATCAGCAACATGGCATCTTGTCACTCACATAGCCAGGGCTACAGCAGGTCTTAAATCAAAACCAAGGCATGGACAGAAACTTTACAGCAAGCTTAACAATTAATATATCTACACAAACTTGAAAGGAAGCATAGATCAATAGCACTGAAGATCACAAGAGGGCATGTTGAACCAGATTTTAGGACTTAGTGAAAATTCCAGTTTTCTGGAATCTGAGTTAACCTGATGGCTTATTGACAGCATGGTTTATATATGCTACAGCATCTTTCATGGCATGAAAATTAACAGGATGGTAGAGGGCAACATATATAACAAAACACTAGCACTGAGCATGAGCTAGAACACAACACATAACTTTGTAGCATCCACTCTTCATGGCATAAAAATATTAACAGATTCTCAGATTTAGAAATATTTAGCAAGGGCAAAACTGGGCACATGTTAACAGAATAGCAACTTGACAGCATGTTTTAAATATGATGCAAGAGCTTAATGCTCAAGTTTTTAGCACAATTTAGTAGAGCATGCTGGGCACAACAAAACATGTTCAAGTCCCAAACTCAAAGGACCAACACATCCGTGGGAACCATCATCTAAACATAGCAAGAAAATAACAGATCCAACACTTGGCAATATTGAGAAATGCAACCAGGGTTATTATCTTAGCATATTAACATCAAGGAACCCACTTATCCACAAGTTTATGATGCCAAACAAAAATACCAGGGCCTAGTACCCTTCAAACACTAGCATATTCATGTTGACAAGTTTCACATATATTGTATAGATTAAATCATATGAAAATGACAAAATGGCATCTTGGGACAAAATGACATTTTTGCAAACTTGCTCAAATGACAAAACAAATTACACCATTGGATTCCTTGGGAAATTCTACCCCAAAAACATATATCATACTTATATCTACATGTAGATAAAATGCCCAAAACCACAATTGAAAAACCACACATGCACTTATAAGTGGAATCTTGCCCTATTTGGCTACTGCCAAAAATGGCCATGTCCAGATCTGGATCTTTCCAAAAATGGAAAGAAACAAAACAGCAGTATAAATAAGTAAAACAATAAATAAAAACAATCAAACAGAGGGGGGGACCCACTGGCATACACACCAGGACCCCCCTGAGGATGGCAAGTGGGGCCAGGCCCACTGTCATTCTCACACACACACACACAGCACACACACAAGCCACAGAGACACACACACACATAATACAGGGAAAAATAGAAGGGCTCGGGGGGGGATCGAACCCGAGACCTCCTGTGTATACAGCGATCGGTCGACCACTGCGCCACACGCGCGCGTCTGAACAGAGAGGGGCCTTGCTCGTTAAATGCAGACAAAGGGCGCGGTTTTTCCTTCTTCCCGAACCAGAGAAAGAGGCGACGGCGAAACGACGACCAGGACGCGACTAGGCGGCTACGCGCGATAAAGAGAGGGGGAAGGAGGAGCTGATGCTCACTGCGGGCTGCTCGAGGACGCGGCGAGGCGAGGATGACGAAGCTGGCGCTGCCTGACGACGCGCAGCTCCAACCACGCGACGTGACGACGGGAAGACGACGCGGGGACGCTCCGGCCTCCCTAGCGCCGGGAACGGGACGCCGAATGCACCAGAAACCCCGCGGACATCTCGGATGCCATGGAGATGCCACCGGCGATGAAGGAGACGACGAAATCGACGGCGGCTCTCTGCTCTCTCTGACGAAATTGAACTTCTCTCTTCTCTGAACTTACCTGACGAAGAAGAAAAAGGAGAAGGGAGAGGAGGAAGGAGATGGAGGTGGCGGCGGCGCGGAGAGACGGGGGGAACCCTAGCTAGAGGGGCGCGGACGCCGAGGCTTTATAGCCCTGGAGGCACGCCCTAGCCTCGCCACCTCGGCCACGGCGGGGCCCTGCTCGCTCTCGCTCTGAGAGGGAGCTGGAAAGGAGGAGGAAGAAAGGAGGGAGAGAGAGGCTGACGCGCGGGCCCGACGCGCGCCACGCTGGAGGGAACCAGCGCACGGGCTAGCTGGGCCGCGGGAAGGAAGGAAGGAGGAGGAGGCCCAGATGGGCCGGCCACTCTCTCTCAGCGAAAACAAAACACACAGGCCTTCCCTATTAATTAAATCAGCAAACTAAGAATAAAACCATGCAGGTTTAAAAAAATAATTGGGGAGGAAGAAAAATATGTTTTGGAAACAGAAAATTGTAGCCTAGTTAAAAAAAATGGAGTTGGCATTTTTTTGAACAAATAAAACAATCACATATATTTAGAATTGGAATCTGTTTGCAATTGTTAAAAAATATATTCAAAACCAGTAGAACATGCTTGAGACTACACACAAAACTCAACTGAATATTTAGAAAATGAGCAACATTTTTAATATGTGAAAACAGAAAGTAAATTATTATCATGGGCATATTTTGAATAAGAAAGAAGAGGGGATAGTTTATTAGATGGGAGGGAGTAGCACTCCAAACAAAGAAACACATGCACTCACTCCACATCACATACACTCCCATCAACACCACCTCACGTCACAACAAACACAACCACAAGCATGGCAATAATTAATATGCACTTGGTATGATGAGCATGATGGCATGATGCATGAAATGACCATGAGGCAAGGTTGATAATCAAACACAATGGCAAAACATGAAGGTCCACATGAGAATGATTACAAATAAGGCAAGAATTACACTTGGGCTGTTACAACTCTCCCCCACTACATGAGGATCTCGTCCCGAGATCTAGGAACGGAAGAATTCGGGAAATTCGGAACGGAGATGGTCCTCTCGTTCCCAAGTGGTTTCTTTGTCGGAGTGATGTGACCACTTCACCTTTAGAAACTTGATTGACTTGTTGCGAGTCTTACGCTCAGTTTCTTCAAGGATAGCAACTGGATGCTCATGATAGGATAGGTCTTCTTGGAGATCAATTTCTTGGAGATCAACGGTGCGCTCGGGAGTCTTGAAGCACTTCCGGAGCTGAGAGACATGAAACACATCATGCACATTGGAGAAATTGGGAGGAAGCTCGAGTTGGTAGGCAAGGTCACCCCTCTTGCCCACAATCTTGAAAGGACCCACAAAGCGTGGGGCAAGCTTGCCTTTGATGCCAAAGCGTTGAGTGCCCTTCATGGGAGACACTCTGAGATAGACAAAATCATCGATCTGAAAGGTCATGTCACGATGCTTGCTATCATAATAACTCTTCTGGCGGGATTGAGCTGCTTTGAGATTTGCACGAATGACACGGCACATTTCTTCTGCTTCAGTGATCATGTCATTACCAAGGATTTGACGCTCACCGGTTTCAGACCAATTGAGCGGGGTGCAGCACTTTCTGCCATAGAGAATCTCGAAAGGAGCTTTGCCGGAACTTGCTTGGAAGCTATTGTTGTATGAGAACTCAGCAAACGGGAGGCAATCTTCCCACTTCATGCCAAAAGAAATCACACAAGCTCTGAGCATATCTTCGAGGATTTGATTGACTCTCTCAACTTGACCACTAGTCTGAGGATGGAAAGCTGTGCTGAAACGGAGATTAGTCCCCATTGCAGTTTGGAAGGAATCCCAAAACTTGGAAGTGAAGATGCTTCCACGATCTGAGGATATGAGCTTAGGAACACCGTGCAAAGAAACTATCCTTGACGTATACAACTCTGCTAGCTGAGCTGCCGAGATAGATTCTTTGACCGGAAGGAAGTGGGCAACTTTGGTGAGCTTGTCGATGACCACAAAGATGGCATCATTCCCTCTCTTGGACTTAGGAAACCCAGTGACGAAATCCATTTCAACATGATCGAATTTCCACTCTGGGATAGGCAAAGGCTGAAGGAGACCTGCTGGACGTTGATGTTCCGCCTTCACTCTGCGACAAACATCACACTCGTTCACGAACTGAGCAATCTCGCGTTTCATGCGAGTCCACCAGAAGGTTTGCTTGAGGTCTTGATACATTTTGGAACTGCCTGGATGAATCGAGAGGAGGGAATTATGTGCTTCATCCATGATAACTTTCCTGAGATCACCTTTCGGAACCACCAGACGGTCCTCGAAGAACAGGGTGTCTTTGTCATCAACACGGAAACACTTATACTTGGGAATGCTCTTGGCCACACCTTTCTTGACTTTCTTCACCATAGCATCAAGAAGCTGAGCTTGGTGAACCTGATCTTCTAAAGTCGGAGAGACTTGAAGATTGGCAAGGAAACCTTGAGGAATCATTTGGAGATTGAGCTTGCGGAATGCTTCACAAAGCTCGGGCTGAAGAGGCTTGAGGATAAGACTGTTGCAGTACGCTTTTCTGCTCAGCGCGTCTGCAATGACATTAGCTTTCCTAGGAGTATATTCAATACTCGGATTGAAGTCCTCGATCATCTCCACCCAACGAGACTGCCGAAGATTGAGGTTGGGTTGGGTGAAGATATACTTCAAGCTTTTGTGGTCGGTGAACACCTCAACTGGTCTTCCCAACAACAGATGTCTCCACGTCATCAGAGCATGCACTACTGCCGCCAGCTCAAGATCATGAGTGGGGTAGTTCTTCTCAGCAGGCTTCAACTGCCTCGAGGTATAAGCCACAACTTTCTTATCTTGCATGAGAACGCCACCGAGGCCTTGGAGAGAAGCATCACAAAATACTTGGAAGGGCTTGGACTGCTCGGGAGGAACAAGAACTGGAGCCGAAGTCAGCTTCTGTTTGAGTGTATTGAACGCCACGTCACACTCAGGAGACCACAGAAACTTGACATTCTTCTGAAGGAGGTTGGACAGAGGCTTAGCAATTTGAGAGAAATTCTCGACAAATCTTCTGCAATAGCTTGCAAGGCCGAGGAAGCTACGAAGCTGCTTGACATTCTGGGGAGGCTCCCAGTTCACAATTGCTTCAACTTTCTCGGGGTGCACTTTAATGCCCTCGGCAGAGATGACATGCCCGAGGTACACCACTTCATTGAGCCAAAACTCACACTTCGAGAACTTAGCATAAAACCGATGTTCCCTAAGCTTGTCAAGCACAAGTCTGAGATGCTCTGCATGCTCTTCTTCAGTCTCCGAGAACACGAGAATATCATCCAAATAGACCAAGACGAACTCATTCTTGAAAGGAGAGAATATATAGTTCATCATTCTGGAGAAGGTCGGAGGCGCATTTGCTAGACCAAAAGACATGACGGTGTACTCATAGGAGCCAAAACTCGTCCTGAAAGCTGTCTTTGGAATATCTTCTTCACGAATGCGGATTTGATGATAGCCCATACGGAGGTCTAACTTCGAGAAAACCTTGGCACCTTTCAATTGCTCAAACAGCTCATTGATGTTGGGAAGTGGATACTTGTTCCTGATTGTCTTCTTATTCAATGGACGGTAATCGACACATAGTCGGTCCGTGCCATCCTTCTTCTTGACAAACAGAACACCACAACCCCAAGGAGAAGAGCTTGGTCTGATCAGACCCAGACGCTCTTGTTCATCTAGCTGATTCTTCAACTCTTTCAGCTCATCGGGGCCAAGCTTATAAGGACGCTTGCACACCGGTTCAGTTCCAGGCTCGAGATCAATCACAAACTCCACTGGCCTGTGAGGAGGCATTCCTGGCAACTCTTCTGGAAAGACATCTTCATACTCCGAGACAACGGGAATTTGAGAGATGGCAGAAATCTCACCCTTCTCATTGAGAGAAAACAGACGAATCGTGTCATCGCGAGCAGCGAAAATGATCACATCTTCAGAAGGATGAGTCAATTGAACTTCTTTAGCTTTGCAATCCACATAAGCCTTGTTCATCGCCAGGAAATCCATGCCAAGAATAAGATCAATATCCGACTTGCCGAGAACAATTGGAGAGGCTAGAAAGGAATAGCTGCCCATCTGGATAGAAACATTCGGAACCACCATATTCGAACTCATCAACATACCCGGAGAGACCACACGAAAGGGATCTGGTAGGACTTCCGAATACAAATCATGCTTCCATGCAAAAGGTCTAGAAATGAATGAATGCGATGCACCAGTGTCAAACAAAACTTTTGCAGGAATAGAATTAACCAAGAGGTTACCCATGATCACTTGAGAAGAATCCTCTGCTTCAGCTGCATTCACCATGTTCACTCTTGCTGACTTGGGATTGTGCTTCACCATAGCATTGCCTGGGGGCCTGATAGGAGGAGGAGGCGGAAGACGCCGCTGGTTGATGCACTTGTTGGAGTAGTGGCCCTTCTGACCACACTTGTGACAAGTAACCTCTGAGAGCGGACGGAAGTTGCCTGGAGGAGGAGCATTTGCTGACTTGGGAGCCTGAGGCCTCTGCTGAAAACCTGAGTTGGGTGGGTGGGAAGGACCACGACCACCGTGCTGTCTCTGCTGCTGAGGGGGACGAAACGGAGGAGGAGGAGGAACCCAATACTTCTGCTGCTTAGGAACAATCTGAGAGCTGGAAGAAGAAGAGTTGGTGTCTCTGAATCGCTTCCTGGAATTCTCCAACCTGAGCTGAGATGCCTCGACCTTTAGAGCCATGTTGTAGAACTGATCAAACTCGGGAGGCTCTTGCAGGACTAGACCCGGCTGCAGATCATCCCTGAGACCACCTCTGAACTGGTAAATCATTGCCTTATCATTGGGAACATCTTGCTTAGCATAGCGGGCCAGATTCTGGAAGTCGATGTTATACTGATAGACAGACTTGCTCCCCTGCTTCAAATTCCTGAACTTCTCACGCATCTCCTCGACAAAGCTCGTCGGGATGTGATGAGCTCTGAAGTCACGACAGAAATCATCCCAACTGATAACACGATCACCTCTGGAATCCTTGTACTGCTGCCACCAATCTGCTGCCTGACCCTTGAGCTGGAAAGTCGCAAACTTGACATAGTCTGCAGGCCTGACATTGCTGCACTCAAAATGCTTGTACATGTCACGGAGCCAATCATCCGCATCGAAAGGCTGCTCACAACAGGTGAAGGACTTGGGCTGATTTGCGAGAAACTGGTTCAGAGTTGCGAACTGAGGCTGATTCTGAAAATTCCCTTGATAACCTTGCTGTCCCTGCTCTCTTTCCTGCAGCAACCTGAGCAACATCTGAGTGTTCGCATTGGTTGCGGCCATCACTGCTTGCCAAGCCTCCGGAGGTGGAGGTGGAGGTGGTGGTGGGGGTGGTGGAGGATCAGACGGCTCTCCATCACGACCTTGGTTCCCACGAGTTGCTGGCGCCATCCTGAAGATGGACAGAATATCAGCACACCATTGACAAAGATGATTGAAATAAGCTGAATCAACGACTTGAAGGAAATTGCAATGGAATATCATCAATTGCATTCAAACTGCAAATAGTAAGAACGCTTTCTGCAGGATCTTGAAAACATCATTAGAACATGAAGCCACTTGAAATTCACACAACAAGTATTGAGCTAAGGTTGCTCGGAACAAATGTACAACCATTATACATCTGTCGGAAGATGAACCTAAGAACTACTGGAATTCCCACCTAAGAATTTCCGAAGTCTTTCTTGTTTATGCGATTCGGGTTGCGGGTCCAGGAACGTACCCAAGGTAATCAGCTACAACTGCACCCGCAACCTTCCACACCATAATTCAAGAAAACTCCGAAAACTCGTCTACCACAGACACTCGTAATCACAACGATACTAAGTATGGCAGTACATCCGAACTCTCTCCACCAGTACTGGGGATGCCGGACTCCTCTCGCCACTACTAGTATTGAAGCAATTTCGAACATCCTCCGTCCTGAGATACTAAGGAAACTGAACGATAACGATGTGTCAAGAATCCCCTGGAGCTCAACTCCCCGGAAGAAATCAAGTCAGACAGGAGGCACCAAGACAGAACTCCGTCACATCGGCATCATATAGTTTCCAAAATACCCGCGTGATCCTAAAAAAAAATTTGAGCGAGAAGAGGAGTAGAATAAATTCGTAAGTCGAATACCTCACCAGAGTATAGAAGAGGAGTAAAAGAATCCTACTCTCCGATATAACTAGACTCAAAATAGTTTTTCACTAGACTCGACTCGGCCAAGTTCGATCAAGCAAGGGGCTCATATGGTCGGTATGGCTCTGAATACCAACTTGTCACGCCCAAGATGCGGTCCTATCCCTATTAAGGCTTGTGGCCTCGACGGGGATAGAAGCGCATCTCGTCGTTCGCAAGCACAGTAAACATTGCAATACATGTAGGAAGAGATGAGTATATGAGTTGGCTTACACTCGCCACAAGCTAAATTACAAGTCCACACAATAATTCAATACATCATCCAGAAGACAGGGTCCGGCTACGGACGAAAAACAAACGATAAAAGAAGCAATGAAAACTGCCTTGCTATCCCAGGATCACCACCATGAAGCTCCCTACTCGTCTGGATACGTAACATACATACGTCTACTCTCCTCGTCGTACTCCCACTGGAGCTGAGTCACATCATCTGGCACGTTCTCATCAACACCTGTACCTGTATTGTTGTAATCTGTGAGCCACAGGGACTCAGCAATCTCATAACCCGGGTACCGAAACTATGTAAGCCATTGGGTAAGGAATTGGTTAAGTGGTGAGGCTGCAGCAAGCGCTAAGCATATGTTTGGGTGGCTAACTTACGAGAACATGAATGTAAATATGGTGGCATACGTAAGACGATCGTGAATTAGCATGGTCACTAAGTGATCCTGAACACCTACTTACGTCAATCATAACCCCACCGTGTTCTCTCTCGGATATGTTCACGAGCAGAGACGATCACGGTTACGCACACAGTTGGTGTATTTTATTGGAATTTACTTCAAGTTAACTATTACCGGGTGTTAAACAAATTTCCAAGTTGCCACATAACCGCGGGCACGGCTCTCCGAAAAGATTAAACCCTGCAGGGGTGCTCCAACTCATCCATCACAAACTAACCACACTCCGCGAGAATAACCTCGACCACGAATCTCGTGATCGTCCTAGGCCATTCCACTGGAAAACCGCAACCTCGAGATAGCCCGAAGAAAAACCGGAATTCCACGCGCAAGACATTCGATAAAGGTAAAACAAGTCCAGCAAGACCGCCCGACGTGTCGACGAACCCGATAAGAGCCGCGTATCTCGTTCTCAGGACACGACGGATAAGCTACGCGTACGGAGGCCTGATAGAGATCTCCCGAGTTGCCCCGGGTTGGCCCCGCACAGTGCTCTGGGTTGGACCAACACTCATGAGGAGCACTGGCCCGGGTGGTTGATTAATTTATCCTCGGGGTAGCTATGCCCTATGCAATTTTATTAAGTTGTTAGCAAATGTAGTACCAATGTTGGGTCTTGCCAGACAAGTTTTAATCTAAAACGAATGATCAAGAAGGTCCCCATAACAACCCCGAGCATGTTAGGAGCGCAAAATATGGAATATAACACCGGAACTCGGAACTAGTGCGGCAAAAGCGGAACAAAACACTGAGCAAAAGGCTAAGCCTTCCACCGTTGCCAGATATATATGTGCATTAATTTAAATAACAACAAATAGAGTGAGATAAACAAAATCCATGTTGACACATGGGAAACTTGCACCTGCAACTAGCAACGCTATAAGAAAAAGGGGTGAGCAGCGGTAACATAGCCAATCAAGGTTTGCTAGGTAGTGGAAAGGTTAGAGGCTTTCATGGCAAATTAGGAGGCTGACAGTTAAGTGGTAGGTAACGGAACATAACGGTAAAAACGAGACATCTAGCAAGGCAAAAATAGTGTCGGGATCCGGGTATGATCATCTTGCCTGTTGGATCTTCAGAGGGACAAAGAGTTGGTTCCTCGTAGTTGTACTCTCCGGAATCCTCGTACTCAGGCTCAACACTCGCGTCTACCCAAAGAGAACAGCACCAAATAAACAAACAGCAAGGTGCAATGCACAAACAAGATGATGCATGGTCATGTTAAGAAATATAGCATGGCAATCCTATGCTAGTCATGTTTCACATGCATCTATTAAGTTATTAGTATTCTGGACAGAACCTCAATATTACTTATTTGGACGTGCATGATCATGGAAAATATGGATGCTTCATGCAAAAACGATGCAAATGCATATGTAGAACGCTGCAAACGGAGTAACGTAGCTCACGGTCTGCTCACGGCAAGGTACGAACGTTAACGGAGACAAAACACAACATGAGGCAATCTCTGGGCTATACCTTGGTGTTCCAAGGATGCCACTGGATAGGTAATGAAAATCTAACAAGAATAGAGCTAAAGATCAAGCAAAACAATGGAGTATAGCTCTCACAAGTCACAAAACAATCAAACACACATCCTGTCCAAAATCAGCAACATGGCATCTTGTCACTCACATAGCCAGGGCTACAGCAGGTCTTAAATCAAAACCAAGGCATGGACAGAAACTTTACAGCAAGCTTAACAATTAATATATCTACACAAACTTGAAAGGAAGCATAGATCAATAGCACTGAAGATCACAAGAGGGCATGTTGAACCAGATTTTAGGACTAGTGAAAATTCCAGTTTTCTGGAATCTGAGTTAACCTGATGGCTTATTGACAGCATGGTTTATATATGCTACAGCATCTTTCATGGCATGAAAATTAACAGGATGGTAGAGGGCAACATATATAACAAAACACTAGCACTGAGCATGAGCTAGAACACAACACATAACTTTGTAGCATCCACTCTTCATGGCATAAAAATATTAACAGATTCTCAGATTTAGAAATATTTAGCAAGGGCAAAACTGGGCACATGTTAACAGAATAGCAACTTGACAGCATGTTTTAAATATGATGCAAGAGCTTAATGCTCAAGTTTTTAGCACAATTTAGTAGAGCATGCTGGGCACAACAAAACATGTTCAAGTCCCAAACTCAAAGGACCAACACATCCGTGGGAACCATCATCTAAACATAGCAAGAAAATAACAGATCCAACACTTGGCAATATTGAGAAATGCAACCAGGGTTATTATCTTAGCATATTAACATCAAGGAACCCACTTATCCACAAGTTTATGATGCCAAACAAAAATACCAGGGCCTAGTACCCTTCAAACACTAGCATATTCATGTTGACAAGTTTCACATATATTGTATAGATTAAATCATATGAAAATGACAAAATGGCATCTTGGGACAAAATGACATTTTTGCAAACTTGCTCAAATGACAAAACAAATTACACCATTGGATTCCTTGGGAAATTCTACCCCAAAAACATATATCATACTTATATCTACATGTAGATAAAATGCCCAAAACCACAATTGAAAAACCACACATGCACTTATAAGTGGAATCTTGCCCTATTTGGCTACTGCCAAAAATGGCCATGTCCAGATCTGGATCTTTCCAAAAATGGAAAGAAACAAAACAGCAGTATAAATAAGTAAAACAATAAATAAAAACAATCAAACAGAGGGGGGGACCCACTGGCATACACACCAGGACCCCCCTGAGGATGGCAAGTGGGGCCAGGCCCACTGTCATTCTCACACACACACACACAGCACACACACAAGCCACAGAGACACACACACACATAATACAGGGAAAAATAGAAGGGCTCGGGGGGGGATCGAACCCGAGACCTCCTGTGTATACAGCGATCGGTCGACCACTGCGCCACACGCGCGCGTCTGAACAGAGAGGGGCCTTGCTCGTTAAATGCAGACAAAGGGCGCGGTTTTTCCTTCTTCCCGAACCAGAGAAAGAGGCGACGGCGAAACGACGACCAGGACGCGACTAGGCGGCTACGCGCGATAAAGAGAGGGGGAAGGAGGAGCTGATGCTCACTGCGGGCTGCTCGAGGACGCGGCGAGGCGAGGATGACGAAGCTGGCGCTGCCTGACGACGCGCAGCTCCAACCACGCGACGTGACGACGGGAAGACGACGCGGGGACGCTCCGGCCTCCCTAGCGCCGGGAACGGGACGCCGAATGCACCAGAAACCCCGCGGACATCTCGGATGCCATGGAGATGCCACCGGCGATGAAGGAGACGACGAAATCGACGGCGGCTCTCTGCTCTCTCTGACGAAATTGAACTTCTCTCTTCTCTGAACTTACCTGACGAAGAAGAAAAAGGAGAAGGGAGAGGAGGAAGGAGATGGAGGTGGCGGCGGCGCGGAGAGACGGGGGGAACCCTAGCTAGAGGGGCGCGGACGCCGAGGCTTTATAGCCCTGGAGGCACGCCCTAGCCTCGCCACCTCGGCCACGGCGGGGCCCTGCTCGCTCTCGCTCTGAGAGGGAGCTGGAAAGGAGGAGGAAGAAAGGAGGGAGAGAGAGGCTGACGCGCGGGCCCGACGCGCGCCACGCTGGAGGGAACCAGCGCACGGGCTAGCTGGGCCGCGGGAAGGAAGGAAGGAGGAGGAGGCCCAGATGGGCCGGCCACTCTCTCTCAGCGAAAACAAAACACACAGGCCTTCCCTATTAATTAAATCAGCAAACTAAGAATAAAACCATGCAGGTTTAAAAAAATAATTGGGGAGGAAGAAAAATATGTTTTGGAAACAGAAAATTGTAGCCTAGTTAAAAAAAATGGAGTTGGCATTTTTTTGAACAAATAAAACAATCACATATATTTAGAATTGGAATCTGTTTGCAATTGTTAAAAAATATATTCAAAACCAGTAGAACATGCTTGAGACTACACACAAAACTCAACTGAATATTTAGAAAATGAGCAACATTTTTAATATGTGAAAACAGAAAGTAAATTATTATCATGGGCATATTTTGAATAAGAAAGAAGAGGGGATAGTTTATTAGATGGGAGGGAGTAGCACTCCAAACAAAGAAACACATGCACTCACTCCACATCACATACACTCCCATCAACACCACCTCACGTCACAACAAACACAACCACAAGCATGGCAATAATTAATATGCACTTGGTATGATGAGCATGATGGCATGATGCATGAAATGACCATGAGGCAAGGTTGATAATCAAACACAATGGCAAAACATGAAGGTCCACATGAGAATGATTACAAATAAGGCAAGAATTACACTTGGGCTGTTACAACTCTCCCCCACTACATGAGGATCTCGTCCCGAGATCTAGGAACGGAAGAATTCGGGAAATTCGGAACGGAGATGGTCCTCTCGTTCCCAAGTGGTTTCTTTGTCGGAGTGATGTGACCACTTCACCTTTAGAAACTTGATTGACTTGTTGCGAGTCTTACGCTCAGTTTCTTCAAGGATAGCAACTGGATGCTCATGATAGGATAGGTCTTCTTGGAGATCAATTTCTTGGAGATCAACGGTGCGCTCGGGAGTCTTGAAGCACTTCCGGAGCTGAGAGACATGAAACACATCATGCACATTGGAGAAATTGGGAGGAAGCTCGAGTTGGTAGGCAAGGTCACCCCTCTTGCCCACAATCTTGAAAGGACCCACAAAGCGTGGGGCAAGCTTGCCTTTGATGCCAAAGCGTTGAGTGCCCTTCATGGGAGACACTCTGAGATAGACAAAATCATCGATCTGAAAGGTCATGTCACGATGCTTGCTATCATAATAACTCTTCTGGCGGGATTGAGCTGCTTTGAGATTTGCACGAATGACACGGCACATTTCTTCTGCTTCAGTGATCATGTCATTACCAAGGATTTGACGCTCACCGGTTTCAGACCAATTGAGCGGGGTGCAGCACTTTCTGCCATAGAGAATCTCGAAAGGAGCTTTGCCGGAACTTGCTTGGAAGCTATTGTTGTATGAGAACTCAGCAAACGGGAGGCAATCTTCCCACTTCATGCCAAAAGAAATCACACAAGCTCTGAGCATATCTTCGAGGATTTGATTGACTCTCTCAACTTGACCACTAGTCTGAGGATGGAAAGCTGTGCTGAAACGGAGATTAGTCCCCATTGCAGTTTGGAAGGAATCCCAAAACTTGGAAGTGAAGATGCTTCCACGATCTGAGGATATGAGCTTAGGAACACCGTGCAAAGAAACTATCCTTGACGTATACAACTCTGCTAGCTGAGCTGCCGAGATAGATTCTTTGACCGGAAGGAAGTGGGCAACTTTGGTGAGCTTGTCGATGACCACAAAGATGGCATCATTCCCTCTCTTGGACTTAGGAAACCCAGTGACGAAATCCATTTCAACATGATCGAATTTCCACTCTGGGATAGGCAAAGGCTGAAGGAGACCTGCTGGACGTTGATGTTCCGCCTTCACTCTGCGACAAACATCACACTCGTTCACGAACTGAGCAATCTCGCGTTTCATGCGAGTCCACCAGAAGGTTTGCTTGAGGTCTTGATACATTTTGGAACTGCCTGGATGAATCGAGAGGAGGGAATTATGTGCTTCATCCATGATAACTTTCCTGAGATCACCTTTCGGAACCACCAGACGGTCCTCGAAGAACAGGGTGTCTTTGTCATCAACACGGAAACACTTATACTTGGGAATGCTCTTGGCCACACCTTTCTTGACTTTCTTCACCATAGCATCAAGAAGCTGAGCTTGGTGAACCTGATCTTCTAAAGTCGGAGAGACTTGAAGATTGGCAAGGAAACCTTGAGGAATCATTTGGAGATTGAGCTTGCGGAATGCTTCACAAAGCTCGGGCTGAAGAGGCTTGAGGATAAGACTGTTGCAGTACGCTTTTCTGCTCAGCGCGTCTGCAATGACATTAGCTTTCCTAGGAGTATATTCAATACTCGGATTGAAGTCCTCGATCATCTCCACCCAACGAGACTGCCGAAGATTGAGGTTGGGTTGGGTGAAGATATACTTCAAGCTTTTGTGGTCGGTGAACACCTCAACTGGTCTTCCCAACAACAGATGTCTCCACGTCATCAGAGCATGCACTACTGCCGCCAGCTCAAGATCATGAGTGGGGTAGTTCTTCTCAGCAGGCTTCAACTGCCTCGAGGTATAAGCCACAACTTTCTTATCTTGCATGAGAACGCCACCGAGGCCTTGGAGAGAAGCATCACAAAATACTTGGAAGGGCTTGGACTGCTCGGGAGGAACAAGAACTGGAGCCGAAGTCAGCTTCTGTTTGAGTGTATTGAACGCCACGTCACACTCAGGAGACCACAGAAACTTGACATTCTTCTGAAGGAGGTTGGACAGAGGCTTAGCAATTTGAGAGAAATTCTCGACAAATCTTCTGCAATAGCTTGCAAGGCCGAGGAAGCTACGAAGCTGCTTGACATTCTGGGGAGGCTCCCAGTTCACAATTGCTTCAACTTTCTCGGGGTGCACTTTAATGCCCTCGGCAGAGATGACATGCCCGAGGTACACCACTTCATTGAGCCAAAACTCACACTTCGAGAACTTAGCATAAAACCGATGTTCCCTAAGCTTGTCAAGCACAAGTCTGAGATGCTCTGCATGCTCTTCTTCAGTCTCCGAGAACACGAGAATATCATCCAAATAGACCAAGACGAACTCATTCTTGAAAGGAGAGAATATATAGTTCATCATTCTGGAGAAGGTCGGAGGCGCATTTGCTAGACCAAAAGACATGACGGTGTACTCATAGGAGCCAAAACTCGTCCTGAAAGCTGTCTTTGGAATATCTTCTTCACGAATGCGGATTTGATGATAGCCCATACGGAGGTCTAACTTCGAGAAAACCTTGGCACCTTTCAATTGCTCAAACAGCTCATTGATGTTGGGAAGTGGATACTTGTTCCTGATTGTCTTCTTATTCAATGGACGGTAATCGACACATAGTCGGTCCGTGCCATCCTTCTTCTTGACAAACAGAACACCACAACCCCAAGGAGAAGAGCTTGGTCTGATCAGACCCAGACGCTCTTGTTCATCTAGCTGATTCTTCAACTCTTTCAGCTCATCGGGGCCAAGCTTATAAGGACGCTTGCACACCGGTTCAGTTCCAGGCTCGAGATCAATCACAAACTCCACTGGCCTGTGAGGAGGCATTCCTGGCAACTCTTCTGGAAAGACATCTTCATACTCCGAGACAACGGGAATTTGAGAGATGGCAGAAATCTCACCCTTCTCATTGAGAGAAAACAGACGAATCGTGTCATCGCGAGCAGCGAAAATGATCACATCTTCAGAAGGATGAGTCAATTGAACTTCTTTAGCTTTGCAATCCACATAAGCCTTGTTCATCGCCAGGAAATCCATGCCAAGAATAAGATCAATATCCGACTTGCCGAGAACAATTGGAGAGGCTAGAAAGGAATAGCTGCCCATCTGGATAGAAACATTCGGAACCACCATATTCGAACTCATCAACATACCCGGAGAGACCACACGAAAGGGATCTGGTAGGACTTCCGAATACAAATCATGCTTCCATGCAAAAGGTCTAGAAATGAATGAATGCGATGCACCAGTGTCAAACAAAACTTTTGCAGGAATAGAATTAACCAAGAGGTTACCCATGATCACTTGAGAAGAATCCTCTGCTTCAGCTGCATTCACCATGTTCACTCTTGCTGACTTGGGATTGTGCTTCACCATAGCATTGCCTGGGGGCCTGATAGGAGGAGGAGGCGGAAGACGCCGCTGGTTGATGCACTTGTTGGAGTAGTGGCCCTTCTGACCACACTTGTGACAAGTAACCTCTGAGAGCGGACGGAAGTTGCCTGGAGGAGGAGCATTTGCTGACTTGGGAGCCTGAGGCCTCTGCTGAAAACCTGAGTTGGGTGGGTGGGAAGGACCACGACCACCGTGCTGTCTCTGCTGCTGAGGGGGACGAAACGGAGGAGGAGGAGGAACCCAATACTTCTGCTGCTTAGGAACAATCTGAGAGCTGGAAGAAGAAGAGTTGGTGTCTCTGAATCGCTTCCTGGAATTCTCCAACCTGAGCTGAGATGCCTCGACCTTTAGAGCCATGTTGTAGAACTGATCAAACTCGGGAGGCTCTTGCAGGACTAGACCCGGCTGCAGATCATCCCTGAGACCACCTCTGAACTGGTAAATCATTGCCTTATCATTGGGAACATCTTGCTTAGCATAGCGGGCCAGATTCTGGAAGTCGATGTTATACTGATAGACAGACTTGCTCCCCTGCTTCAAATTCCTGAACTTCTCACGCATCTCCTCGACAAAGCTCGTCGGGATGTGATGAGCTCTGAAGTCACGACAGAAATCATCCCAACTGATAACACGATCACCTCTGGAATCCTTGTACTGCTGCCACCAATCTGCTGCCTGACCCTTGAGCTGGAAAGTCGCAAACTTGACATAGTCTGCAGGCCTGACATTGCTGCACTCAAAATGCTTGTACATGTCACGGAGCCAATCATCCGCATCGAAAGGCTGCTCACAACAGGTGAAGGACTTGGGCTGATTTGCGAGAAACTGGTTCAGAGTTGCGAACTGAGGCTGATTCTGAAAATTCCCTTGATAACCTTGCTGTCCCTGCTCTCTTTCCTGCAGCAACCTGAGCAACATCTGAGTGTTCGCATTGGTTGCGGCCATCACTGCTTGCCAAGCCTCCGGAGGTGGAGGTGGAGGTGGTGGTGGGGGTGGTGGAGGATCAGACGGCTCTCCATCACGACCTTGGTTCCCACGAGTTGCTGGCGCCATCCTGAAGATGGACAGAATATCAGCACACCATTGACAAAGATGATTGAAATAAGCTGAATCAACGACTTGAAGGAAATTGCAATGGAATATCATCAATTGCATTCAAACTGCAAATAGTAAGAACGCTTTCTGCAGGATCTTGAAAACATCATTAGAACATGAAGCCACTTGAAATTCACACAACAAGTATTGAGCTAAGGTTGCTCGGAACAAATGTACAACCATTATACATCTGTCGGAAGATGAACCTAAGAACTACTGGAATTCCCACCTAAGAATTTCCGAAGTCTTTCTTGTTTATGCGATTCGGGTTGCGGGTCCAGGAACGTACCCAAGGTAATCAGCTACAACTGCACCCGCAACCTTCCACACCATAATTCAAGAAAACTCCGAAAACTCGTCTACCACAGACACTCGTAATCACAACGATACTAAGTATGGCAGTACATCCGAACTCTCTCCACCAGTACTGGGGATGCCGGACTCCTCTCGCCACTACTAGTATTGAAGCAATTTCGAACATCCTCCGTCCTGAGATACTAAGGAAACTGAACGATAACGATGTGTCAAGAATCCCCTGGAGCTCAACTCCCCGGAAGAAATCAAGTCAGACAGGAGGCACCAAGACAGAACTCCGTCACATCGGCATCATATAGTTTCCAAAATACCCGCGTGATCCTAAAAAAAAATTTGAGCGAGAAGAGGAGTAGAATAAATTCGTAAGTCGAATACCTCACCAGAGTATAGAAGAGGAGTAAAAGAATCCTACTCTCCGATATAACTAGACTCAAAATAGTTTTTCACTAGACTCGACTCGGCCAAGTTCGATCAAGCAAGGGGCTCATATGGTCGGTATGGCTCTGAATACCAACTTGTCACGCCCAAGATGCGGTCCTATCCCTATTAAGGCTTGTGGCCTCGACGGGGATAGAAGCGCATCTCGTCGTTCGCAAGCACAGTAAACATTGCAATACATGTAGGAAGAGATGAGTATATGAGTTGGCTTACACTCGCCACAAGCTAAATTACAAGTCCACACAATAATTCAATACATCATCCAGAAGACAGGGTCCGGCTACGGACGAAAAACAAACGATAAAAGAAGCAATGAAAACTGCCTTGCTATCCCAGGATCACCACCATGAAGCTCCCTACTCGTCTGGATACGTAACATACATACGTCTACTCTCCTCGTCGTACTCCCACTGGAGCTGAGTCACATCATCTGGCACGTTCTCATCAACACCTGTACCTGTATTGTTGTAATCTGTGAGCCACAGGGACTCAGCAATCTCATAACCCGGGTACCGAAACTATGTAAGCCATTGGGTAAGGAATTGGTTAAGTGGTGAGGCTGCAGCAAGCGCTAAGCATATGTTTGGGTGGCTAACTTACGAGAACATGAATGTAAATATGGTGGCATACGTAAGACGATCGTGAATTAGCATGGTCACTAAGTGATCCTGAACACCTACTTACGTCAATCATAACCCCACCGTGTTCTCTCTCGGATATGTTCACGAGCAGAGACGATCACGGTTACGCACACAGTTGGTGTATTTTATTGGAATTTACTTCAAGTTAACTATTACCGGGTGTTAAACAAATTTCCAAGTTGCCACATAACCGCGGGCACGGCTCTCCGAAAAGATTAAACCCTGCAGGGGTGCTCCAACTCATCCATCACAAACTAACCACACTCCGCGAGAATAACCTCGACCACGAATCTCGTGATCGTCCTAGGCCATTCCACTGGAAAACCGCAACCTCGAGATAGCCCGAAGAAAAACCGGAATTCCACGCGCAAGACATTCGATAAAGGTAAAACAAGTCCAGCAAGACCGCCCGACGTGTCGACGAACCCGATAAGAGCCGCGTATCTCGTTCTCAGGACACGACGGATAAGCTACGCGTACGGAGGCCTGATAGAGATCTCCCGAGTTGCCCCGGGTTGGCCCCGCACAGTGCTCTGGGTTGGACCAACACTCATGAGGAGCACTGGCCCGGGTGGTTGATTAATTTATCCTCGGGGTAGCTATGCCCTATGCAATTTTATTAAGTTGTTAGCAAATGTAGTACCAATGTTGGGTCTTGCCAGACAAGTTTTAATCTAAAACGAATGATCAAGAAGGTCCCCATAACAACCCCGAGCATGTTAGGAGCGCAAAATATGGAATATAACACCGGAACTCGGAACTAGTGCGGCAAAAGCGGAACAAAACACTGAGCAAAAGGCTAAGCCTTCCACCGTTGCCAGATATATATGTGCATTAATTTAAATAACAACAAATAGAGTGAGATAAACAAAATCCATGTTGACACATGGGAAACTTGCACCTGCAACTAGCAACGCTATAAGAAAAAGGGGTGAGCAGCGGTAACATAGCCAATCAAGGTTTGCTAGGTAGTGGAAAGGTTAGAGGCTTTCATGGCAAATTAGGAGGCTGACAGTTAAGTGGTAGGTAACGGAACATAACGGTAAAAACGAGACATCTAGCAAGGCAAAAATAGTGTCGGGATCCGGGTATGATCATCTTGCCTGTTGGATCTTCAGAGGGACAAAGAGTTGGTTCCTCGTAGTTGTACTCTCCGGAATCCTCGTACTCAGGCTCAACACTCGCGTCTACCCAAAGAGAACAGCACCAAATAAACAAACAGCAAGGTGCAATGCACAAACAAGATGATGCATGGTCATGTTAAGAAATATAGCATGGCAATCCTATGCTAGTCATGTTTCACATGCATCTATTAAGTTATTAGTATTCTGGACAGAACCTCAATATTACTTATTTGGACGTGCATGATCATGGAAAATATGGATGCTTCATGCAAAAACGATGCAAATGCATATGTAGAACGCTGCAAACGGAGTAACGTAGCTCACGGTCTGCTCACGGCAAGGTACGAACGTTAACGGAGACAAAACACAACATGAGGCAATCTCTGGGCTATACCTTGGTGTTCCAAGGATGCCACTGGATAGGTAATGAAAATCTAACAAGAATAGAGCTAAAGATCAAGCAAAACAATGGAGTATAGCTCTCACAAGTCACAAAACAATCAAACACACATCCTGTCCAAAATCAGCAACATGGCATCTTGTCACTCACATAGCCAGGGCTACAGCAGGTCTTAAATCAAAACCAAGGCATGGACAGAAACTTTACAGCAAGCTTAACAATTAATATATCTACACAAACTTGAAAGGAAGCATAGATCAATAGCACTGAAGATCACAAGAGGGCATGTTGAACCAGATTTTAGGACTTAGTGAAAATTCCAGTTTTCTGGAATCTGAGTTAACCTGATGGCTTATTGACAGCATGGTTTATATATGCTATAGCATCTTTCATGGCATGAAAATTAACAGGATGGTAGAGGGCAACATATATAACAAAACACTAGCACTGAGCATGAGCTAGAACACAACACATAACTTTGTAGCATCCACTCTTCATGGCATAAAAATATTAACAGATTCTCAGATTTAGAAATATTTAGCAAGGGCAAAACTGGGCACATGTTAACAGAATAGCAACTTGACAGCATGTTTTAAATATGATGCAAGAGCTTAATGCTCAAGTTTTTAGCACAATTTAGTAGAGCATGCTGGGCACAACAAAACATGTTCAAGTCCCAAACTCAAAGGACCAACACATCCGTGGGAACCATCATCTAAACATAGCAAGAAAATAACAGATCCAACACTTGGCAATATTGAGAAATGCAACCAGGGTTATTATCTTAGCATATTAACATCAAGGAACCCACTTATCCACAAGTTTATGATGCCAAACAAAAATACCAGGGCCTAGTACCCTTCAAACACTAGCATATTCATGTTGACAAGTTTCACATATATTGTATAGATTAAATCATATGAAAATGACAAAATGGCATCTTGGGACAAAATGACATTTTTGCAAACTTGCTCAAATGACAAAACAAATTACACCATTGGATTCCTTGGGAAATTCTACCCCAAAAACATATATCATACTTATATCTACATGTAGATAAAATGCCCAAAACCACAATTGAAAAACCACACATGCACTTATAAGTGGAATCTTGCCCTATTTGGCTACTGCCAAAAATGGCCATGTCCAGATCTGGATCTTTCCAAAAATGGAAAGAAACAAAACAGCAGTATAAATAAGTAAAACAATAAATAAAAACAATCAAACAGAGGGGGGGACCCACTGGCATACACACCAGGACCCCCCTGAGGATGGCAAGTGGGGCCAGGCCCACTGTCATTCTCACACACACACACACAGCACACACACAAGCCACAGAGACACACACACACACATAATACAGGGAAAAATAGAAGGGCTCGGGGGGGATCGAACCCGAGACCTCCTGTGTATACAGCGATCGGTCGACCACTGCGCCACACGCGCGCGTCTGAACAGAGAGGGGCCTTGCTCGTTAAATGCAGACAAAGGGCGCGGTTTTTCCTTCTTCCCGAACCAGAGAAAGAGGCGACGGCGAAACGACGACCAGGACGCGACTAGGCGGCTACGCGCGATAAAGAGAGGGGGAAGGAGGAGCTGATGCTCACTGGGGGCTGCTCGAGGACGCGGCGAGGCGAGGACGACGAAGCTGGCGCTGCCTGACGACGCGCAGCTCCAACCACGCGACGTGACGACGGGAAGACGACGCGGGGACGCTCCGGCCTCCCTAGCGCCGGGAACGGGACGCCAAATGCACCAGAAACCCCGCGGACATCTCGGATGCCACGGAGATGCCACCGGCGATGAAGGAGACGACGAAATCGACGGCGGCTCTCTGCTCTCTCTGACGAAACTGAACTTCTCTCTTCTCTGAACTTACCTGACGAAGAAGAAAAAGGAGAAGGGAGAGGAGGAAGGAGATGGAGGTGGCGGTGGCGCGGAGAGACGGGGGGAACCCTAGCTAGAGGGGCGCGGACGCCGAGGCTTTATAGCCCTGGAGGCACGCCCTAGCCTCGCCACCTCGGCCACGGCGGGGCCCTGCTCGCTCTCGCTCTGAGAGGGAGCTGGAAAGGAGGAGGAACAAAGGAGGGAGAGAGAGGCTGACGCGCGGGCCCGACGCGCGCCACGCTGGAGGGAACCAGCGCACGGGCTAGCTGGGCCGCGGGAAGGAAGGAAGGAGGAGGAGGCCCAGATGGGCCGGCCACTCTCTCTCAGCGAAAACAAAACACACAGGCCTTCCCTATTAATTAAATCAGCAAACTAAGAATAAAACCATGCAGGTTTAAAAAAATAATTGGGGAGGAAGAAAAATATGTTTTGGAAACAGAAAATTGTAGCCTAGTTAAAAAAAATGGAGTTGGCATTTTTTTGAACAAATAAAACAATCACATATATTTAGAATTGGAATCTGTTTGCAATTGTTAAAAAAAATATTCAAAACCAGTAGAACATGCTTGAGACTACACACAAAACTCAACTGAATATTTAGAAAATGAGCAACATTTTTAATATGTGAAAACAGAAAGTAAATTATTATCATGGGCATATTTTGAATAAGAAAGAAGAGGGGATAGTTTATTAGATGGGAGGGAGTAGCACTCCAAACAAAGAAACACATGCACTCACTCCACATCACATACACTCCCATCAACACCACCTCACGTCACAACAAACACAACCACAAGCATGGCAATAATTAATATGTAGTTGGTATGATGAGCATGATGGCATGATGCATGAAATGACCATGAGGCAAGGTTGATAATCAAACACAATGGCAAAACATGAAGGTCCACATGAGAATGATTACAAATAAGGCAAGAATTACACTTGGGCTGTTACATCCCCGGAGCACACGCTTGTGAGCAACGCGTCATAATAGAGTGTAAATTCCTCTAATTACGTTGATCAACATTAGGGCTGTAATCTAACTATACGATCTAGCTCCTTCCGATTATCACTGTACCCGGGTAGTCTTTCCAATATAAATAATATATTGTATTCCATTGATAATCGACCAGCTTCCTTAAGCATACAAAAGTATGTTCCAACAAGTGATAATTCCATGATGATCATGTAAAGTAATTCCATGTATAAATACATGCATAATTCCATAATGAGGTATTCCGAATATTAGCAATTCCTATTAATTTGAATATAGTTGCAGGACACATAATTCCAACATCTCCCACTTGTCCAAAACGATCATTCAAATATTCGTAAACCCATAGCCTTAACATGCTTACCAAATACCTCATGACTAATAAGGTAAGTCAAGGGATCAGCAATCATATTAACACCACGTTGAAAACCCATAAAAAATGTGATACTTTCCCTCAATATGTTTTCTTGTTGTGACACCTAAGATCACTATAGACCTTAGTTTCCGCCTAATTATTCCAGCATAGCTGTCCTCGGCGTCTCGAGTATAATTTCCTCGAGTGTAATTCCACCTTTACAGGTACCTTGAGTATTTTGTTTCCTCGAGTGAAATTCCACATCAATTATTTTCCATCACATATATCAATAATATGATAATTCCACATCAAGTCAGATAGAAGATAACCATGTTGAATAAAGTTTTCAACACCACATTAATATCAAACTAAAAGAAATTCCTTACTTTATTCAGTGAACCTGCATGATATTGGTACAAAAAAATGAATATGCGTACCTGGACTTATTTCTCATCTCATAGATACAATAATAGCTTCCTCAATGTGTTTAACAAGTGACAAGTTGTGATGCACTTTCCACAATCTAATATGATGTGTGACATTCCCTTAGCTTCTTGTCTTTCCTTCCACTGCTTGAATGCAGCATAAATTCCGGAAGCTAAGGTACGATTGTATAACGAAGATACAGTAAATTTCAACACCATGTATTATCCCTTTTTCCTCAGGAGTTCAAACATAATTCCTCACTGAGTTTGGTTTTAGGTACTTTTAACAATTTTGCAATTTTCCATAGAAAATATTTCAAAAACATGTCCTATGTAGTTCCACTCCCAAAACACAGGAAGCTTCAAACATTCCTTTCATATGAAAGTTAAAACATGACCAAGCTTTCACTTCCATCAATGTGACTTTATCATTGCAAAAAAAAAAACAATGTTAATGTATACAATAACAACAACAACAAAATTACACTTACATTTGTAGACGACCCCTTCCTTCAATTTAGAAAATCATATGACCTGCTATTCCATTGATGTGAAACTTGTTATAAGACCATACGTTAATGTATTCTATTAGCAAACCATGTCTTTAGTTCCTCTTTCCCAAAATTCCAGGAGAGAGAGTTTCCAGAAAGTATATTTCCCTTTGTGTAAAGAATTGAATAACAAGAATGACATTATAATATTCCAGTGAGCCAAAATTTCCTTATAAAACACTTACAAACAATGGGCTTGCGGTTGTTTGGTATGATATTAATTTCCCAAACCATGTTCTTCCTCATTTGAGTTTATTCCTTCCCGCAATTCTTCCGCCCATAGTTGTCATTGATGAGAAAACCTTCTTAAGAGAATTTAATCATTCCTCTAAAATTTAGAGTGACGTCCCACAACAACACATAACAATTATTCAAACATGATATTCCAAGCCAATTCCTCCCACTTATCCTAAGCATGTTAGTATCGGGAGTTTCACTTGTAGTTTCCATTGGGGTTAAGATTAAATTTCAATATGACTGTCAATATTTCCACCCTTGATCATAATAATTATTGTGTTCCTACTTTTCCACCAGTTTGATCCACTATCATTACAAAGTTCCTGGTGTGTGCTTTGTAGTAATTAGGAATTTCCTGTCAAAATAAAAAGATTCCCTTCCAGTCTACAAACCATAAGGAGTAACTGTGTGATATAGACAAACAACAATATATATGCAATGCTTCTTTAACATTAAACAAGGGAGTATAAAAGACATTCAATTGTGGAGTGTACGATATATTACAATGGTGAATAATTTCATGCTCTTTACATACAAACGATATATTCCTGAAGTGTACTTCCCCCACCAATCAGTTGTTAAAACTATGATTTTCTTTAATCAACTGATTTTCCATTTCATTATAACATGTGACCAGCACAATAAAACCTTCCGACTTGTATAATAAAAGATAAATATAACCATATAAAAGTGTAATCATCCAAGAGTGAGATAAAATAAACAATCGGGCTCTAGTGGAAGTGTAAAAGAAAATACCAGAAGTATATCCAAGTAAATAACGATGTGAAACCCTTTTTTTACCTTCCACCTTCACAAAAAAAAGGTGTCCTCCCACTAAAGTTTGAAATTCCAGAATCAATAAGCCTCTTGATCATGTTCCAAGATATGTCACCAAGTCACGGATGATATAAATAACATGATTCCAAGCATGTGTTCCCATTGTTGCTATTCCTCCATATGGAGTTATCCTTGTCAAATATAAGCAATTTGGTTTTCCAACTTCCAATGGACATCAAGAAAGATAGACCATTGTTTGAAAAATCCATAATGCACTAATTTAACCATTGAGCAATATTTCCACTCTTCGTTTTCCAAATAGTATGTCATAATCAATAAATTCCAAAGATAGAACAATAAATCAAATACCTTCTCGTTGAAGTTGCATAGAGTGTCTTATAACAATAATATTTTTCATCCACAAGGGAGTTTCATGGCATAATTTCCAATCCAGAGTACATCAATTTTCCTTTGAAATTGTTGCATGCCAATAAAGTTTCGGCAAATGAAGAGCAAATTTCCTTGTCCTCGGAGTGGCTTTCATATTCCTCCATACACAAGTGATGCTCAATAATAACAGTGGTTTGAAATCCCTTTCCAGATTATGCCTAATGTCCATGCTATCTTTTCACCGGAGTAATCGCCAATCCATCCAGTCTTTCATGATCCAAGGACCTCTGAATTATTATTTTTCGTAGAGACTAGTATGCTTCCAAAGAGTAAACTCCAGCTCCGTTAAGTCAAACTATCAATTCCCTTTTTTTTGTATGGAGTGTCTCCCGACTTCCTCCAAAACAAGTGACATCAACTTCCAATGAAGAAACTGGAAAAGAAAAACATTGTCCTCCAGTATTCCGTCTTCCACATGTATCAACAATAACGTGTCTAATTCCTTCTCTTCCTTGGACGTATTCCAGCATCAATTATGTGTAATCAAGATTCTAGCAGATCAACAACTAGCAGTGCGGACACAAGTGTGCATTTAGAGCATCTCCCCCCCCCCTCCAACAGGCCTCCCCAAGGCCATTTTTTATCGCCGGCGGGCGAAAATCGGCCCAGTCGCGTCCCCAGGAGCCCAATTACCGCCGGTTCGGGCCGAAATTGGCGCCGGCGGACCCAGGCCGAACCCGGCGCGCTGGGGAGCGCTTGGGGGCGCCGGGGGAAAGGTTTTTAGCGTAAAAACGGGTGGACCCGCCGTGTCAGCGAGACCGGGCGCTTCGTCGTCCTCATCGCCTCGGTTTCCCGCGGGGATTCAATGCGAAGTGACTGGGCGCTGCCGCCGGTCAGCCTTCCATTGAAGCGGCGCTGTGAACGGGCGTCGACGCGCGTCCCTCTCCCGCCACGCGGCCACACGGCGTCGCCCGCTCGCCGCTATAAAAGCCGCCCTCCTCGCCGGTGGCTCGGCACCTCTCACCACAGCTTTCCCTCCCAATCTTGCCGCCGACGCCCTTCTCTTCCTCTTCCCCAGCGACCTTTTCTCCCCCAACAATGCATGGCTGAGCGCTTTCCAGGCGACGGCGCCGCGGCCAACGGTTTCGGCCGCCGCCACCTCCGTGAGGACGAAGCTCGCCTCCTGTACGAGGCGGAGTACCCGGCGCCGCCCAACATGCGGGTGCCGGCCGCTTGGAGGCTGAGTGCCGGCGGGGTCCCGGTGCCTCCGCCGCCCAGTGGCGCTGAGAGGCGCGCCGAGATCGCAAGGATCCGGTCCTCGCTATCGGAGGCGGCGAGGCAGCAGCCGAGGTACGCCCCGGACAGCCACAACCTGTGGACGGCGTACTTCGAGCGCCGCCACGAGGAGCAGATCGCGTCCACGAACGGCGCTCCGCCCAGCCGCGGGCGCCACAACTCCGAGGGGCGGCGGCGGTGGTGGGGAGTCCCCGGGCGCACGCTCGAAGCCGTCCTCGAGCACATCGAGGGCGGCAACTCGCCGCGGCTTGACTACCCGGCGCAGTCCTTCTCGCGCCGGAGCGGCTCCTCGTGGCAGCCGAGGCGCATGCTCGGGGCGTCGTCGTCGTCGTCCGGCTCCCAGTCCACCTCCTCCGGCGCACGGACGCCCCTCCTCGCCGTGAAAACCGAGCCCGGCGAGACGCCGCTCCGGTGCAGCGGGCGCAGTGGCGCCGGCATCACGATCAATGAGGGCCGCCGCCGACAGCCTTCCCCCCTACCGGCGGCCACCTCCGCCTTGTCAGGCCGAAGACGGAGCCGGGCACGGAGGTGACGCCGACGCTGGTCGCCGTCAAGCAGGAACACCTCGACATGGCCGCCGCCGACGAGACCGCCCTCAAATGGGCTCGGGAGGACTACGTCCGTGAGGAAATGGTGCGTCAGCGCCGCGCCCTCGAGGAGATCACCGCTCGCCACCGTGGAGGCGAGGAGTTCATCCTCGACGACAGCGACGAGGATGCGCCCGGGCCATCCAACCCCGAGTTGCATCGCCTTGGCGACCCAGGGCAGGGTTGCAGCAGGGACGACGGTGGCGTGCAGGACGGCGGTGACGACGGCGACGGCGACGATGACGACGGCGGCGACTACACCGCCTTCTACAGCCTCCTCGGCATGTAGAAATGCGGCGGCGGCGGCGGCGACAAGCGGCGTAATCTATTTTTTTTCCTGTTTTTTGTATGATATGAATGAAATCGCCCGAACTTTGCGAATTTGGTTTAATGTTTCCTAAAATTTGACGTTATGTGGCCGTTTTTGGGCCTATTCTGTGCCGGTACTGGGCCGAAAGCGGCAGCTTGGGGGCGACCATGGGGCGGCGACTGGGAACCCGATCCCCCCAGGCCGATTTTAGCGCCGGCTGGCCCAGGCGGCGCTATTTCGGGCCCGGGGGGCCGAACGGCTGGAGATGCTCTTAGCGTGTGTATTCCTCATCACAAGAGTATGCGTTCCAACGTACACCAAATTCCGATGTACGTCGTCTAGTGCGACTGATGGTCAGACAGCTATCACTATTCCGATTTGATCACAAAATCATTACCTTACAAAGCAGCACTAATTCCTTGGCAAATAGTTTGAAACAACCGTGACCTGTCCAACAGATTGTAATGTGAAGGGACTCCGTGTTGAAGAAATTCCAATTCGAGTGAATCAGTCGCAGGCAGGCTCAATTCCTCTGAACATGCAAGCAGCAATAAAGATATTTTCCTCGTTCCTTGTGCCAAGATAATACCTATGCCTTTTCTTCCAAGCTTCCTTGCTCTTCGTAGTGCAAGATAAATATTAGTAGTAAAAGAAATAGCAACCTGAACTTTCATGACTGATGACGTAAATTGGCTATGATCCAATTGATTCTCTGTCCACGTGCTAAGTGGAAATAGCACGTCACTCCTTGAGTTTGACAACTTCCAACCGAGCAACTCCTTCCTCGATTAACACGTTCAGACCCTCGATGCACGTTTGCAGCTTATCATGTGATGAAGCCGACGTGTTTTGCTGCAGATTTCGTGATTCCGGCGAATTCTGCAGAAGCTACCGCAGGCTTGTGGGATTCCGTAGACTTGTAGATGAGTAGATCCACGCAGCGCACTCGAACGCCCAGGTAGCACGCAGCGGATGAATCGACGGGGTCGATCATGGAAACTCAACCAGAAGCATCGGGGCAGATCGTTGTGATAATTCACAGCATTAGACCGGCGGCAGAGTATGCAACGGATCAGAACAACGATGATGCCGTAGTTGCACAGCGGATTAGAGTTCCAGCGGGCGGCGGCCGAGTAGGCCAGCAGGTGCGCATGTCTCGATGTCAGTCGGATGGTTGGAACAGATCTGTTCGACAACGAGTTGATAACAAATTCCGTGAAAAAACCATCCACGTGAAGCAGATGAGATCTGCCAGCTATATTCCTCGGTTCCTTAGAACGCGACGCGTCAGCCGATCCAATCGTACCGAGCATGCATCACGCCGAAGTACAATGAGTGGCCGGCCATGAAGGCAGAGATGCACACGTACGTAGAGTAGCCTGATTGATTCCTGTATATACAGTAATACGACTAGTACTTAGCCGGCTTGATTTCCTCCATACTTGATCCACATGAGCATGCAACAATCAGCGACTTGGACCATCGACGCATGCAGAAGCAGCGCAAAACAAAGCTGAAGAAAATCTTAGGCATCGCGACAACGATGCGGAAGGCCCTGACGACAAGAGTTGTGCAGCGGATTCAGTCACGAGCGGCCACACACGACGACGGAGTTGCACGACCGATGAATCCGTGCAGCGGCGGCCGAACCTTTGCTCATGATACCAATGTTAAAAATTTAGGATTCGTGGTCTACCCCTTGTTCCTCTGCGCTTATTCGTGGTGCCGCTCACAATTCGCATATCTGAAGCTAGGGGGTAGGGATCTTCTTATACTGTCTTTCCAAAGAGTCCACCTCTTATACAGATATAAGATTCCTAGTATTTTCCACTAGTTTCCGGGATAGAGTCCAGATCAAATTACCAACCACGATCATATTTGTCTGTTAACGGATTCTACCCGTTATGTCCCCGGAGCACACGCTTGTGAGCAACACGTCATAATAGAGTGTAAATTCCTCTAATTACGTAGATCAACATTAGGGCTGTAATCTAACTATACGATCTAGCTCCTTCCGATTATCACTGTACCCGGGTAGTCTTTTTTCAATATAAATAATATATTGTATTCCACTGATAATCGACCAGCTTCCTTAAGCATACAAAAGTATGTTCCAACAAGTGATAATTCCATGATGATCATGTAAAGTAATTCCATGTATAAATACATGCATAATTCCATAATGAGGTATTCCGAATATTAGCAATTCCTATTAATTTGAATATAGTTGCAGGACACATGATTCCAACATTGTGTTGGCCGATTTGATGCTCTATGATTATGGATTTGTGTTGGCCGATTTCATGCTCTATGATTATGGATTTGTGTTGGCCGATTTAATGTTGTATGATTATGAATTTGTGTAGGATTTAGAAAGTCATACTATATAATATAAAGTTATTGCACTAGCCTTTAAACATACTCACGGCATGACTATCTTTGGCTTGTATGTGTTGAAGAATAATTTAAACATTTAACTCATGCTAGCCAACACAGCTATGTCTTTATGTCAAAAATAAAGGTTCATTACTTTATCTACAGTTTGTATATGTTCCATGTTTTTCTTAATTAATTATCGCTCCAGTTGAAAATTATATAATAAGTATTATTTCTATGTTCTATGTTTTTCGTAATTAATTATTACGGCTGCTTAGGCACCATGGTGGTGCCGCGGCCGGTTAGGCGGTGGCAGCCTGGATCCGTTTTGTCCAAGCCCCGACAGAGATGGCGGCGGTCCGTGCACAAGATGCTTGATGGAGGCTCTTCGAACAGATCTGGGTGAAAACCTGCTCTCGACTAGCTGCCAAGGCCGGCGGTGGCACGCTATTCTGCGCCGTTCCCTTCATGAAGGCACTACCGTGGAGAAGTTCCAAACCACTATCTGCTAACTCCAGGGGAAATCCTAGATCAGTAGATCAGATGACGCCGGCGCTCTTGCGTCGTTTCCCTCTTGGGGCGTCATTCTTGGAGGTGTACACAGGCTCGAGGGACCAATGGACGGCATCTTTGGTGGTGCGGTGCTTCATCTTACACATTGATGGCGGCGGATCTCGGCGACGTGGCGCAGTGAAGACTCGGCGTCCCATGCGCGAAGATGGGCTCATGCAGGAGGATGACACTGTCTAGCGTCATGGTGGCATCGATGGTAGAGAGGCCTGGCAAGGTCGATGCGTCAGTATCTGCTCTGAAGATGGATCGATGGAAGACGGACGACCTATGAGAGTGCGTCGAACCGGTTTGTGCACCAGACCTAGTATGTGGCTTGGTTGGGGCCTCCGGCTTTAGATGATAGGTTTAGGTGAGAGTCTGGGTATTCGGCTCACACTTTCTGCACTTCTTCATGGATAAGAGTAGCGACAGATGTTGCCAAGATGGCAGCTTCAGACATATTGATGTATTACTTTGTATAAAGTGGTTGCATGCATCTTCCAGATGCAGAGGCCTTGGGTGATCCTCCTTTTCAAAAGAATTATTATTTCTAAACATATGTCCATTTTAGTTGCATCGACAGAACTAGAAATTTCAATTTCTTTTTCGCAAGCACTTGGAAGGACTGTCGGTGTCAAAACCGGCGGATCTCGGGTAGGGGGTCCCGAGCTGTGAGTCTAGGATCGATGGTAACAGGGGACGAAGGAGACGGTGTTTTACCCAGGTTCGGGCCCTCCTATGGAGGTAAAACCCTACGTCCTGCTCGATTATATTGATGGTATGAAGGTTACAGAGTTGATCTACCACGAGATCGTATAGCTAAAACCCTAGATGAGTTTCCCTGTCCTACATTCTAAAACCCTCCCGGTTTATATAGACACCGGGGGGTACCTAGGGTTTACACATGATAGGTCTCCTGCCGAGGATGAAGATGTCGATTTCCTCATCTTGACTTGGAGTGCACGACGCGCCTTCGGGGCTTCCTTCTGGAACGTGGGGTCTCGATGTATTCGGCCCTTCCTGTGACAGGTAGAGAGCGGCCCACCGAGCCGGCCTATTGAGAGTTAGGCCGGCGGCCCGAGGACCCCCTAGTCCAGGACTCCCTCAGTAGCCCCCGAACTAGCCCCCAACGCCAAAGGTCACAGCACTGGTAGCTTCACGTGATCAGAGTCTTCGGCTTGAGGGGTGAGTTCCTCTTCCCGTCAATGATCGGCTGGGACTAATCCGGCTCCTGATGACGCGCAGTTCTTCCGATCATACGAATGTCCGGGCACCATGAGTTGCTTAGCCCCGAAGGCCAATCGTCAAAGTGTAAATAGCGTTTTCTGACGAAGGGCCGTGGCCTACCACGACCGCTGAACCAGTTATGAAAACTCGATTCGCGGTTCGAGGCCATTTTCACATTGACACGACTCATCAATGTATAGATTGTGCTCCGTTTCACACGGGATATAATCAGAACCCTAGGCTTATTTTGCGCGTGCATAACGGCACGCACACCTTGGGAAGCGGAGAGACTCGCGGCACGGTAAAAGGAGGCTAATCGGCGTGACGCCTCATAAAAGGGAAAAAACCCCAAGGATTGCTCACGCTTCCCATTCGCATCCTGTGCTTTCCCAATCTTCCCAAGCTCCAAGAGCCCAGATCTAGTTCTTCCTCAACTTCCCCTCCGAGCACAGCCATGGCAGGTTCGGGCTCCATGGGCAAGTGGGAGGCCTCCACGGTTACCGACAAGGATATCCGGGAGCTAAAGCTCGCTGGTTACCTCCCCGCCAACATCTTCCACCGCGCTCCAGAGGCGAAACAAGTCGTCCCCACCCCTAAGCCAGGCGAAAGGGTGGTATTTGTCCCCCATTTCATCCGGGGACTGAGCTTCCCGCTCCACCCCTTCGTCAGGGGTCTCATGTTCTTCTACGGGTTGGACTTCCATGATCTTCCCCCGAACTCTTTTATGCATATCTCGGCTTTCATCATTCTCTGCGAAACCTTCCTGCGGGTCGAGCCGCACTTCGGCCTGTGGCTCAAGGTCTTCAACGTCAAGCCGAAGACTGTCGCGGGCGAGCACGCGGACTGCGGAGGGGCGGTAATCAACAAGCTCCCCCGCGTCGAGTGGCCAACTGGCACCTTCATCGACACAATCAAGATCTGGCAGAAAGAATGGTTCTACATCACCGAACCAAGGGATGAGAACTGGACAGCGCTTGCCGAGTTCAGATCCGGACCCCCTACGAGATTGGCCTCATGGCTCAAGAAGGGCCTTGACTGGGGGTCGGATGCAGAGGTGAAATTGCTGCAGAAGCGCATTACCTCGGTGATCGAGGCCAAGGTTGAGCTGGTCAATGTGGTCCAGGTCATGCTCCACCGCCGTATTCTTCCCTGCCAGCGCCGGGCTTCCCCGATGTGGACTTATCAGCCTGAGGACGAGCCTACCGTGCGCCAACTCTTCCGTACTACCTCTGAGAAGTTGTGGAAGGCGTTATTCAAGCCTCAGAAAAGCTGGCCGGCCAAGGAAGAGGATTCGGGCTTAAGCGCCGATAATCCACCCACCCAGGTACGGTATAATTTTAATCCACTGATTTTGTTTCTTTGACAAAAGGACTGAACGTCTTCCTTCATTTTTGCAGAAGTGGTTGAGAAAAACCGCGAAAGTCAGCTGCCCGGCGCCACAACCCGAAGACCCCAGGTCAGAGTTGTTGGCGGCGATGCTCGTCGTGGCGCCGTACTCGGCGCCCGAGAAGAAGGAGAAGAAAAGGAAGACCAGAGAAGGCCTCCGCATAAGGGACCAGCCGGACGCTATGTCTGAGGAAACCCATGCCTCTTCCAGCCACGAGGAAGAGCATGAAGACGGGGGGGGAAGGCGATTCCCCCCTCACAAGAAAGAGGGCGGCGTCGCAGGACGCCGCGGAGGATCTAAATCCTCCTGCCCAGAAGAGGGCGCGTAGGCCAAGGTTAATCCTGGCCGACGACACCTTGGACTCCGATGCTGAGTCCGAGGACTTTGAGAAGGTTCCCCGAAGGAACCTAAGGGTCAAGCCCCCGCTCAAAGGTATGAATCCGAAGACTCCCTAGGCCATTTATGCAAAGTTTTAGTGTTTTAATCGCAAAAACATCTTTTAAGCTGCAGCCCACCGCGCGTTCTCCCTACTGACCAAATATCGGATGGGGAGTCTCCGCCCGCCGAGCTGGCGAAGAGTGGGACTGCGTCACACCCCACACCTCCAGGGGCCGCGAAGGATGCCGCGGAGGTGTCATCCCGCCAGGCTCCTTTGGAGCCGAACACAGGCGGTGGAGGTGACCGCGCCATGGCCGAGGTTGATGCCTCGGTGGTCGAAGGCCAGGGGGAGGAAACTCCCCCAACTGCTGAGGACCAGGGGGAGAAAACTCCCCTGGCCGCTGAGGACCAGGGGAAGAAAACTCCCCTGGCCGCTGAGGAGGAAGGGCGGAGGGATGTCCACTCCCCTCCGAGGACGCCTCCGGAGCATGCTATACCTCCGGAGCTACCGACCCGGTCCCCGATCAGAGATCGGGCTGGCCGGTCACCACCGGTGTCACCGACGACTGGGTGGCCGGTCATGGAGGAGGCTCTATCGAGCGCCCCCATCTCCGAGGATCACCGCACTCTAATGGGTGCGGTTCTGCGAGGAATTCAGTCCGTCGATAGCGGACTGAAAGAGGCTTTTAATGGCCTCTTGACGGGCTTCAAGGTGAGTCATGTAATACCCTTTTCCCGAACAATTTTAATTTTTAAGTTTATGCTATCTTTATACATGCAGTAGCCCCCGAGCCCTAGGTGTGTGTGCGAAAACGCACCCGGGGGTCAAACAATTAGGAGTGAACAACGATGCATAAGGCACCATGAATCCCACAATGTTCTAAAAGCCCTTAATAAGACCGAACATAGGGTCATATCCTTGAAAGTTCGGGGGTTGAAACACATATAAATGGATATATGTTATTTTATTTTTTATAGGCCTCGTCATCGGCGGCGGCCGTTAATGCCGCTGAGCTTACCGAGCTAAATCGGAAGCTCAAGATCTCTGAAGAGGAGCTTGACAGCCTGAACAAGAGGTTCGATGAGGCACAAGGTAAGCCGAATTGGAATATCCAGGCTGTATATTGTTAATGATCCGCACTGGTGACCCAGTGTGATTATTTTTTTATTGCTTCCACAGCTTCAGCCGTGGAGGTTGAAAAACTCAAGACCGAGCTCACAAAGATGAAGCAAGAGGCCGCGGATGAAAAGGCAGCCGCCGAACAAGCAGCAGCCGCACTTGCCACTTTGAAAGCTGCGAGTGCTAAGCATGAGGCCCGGCTGGGGGAGGTGTAGCAGGAGCTCAAGGATGCCAGCACAAAGTACGAGGCCCTTGAGCAGAAAGGCAAAGAGCAAGCCACCGAACTATCCGCGGTGAAATACGAGCTCCAAAAGGAGCGGGTGGACCGGCGGTCCTTTGAAGAGGAGGTTCGCCAAGTCAATGCTGTCATAGATGGTAAGCCGTATTCACTACAATGCGCCTTTGGTGGTAGCAGGTTTGCTTTGCTCACCCAGGTGTGGCATTCCTCAGGCGTCTATGTGGATCTCCAGAAGAGTGCAGCGGACGCGAACAAGTTCTATGCTTCGCGAGAGGAGGATGATGAGGCTCGGTTATTCTGGGCTCAATTCGAGTCCCCCGAGCGCCCTCCTCTTCTGATCGAGCAGATGAAGCAACTGATGGAGCTGCACAGGATGGCGGAGCCGGCCATGAAGGATCTTTGCATCTGGCTATGGCCTGAAGAGCCATTGCCGAGCAGCTACTTCGGCTTGGTGCAGAAACTGCGCGATGCTGCGCCTCGGATTGACGCGCTAAAGCGTTCTACATGCATCGAGGGAGCTCGAATGGCCTCTGCAAAGACCATGGTGCACTAGCCGAAGTTCAAGCCGACCGAGATGGCCACCGCACCTCCGCCTCCTGGAAAGGGGCATAGGCGCCCCGAGCTATACTTCTCAGCAGTGATGGAGGGTGCTCGGGCGATAGAGGCCCAGTGCTCTAAGGATGTGCTACCTCTTGAGCTTGCGTTGGTTTTCCCTTGAAGAGGAAAGGGTGATGCAGCGAAGTAGATAAGTATTTCCCTCAGTTTGTTGAGAACCAAGGTATCAATCCAGTAGGAGGAACAAGCAATGCACCAATATTTGCACCTACACAAACAATCAAACACTTGCACCCAACGCTATAAAGGGGTTGTCAATCCCTTCATGGTTACTTGCAAGGATGAGATCTGATAGAGATAGATATAAAAGATTGCCAAAAGTAAAACTAAAATAAAAGTAAATAAAATTGTAGCAAGGTATTTTTGGTTTATAGATCTGAAAATATAATATGGAAAATAGACCCGGGGGCCATAGGTTTCACTAGAGGCTTCTCTCTTGAAGGAAAATAGTACGGTGGGTGAACAAATTACTGTCGAGCAATTGATAGAAAAGCGCATAGTTATGACGATATCCAAGGCAATGATTATGCATATAGGCATCACGTCCGTGTCAAGTAGACCGAAACGATTCTGCATCTACTACTATTACTCCACACATCGACCAACTCCTGCCTGCATCTAGAGTATTAAGTTCATGAAGAACAGAGTAACGCATTAGGTAAGATGACATGATGTAGAGGGATAAACTCAAGAAATATGATGAAAACCCCATATTTTTATCCTCGATGGCAACAATACAAATACGTGCCTCACTATCCCTACTTTGTCACTGGGTGAGGACACCGCAAGATTGAACCCAAAACTAAACACTTCTCCCATTGCAAGAATTACCAATCTAGTTGGCCAAACCAAACCAATAACTCGAAGAGACTTGCAAAGATATGAAATCATGCATATAAGAATTCAGAAAAGACTCAAATAATTTTCATAGATAATCTGATCATAAACCCACAATTCATCGGATCTCGACAAACACACCGCAAAAGAGTATTACATCGGATAGATCTCCATGAAGATCATGAAGAACATGGTATTGAAGAACATAGAGAGAGAAGAAGCCATCTAGCTACTAGCTATGGACCCGAAGGTCTGAGGTGAACTACTCACGCATCATTGGAGGGGCAATGGAGTTGATGTAGATGCCCTCCGTGATCGAACCCCCCTCCGGCAGATTACCGGAAAAGGCCCCAAGATGGGATCTCACGGGAATAGAGGCTTGCGGCGGCGGAAACGTATTATCGTGGCTCTTTTTGGTATTGGGGGAATATTTGGGAATTTATAGGCCGAAGAATAGGGTTAGGAGGCCTGCTGGGGGGCCACAAGCCAGGGGGGCGCGCCCCTGTGGCTTGTCGCCTCCCGGCAGGTCTCCTGCCCTCATCTCCAAGTCTGGTAGGTTTCTTCTGGTCCAAGAAAAATCATCTCGAAGGTTTTATTCCATTTGGACTCCATTTAATATTCCTTATCTGCAATACTCAAAAACAAGGAAAAAACAGAAACTGGCACTAGGCACTAGATTAATAGGTTAGTCCCAAAAATAATATAAAATAGCATATTAATGCAAATAAAACATCCAAAACAGATAATATAATAGCATGGAACAATAAAAAATTATAGATACGTTGGAGACGTATCAAGCATCCCCAAGCTTACTACTCCAAAAAGTTTAATATTGACATAAAAACAGTAATACTTCAAGCATACTAACAAACAATCGTGTCCTTTCAAAATAACATGGCCAAAGAAAGTTATCCCTACAAAATCATGTAGTCTGGCTATGCTCCATCTTCCCCACACAAAGTATTTAAATCATGCACAACCCCGATGACAAGTCAAGCAATTGTTTCACACCTTTTATGTTCTCAAACCTTTTCAACTTTCATGCAATACATGAGCGTGAGCCATGGATATAGCACTATAGGCGGAATAGAATATGGTGGAGCTTGCAAGGAAAAGGGAGAAGATAGTCTCACATCAACTAGGCGTATCAACGGGCTATGGAGATGCCCATCAATAGATATCAATGTGAGTGAGTAGGGATTGCCATGCAACGGATGCACTAGAGCTATAAGTGTATGAAAGCTCAAAAAGAAAACTAAGTGGGTGTGCATCCAACTCGCTTGCTCATGAAGACCTAGGGCAATTTGACGAAGCCCATCATTGGAATATACAAGCCAAGTTATATAATGAAAAATTCCCACTAGTATATGAAAGTGACAAAATAGGAGACTCTCTATCATGAAGATCATGGTGCTAATTTGAAGCACAAGTGTGGAAAAAGGATAGTAGCATTGTCCCTTCTCTCTTTTCTCTCATTTTTTTTATTTTTTTTATTTTTTTGGTGGGCATCTTTGGCCTCTTTTTTTTTGGGCTTCATTGGCCTCTTTTATTATTTGTAAAGTCCGGAGACTCATCCCAACTTGTGAGGGAATCATAGCTTCCATCATCCTTTCCTCACATGGGACAATGCTCTATAATGATGATCATCACACTTTTATTTACTTACAACTCAAAAATTACAACTCGATACCTAGAACAAAATATGACTCTAAAGCAATATGAAAATGATGGTGCGTGTCATAATAAACGGAACGGTGGAAGTTGGATGGCAATATATCTCGGAATGGCTATGGAAATGCCATAATAGGTAGGTATGGTGGCTGTTTTGAGGAAGGATATATGGTGGGTTTAATGCACCGGCGAAAGTTGCGCGGTACTAGAGAGGCTAGCAATGGTGGAAGGGTGAGTGTGCGTATAATCCATGGACTCACATTAGTCATAAAGAACTCACATACTTATTGCAAAAGCCTATTAGTCATCGAAGCAAAGTATTAGACGCATGCTCCTAGGGGAGAGGTTGGTAGGAGTTAACCATCGCGCGCTCCCGACCCTCACACAAAGGATGACAATCATTAAACAAATCATGCTCCGACTTCGTTACATAACGGTTCACCATATGTGCATGCTACGGGAATCACAAACCTTAACACAAGTATTTTTACCAATCCACAATTACTCACTAGCATGACTCTAATATCACCATCTCTATATCTCAAAATTTTATGCAAGGAATCAAACTTCTCATAGTATTCAATGCACTTTATATGAAAGTTTTTTATTATATCCCTCTTGGATGCCCATTATATTAGGACTAAATTCATAACCTAAACCAATTACCATGCTGTTTAAAGACTCTCAAAATAATATAAGTGAGGTACGAAAGTTCAATTATTTCTATAAAATAAAACACCACCGTGCTCTAAAAAGATATAAGTGAATCACTCGAGCAAAATTGCCTAGCTCAAAAGATATAAGTGAAGCACATAGAGTATTCTAATAAATTCACGATTAATGCGGGTCTCTCTCAAAAAGATGTGTGCAGCAAGGATGATTGTGGCAAACTAAAAAGCAAAGACTCATATCATACAAGACGCTCCAAGCAAAACACATATCATGTGGTGAATAAAAATATAGCCTCAAGTAAATTTACCGATGGATTGAAGACAAAAGAGGGGATGCCTTCCGGGGCATCCCCAAGCTTAGGCTCTTTGGTATCCTTGAATATGACTTGGGGTGCCTTGGGCATCCCCAAGCTTAGGCTCTTGCCACTCCTTATTCCGTAGTCCATCAAATCTTTACCCAAAACTTGAAAACTTCACAACACAAAACTCAACAGAAAACTCGTGAGATCCGTTAGTATAAGAAAAATAAATTACCACTTTAGGTACTGTTGTGAACTCATTATTTATTTATATTGGTGTAATATCTACTGTATTCCAACTTCGTCATGGTTCATACCCCCCGATACAACCCATAGATACATCAAAATAAGCAAACAACACAAAGAAAACAGAATCTGTCAAAAACAGAACAGTCTGTAGCAATCTGTAGACTTCGAATACTTCTGTAACTCCAAAAATTCTGAAAAATTAGGAAAATCTGGGCAATTTTCATATCAATCTAGTGTAAAAAATTCAGACTCGTTTGACGCTCTGGTGAATTTATAAAATTCCTGGACTGAGTGCAAAAGTTTCTGTTTTTCAGCAAAACCAAATCAACAATCACCGTAAACCATCCCAAACGTCTTACTTGGCACAAACACTAATTAAAACAATAAAACACAATTACTACAGAGGTAATAATGTGTGAAACACTCAAGAACAGAAGCAAAAAAACAAAAAAACAAAAAATAAAATTGGGTTGCCTCCCAACAAGCGCTATTGTTTAACGCCCCTAGCTAGGCATAACGCAATAGATCTAGGTATTGTCATCTTTGGTATGCAATCCATAAGTAGCTCTCATAATAAATTCATATGGTAATTTAATTCTCTTTCTAGGAAAGTGTTCCATGCCTTTCCTTAACGGAAATTGGAATCTAATGTTTCTTTCTTTCATATCAATAATTGCACCAATCGTTCTAAGGAAAGGTCTACCAAGAATAATAGGACATGTAGGATTGCAATCTATATCAAGAACAATGAAATCTACGGGCACATAATTCCTATTTGCAACAATAAGAACATCATTAATCCTTCCCATAGGTTTCTTAATAGTGGAATCCGCTAGATGCAAATTTAAAGAGCAATCATCAAGTTCATGGAAACCTAGCACATCACATAAAGTTTTTGGAATCGTGGAAACGCTAGCACCCAAATCACACAAAGCATGGCACTCATAATATTTAATTTTGATCTTAATAGTAGGTTCCCACTCATCATAGAGCTTTCTAGGTATAGAAACTTCCAACTCAAGTTTTTCTTCAAAAGATTTCATCATAGCATCAACGATATGTTTAGTAAAAGCTTTATTTTGATCATAAGCATGCGGAGAATTCAACATGGATTGCAACAAGGAAATACAATCAATCAAAGAACAACTATCATAATTAAAGTCCTTGAAATCCAAAAGAGTTGGTTCATTGCTATTTAAAGTTTTGACCTCTTCAATCCCACTTTTATCAATTTTAGCATTAAGATCTATAAACTCCGAATCATTGGGACGCCTTTTAACTAAAGTTGACTTATCTACAGTCCCATCTTTATCAAGATTTAAATTAGAAAACAGGGATTCAATAGGAGTCACATCAATCACTTTAAGATCTTCATCATTATTATCACGAGAACACACTTTTTCAAGCCATTCACGCTTAGCACGCATTCTAGCGGTTCTTTCCTTACACTCATCAATAGAAGTTCTCATAGCTTTTAAAGATTCATTAATATCGCGCTTGGGTGGAGTAGATCTAATTTTCAAAGAATCAATCTCAAGCGAAATTCTATCAACGTTCCTAGCCAAATCATCAATCTTGAGCAATTTTTCTTCAATCGTAGCATTGAAAACCTTTTGCGAGCTAATAAATTCTTTAATATTATCCTCAAGATCAGAGGGCTCTTATTATAATTTCCATAAGGATTGTTGTAGGAATTACCATAATTATTAGAGGAATTACTAGGAAAAGGCCTAGGATTGAAATTACCTCTATACGCGTTATTACTAAAATTGTTCCTACCAACAAAATTCACATCCATAGATTCATTATTATTTCCAATCAAAGAAGACAAAGGCATATCATTAGGATCAATAGGAACACTCTTACTAGCAAACAATTTCATTAATTCATCCATCTTTTCACTCAAAGTATTTATTTCTTCAATAGCATGCACTTTTTTACTAGTAGGAGATCTTTCGGTATGCCATTGAGAGTAATTTGCCATAATATTATCTAGGAGTTTAGTAGCTTCTCCTAATGTGATTTCCATAAAAGTACCACCCGCGGCGGAATCTAAAAGATTTCTAGATGCAAAATTCAATCCCGCATAAAAAAATTGTATAATCATCCATAAACTCAAACCATGTGCGGGGCAATTCCTAATCATTAATTTCATCCTCTCCCAAGATTGTGCAACATGCTCATGATCAAGTTGCTTAAAGTTCATTATATCGTTCCTAAGGGAGATGATCTTAGCGGGCGGAAAGTACTTGGAAATAAAAGCATCTTTACACTTATTCCATGAATCAATACTATTTTTAGGCAAAGATGAAAACCAAGTTTTGGCACGATCTCATAGTGAGAACGGAAATAGCTTCAATTTAACAATATCATTATCCACATCTTTCTTCTTTTGCATATCACATAATTCAACGAAAGTATTTAGATGGGATGCGGCATCTTCCCTAGGAAGGCCAGAAAATTGTTCTTTCATAACAAGATTAAGCAAAGCGGCATTAATTTCATAAGATTCCGCACTAGTGGCGGGAGCAATCGGAGTACTAATAAAATCATTGTTATTAGTATTGGAGAAGTCACACAACTTAGTATTCTCTTGAGTCATCGTGACAAAGCAAGCAATCTAGCACACAAGCAAACAAAAAGCAAACGAAAAGACGAACGGAAGAAGGGCGAATAAAAAGGCAAATCTTTTTGGTTTTTTCTGAAAATCATTTTAGAAGTGGGGGAGAGGAAAACGAGAGGCAAATGGCAAATAATGTAAATGCAAGAGATGAGTTTGTGATGGGTACTTGGTAGGCTTGATGTAGATCTTGTCTTGACTTGCTATGTATCCTCCCCAGCAACGTCGCCAGAAATCCTTCTTGCTACCTCTTGAGCTTGCGTTGGTTTTCCCTTGAAGAGGAAAGGGTGATGCAGCGAAGTAGATAAGTATTTCCCTTAGTTTGTTGAGAACCAAGGTATCAATCCAGTAGGAGGAACAAGCAAGGCACCAATATTTGCACCTACACAAACAATCAAACACTTGCACCCAACGCTATAAAGGGGTTGTCAATCCCTTCACGGTTACTTGCAAGGATGAGATCTGATAGAGATAGATATAAAAGATTGCCAAAAGTAAAACTAAAATAAAAGTAAATAAAATTGCAGCAAGGTATTTTTGGTATTTTTGGTTTATAGATCTGAAAATATAATATGGAAAATAGACCCGGGGGCCATATGTTTCACTAGAGGCTTCTCTCTTCAAGGAAAATAATACGGTGGGTGAACAAATTACTGTCGAGCAATTGATAGAAAAGCGCATAGTTATGACGATATCCAAGGCAATGATTATGCATATAGGCATCACGTCCGTGTCAAGTAGACCGAAATGATTCTGTATCTACTACTATTACTCCACACATCGACCGACTCCTGCCTGCATCTAGAGTATTAAGTTCATGAAGAACAGAGTAACGCATTAGGTAAGATGACATGATGTAGAGGGATAAACTCAAGCAATATGATGAAAACCCCATCTTTTTATCCTCGATGGCAACAATACAAATACGTGCCTCGCTACCCCTACTTTGTCACTGGGTGAGGACACCGCAAGATTGAACCCAAAACTAAGCACTTATCCCATTGCAAGAATTACCAATCTAGTTGGCCAAACCAAACCAATAACTCAAAGAGACTTGCAAAGATATGAAATCATGCATATAAGAATTCAGAAAAGACTCAAATAATATTCATAGATAATCTGATCATAAACCCACAATTCATCGGATCTCGACAAACACACCGCAAAAGAGTATTACATCGGATAGATCTCCATGAAGATCATGAAGAACATGGTATTGAAGAACATAGAGAGAGAAGAAGCCATCTAGCTACTAGCTATGGACCCGAAGGTCTGAGGTGAACTACTCACGCATCATCGGAGGGGCAATGGAGTTGATGTAGATGCCCTCCGTGATCGAATCCCCCTCCGGCAGATTACCGGAAAAGGCCCCAAGATGGGATCTCACGGGAACAGAGGCTTGCGGCGGCGGAAAAGTATTATCGTGGCTCTTTTTGGTATTGGGGGAATATTTGGGAATTTATAGGCCGAAGAATAGGGTTAGGAGGCCTACTGGGCGGCCACAAGCCAGGGGGGCGCCCCCCTGTGGCTTGTCGCCTCCCGGCAGGTCTCCTGCCTTCATCTCCAAGTCTGGTAGGTTTCTTCTGGTCCAAGAAAAATCATCCCGAAGGTTTTATTCCGTTTGGACTCCGTTTAATATTCCTTATCTGCAATACTCAAAAACAAAGAAAAAACAGAAACTGGCACTAGGCACTAGATTAATAGGTTAGTCCCAAAAATAGTATAAAATAGCATATTAATGCATATAAAACATCCAAAATAGATAATATAATAGCTTGGAACAATCAAAAATTATAGATACGTTGGAGACGTATCAGGATGTAATGTATGAATGAGCGCGTTGTAATACGTCCGAAGACTTCTTAACGCTTTAGAATTATTGTTGCATGGTTTATCATGTCTTATAAGTCTTTAGTATTTATTTTGACTCCCGTGTGGCCGTTTTATCTGAAAGTTGCGAGTCGTCGGCTTCAGCCCCCACGTAGATACTACGCGGGGTGTCTCTGCCTCCGCACTGTGACCCTTAGCCGAGGTATCGGTGCCCGAAGGTGGTAGTGCGAAGGGGACAAGGCAATCGGACTATGATGCTTTATCGCTTTCACTTAGCCGGAGGAGCGTAAAAAATGCGGGGGCTGATGACCAGCCCCCAGTGTGTTGTGATGTTCGGATGTACCGGGGCCGAAGCCAGCATCACATGGTTTGTACAAGTATGAAACCCATCGTATAACACGGAATAACCTCTATCAATCTTTTAGTATGACACTTATGCTCGGATTTGCAGACCGGTTCTCGCTTACTATGACGGTCAGTTTTCGGCTTTCTCCCCTGAGGTGCTTGACCAGGTGAACTGGAAGCACAATCGAAGTGGTTCTCCCTTTGCCCCTTTAGCCGAACGAGCGGAACGTAAGGGGGCAAACACAGGGGCCGGGCAACCCAACTATTGACCCAAGACATAGTTCGGATCCGATGCATATAAAGCAAAATCCAAGACGCCGAGCACACGACCAGCTGTGTTGGGGTGATGTTCAGGGCGATTTTTTAAGTTCAAGCCCCCGGTCTATTAGCCGGTTGCATCATAATGTGTACCGAACAGTTTTCGCAAGAAGCGTTAATGAGGGGAGAACAGAGTATGTATAAAATACAACGGAGTGGCCATGTATAATGGTCTTGTATGTGCTCAATAATTCTTATAGCCCGGATTGCCGAAGCAACTGTTTTACAGGTATTTGAAGATGAAGTATAAGATTTACAAAGGAGAGGTTGTACCAGGGGTCTTCAATTGGTGGCTTGACGTCCTCGATGTGCCCTGTCGCCAATCTGCTCCTGTGCCTCCTAGGGAGTTGTGTTCCTGTAAGGGTGATACTGTCGGCGAGCGGACTTTGGGAGGAAGATCTTGAGAAGTCGCCGAAGGGTGGGTGAGCTTTACATTTTAACAGGTCCTTGACGGTACCTGTGATATGTCCGAGGACATGTATTGGTAGTAGTTCGGTTCAGCCGAACACTTACCCTTTGATAGTTGTCCCCATTGCTGCCCATGGAATCTTGAGTGCAAAATTGTGCCTTCTCGGCGCGTGTTTGACGGGCATTAGGGCTGTGCAATGGGGAGCGTGTCCCTATTTCTGGGGAGGAGAAGATTCTTGGAGTTCGGACTGAAATCGATCTTGTTTGTCAACCTTATGTGCCTTTATGACAAATTTCAGTATTCACCGATCGTCCTCGTAATGGAATTCGGCCGCCAGGGCCAATGCATGTTCCTCAGTTCGGAGGGAACGCTCTGTGTTGCCGTTGACAGTGATGACCCCCTTGGGCCCGGGCATCTTGAGCTTGAGGTATGCGTAGTGTGGGACGGCGTTAAAGCGAGCGAACGTTGTACGGCCCAGCAGGGCGTGATAACCGCTGCGGAAGGGGACAATGTCGAAGATCAAGTCCTCGCTGCGGAAGTTGTCGGGCGAACCGAACACTACTTCCAGGCTAACAGAGCCTGTGCACCGGGCTTCGACACCGGGGATCACTCCTTTAAAGGTAGTGCTGCTAGGCTTTATCCTTGATGGATCTATGCCCATCTTTTTCACCGTATCTGAGTAAATCAGATTGAGGCTACTTCCTCCGTCCATTAGGACTTTAGTGAGGTGATACCCATCGATAATGGGGTCTAAGACGAGGGACGCCGAACCCCCATGACGGATACTGGTCGGGTGATCTCGTCGATCAAAAGTGATCGGGTAGGCCGACCATGGGTTAAACTTCGGGGCTACAGGCTCTACGGCGTAGACCTCTCGAAGGACGCGCTTCCTCTCCTTTTTAGGTATATGAGTGGCGTATATCATGTTCACAGTCTTTACCTCTGGAGGGAACTGCTTCTGACCTCCATTGCTCGGACCGCGGGGCTCCTCGTCATCCTCGCTGCGTGGGCCCTTGCCTTGCTCTTCGGCTGCGAGTTTGCCGGCCTATTTGAACACCCAACAGTTACGATTGGTGTGGTTGGCGGGCTTGTCTTGAGTGCCATGGATCTGGCAAGGCCTCTCCATGATTTTGCCCAGCGGGGTGGGCCCATCGCGATTGCCTTTAGGAGGCTTCTTCCGCTGCCCGGACCGAGGGTTGCGGAAGCCGGCGTTGACGGCCGTGTCGTTGGCGTCACTAGTGCTGTGCCGGCATTTATTTTTGTTGCGTTGTGGTTTCCCGTTTCCATCCCGGACTTCAGAAGTGCCGGGGTCTTTGGGGTTGTGGCTTCGTCTCGCTAGCCAGTTATCCTCGCCCGTGCAAAAGCGGGTCATGAGTGATGTAAGGGCGGACATGGTCCTAGGTTTATCCTGACCGAGCTGGCGAGCCAGCCATTCGTCCCGAATATTGTGCCTGAAAGAGGCTATAGCCTCGGCATCTGGGAAATCGACGATCTGGTTTTTCTTGGTCAAGAACCGATTCCAGAATTGTCGAGCGAACTCTCCTGCCTTTTGGACGACATTGCTTAGGTCAAAGGAGTCCGGAGGCCGTACATAGGTGCCCTGGAAGTTAGATCGGAATGCATCCTCGAGATCCTCCCAGCTCCCGATAGAGTTTTCAGGGAGACTGTTTAACCAGTGCCGAGCTGGCCCCTTAAGTTTAAGGGGAAGGTACTTGATGGCGTGGAGATCGTCTCCTCGTGCCTTGTGAATGTGGAGGAGGAAATCCTCGATCCACACTGCTGGGTCAGTCGTTCCGTCGTATTGCTCGATATTCACGGGTTTAAAACCTTCCGGAAACTGATGCTGCATCACCTCATCAGTGAAGCACAGTGGGTGGGCAGCGCCTCTGACTCGGGCTATGTCACGCCGGTAGTCGGCATCCGTTCTGGCTCGGTTTGGTTCCCGACCTCTATTGTTTTGGTCGAGCCAAAGCCGGTACCCGTCCCGTCTATCGGGGGAGTACCCTCTAGATCCGTAGATGGATCTCGTGCGGCCTGTTCTATAACCCAGGCCGTGTCGCGGGTCGTACCTGTCCTCAGGCTCCATTGGCTCCTTTCCCCTCCTGCGGGGTATCGCCGGCCTATAACCGGTACCGCCAGCCGTCCTATCTTGTCCTCGAAGAGGGCGGTCCGGCTGGTCGTATGGGGTGTGCTTGGGGGACGGCGTGTCAGGGAGCTCGTCGTCAAATTGTGGCAGCAGCCGTCGGCGTGGATAGCTCTTCGGCTGGTCCGATAGACCTGTACCGTATCCTTCCTCGGCTGATAGGACCCTTGTCCATCTATCTTTGAGGGTATCTTGTTCGGCCTTAAGATGCCGTTCTTTTGCCTTTAGGCTTCGAGCAGTGGCTATAAGCTATTGCCTAAACCGTTCCTGATCCTCAAGGTTTTCGGGGACGATGAAGTCTTCGGCTTCCGGGCTATCCTCTTGCTCTACAGGGGGGAGGTAGTTGTCATCCTCGGAATCGTTTGGATCTTCGGGATCCCGCTGGTCCTCCGGCCTTTCCTGGTCCTCTAGCGGCGTGCTCGGGGATATCGGGACCGCCGAGGTCTTCCGGGGTATCGATTTCCCCGGTGCCAGCAATAGCTTCCCTTCCCTTTTTTGTCATTGATCGTTTGCGCGGTCTCCGACGCCTTGACGGCGCTTCACCCAATTCATCACCATTGTTTGCGGGTGTGCGCTCGCCGTTATCGGCTGGAGTATCCACCATGTAGACGTCGTAGGTGGAGGTGGCAGTCCATCGCCCGGTGTTGACGGGGGTGGGATCGCGATCCTCTTCATCCATGTCGTCTGCCTCCTCGGAGGCGTAGTCCAGCATATCGGTTAAGTCTTCGACAGTGGCTACGAAGTGGGTGGTGGGTGGGATGAAAAATTCTTCTCGACCCGCCTTGAGACCGATCTGAACGTGGATCGGGGTTGGGTCGTCAGTAGTTTTTATCGATAAGATCTGATCTAGAGCTTCGTTGAGAGTCGAGAGCTCGATCGGGTCAATTTGCTCAGCGCTTTCGGAGTTAACCTCCAATGCGTCCACACAGGAAGTGTGTTCGGCAGGAGATGGTGTCCGGTCATCTGGCGCTATGGCCGGATCCGGATTAAAAGCCAGATCGTCGTCGGGGTTAGTCTCGTGAACGGGGTCGAAAGCGACATCCGAGGTTAAGGCCTCGGGGTCCTCGGGTGCGTCGAATGAGACTGCGAGCCCGGTGAGCGAAAGATCTTCCCGAGAGTCTACGGAGAACTCTAAGTTCCCGAATCTGACCTCTTGATAAGGGGCGAAACTCCCGACCCGGCCAAGACGGCCGGTCGGGTCAGCGTGCAGCACAATGCTGCCGAAAGCAAAGATTTGTCCAGGGACGAAGGAGTCCATGTTACGGACCTCTTCGTTGATGACAACGCGAGCCATCGATTCATTTGGCGATCACAGCGGAACTCTCAATGAAAGCACCAATGTCGGTGTCAAAACCGGCGGATCTCGGGTAGGGGGTCCCGAGCTGTGAGTCTAGGATCGATGGTAACAGGGGACGAAGGAGATGGTGTTTTACCCAGGTTCGGGCCCTCCTATGGAGGTAAAACCCTACGTCCTGCTCGATTATATTGATGGTATGAAGGTTACAGAGTTGATCTACCACGAGATCGTATAGCTAAAACCCTAGATGAGTTTCCCTGTCCTACATTCTAAAACCCTCCCAGTTTATATAGACACCGGGGGGTACCTAGGGTTTACACATGATAGGTCTCCTGCCGAGGATGGAAATGTCGATTTCCTCATCTTGACTTGGAGTGCACGACGCGCCTTCGGGGCTTCCTTCTGGAACATGGGGTCTCGATGTATTCGGCCCTTCCTATGACAGCTAGAGAGCGGTCCACTGAGCCGGCCTATTGAGAGTCAGGCCGGCAGCCCGAGGACCCCCTAGTCCAGGACTCCCTCAAGGACGATACTCCGAAAAAGGTGAACATGATTTGGACAAGTTTTGTGAGTGTTATCTTGTCATTATCACACCAGTGACTAAGTCGGGGAGTATTTTCTCCACAAAATGCATCAAATAAATACATATCATATGTGATCTTAATATTTTTATGCATCACAAGGTGTATTATCTTTTAGTTGCACTGCACAAATGAACACACCAGATTGGAGTGCGTACAAACGACTTTGTGGCCGCACTAGTCATCAGATTTTATGGTTAACTTATTTCTTATTTGTTAAAATCAATTGATGATTGCTTGTTAATAACTAAGTTTTTTTAAATTCTTTTCATATATCTTGTCCATGTTTTTCATATGCAGATTAATTTTAGTTGCACTGCACAAAATGCACAAAAGAATACGAGCACTCCGTACGAGATAAACCACAACAGCTAATGGCCGCATCTGCCTACACCGGATCTATTGCATTAATTATGGATCAGAAGTTGGTATTTACTTTTAACTACAAGAAAGGAAACTAAACCAATTAATATGTTATGTTTATTGTGTTGACCATTTGTTTGTGCATATTTGTATTTTGGTTACACTAAACAAGAGAGAATGTAACCATTCTCTCCATCCTTCCAATCACGTGGTCTCTATTTCAGTAAGAGGTGCGACGAGTAGACTACTTGATGTCTACTACACGACTTTATTCTTGTAGATTCTGTTGGGCCTTCAAGCACGAAGTTTTGTAGAACAGTAGCAATTTTCCTTCAAGTGGATGACCTAAGGTTTATCAAACCATGGGGGGTGTAGGATGAAGATGGTCTCTCTCAAACAACCTTGGAATCAAATACAAGAAATTTCTTGTGTCCCCAACACACCCAATACAATGGCAAATTGTATAGGTGCACTAGTTCGGCGAAGAGATGGTGATACAAGTGCAATATGGATAGTAGATATAGGTTTTTGTAATCTGAAAATATAAAAACAGCAAGGTAGCAAGTGGCAAAAGCGAGCAAAACATTGTATAAATGCTTGGAAATAAGGCCTAGGGTTCATACTTTCAATAGTGTAATCTCTCAACAATGCTAACATAATAGAATCATATGATCATCCCTCAATGTGCAACAAAGAATCACTCCAAAGTTCATATCTAGCGGAGAACATGAGATGAAATTGTTATAGGTAGTAGAACCACCTCAAAGTTACCCTTTCCGATCAATCTATTGAGCTATTCCTATAGGTGTCACAAACAGCCCTAGAGTCCGTACTAAAATAACACCAATGATATATATATCAGTTAACCCTAATGTCATCTAGATACTCCAATGTCACCTCAAGTATCCGTGGGTTAATTATTCGACATGCATCAAACAATTTCAGATTCATCATATTCAATCCAACACAAATAACTTCAAAGAGTACCCCAAGATTTCTATTGGAGAAGTTAGGACAAGAACGTGCAATCAACCCCTATGCATAGATCCCCAAGGTCACCGGAATCCGCACATTGATGCAATAACATATATCAAGTGAATTAATAGAATACCCCATTGTCACCACAGGTATCCACATGCAAGACATACATCAAGTGATCTCAAATCCAATATTCAATCCGACATAACAAAATCTCAAAGGGAAAGATTCAATTCATCACAACAAGATAGCAAGGGAAGAACACCATATGATCCAACTATATTAACAAAGCCCATGATACATCAAGATCGTGCCTTCTTAAGATCACGAGAGAGGGAGAGAGAGAGAGAGAGAGAGAGAGAGAGAGAGAGAGAGATCAACCACATAGTTACTAGTACATACTCTCAGCCCCGAGGGTGAACTACTCCCTCCTCGTCATGGCTTCCTCCGGGATGCTGAAGATGGCCACCGGTGATGATTTTCCCCCTCCTGCAGGGTACTGGAAAGGCTCCAGATGGATTTTTCTTCGATAAAGAGAGTTGTGGCGGCGAAGCAGAAGTTCTATGTTAATTTTCAGAGGATTCTATATATATAGGATTTTTCAGCGTTGGAATCACATCAGCCGGAGCCACGTGGGCCCCACAAGCTAAGAGGGCGCGCAGGGGGGGTGGGCGCACCCTATTGCCTTGTGGCTCACAGGTGGCTTCCCTCCGGTGGTTCTTCGCTCCAACATTTCTTATTTTCTCCAGAAAAAATCATAAAAAAGTTTTGGGTGATTCTGAGAACTTTTATTTTCTGCACACAAAAAAACACCACGGTAATTCTGCTGAAAGCAGCGTCAATCCGGGTTAGTTCTAAATAAATCATATAAAGTGCATCAAAACCATATAAAAGTATTGTAAACATAGGTAAATATGGCCTGAATAGTTCATAAATTATCGATACATTGGAGACGTATCACTACTCAGAGACAATCACTAGTGCAGAAAATCCTAGCTATGGCGTGGCAAAAAGGGTCTTGCTGGCGTAGACACCCGACGCCAGCAATATGGCGCCACAGTTAAAAAACAGTGGTGGCGTTGGAGCCTATGCTAGCAGTATTTAGAATACCTATGGCGTCGGATTATGTTATACGCCGGCATTATGACCTGTATCTATGGCGTACACACGTCACAAATAACTGAAAAACATTACAGGCGTTGTACCTTCTCAGCACGCCATTACTTAATTTGTAAGCATCGGAAAATCGCTGCCACGACAGCGGGAAAGGGCACCTAGCAGAATAAGGTAACAAATAAAGGCAATTGAAAGACATTTTAGATTCGTAGATAGTGCTTAAATAATTAGTTAAGATAGCTAGTGATCAAGTTTTGAAGTACTATAACACAAAACCACACGAACGTGTAGTTGATCGAGCTAGCAGTATTGTAGAACCAACAGCATTGGTAGCTGACACTATCCTATTACATATCGGCATAAGGATCATTAACGTATTTCTTCGCCGGATCCGCGATAGACACAGGACCGTCAGCATCAAGCCCTTGCTTTCGAAGGCGAGCTTTTATCTCCTCCGGGCCGGAAGGTGCGCCGCCGTTGAAAACCCTGACATGGTCGATGACATCCTTGTTGAGGATGGTAGCAAACTTCACCTGGATGCGTCTGAATTCATCTCTGTTATTTCCCGGGCTAATTTCCTCCATTTTATTCCCCCATGCGATGACGTCTGAGTTCTTTTTAAGGCGTTCTCCCTCCCGTATGTACTCCTCCATGTGGTGGACAACGTAGTAGCCGTCTATATCACTGTTTTCCGGCTGCTGCATGCAACAAAAGTCAGTTTTGTGGCCGAAGCATACCGCTTTAAACTTGTCAAACTTGCGATATCCGTCTTTGATCACTCCTTCCCGTTTGGTATACTCGAAAGTGCTCCCTGCTCGTCCGTAAATGCATCACCGCCGTGTGCCGAATGTGTCGAAGAAGAGTCCTGCGCGTCGTTCGTTTGATTGGACATCTACAAAAAGAAAACATTGGCAACCTTATTAATTCATATATAAAATACAAAATTTCGGCATGACCTTTGCTAAAAATAGGACACATTGGTTACCAGAAATTTGACGAAACGGAAATTAATCAACATTTCGCCAAAACATTGGCAACCCTATGCATTCCCTGCAAACAATACACAAGCAACCACATTTCCATCGAAACAAAATTTGAACCACATTTCCTCGAACACATTTCGAGCACTTACTGGAAGAATCGAGGTGGCGGCAGGGGAGGTTGAGGTCGACGGCAAGGGAGGTTGAGGACGACGGCAGGGGAGGTTAAGGTCGTTCGGGCCGGCCGGCGGCGGGAGGGGATAAAGGCGGCTCGAGGTCGACGCGGTTGGGGGCGGACAGCATGGTCGAGGCGATTGGGGTCGACGACGAGTCGAGGAGCGGCGACCGTAGGGGAAGGTGGGTGCGGCGGTGAGGGAGGGGGTGGCGGCGATGACAACGAAGGTGGCGGCGGCATCGGGGGAGGAGAGTGGCGGCGACAGCGACGAAGGTGGCGGCGGCGGCGCACGGAGCTGAGGGTGTACGAGCGCGCGAAACGAAAGTTTGCAGTGAACACTTCCCCCCAAATGGGCAAAGACAGTGGGAAAAATAGCTATGGCGTTGGTGACGTATGCAACGCCATAGATATATTAGTTATGCCGTTGGTGACGTCAACAACGCCATAGCTATTTTTCTTCCAAACTTACAAATGTAGAATAATAAAATACATTCAAGACAAAAATGTTAAAAGGGGTTCGATAAGGTCACATCCGAAAGAAGATTGCACACATACGCATCAATATTAAAATATGATCGAACTGCCGAATTAACAATAAATAAAAGATAGATAAAAATCAACTACGACGCTGTTTCTCAGTTTCTCTTGTTTGTGCGGGGGCTCTGAACCGATATTTTCCTTTTGTTTGTGCGGAGGCTCTCGACGGAAGCTTTTCTCTTATTTTTGCGGGGGCTCTCAACGGAAGTTTCTGCATCCGATGTGCGTCTACGTCTTTTCTTACACTTCTCCTTCCGAATAACGCCATCTTCTTCTTGATAGATGCCAGATTGGTCATAGTCATCTAGATCTTCCTTTGACAATTCTTTACCATTGCGTTCTTTCTGCCCGTCGGGGTGATTTTCATGTTCAACAAGTGCATCTTCACACGACTAGTAGAAGGGTCAATCAAAACTATGTTTTCGCACTTCTTACATGGACATAATATTTTTATTTCCCCTTTCCGATTCATATCTTCCAATGCGACCTTGAAGAACCCATTTATAGTTCGATCCATATATATATATTCCAGCATTAATCATTCACTTCCACAGTGCCTACAAAAAAAGATCAAAAACAATTTCAGCATATGATGTACTATATATACACACACATATGCGGGCATTACATACCTAAATTAATGATATACACACAAAAAACAGTCGCCTAGTTCTCTCAATAGATTGAAGGCAGAGTCCGCCGGTCGTGTATCTCTATACACACATATATGTGAGAGTACCGTTAAGAGATTGCCTATGATAAACCAGGCCGGCCGGGTCAACTATATATAGAGATGCAACTACTAATTAATGGCGTTCTACATTTACAAACACCGCCACAATATTTGTGGGCTCCACAAAATATACCTATGGCGTGCCGTATAAGTAGCATGACACAAGTACAATGCATAGTCCTGGCGTGGAAACATTAGCCACGCCAACAATAATATGTGAAAGGGGGGAGCGCTGGGGTCCACATACAAGTGGCGTTCGGTCGAATTTGAACGCCACCACTATGCGTGTACCAATAACGTACAAATTTAGGCAACGCCAGCACTGTTTGAAAATATTAGTGCTGGCGTTGGCGGGAAACGGCGCGCCACCAACAGGAGTTGTGGCTAGCCATTTCTCTACTAGTGAATGAGTAGTTTATAAATCTTTGGATTTAGTTTTATGTCCTCTCTCTCTAGTTCGTTAAGAGGCGAGGTGAGACGGATAGACTACTTCGGACATAATACTTTAAGAATGTTTCATTCACATGTGACAATTGAACTATGTCAAACCGTGAAACATATTTGAATGTATTATGAGATGTAGTTGACCTGTGTGATTTCCGTCAATGTAATGTGATAGGAACCACTAGTAGAAAACAGGGCAACAGTCCCGGTTCCAGAGGGCCTTTAGTCCCGGTTCTACAACCGGGACAAAACGATCGGGACTAATTGCCGTCACTTTTAGTCCCGGTTGGCCTACGAACCGGGAGTAAAGGAGCTCCACGTGGTCGTCGTGGGGCGCCTGGTAGGAGGACCTTTAGTCCCGGTTGGTAACACCGACCGGGACTAAAAGGCAGCCACGCGTCAACAGCTGCCAGGCGCTGGGTTTTTTTTTTTTGAAAGGAGGGGTTTAGGGTTTTCATATTGTGTTTCCCCCTTTTATTTTTGTGTTTACCATTTTTATTTTATGCTTTTCATTCAACTCGACGCTAGCTACTACATATAGAAATGAAAGAATGCCATTACACAACATCGTCATGATCAATATATAGAGAGAAGAAGTGACCTCTCTTTCTCCGTGCTTAGTCGAACAATGCAACAAGTTTTCGTAAATCTATTCGACGCTATTACATATAATATACACAATATAACATCTCTTACGATCTAAATATCTAATTGCCAACATCGCATATCATCTGCGAATGGTATTCTCCATGTTTAGGTATGACATGATCAACAAAGAATCCCGCCAATTCCTCTTGAATTGCTCGTATGCGATTAGTTGGTAGGAGTTCGTCCCGCTTCTGCCAGATCTAATTTAAAGAAGGGGGTCAATATATGAATGAAACTCAACACAATTGATGGAAATAAAATAAAAATGTGAATATTGTTTACGTACTTCAAATTGTTGTAAAGATATGCCCCGGCCCCGCTCAGAGGTCGAGTGGCGAATGAACTCGCAAACGTAGTAGGCACATAAATTAGTCCCGGGTGCCTGCAACAAGCACTTTACGAGAATAGAGTTCAATCAAAATGATAACCAAGCATGATAATGGTATATGATACGTCTCCAACGTATCTATAATTTTTGATTGTTCCATGCTATTATATTATCTGTTTTGGATGTTTTATATGCATTAATATGCTATTTTATATTATTTTTGGGACTAACCTATTAATCTAGTGCCTAGTGCCAGTTTCTATTTTTTTCCTAGTTTTTGAGTATTGTAGATAAGGAATATTAAACGGAGTCCAAATGGAATAAAACCTTCGGGATGATTTTTCTTGGACCAGAAGAAACCTACCAAACTTGGAGATGATGGCAGGAGACCTGCCGGGAGGCGACAAGCCACAAGGGCGCGCCCCCCTGGCTTGTGCCCCCCCAGCAGGCCTCCTAACCCTATTCTTCGGCCTATAAATTCCCAAATATTCCCCCAATACCAAAAAGAGCCACGATAATACTTTTCCGCCGCCGCAAGCCTCTGTTCCCGTGAGATCCCATCTTGGGGCCTTTTTCGGTAATCTGCCGGAGGGGGATTCGATCACGGTGGGCATCTACATCAACTCCATTGCCCCTCCAATGATGCGTGAGTAGTTCACCTCAGACCTTCGGGTCCATAGCTAGTAGCTAGATGGCTTCTTCTCTCTCTATGTTCTTCAATACCATGTTCTTCATGATCTTCATGGAGATCTATCCGATGTAATACTCTTTTGCGGTGTGTTTGTCGAGATCCGATGAATTGTGGGTTTATGATCAGATTATCTATGAATATTATTTGAGTCTTTTCTGAATTCTTATATGCATGATTTCATATCTTTGCAAGTCTCTTCGAGTTATTGGTTTGGTTTGGCCAACTAGATTGGTAATTCTTGCAATGGAAGAAGTGCTTAGTTTTGGGTTCAATCTTGCGGTGTCCTCACCCAGTGACAAAGTAGGGGTAGCGAGGCACGTATTTGTATTGTTGCCATCGAGGATAAAAAGATGGGGTTTTCATCATATTGCTTGAGTTTATCCCTCTACATCATGTCATCTTACCTAATGCCTTACTCTGTTCTTCATGAACTTAATACTCTAGATGCAGGCAGGAGTCGGTCGATGTGTGGAGTAATAGTAGTAGATGCATAATCATTTCGGACTACTTGACACGGACGTGATGCCTATATGCATAATCATTGCCTTGGATATCGTCATAACTATGCGCTTTTCTATCAATTGCTCGACAGTAATTTGTTCACCCACCGTATTATTTTCCTTCAAGAGAGAAGCCTCTAGTGAAACCTATAGCCCCCGGGTCTATTTTCCATATTATATTTTCAGATCTATAAACCAAAAATACCAAAAATACCTTACTGCAATTTTATTTACTTTTATTTTAGTTTTACTTTTGGCAATCTTTTATATCTATATCTATCAGATCTCATCCTTGCAAGTAACCGTGAAGGGATTGCCAACCCCTTTATAGCGTTGGGTGCAAGTGTTTGATTGTTTGTGTAGGTGCAAATATTGGTGCCGTGCTTGTTCCTCCTACTGGATTGATACCTTGGTTCTCAACAAACTGAGGGAACTTATCTACTTCGCTACATCACCCTTTCCTCTTCAAGGGAAAACCAATGCAAGCTCAAGAGGTAGCAAGAAGGATTTCTGGCGCCGTTGCCAGGGAGGATACATAGCAAGTCAAGACAAGATCTACATCAAGCCTACCAAGTACCCATCACAAACTCATCTCTTGCATTTACATTATTTGCCATTTGCCTCTCGTTTTCCTCTCCCCCACTTCTAAAACGATTTTCAGAAAAAACCAAAAAGATTTGCATTTTTATTCGCCCTTCTTCCGTTCGTCTTTTCGTTTGCTTTTTGTTTGCTTGTGTTGCCATGTGCCTTCTATTTGCTTGCATCTTCGCTTGCAAAAATATATTGATATGGATCCTCATCCACTTGCTAATCTTTTCAAAATACCAAATTATGCTAAACCAATTGCTAGTCAGTTGAGTGCACTTGATTATCTCTATGAAGTTTTGTTTGAAAATCATGAATCGGAAAATTTTGATGAAGTGTTGAAAGAAGAAATTTATAAGGTGATTCATGATAGCTCCTTGATTGAAAAGCATGATTGCAATGATGTTACTATAAATTCTATTAATGTCAATTATGCTAATGATATGCAAAGCCACAAGCTTGGGGATGCTATGTTTGATGAAGATGATATTTTTTGTCCCCCAAGTTTTGATGAGCAAATTCATTATGATGATTGCATGCTCGTGTATCATGAAAAGAATGATTTATGTGATAGTTATATTGTTGAATTATTTATTGATGCTACTTAAATTTATTATGAGGGAGGAACATATGCTTGTAGGAATTGCAATAATATCAAGTTTCCTCTCTATGTGTTCAAAGTTTTCCAGTTATGCTTGTTTTGCCTTCCTATGCCAATTGATTCTTGTTCCCATAAATTGTTTGCTCACAAAATCCCTATGCATAGGAAGTGGGTTAGACTTAAACGTGTTTTTCATGAGATTCAGGATGCTCTGTTGCATATTTCAATTACTACTTTTTATGTGAGCATCATTAAAATATATCCAATATGCCTAGCTAGGGGCGTTAAACAATAGCGCTTGTTGGGAGGCACCCCAATTTTATTTTATGTTTTCTGTTCTTGAGTGTTTCACACATTATTACCTCTGTAGTAATTGTGTTTTATTGTTTTAATTAGTGTTTGTGCCAAGTAAGACCTTTGGGATGGTTTACGGTGATTGTTGATTAGGTTTTGCTGAAAAACAGAAACTTTTGTGCTCAGTCCAGGAATTTTATAAATTCACCAGAGTGTCGAATGAGTCTGAATTTTTTACACTAGATTGATATGCAAATTTCCCAGATTTTCCTAATTTTTCAGAATTTTTGGAGTTACAGAAGTATTCGAAGTCTACAGATTGCTACAGAATGTTCTGTTTTTGACAGATTCTGTTTTCTTTGTGTTGTTTGCTTATTTTGATGTATCTATGGGTTGTATCGGGGGGTATGAACCATGGAGAAGTTGGAATACAGTAGATATTACACCAATATAAATAAAGAATGAGTTCACAACAGTACCTAAAGTGGTAATTTATTTTTCTTATACTAACGGATCTCACGAGTTTTCTGTTGAGTTTTGTGTTGTGAAGTTTTCAAGTTTTGGGTAAAGATTTGATGGACTATGGAATAAGGAGTGGCAAGAGCCTAAGATTGGGGATGCCCAAGGCACCCCAAGTCATATTCAAGGATACCAAAGAGCCTAAGGTTGGGGATGCCCCGGAAGGCATCCCCTCTTTTGTCTTCAATCCATCGGTAAATTTACTTGAGGCTATATTTTTATTCACCACATGATATGTGTTTTGCTTGGAGCGTCTTGTATGATATGAGTCTTTGATTTTTAGTTTGCCACAATCATCCTTGCTGCACACATCTTTTTGAGAGAGACCCGCATTAATCGTGAATTTATTAGAATACTCTATGTGCTTCACTTATATCTTTTGAGCTAGGCAATTTTGCTCCAGTGCTTCACTTATATCTTTTTAGAGCACGGTGGTGTTTTATTTTATAGAAATAATTGAACTCTCGTACCTCACTTATATTATTTTGAGAGTCTTTAAACAGCATGGTAATTGGTTTAGGTTATGAATTTAGTCATAATATAATGGGCATCCAAGAGGGATATAATAAAAACTTTCATATAAAGTGCATTGAATACTATGAGAAGTTTGATTCCTTGCATAAAATTTTGAGATATAGAGATGGTGATATTAGAGTCATGCTAGTGAGTAATTGTGGATTGGTAAAAATACTTGTGTTAAGGTTTGTGATTCCCGTAGCATGCACGTATGGTGAACCGTTATGTAACGAAGTCGGAGCATGATTTGTTTAATGATTGTCATCCTTTGTGTGAGGGTCGGGAGCGCGCGATGGTTAACTCCTACCAACCTCTACCCTAGGAGCATGCGTCTAATACTTTGCTTCGATAACTAATAGGCTTTTTCAATAAGTATGTGAGTTCTTTATGACTAATGTGAGTCCATGGATTATACGCACTCTCACCCTTCCACCATTTCTAGCCTCTCTAGTACCGCGCAACTTTCGCCGGTGCATTAAACCCACCATATATCCTTCCTCAAAACAGCCACCATACCTACCTATTATGGCATTTCCATAGCCATTCCGAGATATATTGCCATGCAACTTCCACCGTTCCGTTTATTATGACACGCACCATCATTTTCATATTGCTTTAGAGTCATATTTTGTTCTACGTATCGAGTTGTAATTTTTGAGTTGTAAGTAAATAAAAGTGTGATGATCATCATTATAGAGCATTGTCCCATGTGAGGAAAGGATGATGGAAGCTATGATTCCCTCACAAGTTGGGATGAGTCTCCGGACTTTACAAATAATAAAAGAGGCCAATGAATCCCAAATAAAAAAAAGACGCCAAAGATGCCCACCAAAAAAATAAAAAAATAAAAAAATAAAAAAAATGAGAGAAAAGAGAGAAGGGACAATGCTATTATCCTTTTTCCACACTTGTGCTTCAAATTAGCACCATGATCTTCATGATAGAGAGTCTCCTATTTTGTCACTTTCATATACTAGTGGGAATTTTTCGTTATATAACTTGGCTTGTATATTCCAATGATGGGCTTCCTCAAATTGCCCTAGGTCTTCATGAGCAAGTGAGTTGGATGCACACCCACTTAGTTTCTTTTTGAGCTTTCATACACTTATAGCTCTAGTGCATCCGTTGCATGGCAATCCCTACGCACTCACATTGATATCTATTGATGGGCATCTCCATAGCCCGTTGATATGCCTAGTTGATGTGAGACTATCTTCTCCCTTTTCCTTGCAACCTCCACCATATTCTATTCCACCTATAGTGCTATATCCATGGCTCACGCTCATGTATTGCGTGAAAGTTGAAAAGGTTTGAGAACATAAAAGGTGTGAAACAATTGCTTGACTTATCATCGGGGTTGTGCATGATTTAAATACTTTATGTGGGGAAGATGTAGCATAGCCAGACTATATGATTTTGTAGGGATAACTTTCTTTGGCCATGTTATTTTGAAAGGACACGATTGTTTGTTAGTATGCTTGAAGTATTACTGTTTTTATGTCAATATTAAACTTTTGTTTTAAATTTTATGTATCTGGACATTCATGCCACAATAAAGAATATTACATGGATAAATATGTTAGGTAGCATTCCACATCAAAAATTCTGTTTTTATCATTTACCTACTCGAGGACGAGCAGGAATTAAGCTTGGGGATGCTTGATACGTCTCCAACGTATCTATAATTTTTGATTGTTCCATGCTATTATATTATTTGTTTTGGATGTTTTATATGCATTAATATGCTATTTTATATTATTTTTGGGACTAACCTATTAATCTAATGCCTAGTGCCAGTTTTTGTTTTTTCCTTGTTTTTGAGTATTGCAGATAAGGAATATTAAACGGAGTCCAAACGGAATAAAACCTTCGGGGTGATTTTTCTTGGACCAGAAGAAACCTACCAGACTTGGACTTCCAGGAAAATCCGACAAATGTATCAACTTATATGTTTCTATTAGATGCGGCGATGCCAGCTAAAAAAATGATGCGGCGGCTTATTATTTGGCCACAACAAAGATAATGATTTGTGTGACAGCAATAAACATAAATAAGAACACCTACAATGTATATATGAGAAAATCAACTCTAAAACAAATACATGATTAACCGCCCTCTTCATTAAACTTCTCTTATTTCATTACGCTACAGATGTAACTATAGCATATGGTTGACGAACCCATAATCATGGCACTTCCCTAGACCATGTCACTTCACTAAGCACCTCACACGGTGTTCACATTCAAGCTATTTATCACATGCATAATGCTCATCGTTTGCTAAACAAACCGTTGTATTGCCTTCTCCAATAATTATAAATATAGTCTTTGCTCAGGGAAGGTTACTCACCCGGTTAGTATCTCGAGAAATATAATGCCATACTGATACACAATGAAATATAGCATGACACAATCATCGGTGACAGAATTAGATCCCTTGTTGCCATTCCAGAAATCAAGATCCGAAACCGTTGCAACAAATCTGTTGAGATGAGGTTCCTTGGTCCAGCAGGTGGATTCAGCTTAAGCATGTGCTCTCAACATTAAGCTATCCCTATGGGTCATCCAGGCCAGGTCGTGTCTGACGGCAACATAATTGCGGAACAAAAGACTGCTAAATAATCCAAAGCATTGTCAAATACTGATTATTAGTAATTGTTGGCTTCCAACACATGCTATAATTGTTGAAGTGGTTTTATGTTATAGGAACCATTATGTTCACAGAAAGAAAATTAATAGAATCAGTTCACACTTACCATGGAGATGCTCGAAGAGAGAGTCCCATTTCGAGCTTATTCAAATACCGTACCTCTATCCGCAAAAAAAAAACACCGTACCTCTGACGAAAGGATTTTGTTCTTCACCAGTAGCCAAGCAGATTCACAAAATTCTTGTGGCCCACTTTGAATAAACTTGAGATCAAATAAACATATGCCCCTATGCCAAATGTAATGTGCATGATCTGAAGCCATTAAGTGCAACTTTTTCCGGCCTAGAACTTGAAGTTGCTACTCTGGGAATGTGCAAGAATCCCTGAACCAAGAGTGAAGCAACCATGGGAAATATTTTTTCAGCACTTACCTGTTGTTCTTGCCCCTTAAATGTATTCAACTATTTTTTTTGAATCTTTTGTTCATGAATCATCACTCACTAATTGTCTTACCAGTATATCATGTGTCGTGGTTTCATGCTGCCACTATCAAGAAGTCAGTAAAATGTGTCAAAATGTTATTCTGATGTTTTTTTGTCAGGAATATAGTTTCATAGGGAATCTTCTTATCTACTCATCTTCGTAGTAACCCGCATGTTTGCGGACAAACATGTGATATCACAATATATTCTTAATAATGTTTCTCATACTGATTTATCTAAGAAACATTTCAACTATTAAATTGTGTTCAAGAGGGTTTAGGATCTCAACATATCAATTTCCCTGATAAAATAAAACACTAACAATAAATCATGTATGAGTAAGTTTGTGTGTTACCGGCAACAGTTCGCAACATCCTTGTGCATGGGACCATTGATCTGCAGTAAGCAATGATCAGGAGTAAATAACAGAAGTTCAGAGGATTTTCTTGCTAATATAGATGTATTATACCTGTTGAAGTAGAGAAAACACTTCAGAAAAATAGTGCATACGCCTCATTTAGGGTTCCCTGAAATATATACCTCAGACATCCGGATTTCCCAGCTTCCATAAGCTTCCTTGCATCAATACAGGTAGGAACCGAGTGCTTAGCAACTGGTTCCAACCTATTAACCGGAGAATATTTGGTATGTCAAATAAATTAGATGGCACCATAATTTTGACATGCACTACATAGTACATCGAACATGATTCTAAAAACGGGTAAATATTTTGTAAAAGAGAGAGTGGCGAGAAGAGCAAGGGATACTCATAACAACATAAATTTTTCTGAACGTAGCTAACCTTTTGGCAAAAAATATAATTTTTTCTCTTTGTCAAGACCAAACCAAGCATCATTCGACAAATATAATTATCTTGTAAGTCTGAATGTAGCTAACCTTTTGGCAAAGATTGCGGAGAACTGCAACTCTTTTAGCCCCAACCCCAACATCATCGGGAGCTTCAAACTAATTATCATGTAAGTTTATTAGTAATGGTGTTCGATAAAAAACTGAAAACATAAAGAAATAGTAACTGGCCATACCTGGTATTTTTGTTTTGCGAACTCCTTAATGTCAGACCAAACTCCATCTGTTAGCTGGGAATATGCAGATTGACCTTTTCTTGAATAAGTTGATTGACTTAGCATTACCTGATAATTATGTCGCTTTCTTTCTGGGCCAAGTAGTACAGCTTCTGGTTCAGATCGGAACTGTACAACTTAATCTGCCGCGGCGCGATGGATGCGTCCTGGTGATCCGTGGCGGCGGCGCGATGGCTGCGTCCTGGTGATCCATGGCGGCGGCTGCGTCGTGGTGATCCGCGGCGGCGCGATGGCTGCGTCCTGGTGATCCGCGGCGGCGGCTGCGTCATGGTGATCGGAGCGGTCCTGGTGGGTCGCCTCGATCGATGCCTGGTGATCCGCGACGGACCTGGTGGGTAGCCTCGATCGGGACCCGCGTCCTGGTGGGTATCCGTGATCGCTGCCTCTCGAACGGGAGAGGAGGAGCAGCGGTTTGGGATCAAGATCGGGACAGGTGTGATGGGAGGTGTGACTAAAAGAAACCGTACGAATAAAAACCGTATGAAAAAAAACCAGTGGTAGGAGGTGGGACGAAAAAAGACCCGCGTACGAGGCTACCAACTACCAGGTGTGATTGGTAAGGAAAGTTCTGATTTGAAAGATTTTTGCAAGTTATTTTATCGCAATGTTAATTTACCGGAATGTTAATTAATGCAATTTGATGATGTATGGAAATATTAATTAATGTGATTGAGCAACTTATGGTAAGATTAATTAATTCAGATTTGATTTTTAAAGATTCATTACAAATTAATCTTGATTGATTTTTTGACATAAATACGTTACTAAATATATGACGACTGAAGGAGGGACAAAAAAAAGCGGACGAAAAAACCCGGACGAAAATAAACCCAGACAAAAGTGGGAGGGGAGACGAAAAAAACCCGAGAAAGAAGCTACCAACTCCCCCTTTAGGAGTAGAGATGTAGCGAGATTTAGTTGCCTTTTATTAGGCCTCTGGTTATTTAGTTGGTGCTAATTAAGCTGCTACCTAATTAGTGAAGGGTATTTTTGTCCACAATTCTTCTCAATTCAATGCCTTGGTCACCGCGCCTAAAAAGATAGGCCTTACCTAAAGGAACGAAAGGAGTAAAAAGTAAGTGATACTTCGATATAGCAGCTAAAACAACAAACCATATGAGGATACTGACAAGGTCGTAGGAGGAGAAACTGATGTAGTAGTAGATACTTTGATTCTACTTCTCAGCGCACATCTAGCCGCGACTCACTGACACGTCCCCACACGCAGATACCGCTATTTCACGTCGGAGGTATTGGACGCGATCTTGAGCAGAGCTGCCCAAGCGGAGCACCTTGCCATCTCTGGATCGTGGCGCGCACAGATAGTGGGTAGGGAATCGAGGCGCGCGGATATTGGTCTTCATCATAAAAAAATTATAATGTTTGAGTCTCCAGTTCTTATTTAAAAGAAAAGACTTAAGGGACATGAAGTTTTTGCTCCCGAGCTCAAATGAGCTCGGTGAACAGTAAAATCGAAAAAAAATCGAAAAATGTTCAAAAAATTCTGAAAGTTTTTCGTGAACAAGTATCGATTTTGTTTTTTTTTCGGGCCTTATAGGAATGTTATTTCAGGCCAAATTTTTGCACGCACTTAGATTTTTTGTCAATGTTGTTCACGAAAAAATTTCAGAATTTTTTGAACATTTTTCGATTTTTTTTCGATTTTACTGTTCACCGAGCTCATTTGAGCTCGGGAGCAGAATGGTACTTTCCAGACTTAAGTCCCTTCTTTTGGCTTATCTAAATGCTACTTACTGGATCCATACATGGTTTTTTACTTTAGAGTGCAAAAGTTTGAGAGCGTTCGATCGTGGGTGTACCCATTTGGAGATGGTCGCACTAGTATTGTTTAACCGGTTTGGATGGCGGTGTGGTAATTGGATTAGATGCGAAGTATGTTGTGTAATTGCTGTTTGTTGAGGTCTCAATACTTATTTTTCTTAGCAACGGCTATATAACATCAAAATAAATTGGGTGTGTGCTAAAACCGATGAGGCCGAGGGTTCAACCTCCTTTTTCACAGGTATAGATATGTCAACTATTTATGTGACCACTTTTCTACTATAATAGTAAATGACAATACAAACGGGTATACATCCACTTCGCACGAAATAAACCATAACATAATTAAAATAACACATTATATTTATTAATTTATTTTCTCATTCAAGAATGGCATTTTTGTCTTGGAATATATATAGTATAAACTCTCTTATCCTATAGTATTGTTTCACTCTTTGAAGCAAACCGTACAATTGCAATTGTGCCCATCACAATGAGCGTCCTTGTTATAACCACCCCGTTCTTTCGCTATGGAACCGCAGGTCAACTTGCAAAGGATTTTGGTGCAGAAGATCATTCCATCCGAACCATCCTGGACGCAGCGCTCTGTGGCAAAAAATAAGCACAACATTACTGTGAAGGCTATATATATGTGCCTGTAAAACAGGTGTAAACCCGTAGCATGTGCAACAAAATTTGCACGCTTCTGTCTAAATGAAACCAGTCATCTCATTTTTTTCGTAAAAAGAAAACTAGTCATCTCAAATTCAACATCTACTTGAGACTTGCAAGGATAACAAAAGAACAAAGAACACACCTGCCGAAGTTGGATTTCCAAGCAACAGAAGCAGCAAAACGAAACAAACACCCGTAGCCCGTGCATCCATTACAAACTGCCGCGCTAACACAATAGTACCTCTTTTCTTGTTGTAGTGTTTCTTGTGCGTGGCTAGGAAACAATCCCGTATATTGTGTGAAGGATGCATGGAGCATACTGTCATCTTATAAACTTCTCGAGGAAGGTAGAAATGGAAGCATTACTATATGAGAATAACCGGAAAGATATGAAGAAAATTATTCGGATCCATTTAATTAAAACTTTCTACTTATATGATCTTTTCATTCCTTTTATTCGTAATTACTGAATATTTAAACATAGAAACTATTCAATCTTATATTATCTTATCTTATCTCCTCCTACTTAAAAAGAACCTAAGGTCATGCCGTACACATTCTCTCTGCCCTCTCATCTTTTATTGATTACCTAAGATTTTATTTAGTAAGACAATAAGTTCTTACCAAATATTCCCTCCGTTCCTAAATATAAGACCTTTTAGACATTTTACCATGGACTACATACGGAGCAAAATGAGTGAATTTACACTCTAAAATATGTCTATGTACATCCGTATCTTCCATAGTGAAATCTCTAAAATGTCTTATATTTAGGAACGGAGGGAGTAAGTGATTACCAAATAAAATTCTAAGATTTATTTAGATATAGTAAAATCACAGGCATGATTTGATAAACATATCACCTACTTAAAAAGAACGTACAGTTCTGTTGTCCAACTCGTCCTTGGTCCAACTCTCATTTTTTTTATTGTTCTGTCATCCACCTCATCCTTCATCCAACATTCCCCCTGCCCTCTTATCTTCTACTCCCTCCGTTCCTAAATATTTGTCATTTTAGAGGTTCAACTATGAACTACATACGAAGCAAAATGAATGAATCTACACTCTAAATTATGTCTATATACATCCGTATGTAATTTATAGTGAAATCTGTAAAAAGACAAATATTTAGGAACGGAGGGAGTATTGACTTATCAAATAAAATTATGTTTTCTTTGGTAATACAATAAGTTCTTACCAAATAAAATCCTATGATTTATTTAGATAGGTAAATCACGGGGATGATTTGATAAACAATTATTTAGACAATCACACTGATATAAATGGTATTCATGGCCTAACAAATTATAAAAATTTACACTTGTTGCAACGCACAGGCAATTATCTAGTACCAACAGAAAAAGACATAAAGGGCATATCCAATTAAGCGTGGGCATCAAACCATGTCAATCTAAGGACCTAAATTGCTCCAATGATGAGTGCTCAACAAGTTTAGCGTGTAATTAATATCATAACAAATACTCCCTCCATTACAGAACATAAGATGTATCAATTTTTGTGCATGTCAAACATGTGTATGTTTGACCAAGATTATAGAATAAAATATCAACATATATGATAAAAAAATAAATAATATATGAAAAGTACTCTCCGTAGTGAATCTAATGATACAAATTTGGTATTATAGATACTGATACTTTTTTCTTAAAACTTAGTCAAACATGCGCATGTTTGACTTTTGAAAAAACTAATACACCTATATATTTTGGATAAATATACCTTATATTTTAGAACGGATGGAGTATAAATGTTTGTGCTAATCACATAATTAGCATGTAATTGATATCCTACCTAATATCAATATACATGTGCATTGCATATACGTATTTACTACTTATTGTAAGTAAATAAGCAGACATGCGATACATCTCAATTCAGCGCCGAGCAAAAAAAAAAAAGTCACGTATGCAGTGATAAGTTACATTTTGTACTCCCTCCGTTTCTTTTTACTGCACACATAGAATTTGTCTTAAGTCAAACTTCATAAAGTTTGACCAAATTTATATTAAAAATATCAATATATGCAATGCTAAAGTTATACAATATGAAAATTAATTTCATAATGCATCAGATGATATTGATATGGTATTGTGAATAATGATATTTATTTAGATAAACATGATCAAACTTTATTATGTTTGCCTTTAAGCAAATCTTATATACAAAAACGGAGGGAGTAGTAACTAGCATATTACTCGTGCATCGCAACGGAGGCATGCATATTCTACTGGTTCAATAATCAATCGTGTTCAACATATATCTTCCATCCACCATCTCGACCTCCCTAATACAATCTCACAACCTATGTCAATGGGTCATCCAATCACAATCCCCCTTCCACTGCTGCCCACTCACACTTTGAATATAAGGCGCACATTGAATTGGGTCATTGTTATAACTATATAAGGATTATTTTTTTCTAATTCACGGTAGAAATATATTGATCCAATGGTTCTCAATGTATATTATTTATCATGGTTTTAGGAAACCGGCCGTCAAGCTCACTGTTGTGTCGTATGAAAACATGCTAATGGAACATTCATTGTCCACTTGATCTAAAAAATCATTCATTCTCCATTGAAATTGTAATATTCACCAAATTAATCTCACAACATGACTTGAAAGTATGTTGAATAAATCGCGCACGTGCTCACAATGGAAAAGAACTTGTCAAAATTAATTGGCCTTCCACGCATCCTCGTGCGACATACGCTACGCCTCACACAGTCGCCGCCTTCCCTCTAACAGGCCGACGAACGTGCTGGTGATGGTAATCATGACGCACCACATCGCGATGTCAATGACGAAGCCGCTAATGCCGTTGAGCAGCATCTAGTTGTTGGGGAACGTTGCATGGGAAACAAAAATTTTCCTACGCACACACAAGATCTATCCATGGTGATGAGCATCTACGAGAGGGAGAGTGAATCTACATACCCTTGTAGATCGCTAAGCGGAAGCGTTAATAAACGCGGTTGATGTAGTCGAACGTCTTCGCGATCCAAATCGCCGAGCGTCCCGCGATCCAATCACGATCCTTCCGATCTAGTGCCGAACGGACGGCACCTCCGCGTTCAACACACGTACGGCTTGATGACGCCTTCACCTCCTCGATCCAGCGAGCGATGGTGAAGTAGTGGTTGAGTTCCAGCAGCACGACGGCGTGGTGATGGTGGTGAGGAACAATCTCTGCAGGGCTTCGCCAAGCACTACGGAGATTATGACGGAGGAACTAGAGGGCTAGGGTTGCCGGCACACGGCTTGGGAAATCCTGATGTATCCCGTGTGCTAGCCCTGCCCCTCTATTTATATGTTGAGCCTTGGGGTCTAAACTTGGAGTAAAAGCCTCCTCCGGGTCGGTTTTGCCCGCACAAGGTCGGTTTGGCCCGCAGGGAAAGAGTCCAACTCGGATCCCTGCCGAACCGTGCACAGCCGCGCACAAGCGGTAGTACCGCTTCACACAAGCGGTAGTACCGCTTGGGCGGTAGTACCGCTTCACACAAGCGGTAGTACCGCTCCGGCGGTAGTACCGCTTCACCAAGCGGTAGTACCGCTTACGCGGCAGCAAAACTACTTTTGCACTTTCCAATACCTTGTGGGCTTTATCCCTTTGGCTCATATAAAGTGTTGCTGCACCCGAACACTTCGGTAAACATCCGGAACCCATTCCGGTGAACTCTGGAACTCTTCCGGAGATCGAAACACTATTATCACATATATCAATCTTTACCTCCGGACTATTCCGGAGATCCTCGTCATGTCCGGGATCTTATCCGGGACTCCGAACAACTTTCGGTCACCAACATAATAACTCAATTATACTAATCGTCACCAAACGTTAAGTGTGTAGACCCTGCGGGTTCGAGAACTATGTAGACATGACCGAGACACCTCTACGGCCAATAACCAATAGCGAGACCTGGATGCCCATATTGGCTCCTACATATTCTACGAAGATCTTTTATCGGTCGAACCTCTATGTCAAGGATTCAGTTAATCCCGTATGCTGTTCCCTTTGTTCTTCGGTATGTTACTTGCCCGAGATTCGATCGTCGGTATCACTATACCTAGTTCAATCTCGTTACCGGCAAGTCTCTTTACTCGTTCCGTAATACAAGATCTCGTGGCTAACACTTTAGTCACATTGCTTGCAAGGCTCAATGTGATGTTGTATTACCGAGTGGGCCCTGAGATACCTCTCCGTCACACGGAGTAACAAATCCCAGTCTTGATCCATGCCAACCCAACAGACACCCTCGGAGATACCTGTAGAGCACCTTTATAGTCACCCAGTTACGTTGCGACGTTTGATACACACAAGGTATTCCTCCGGTGTCAGTGAGTTGCATGATCTCATGGTCAAAGGAACAGATACTTGACATGCAGAAAACAATAGCAATAAACTGACACGATCAAATGCTACGTTTACAGTTTGGGTCTTGTCCATCACATCATTCTCCTAATGATGTGATCCCGTTATCAAATGACATCTCATGTCAATGGCTAGGAAACCTTAACCATCTTTGATCAACGAGCTAGTCAACTAGAGGCTTACTAGGGACACAGTGTTGTCTATGTACCCACACATGTATTTGAGTTTCCAATCAATACAATTATAGCATGGATAATAAACGATTATCATGAACAAGGAAATATAATAATAACCAATTTATTATTGCCTCTAGGGCATATTTCCAACAGTCTCCCACTTGCACTAGAGTCAATAATCTAGTTCACATCACTATGTGATTTACATTGTAATGAATCGAACACCCATGCAGTTCTGGTGTTGTTCATGTTTAGCCCTTGGAAGAGGTTTAGTCATCGGATCTGCAACATTTAGATCCGTGTGTACTTTGCAAATATTTATGTCGTCCTCCTTGATGTAATCGCGGATGGAATTGAAACGTCGTTTTATGTGTCTGGTCCTCTTGTGAAATCTTGGTTCCTTGGCTAGAGCAATGGCACCAGTGTTATCACAAAACAGAGTCATTGGGTTAAGCGCACTAGGCACTACTCCAAGATCTGTCATGAACTCCTTCATCCAGACACCTTCCTTCGCTGCCTCCGAGGCAGCGATGTACTCCGCTTCGCATGTAGAATCAGCTACCACGCTTTGCTTGGAACTGCACCAGCTAACCGCACCCCCATTAAGAATAAATACGTATCCGGTTTGCGACTTAGAGTCATCCGGATCAGTGTCAAAGCTTGCATCGACGTAACCCTTTACGACGAGCTCTTGATCACCTCCATAAACGAGAAACATGTCCTTAGTCCTTTTCAGGTACTTCAGGATATTCTTGACCGCCGTCCAGTGTTCCATTCCTGGATCACCTTGAAACCTTCCGACCATACTTATGGCAAGGCTGACATCGGGTCTTGTGCACAGCATTGCATACATGATAGAGCCTATGGCTGAAGCATAGGGGATGACACTCATCTTTTCTCTATCTTCTGCAGTCACTGGGCATTGAGTCTTACTCAACTTCACACCTTGCAATACAGGCAAGAACCCCTTCTTGGACTGATCCATTTTGAACTTCTTCAAAACTTTGTCAAGGTATGTGCTTTGTGAAAGTCCTATTAAGCGTCTCGATCTATCTCTATAGATCTTGATGCCTAATATGAAAGCAGCTTCTCCTAGGTCCTTCATTGAAAAACTCTTGTTCAAATATTCCTTTACGCTTTCCAGCATTTCTATATTGTTTCCAATCAGCAATATGTCATCCACATATAATATTAGAAACGCTATAGAGCTCCCACTCACTTTCTTGTAAATACAAGCTTCTCCGTAAACTTGTATAAACTCGAACGCTTTGATCACCTCATCAAAACGAAGATTCCAACTCCGAGATGCTTGCACCAGTCCATAAATGGATCGCTGGAGTTTGCAAACTTTGTCAGCATTCTCTGGATCGACAAAACCTTCTGGTTGCATCATATACAACTCTTCCTTAAGGTAACCGTTAAGGAACGCTGTTTTGACATCCATCTGCCAAATTTCATAATCGAAAAAGGCAGCTATTGCTAACATGATTCTGACGGACTTAAGCATCGCTACGGGTGAGAAGGTCTCATCGTAGTCAACTCCTTGAACTTGTGAAAAACCCTTTGCCACAAGTCGAGCTTTATAGACGGTGACATTACCGTCCGCGTCCGTCTTCCTCTTAAAGATCCATTTGTTCTGAATGGCCTTACGCCCTTCAGGTAATACTTCCAAAGTCCATACTTTGTTTTCATACATGGATCCCATCTCGGATTTCATGGCCTCTAACCACTTCTCGGAATCCGGGCCCATCATCGCTTCTCCATAGCTCGTAGGTTCATCGTTGTTTAACAACATGACCTCTAAGACAGGGTTGCCGTACCACTCAGGAGCAGTACGCGTCCTTGTCGACCTACGAGGTTCGATAGCAACTTGATCCAAAGCTTCATGATCATCATCATTAACTTCCTCTTCAGCTAATGTAGGCTCCACAGAAACAACTTTCTGCGCTGCGCTACTCTCAGGTTGAAGTAAAGGTTCAACAACCTCATCAAGTTCTATCTTCCTCCCACTCAATTCTTTCGAGAGAAACTCTTTCTCAAGAAATGTTCCGTTTTTAGCGACAAACACTTTGCCTTCGGATCTGAGGTAGAAGGTATACCCAACTGTCTCTTTTGGGTATCCTATGAAGACGCATTTCTCCGCTTTGGGTTCCAGCTTTTCAGGCTGAAGCTTTTTGACATAAGCATCACATCCCCAAACTTTAAGAAACGACAGCTTTGGCTTCTTGTCAAACCAAAGTTCATATGGCGTCGTCTCAACGGATTTCGATGGTGCCCTATTTAAAGTGAATGCAGCTGTCTCTAATGCATAACCCCAAAACGATAGTGGCAAATCGGCAAGAGACATCATAGATCGCACCATATCCAATAAAGTTCGATTACGACGTTCGGACACACCATTACGCTGTGGTGTTCCAGGCGGTGTCAATTGTGAAACAATTCCACACTGTCTTAAGTGACTGCCAAACTCATAACTCAGATATTCTCCCCCTCGATCAGATCGTAGGAATTTAATCTTCTTGTTACGATGATTCTCAACTTCACTCTGAAATTGTTTGAACTTTTCAAATGTTTCAGACTTATGTTTCATTAAGTAAATATACCCATATCTACTTAAGTCATCAGTGAAGGTGAGAAAGTAATGATAACCACCGCGCGCCTCAATGCTCATCGGACCGCACACATCAGTATGTATGATTTCCAATAAGTCACTTGCCCGTTCCATTGTTCCAGAGAACGGAGTTTTAGTCATCTTGCCCATGAGGCATGGCTCACATGTGTCAAGTGATTCAAAATCAAGTGACTCCAAAAGTCCATCAGCATGGAGCTTCCTCATGCGTTTTACGCCAATATGACCTAAACGGCAGTGCCACAAGAAAGTGGTATTATCATTATCAATTCTACATCTTTTGGCATCAATGTTATGAACATGTGTATCATTACTATCGAGATTCAATAAGAATAAACCCTTCACATCGGGTGCATGACCATAAAAGATATTACTCATATAAATAGAACAACCATTATTCTCTGATTTAAATGAGTAACCGTCTCGCAATAAACAAGATCCAGATATAATGTTCATGCTTAACGCAGGCACCAAATAACACTTATTTAGGTTCATCACTAATCCCGACGGTAATCGAAGAGCGAGCGTGCCGACGGCGATCACATCAACCTTGGAACCATTTCCCACGCGCATCGTCACTTCGTCCTTTGCCAGCCTCCGTCTATTCCGCAGTTCCTGTTTTGAGTTGCAAATATGAGCAACCGCACCGGTATCAAATACCCAGGCACTACAACGAGAGTTGGTAAGGTACACATCAATAACATGTATATCATATATACCTTGTTTGTTGTTGGCCGCCTTCTTGTCAGCCAAATACTTGGGGCAATTCCGCTTCCAGTGTCCAGTTCCCTTGCAATGAAAACACACAGTTTCTGGTTTGGGTCCAGCCTTGGGCTTCTTCACGAGAGGAGCAACTGCTTTGCCACTCTGCTTGGAGTTACCCTTCTTACCCTTGCCATTTTTCTTGAAACTAGTGGTTTTATTGACCATCAACACTTGATGCTCCTTCTGAATTTCAGACTCAGCGGCTTTCAGCATCGCAAACAGCTCGGCGACTGACTTGTTCATCCCGTGCATGTTATAGTTCAACACGAAGCTCTTGTAGCTAGGTGGCAATGATTGAAGAACTCTGTCAGTGATAGCCTCTGGCGGAAGGGGCATCCCTAACTCAGCCAGACGGGTAGAGTACCCAGACATTCTGAGCACGTGATCACTGATAGACCCGTTCTCCTCCATCTTGCAAGCATAGAATTTATCGGAGATCTCATATCTCTCGATCCGGGCATTCTTCTGAAAGATAAACTTCAACTCCTGGAACATCTCATATGCTCCATGACGTTCAAAACGTCTTTGAAGTCCCGGTTCTAAGCCATACAACATTGCACATTGAACTATTGAGTAATCATCAGAACGAGCCTGCCAGGCGTTCACAACGTCTAGAGACTCAACTGGAGCGGGTGGATCACCAAGCGGTGCATCAAGGACATAAGCCTTCTGGGAAGCCGTAAGGATAATCCTTAGATTACGGGCCCAGTCCACAAAGTTACTTCCATCATCTTTCAACTTAGCTTTCTCTAGGAACGCATTAAAATTCAGGGGTGCTACTGCGCGAGCCATGATCTACAACATAAATATAGCAACGACAACTTAGACTATTGTTCTAGATAATGAGTTTAGTTAATCATATTACTTAAAAAACTCCCACTCAAATTGACATCCCTCCGGTCATTCGAGTGTAACATGATCCAAATCCTCCAACTCAAGTCCGATCATCACGTGAGTTGAGGTGGTTTCAATGGTGAACATCTTCATGTTGATCATATCTACTATATGACTCATGTTCGACCTTTCGGTCTCTTGTGTTCCGAGGCCATGTCTGTACATGCTAGGCTCATCAAGTTTAACCCGAGTGTTCCGCACGTGTAACATGGCTTACACCCGTTGTATGCGAACGTAGAGTCTATCACACCCGATCATCACGGCGTGTCTCGAAACGACGAACTTTCGCAACGGTGCACACTTGGGGAGAACACAATTTATCTTGAAATTTAAGTGAGGGATCACCTTATAATGCTACCGTCGTCCTAAGCAAAATAAGATGCATAAAAGGATTAACATCACATGCAAATCATAAGTGACATGATATGGCCATGAACTTGTGCTTTTGATCTCCATCTCCAAAGCACCGGCATGATCTCCATCGTCACCGGCATGACACCATGATCTCCATCATCTTGATCTCCATCAACGTGTCGCCATAAGGTTGTCGCGCCGACTGTTGCTTCCACGACTATAGCTAACGTTTAGCGATAAAGTAAAGCATTACATAGCGCTTAATGATTGACACGCAGGTCATACAATAATTAAAGACAACTCTATGGCTCCTGCCAGTTGCCGTACTCATCGACATGCAAGTCGTGATATTCTATACATCACATGATCATCTCATACATCACATATATCTCATCATGTAATTGGCCATATCACATCACAACATACCCTGCAAAAACAAGTTAGACGTCCTCTAATTGTTGTTGCAAATTTTACATGGCTGCTACGGGTTTCCAAGAACCGTTCTTACCTACGCAAAACCACAACGTGGTGTAGTGATTGCTTTTTGATCTTCTAAAAGAACCCTCTTCATTGAACCGATTCAACTAAAGTGAGAGAGACAGACACCCGCCAGTCACCTTTATGCAACAAGTGCACGCAGCGGTGAAACCAGTCTCGCGTAAGCGTACGCGTAATGTCGGTCCAGGCCGCTTCATCTCACAATACCGCGGAATCAAGTATCAACTAGTAACGGCAAGCAATATGTATACACCCACGCCCACAACTCGTTTGTGTTCTACTCGAGATCTCATCTACGCATAGACCTAGCTCATGATGCCACTGTTGGGGAACGTTGCATGGGAAACAAAAATTTTCCTACGCACACACAAGATCTATCCATGGTGATGAGCATCTACGAGAGGGAGAGTGAATCTACATACCCTTGTAGATCGCTAAGCGGAAGCGTTAATAAACGCGGTTGGTGTAGTCGAACGTCTTCGCGATCCAAATCGCCGAGCGTCCCGCGATCCAATCACGATCCTTCCGATCTAGTGCCGAACGGACGGCACCTCCGCGTTCAACACACGTACGGCTTGATGACGCCTTCACCTCCTCGATCCAGCGAGCGATGGTGAAGTAGTGGTTGAGTTCCAGCAGCACGACGGCGTGGTGATGGTGGTGAGGAACAATCTCTGCAGGGCTTCGCCAAGCACTACGGAGATTATGACGGAGGAACTAGAGGGCTAGGGTTGCCGGCACACGGCTTGGGAAATCCTGATGTATCCCGTGTGCTAGCCCTGCCCCTCTATTTATATGTTGAGCCTTGGGGTCTAAACTTGGAGTAAAAGCCTCCTCCGGGTCGGTTTTGCCCGCACAAGGTCGGTTTGGCCCGCAGGGAAAGAGTCCAACTCGGATCCCTGCCGAACCGTGCACAGCCGCGCACAAGCGGTAGTACCGCTTCACACAAGCGGTAGTACCGCTTGGGCGGTAGTACCGCTTCACACAAGCGGTAGTACCGCTCCGGCGGTAGTACCGCTTCACCAAGCGGTAGTACCGCTTACGCGGCAGCAAAACTACTTTTGCACTTTCCAATACCTTGTGGGCTTTATCCCTTTGGCTCATATAAAGTGTTGCTGCACCCGAACACTTCGGTAAACATCCGGAACCCATTCCGGTGAACTCTGGAACTCTTCCGGAGATCGAAACACTATTATCACATATATCAATCTTTACCTCCGGACTATTCCGGAGATCCTCGTCATGTCCGGGATCTTATCCGGGACTCCGAACAACTTTCGGTCACCAACATAATAACTCAATTATACTAATCGTCACCAAACGTTAAGTGTGTAGACCCTGCGGGTTCGAGAACTATGTAGACATGACCGAGACACCTCTACGGCCAATAACCAATAGCGGGACCTGGATGCCCATATTGGCTCCTACATATTCTACGAAGATCTTTTATCGGTCGAACCTCTATGTCAAGGATTCAGTTAATCCCGTATGCTGTTCCCTTTGTTCTTCGGTATGTTACTTGCCCGAGATTCGATCGTCGGTATCACTATACCTAGTTCAATCTCGTTACCGGCAAGTCTCTTTACTCGTTCCGTAATACAAGATCTCGTGGCTAACACTTTAGTCACATTGCTTGCAAGGCTCAATGTGATGTTGTATTACCGAGTGGGCCCTGAGATACCTCTCCGTCACACGGAGTAACAAATCCCAGTCTTGATCCATGCCAACCCAACAGACACCCTCGGAGATACCTGTAGAGCACCTTTATAGTCACCCAGTTACGTTGCGACGTTTGATACACACAAGGTATTCCTCCGGTGTCAGTGAGTTGCATGATCTCATGGTCAAAGGAACAGATACTTGACATGCAGAAAACAATAGCAATAAACTGACACGATCAAATGCTACGTTTACAGTTTGGGTCTTGTCCATCACATCATTCTCCTAATGATGTGATCCCGTTATCAAATGACATCTCATGTCAATGGCTAGGAAACCTTAACCATCTTTGATCAACGAGCTAGTCAACTAGAGGCTTACTAGGGACACAGTGTTGTCTATGTACCCACACATGTATTTGAGTTTCCAATCAATACAATTATAGCATGGATAATAAACGATTATCATGAACAAGGAAATATAATAATAACCAATTTATTATTGCCTCTAGGGCATATTTCCAACACTAGTTGTGCCGCCAGAACACCTTGACCTGCAGCCCAAGGCTTCCCGGTACTGTGCTACAACGCTCATGGCTTGCTGGCCTAGCACGTTCACCCTATGTCCTAGTGGCTTCATCTTCAAGTTGTCACAACTCCCGAATAACCTGACCCCTCCCACAAGATGCTGCATTGCCTTTCCCTGATGTGTAAGTGGAGGCTAGCCTCAATCAGGATGAGCCACATTGAAGAACGGAGAGGAGGTGGTGGATGGGTAGGAGAAGTGGATGGAAAGGGGATGGGGAAGCAAAGGGCGGCGACGGCGGCAAGGGTGCAGAAAGAGGTGGTGGTGGAGACGGGGTCGTCCAGTCATGCGAGGCGTGGGGGCGGCATCCAGCCAGAGGTAGGGCCGCGAGGGTGATTTTTCCCAGAGATGCGGGACGGGGAGGCTGGCGTCCTCTTTTTTTTTGTGCGGGCTAGATTTTCTATTGCATGTGAGGGGAGGTGGGATCAATGGCATGTTTACTTGGATTTACCAACATACAAACCACAACGCCTCTACTAATTTATCCATGCACCCTTGCTATTTCGCAAAAATTTAAAAAATCCATGCACCCATGACACATCTGCAGTAACACATGTCAGTATTAAGTTAAAAAAATTCATTAATTTTTGTGTGTTTATGGATAGTATATGTATTGGACAGTGTAGTTCTTGTTTCATATTTTGGTGAAAAAAGGCATTTTGTTAACTTCAATCCAAAAAAATCTCTTTTCATACAACATTCTCTCACATGCTTAATATGTTTTGTTGTTTGAATATATAAACCGAGACTGCTACTAGATTTGCTTTTGCATTAATTTTATGGTTTTATTATAGCAATTATTTATGCATATGTTTGAACAAAGTTCTCGCAATAACGTGTGGGATATCATCTAGTTAAACTAGTGGTAGCGGTGAGTAATTATGTACATGAGTGTGAGATTTGTTCCCTCCAACTCGTACACCATTAGTTTGTTGTTATTCCGAGGTGGCACATATAAACTGGATGGCATCAATTTGTTGTGGCTGCATGCAGGTTTTACATCATGTTTCGTGTGTGACAATGACAAAAGAAATGGACATGACACCCAGCTTGATGCTAGTGAATTACATTCGAAGCGATGTAGTTCAGACTGGTTGTCACCTGTTTTGGAGATGAGAGATTGTGTATGATGGGAACAACTATGCAAACTGTTTTGCAATAGCAGCGATGGTCGGTCGACTTTGACCATTGTCCAATGAAGGCGAATGGAGCCACACATATGATAGCTAGGTCTCATTTTACCTCTAGTGATTCTTCTAGTTGGATCAATGAATAATTAAATCATCTAACTTTTACTAAATACGCTCGTGGACTATGTAACTATTGCTATTTCATATTAATTAATACAGTTAACCATGACGACATTTCCTAAAGATAAGAACGGCCGAAGCACATGCTATTATTGTTGACCTACACATTGACAATTCGGTACATCTTGTACGCACACATACATGACAAATCTCCAAACTAAAATAGAAGAGGAACATATAACATATTGACATGAGCCCTAAAACAACATAATATGTGGCTAACACAGGCAGCGAAGCCAGCGTGCCGACTATCACCCTGCAAAAAAAAACAAAGAATGGTTATATAGTTGTTATCCTCCTCTTCAGAAAAGAGGCTGCGCGGAGGCCAGTGCGGCGGCCAGCTTGCCCGGAGGCGGCGAACTCCTACCAGCGGCAGCGGCGAGCTCCTACCAGTGACAGCGGCTAGAAACGACGCCCGGTCACGGCTGTCGAGCTCATCCTGCGCGAGCATAGAGATCCTGCCGGCGGCGGCAAGCTCCTCCTGGGTCTCCGTCGAGCTCCTGAGCGGGCGGTCGCAGGTGCCGGTGCACACCAAGTGTTTGATAAAATGTCCATCTGTAACTTAACAGTCAACACAAACGGTCAAACAACGGAATGCCCTGTCAGACCTGAGGAGTGGTCCCAGCGTGTCATAATCAGGTTTAATTTTTTGCTAATTAGTCATTAAGTCGATGTGGTAGTTTTTAGTCACATATTAACAAAAAACTGGTAGTTTTCGGGATAAAATCGTAAAGTGGTAGTTTGTAGGCACGGTTCCACGAATTGTGGTAGTTTTTGGTTAAATACTCTGTTCCGAGAGAATGAGGCAGTGCAGCCTACCAACAGGAACGAAGTGAGTTACTACCATTGATCTAGATACTTTGGTTCAATTAGCCAAATAAAAAAAGCAGGCGGCATTTGCATTAGTTGTAAGAACCTGGAATAATTATGTATTGTTACCTGTAAGATGGCAACACGCAAAAGGTCACCACGCAGTCCCAAAAGTAGCGCTCCGACTACGGTGGCTGCCGGAGCAGCGATGAACCTCATCGCCATGCCTAACGCCGTCAATCCTGGCCCACACACGACGAGCTTGTCCTGCAGACCTATGAACAAGCCTAGAATACAACCGCCGGACCATTATCATTCATAATCAACCAATTAATTCCTCTTCTATATATCTCATATTGACATATTCATTACTATTTACTCTCTCATTTCTGAAATATAAGGTCCACTATTGTGTGTGGTCAATGTTATAGAATTTTGGCCACTACTAGTATGTGTGATACTATCTTTGCTTTCGTCCAGCAAAATACTTACTATTTTTAACCATATTCTACATGAAATGTTATTAAATTTGAGAAAAAATGACATCATTTGATATGCACCCGTCACCCTTGTCAGCTGCATCATCCTTTTGAAGGTTAAAGTAGAATACACCAGGGATTCTGTACGATGCTAACATTTTTCGAAGCAAGTTCAGCTGCTGTACGTATTTTATAAGAAGAAAAAAATTGATTGTGCCTTTTGTTAATTACCTTTTAAAAGGTCCGGAATTTAAGTAGTACTCCTTCTGTAAACTAATATAAAATCGTTTAGATCACTAGTTACCTAAATAATCTTATATTAATTTACGGAGGGAGTAACAGTTAGTTGGTTAGTCACTTTAGACGTTTTAGTTTTCAGCCACGTTTTGGCCTAAGCTCCTTTGTGGCAAAGTTGGCCAAAACATGAGTTGCCACAAAAGCATGACAAGTGTATTTGAAAAAGATGTTTCCGTGGATGTACGGTAAAGTGTGATCGACCAACCAAACACTAGAGCATGACAAGTTATCGTATAATGTGGATAACAAAACCCAAGACTTCCATCGTCATTGTTGGTGTTATTGTTGTTGTTGTGAGGGGACTAGACCAACCCAACACTAACACTAGAGCGCCATTGTTAGCTACTCACAAAAAAACAAAAAACGCCATTGTTAGCATGCAGTACGTACCCATGTTAAACATTCCGATTCCAAGGCCGGTCTTTGACATGATCGAAATCGAGCCATCTATGATGCCTGGCATCTCCAGGTGCCACCTACGTATCATTGCAAACACAGAGGTTGATAATCTCCAGGTGCCACCTACGTATCTTTTTGTGAGAGATAATCGCTAACAAATCTGCTGTGTCGTAGGAGTACCGTACCTGTTTGCCACGGAGGACCACAGAACGCCAAGGAGGCTCGCGTACACGTTCGGGTTCCCGACGACCTTGAGCCCAACCGTCCGCAGCAGCCGCGCCCAGAACGCCCACCGCGTCACCGCCGTCTTCCGGTCGACGTCGTCGCTCCCCATCACCGCCTGACCGCCGTCTTCGCGCGCGCCGTCGGGTGCCGGCGCCGACGTCACCTCCAGCCAGGCCTGCCTCGCCTCGAACACCACCACCAGCAGCGGGAGCCACACGACGGCCTGCAGCACCGACAGCTGCACGACGATGTCGCGCGCCCACTTGCCGTACATGGCGTCCAGCAGCGGCACGCCCACGAAGAGCGCGTTGTTCAGCGTCCCCAGCGAGTAGCCGGTGATGCACCACGACCAGGACGGGCCGCGGCCGCCGCCCGGCCGCGCGGGTGGCGCCGTGGGGGCACGGCTCCAATGCCGCCAGCGGCAGGACGCGACCCACCCGGCGAGCGCGAGCACGACGACGAGCTTGGCGACGGCGTCGGCGGCCAGGACGCGGTAGCTGGCGGCGAACGTGCCGGCGTGGGCGTTGAAGTCGAAGGTGAAGAAGGGCAGCGCGAAGTAGATGACGAGGCGGTTCACGGCGTCGCACTGGTCGCGGGTGAAGAACTTCCACCACCGCACCGAGGCGTAGCCCAGGCCGAGGGCGAAGTAGAGCGGCGCCATGGCCGACACCACCTTGTACACGTCCCCCCACCCTATCATATCGGCCACCTGCCTACCTAGCTCACTCCAGTGGTTTGGTGCTTTGGTCTACGTAGCGAGAGGAAATAATCAAGTCGAGTTGGAGAAATGCGACGAGCTGCCTGCCATTCTCTCCTCGGTCGATCGCTTCATTTAACTAGCAAAGGAATTCAACAATCGACATCGACAATGATGCCACTTCTAATGCACCTTTCATACCAACATCAGTAGTGATAGCATATCTTGTATACCAAGTTTGTAGGCTTGTGCGTTTGATGTAAGGGTCTTATTCTAAGGCCAGGCGACAGCCTTCGAACTTAAAATAGTTTGTAACCTCTGTTAATTAGCCATGTCAGATGAAAGCATTCCTACTCCTCCGTAGAGGAGCCGTGGGTATATATTGATTATGAGCATAAACAACCTCTGTTCTGGCTTACAAGGTTGTACCAATCGCTAAGGGATTCAGTAGTTACATGAGATAAGGAGAGAGAGAGAGAGTTATGGGAGAGAAGTAGAGATAGGATTTGTTGAAATTACAATATGAGTCTAACATCCTTCCTTAATCTCAACTATCCTATATTAAGATTCCTCTTGAACTCCTCAAATGGCTTGATTGACAAAGCTTTAATGAAACCATCTCTGCAGGGAATGAACTACATGTCCAACTTCTTCTCCGCAACTCTTTCTTAAACAAAGTAAAAAATTAATTTCAATATGTTTGGTTCTGCCATGGAAGACTGGATTAGTAGAGAGATAGGTGGCTCCCAAATTATCACACCGTGTAGACATGAAACCCGATGTTGCTTCATTTCCAACTCATTAAGGAATGATTCCAACCAAATGATTTCAGCAGTAACACTTGCTAGTGACTTGTACTCAGCTTCAATACCTGACCTTGACACTGTAACCTGTTTCCGGGCACTCCATAAAATGAGATTAGAGCCAAAGAATACTGCAAATCCATTGGTTGACTTTCTATCATCACTACATCCTGCTCAGTCAGCATCAGGGAAAGCACTAACAAGGGTAGAGTTAGAACGTTCGAACTAAAGCTCTAAGCTCAAGGTGTGTTTTATATACTATTGAACCTTATTGATACTGGACCACTCCCCAAGTCGTTACATATTTGGAAGGGCAAAGTACCCTTACGAATCAAAGTCTTCATGTGATTTGTTCACAAGGAGGTGATTCTCACTAAAGATAATTTGGCAACTCGCAGTTGGGAAGGAAGTAAACGATGTAGCTTTTGCAGTCATGATGAAACTATCAAACACCTTTTTCTCCAATGTCCGCTAGCAAAAAAATTATGACAAACAGTTCGTATAGCCTTCAATATCATACCTCCAGATAGCATGGACACGTTGTTTGGGACGTGGCTAAATGAAGTTGACATAATCACTGCGCGACATATTCGTATAGGAGTGTGTGCTTTACTTTGGGCTATATGGAACTGCAGGAATGACATGGTGTTAACAGACAACCGCGTATAAATTTTTTGCAGGTACTATACAGGGCGTCAGCGTTGATCCATACATTGTCCTTACTCACTCCTGTGGAAACCAGGGAGCCTTTGGTTACTGGATCTACCCGGTGGGAGACGGTAGCTCGGAATATCTACAACCGGTTTGGATGGCGGTCCAATAATAGGATAGATGGTTATGCATCTAGTCCTTTTTTTAGCCGGTTGTGGCATCTTTTTTTTGAATTATTTTGCAGCTCCTTTTGAGCTTGTTTCGAATCACAGACTATTTTATTACTTTTATTAATAAAGGGGCCGCATGCAACGATTGATGCAGAGGCCGGAGGTATCCCTCCTTTTAAAAAAATGTCCAGTGTACAGTAGTAGGTGCATGTAGATAGTGACAAACCTTGTTAACATCAAAGGATATATCTGGTCTTGTCAGTGTTAAGTATTGTAAGGCTGTCACATCACTTCTGTATTTGTGCTCACTTCTTCCTTAAGTGGCTCTCCTTCGAAGGCTGGATTTTTTTTTTGAAGAAGACAATAGTGTGGGTGAAGGCTTACAATCCTTCATCCCCATACAAGTTAGAATTTCAGTAGCAATATTTCTCTTGATTAAGTACTCTGCCATCTTGAATCTTCTTAACTTCAATGCCTAGGAAGAAGTATAGATCACCGAGATCTTTCAAAGCAAACTCTGAACTTAGATCATGCAGAAGAGCATTAGTAGCACTTTGTGAAGAGCTTGCAACTATAATATCATCAACATATATTAGCACAAACTTAACTGTGTTTGCCTTGTTATAAATGAAAAGTGATGTGTCAGCTTTAGATGCAACAAAGCCAAGGTGTCTTAACTGAGAGCTCAACCTTGAGTACCATACTCTTGGTGTTTGTTTCAAGTCATAAAGCACCTTGTCAAGCTTATACAAATAGTGGGGTGTTTTCTTATCCGCATACCTAGGTGGTTGTCTCATGTAAAGCCCATTTGCAACTTTAACAACAGGATTGAAAGTACCTTCATAATCTAAACCATAACGTTGTTTGAAACATTTTGCAACTAGAAGTGCTTTATACCTGTCAACTGAGCCATTTGCCTTTTTTTGATTTTGTAAACCCACTTACAGTCAATGATGTTTTTACCTCTCTGTTCAGGTGCAAACCCCTTCGGTCCACCATCTCGCCGATCCTCCTAAATCTTCACATGTGTTACTATTCAATCAAGACACATTTACATTTTGCCTCTCAGTCCGTTCCAGTTAGATCCACGGGGTTTAACCACCCCCACCTCTCATGAAAACATGCCCATTTTACTTCTTGTTTTTCTCCCTTCTTCTTTTCAATTCTCTTATTGTGGTAGCCTGGCATATTAGGGATGATAGACTACTCATATCAATAAGGAATTCCTTCTTTTCCGGGAGCCCATTCGAACAGAACTCCCAAGTTAAGCGTGGAGTAGTTCTAGGATGGATGACCGACCGGGAAGTTGGTCCGGGTGCGCACGAGTGAGGACAAAGTGCCCAGAAAAGACTAGTATTGATCTGTGGGGCCAGTCTAGATCCCGCCAGGAGTAACGACCACCGGCGGGTGTGTCCGGGGCGTTACAAGTTGGTATCAGAGCTATGTGATAGCCTGGCATATTAGGGATAATAAACTACTCATATCAATAAGGAATTCCTTCTTTTTCGGGAGCCCATTCGAACAGAACTCCCAAGTTAAGCGTGCTTGGCTTGGAGTAGTTCTAGGATGGGTGAGATCCCGCCAGGAGTAACGACCACCAGCGGGTGTGTCCGGGGCGTTACAAGTTGGTATCAGAGAGCTAGGTTTCCACCCATAGCTTGGATGGGCAATGGTGCAATTTATACTCATTGTTTACTAAGTTTAAGGTTAATGACGATGACATGGCATGCAAACTTGGCCACTTCAGGCCAGACTTCTTTCATCGGTCCCACCACTGCTGTCGCCTGCCGCGTCACCGATGGCTCCGCCTCAGTTTCTACCTCTGATGTATATAAGCCGCCTATATTTTAGTTGAAACATTGGCAGCCGAGCTATAACAAATTAAATGTAGGAATTCTTTTCTTTTTTTGACTGAGGTGCAAATCAAAGTCAAATTTGATTTTTTTTTTTTTTGACATGGTAGATGGATGTCCTTAAATTTTAGAATGAAAACCACAAGTAATTAGAAAAAATGACGTAGAGCAAGTTACGAGCTATCCCAGAGTACAAAATCTATTCTCTTCTCAGATACGCAGTCTCAGTGGCTCAAAGGAGACAAACATGTCATGCACGAGCCTACGGATTCATCGGTCAGTACAGCCAAGCCCGTGCGGGCATGTATAATGCTGCTAAGGTCTTCCATGTAGGATAAATGCAGAGGTGAAGAAAGAGAATCCATAAGAAAAGACTTGTCTTTTATTTTAAGGGATGATCTCTTAATACACTATGTCTCACCATGTTTTAAGAATATCTAGTTATCGTAGATAAGGTTAAGAGATAATCCATTGCAGGCATATTTTTATTGTCATCTTTAAATTTATGCAAGGTTTTAAATAAAACTATCTTATCAACCATTATACGTGGACGTACATGGAATTTGGGACACTGGCCGCTGCCTCTGCCGCTCCGATGTCTGAGCAGAAATGGTTGATGCCACGACCTGAATTTCCACAGGGAAGCCATACCAAGGAAATATTGCTGGGATCGGCTGCCGTCCCGGTCAATTGCAAGACTTGCAGCAAGAGAGACGCAACCACATACATACAGCACATATAGACACCACACGTAAGCACGTGAGTGTGAAGTGTGTTCCTTGATACATTGGTACAACCGACAAATATCTTGCAAGTCTCACCAAATTTCTGATGCGCCATGTGCAGCTATTTAGAGACAACAGTATCACATTGTTCCAATCCGTCATGATCTGGACGCAATCGGTCATCCGATCAGTCAACGCAAAGAAGGATGTCACTGCTTCTTCTCCCGTCCCCGCAACGCACGGATGCGCGAGCACGGCGGTGGCACCGCTCGCAGCAGGGCCAACACCCCGTCACAACATCACCGCCCTACTCATCGCGTCATCCCGCGATAACTCCTGATGTTGCAATAGCGGCTCGCCGCATCATGGCCGCTTGCAACACATGTAAAGTGTTGGCGGCTAGTTGCGGCACCGATGCCCTTCGCAACACGCAACACCCTACGTCTTGCATTGCATCATCACGCACAACGCGCGCGAGAGAGCACCACCGACGACCACCTTTGCATCATTGGAAGAGCTCTGCGTCACCCCTTGCCGCGGCGGAGGAGTGTCGACGCCCCGTTGCAGCACCGCCGCCCTTCGTAGCATGCAACACCCCATGTGTGTTGCATTGTAGCATCATGTACCGCGGTGGAGAGAGTTCCGACATTGACCACCTTTTGTAGCATGCATGCACTACCAAGCTCCGACCTTGCAGCACTGGTGGTTGTGTCCTTGCAATACATGAAAGCACGCAGGCGCTGCCTTGCAGTAGGACACCCCCTGACTTGCAACAACTCGCGTGTGTGGCTAGCTAGCCTTGCAGCGCAGTCGTCACCCCCACACCATGGTGGTGTAGCTTCCACGAAGAAGGGAGAAAGTGTGCAACGAGATCGAGGAGGTCAGTGGGGGGAGAGAGAGAGAGATCTAAGGGGAAGGGAAAATACTATGAACGATGGTGATAAGGTTCGGAAGGGGTAGTGGTGGTGGGTCCCACACAAGACGCACATCGTGTGCAAGAGAAAGAGACGGCTGACGCCTGTGCCGGGTCAATCAGGTGTTTTTAAGTTTTTTTTTTCGTTAGTACTATTATTGCATTATTCCTAGTCTCCTACATGAGATCATATTGTTTCTTTCTCCTTTTTGGAACCTGATACCCCCGCATGTTGATGCCTTGTCAAAAGAAATACATAAATATCTACTACAAAAATAGCAAAAACGAATGGAAAGCAAAAATAAGAGTGTTCTCGATTTATACCTTAAAAACATTTTAAAACAAAAGCACATAAGAAAATGATGTATAAAAGAAAATTTAACCTCAGTTAAAAGAATATCATTTCTAACAAAAGATTGAATATGAGCTACATAGGTATGCTCCAAGCGCTTAACACATCGGATTATCCATGACAGCACACAACGTAATTGAAGACGGAGAGAGTACAACTTATGACTCATATCCATGGACTGATCATGTGGCAGCTACAAGTATAAGGTAATGCAAAAAAATATACGTATAACCGATGACTCACACTTGCTGATGTGACATGGTTGCATTGTTTTATAAATAATTAGTGAGTTGTAGTAGTTATTTAGAAAAGAGGATAGCATTCCCTAAAAAAAAAGAGGATAGCATCGGGTTACATTTTTTTAAGGAAGGAGAACCCATCGGATTACTTTTTTTTTAGAATCATCCAGCGGATTGCATTTTTTTTTAGAAACACCCATCGGATTACATAACACAACTAGTAAGCGTGCATGTGCAACGCACGTCTCAAACGTAAACCAGATGAGATTCACATTGTATAAAATAAAAATAAATATTGCAAAAAATATATAAATCAAATGGAAGATAATATATATATATACTTTTCAGTTATGTGTACTGCCAAAATTACCTAATATATATTTCCTATTATCTACATAGCAAAATTCAGATGTAAATTATATATACTTTTTGGTTATGTGTACTGCCAAAATTATATAGCTACCTATATTATGGATAATAGGAAATAGAAGATGATATGTGACTACAGTGACTTCTATATGTGCAGAAATAGAAGATGCTTTACAAGAACTAACTGAAATGTAAAAGGGCTAAAAGAAAATCCAGTAATCATCATGATACAAAGTATTTATCCGGTTTCGTATATGTTTATGCGTCGGCAACCATACTAACTTACAACGCTATAAGACATTCTATACGTACAGAAACTGAAATGGGATATGAAGAAAAATAAAGACGGAAGGAAAAGTATTCTAGTGTGTTTGTCAAGCTTAACCTTGAACTTATCAAGCTTTCAGGCATGTCAGCTTCTAAATTACAAAAACACGATGAAACCTCAAATAAGAAAGTACTGTAGACTATTCAACCTCCCCTGCATGCATCGCTATTATCTTACAAAAAACAAAAGAAAAACTAATTATGCCTCCAAATGTTTACACAACATAGGAAACGATTTGATCTCTGAGCATTGTTACTTTCCCCAAGTATGTGAAACTTCTTCCAACAAACTTTGGAAGAGTTAAACCAAATAACTTTGCTCGTCAAATATTTAGGAGAAGGGTCACAATGTTTACTAAGCCCAATTTTTTTCAGCTACTTTTTTTAATCAGTGGATCCCTCATTGAGTTCCTTTTGCTACCTCCTATAAATTCTTGAAAGCATATATAGCACACCACAGCGTAATAATGCAACATACCTAGAGTCAAACCTAACAATTTAGGTGTTCTTTGCCATTATCTATCGGCGCATCTTGTGTTTTTTCGAAACGGAGGCAAAAGTTTTTGCCTCATCTATTAATTAAGTAGAAGAGAGTTGCCTGGTTAATTAACGGAAAACCAGGCTAAAACCGTCATCAGTTAAAAGGATCTTAATGAAATGCTGCAACATATTCCTTGATACTGGGATAGCTATGTAAAGCAGGAGCATAAATCACACACCAAGTAAGTTCTTAATGAAATGCACATGAATAAATAAAAGAACTTACATTGTCATGGAAAAAAAATCCAACCGAATCCAGTTTATATGATTTCTCTGTAACAATATACGGCAGCTATAATAGAACATATCCTTCAAAGGATCTATTTATTGGAACCCAGCAGGATTAGTTTCTTCATTGGATCCTTCTGCATGGTAAAATTCTCTTTGTTGGAACGAAGTAGAGATTTACACACCTTTATAGATCAGCGAGAGATATTCTCCAACAACAGTTACAGAATCATGTGAGCTTTTTTGGATGTATAGAATCATGTAACTGAAATAGTAGTACATCTACAATATCTTGCCTCGTACTGAAACTTACATAATTTACTGGATTGCTATGCAATTATTTTAAAATGACACATGAGCACATGAAGTTTGCGTGTAAAGTTTTCTCTAAGAGTGAATTATATATTCTGATTTCCAACCCCTCGAGCTAGGCTCCACCCACCTTAATTCCAGGCTAAGCGACATCATCCGTAAACACAATCAGACCAAATTAAGGCAATTCTAATCAAGGTAATGGCGTTACCTGTTGATACGGTCCAGTTTAATGCATCTGGTGGTAGAAGTAATCCTGGGAAACAGAGACCTGCATCTTCACTTCTTCAGTATCCCTCTGATCCTAAGTTGTAAGCCAAGACTGCTGCACAGTCTTATGTTCGTGTCATATCAAATTATACATTTGCAGTACAACCATTGACAACCTAAGATAATCCCAAACCTAGAATTCTACTGAACATACACTTTATGAGGGCAGCCAAACTTATGCATGTAGTCAAATTCTAAATCCATCTTGGTCTAAATATGAACCTCATTGTATCTATGTAGGTCTAAACAAACACACTCTTACAATCAGTCTCATTTCCTCCTTAATCTATATATGGGAATGATTTTCATGCTCCAGATCACATGTATTTGGAATTATCAAATGATTTATTAAACGCCGGAATAGCAATTTCTTCCTCTCCCAAAAAATGTTTCTAGTAGGAAAGAGAGGAGGATTGGTTGGTAGATGAAATTGCAGATCAAAAAAATCTGACCCACCACCAAGTGCCGAAAGTACAGTATTAGTCGTGCAAAGCCCAGAATACCCCCAAATCAAATTAAAGGTTCACCTGATTGATTTGTGATAGACCTTTGATGCCCTCGACGGTGTACATAGGGAGAACCGCATGAGGTCCTCGACGGCCCAGCCGGACGACAGCAGGAACGGCGACGACGGCACCTCCTGCGCCACGTCCGAGACTGGCGCCACCCTGGGGACGACGGCGGTTGGCGGCTTGTACTTGGAGGGCGTCGGTGGTGGGTGGGTGTCGGCGTGGGTGCTGCGGACGGAGCTGAAGCCGACACGGATGCCTATGGCTGCCGGAGAGCATGCTCTGGACGTGGATGGCAAGAGCGCCCTGGCCTCTAGACAGAAGACGATGGCGGCGACAACACACATACAATATGCCCGTGGTTTAGTTTCCTAATAGGATGGATGCACCTCTGATTAGTTTCCTATATAATAGGACGTGCGCCCGTAATTTGTTTCCTAATAGAATGCGCCGGTGATTATATTTTCCTAATTGACCGGGCATGCAGTTTCATCCGCGGTGGAGTACGGTCAGTCAATGTAAATTGCTAAGCGCACACAGAAAATGAGTTAGATTAAGTCTAGCCGTTAGATTAAGTTCAGCGGGTCTAATCATACGGTGGTAATCGGTTCGTGTACGTTTTGTGGGGTGCGCTTAAAGAAGTTCTTGTTTGATTGTTTAATAGTAGTATAGAAACGAAATATTTTGTGTCGGGGAGTGGGCCCCGATCCGGGCCCGATAAAAAGATGTGTATTTGCCGTGCACAAAGAAAAAGCTCAGTCCATCTCGGCCCAGGACGGCCCACAAAGCCTCAAGCCGCCGAGATCGAGAGGGCCACGAAGAAATCTGATCAAAGGGGGAAGAAGCGAGACACAGGGCACCGCACTGCTCCACTTCGCCTTCTCCTCCAAGCCAGGAACTCCGGCGACTCCACCACCACCAGCCCCCCGAGCAGGCCGCCCTCTCCGACCACCGCCATGTCGAGGCGCGGCGACTGGGTCTACGAGAACAACGGCGGGTAAGCGCCCCTCCCTCTCGCCCTTCGTCGGCCCCGCCCCTCGTCTCCGCGCATCTCGTAACGAGGACCGCTTTTGGTTGGTGGCTGTGCAGGACCTGCGTGGCCATCGCCGGCGCGGACTACTGCGTGGTCGCCGCCGACACCCGCCTCTCCGTCGGATACAACATCCTCACGCGCGAGCACTCCAAGATCTGCGAGCTGTAAGTTCCCCCGCCGAAATCTCGCGCCTCGATCTGCCCGCCTGGGGACTAGGGTTCGTCGCGGAGGCTATGTGGCTCTGTGGTGTGATAGAGATTTGGATACCTTGGTGGAGAGGTCGGATTTTAGAGCCTCACTTCGTTGATTTGGCTAGGGTTTGGTGCTTGGAGTTCTTGGATTGAATTGGGGAAAAACACCTTAACGTTCATGAGTTTTTCTGCTGTAAATACTGGCTGTCCCAGCGTGCTTTTGTTGCGATTTGCTGACTTCTATGGAGAGACGACATAAACATGAAACATGCCTTGTCTTTAGTTTGTGTACCCTCACTCCAGGTCATAGGATACTTTTGTCTTAGTTTGGACAGCCATCTTCGTCCCTGTAATGAAGTAGAGGATTGGTTTGGGAGACAGAAAGATGTTCTTATTGTTTCATTTTTATGCTTATCTTTAAGTTCAAACGGATAAAATTTGTAAGATGCCATTAGGTTTGCTTCTATGCTGGCATTCATAAAATCTACAATGAGCTTTATCTCTAAATTCTTTTAGATTTCTACTTCATGTGCGTCTTCTGGGATTGCTCTGTCATAACGTCTGTTTATACCATGACAGACAATTTGGTTCTATTTTTGTTCCGTAGGCGTTAAACTGTTTTGTATGGATAGCTGGCAGTGGATGATATCTCTTACCTATAGGTTTGCTACATGCTGCTGTTGATGTGAAAATTGATAATAAGCTTTTGGGTTTACACCATCTGGATTAGGACATATAACATAAAATGGTGCAATCAATGATGATACAATTGATGTCTTCATTTGATCGAGAGTTTCATCGCAACCAATTGTTCCGTAATTATGTTCCAATACAGCCTTGCTATTGTTATGTTACTTGCATTTGGTTATGCCCCCAACTCCCAAAATTCATTTGCTTTTGAAGAGGACATTCTGCAAAGCTATTTGCTTGCTTAATGTTAGGTGGTAATCATCTATATCTAAATTCTTATTAAGTCTAGTTGATGATATATAATGCAGTAATATCTTGCTGTATGAGTGTAAGCAAATGTTGTGGTATTGTAGGCACACATTAGCAGGTCTAGGTTATTATCATGGAATTGGATTTCTTTCTTCTAAAATGAAGCTTAGTTAACCATGTCTCTTTATCCTGCTCTGTGACAAATCTGGATATTACCTAGCTGACAATTTTATATTGTTATTAAGAATTTCAATATTGTGCCATTGCTTGCCTGAAATATTAAAACATTATTTCTTTATTTGTCTAGGGCCGATAAATGTGTAATAGCATCTTCTGGCTTCCAAGGTGACATCAAAGCTCTACAGAAGAACTTAGCCGCCAGAGAACTGGTAAAATTGCAAAACCTCATTTATCCACGTGTTGCCTATATACATCCATCCACACCTTCCGTGTTGATACCAAATGAGTCTTGGATGGTTTCATCCCAATCGAGATCTGTATAGCTGTGTGTTTTGGAATTTCCTTGGTGAGTATTTGATCTGTCGGTGGTCTTAAGTTATTTGAACTTTCAAAAATATTGTCAGCTAGCAGTTACTCTGATGGAAGTTGTTTATCTTTTGGACCATCTTCATCTCAGTACCAGACCAAAACTCAGAAGAACTGGTCCACCATTACTTGTTCCCTGGGCGTGGATACATGGCACTTTTTGTTTGTTGCAATGCCTGGACATCTGATGTTAGGTCCAAAGTCTAAACTGTAGCATGCTGGAACTGCTGAAAATCAATACACTGCTTATCATATACTCCGCATTAGTATCGCACATTACTCTTATTAACTTGTCGTGGTGCTAGTATCATTAGTCTCTTTATTTTAGTTTGTTAATGTTTAGGGAAGATTTTAACAACTCCTTTTTTTTTTGCCTTATTTTGTGGCTTAAGCTCACCATATAGTGTATGCGCTACTTCATAATGTTTAGCAAAGATTTTAGCAACTCGTTTTTGTGCTTCCATTTGAGGCTTAATCTTAAAATATATCATATGGGCTACTTTCATCATATTTCCTTGCATTCCTATCCATGGCCTCCTCAAACATGCTCTCTGTTCTCTTCTCTTCTCCTTGGTAATGTAGTACTAATTTTGCCTGGCAATGCAACAACTGCTTGTTTTTATTTACAATAAATGATAGTTCATTGCTACTTTGCTTCACAATGCAACAATTGCCTGGCAATGCACTGCAGTGTCAGTATTAAGCTGCATTTGTGCGGCGCACCTTAAATCTGTTCATGATGTGCGAAAATATTGGTAGCTAAATGATTAATGCCCTTCTATTTTATTTGTATGTGTAGCTATACCAGCACCAGCACAATAAAAGAATGAGCTGCCCAGCAATGGCACAGTTGCTCTCCAACACCCTGTACTACAAGCGATTCTTCCCATACTATGCTTTCAACGTTCTTGGTGGGCTTGACAGTGAAGGTACCACCTTCGTATTTGGTTTCCCCTGTTAGATTTGCCTGTTCAGTGTGTTCTGAGCATGTATCATGCGCAGGGAAAGGATGTGTCTACTCATATGATGCTGTTGGGTCCTATGAGAGGACTGGTTACAGTGCTCAGGGATCAGGATCTACCTTGATCATGCCAGTGTTAGACAACCAGCTGAAATCACCTAGTCCACTATTAGTCCCTTCAAGAGTAAGCCCATGCATTTTTATATTTGTTGTCAGCTATGAAGTTGCCGATTTGGTTGATCATGTCTGATTATATTCTTGCTAACTAAAAAAGCAAGTTTACGTACGTCATATTGATCAATGGTGATTGGAATAGCTCCTCAGAAGTCCCTAAGAATCTTCCTTATAATGTGTTGTGCAGGATGCCGTCACCCCTTTGTCCGAGTCAGAGGCCGTCGACCTGGTTAAGGATGTGTTTGCATCTGCAACTGAGAGGGACATCTACACTGTATGTTGCCCTCTCTCGGTTCCTAGAGATCATCGTTTGTTGATGCCTTCACATTTGCCACTGTACTAATCTGCTGAACTTTACAAATAATGCAGGGGGACAAGGTGGAGATTGTGGTCATCAACAAAGCTGGGACGAGGCGCGAGTACATCGAGTTGAGGAAGGACTAAGTTTGCGCTGCCGCAGTTGCCATCTGCTTCCCTAGATATAGGGAATTATTATGCCCAGAGCTGCTACTTGATAGAAACACACGTGCTTGCTTTGCTTCCGTGATGTACCAGGATCGACCCAGCTTGCTTTGTTGAACTAATTTGTTGTTTCATGCATATGAGATGCTGAGTTATTTATTGAAAAAATGCTAAACGTACGTTCATAGCCCATTCTATGATAACACACAATTAATACACTCATTGGGGCATCACCAACAGCCAGCTTAAAATTTTGGATACCTAAAAACAGTTATTTTTTTGGTAGGAACTAAACAGTTTTAGATGTTTGGAGAGAAGGTTTCTGGTTGCCAAAAGCTAAAACTTCTGGGAGCACAAAATTCATGCCTAGCTACTTCAGAAGTTTTCTGGTGTTTTATTGTCAGCTAACTGCCACCCCCCACCCCCCCCCCCCCCCCCCCCCACCCCCACCCCCCGCCTCGAACTCCTGCCTCCAGATGTTCGTGCCAAAACCAGTCCAAAGCCTGGTGAGAAGGTTGAACGACCTAAGCGAGAAGACACAAAAGGCGCTTGGCTCAACTCAGGGTGTGTTTTCGGTTTGATTCGGTTTGGTTGATACGGTTTATGGTTAATACGGTTTTGCATAAAACATGGTTCGGTTTCGGTAATAACCATTTGATTTTGGTTCGGTATTGGTAATAACCAAACTAACCAAAGTTGACACGAATTTTTTAACAACACGTGATTTTTTGTCATACATTTCAAATTTTTGTTCAGGGATAATCTAAGATTGAAGTATGTTTCATTGTTGTACAGTTTTCCCTACAATACCATGTAACAAACTTAGTTATCCAATCTTGATTAAGTGTTTTTGTCATCTTAGTTATGTTTACAAGTTTTATATCTCCAGGTCGGGCAACTTTCTACAGGTTCCCGTTATCAAAAAGTAATCGACATGTTCCCTTCATTTGTCGACTTTAAATTAGAAGCGTGTGAATCTGAACTGGGAGCGCGTGTTGGCTTTGTTTGGCATGGAATTAGCATCATGTTTCCCCCTTGCCTTTTCACATCTACTTCTTACATCTTCTCATTTATTTCCACTTTTTTTGGCTAGTTATGATTCTCGTATTATTAAGGATATATTTCCTTCCTTCCTATCATAAATCAGTAAACTTATATGTGGTCTGGTTGGCTAGCAGGCTTCAGTTGCACTCGATGTTCCACTTTGAGTTCATGAGTTTGACTCCAAGTACTTGTAATTTTATTTTTGCGAGCGTGTATGTCACATCATTTTGGTTTTTTCGGTTTAACCAAACAGTTTTCGGTTATTAACCAAAAAAACCGAATGACATATGGTTTTCAAATCTGGATACCATAACTGAAACCAAAAACCGGAAAAACCAAAATTTCGGTTTGGTTTGATTTTGTCGGTTCAGTTTTTGGTTTTCGGTTCGGTTTTGCATACCCTGAGGCTCAACGCAGAGAGCAACAGGTACTTGGAGCATCTTGCGGCGCATATATCTGGGCTTAGCTGTTGCCTTGTGCGTTTATGTCCATCTTGTGCCTTGGCTATGGAATTCTTAGTTGTGAAGGTCGCCGCGGCCACACCGGAGACCCACTGTGGCGGCAGAGGGGCTGGCCAGGAAGAAGGCGTGGTGCAGATGGATTCTGATAACCCTGTCGTGACGGAGGATGGCCGGGCCTGAATACGGGCAGTGGGAAGCTGAAGATGATGGCGAAGATAACGTGAAGACTGGAGACTGCACATAGTTGAGACCCTCGCCGTAGGGTTTTTTCGTCTAGCGAGATGCTGCATCATGTTTCCGATGTTTTCATTGACAATGTTGCCATCTGGGGAGCCCTAGCGCATCCACTAAGAGCAACTCCAACAGTCCCGATCTCTAAAATAACTACCGCTTACGAGAAGTTAAAGAAAAACCAACAGTTTTTGCAAACCGACGTTAACTTCAGAGGATCCCGTAAAAATGGCATTTTCTCGTCGTAGGTTTCACATTCGCGTATCTTTTTGGTGGACTGAAACTTCACCAACTAAGAGCATCTCCAACAAAGACGTTAAATAAGCCGTGCGCCTGAAAAAACGGAATTTTAGCGCGCGCGCGACCGAACCGACGGCTCCAGCAGACGCGCCAAAATCGCGCGCGCGTTAAAAACCACTCCGCGTGCTGAATAGAACGGCATCGCGCGTTGCATTTTTCGGGCGTCCACTACCACGCGCACGACAGAAAGAAATCGCGCGCGAAGCGAGCAAGCGCCGCTGAACTCTCCACCCGTGCCCGCTTTCGCCCCACCCCGCGCCGCCGCCGGCGACCTCCAGCCATGGACGGGCGCTCCGACATCCCCCTAAACCCCCCATACACGCGCGACCTCTCCGCCGCCGTTGCCGCCGCCGCTGCCGCAAACCCTAGCATGGGCTTGACCTCCGCCGCCGGCGCCGGCGCCGCTGCGGCTCTGAACAGCGGCCTCGCGTGCGGCCTCTTCATGCCGCCTCGGACGAGCGCGCATGGTGGCGTCGCGCCGCCGGTGGCCGCGAAGCCACGGAGCTCCGCCTCCAAATGAACGGCGACGGCGTCCCAAAGGCAGAGGAAAGCGGTGATAAAGAAGAAGGCAGGAGCGAAGCCGGCCGCGCCTCCGCCGCCCGAAGCGCCGGGAACCTCGCAGTTTGTTGAGCCGGCGGCCAATGCACACATAGTGCTCGATGAAATGCCCACAAGGTATAATTTTTGTTTTTTTTTTGTTGTTGTTGACAAATGTGCAAATATGTAGATTGATTTAGTTTTCCTTTGTCTCATACTACTTTGTAGTTTCGATGATGACGCATATATGTCGACTATGAGTGTTGGCTCCAACAATTGGTCTCACACCAATGAAGTTGATGAAGACGAATATGAATATGAACTGGATGATGAGGGTGAGGGTTTGATCGATGCACCGAAAGGAAGGGCTTCCAACTACACCATCGACGAAGACAAATTGCTTTGCAACACATGGTTGACCGTGTCTATGGATCCCACCGTTGGAATAGATCAAACTAGAGATACATATTGGCTTCAGATGAAGGAGTTCTTTGACACATACAACAAGAGTGGAATTGAGCGCACCGAAAGATCTCTTCGGTCCTGGTGGTCGACGATCAACAAAGATTGTCAAAAGTGGACGGCGGCAATGACGGCGGTTGACAAGATAAACCCAAGTGGCACTAATGATAGAGATAGGGTGAGTGCCATTTCCAATGCCTCCCATGCATCTTGTGTTCACGCTTCATCTTTTGTGTTTCTAGTGATAACTTGTTCTTTTGTTTCTAGCTCAACATTGCACAAAACTTGTTTCGAGGAGAAGAGAAGAAGACCAAGAAAGGCAAGGTGAAGAAAGGAAGAGCTTTTGTGTTGCCCCATTGCTACGAGGTGTTGAAGGATCAAGAGAAATGGAAAAACCGTGAAGAGAAGAACAATGCAACTATTGATTTGGATGATGATGAGAATGAGGCATCAAGTGATGGCGGCAAGAGGATCCCTACACCAAACTCGGTTACCTACTCGAAGCCAAAAAGACCACAAGGAGAGAAACTATAAAAAGATAAGAAGAAGAAGAAGAAGAAGAAGAAGAAGAAGAAGGGAGGAGATGAAGATATAAAGAGAAGGCAAGAAAGGAAGCAAATGAGGAGAGGAGGGTGGCAAGGAGCCAAGAGTCGGCGGCCGAGGGGAGGAGGGTGGCGGCCGAGGAGAGGAGGGTGGCGGTCGAGGAGAGAAAAGTGTCATTGGAGAAGGAAAATATGGCCATGGACGAGCAAGCAAGATTATTGGAATGGGAGAAGTACTTGTTCTTCATGGACACATCCAACTTCGATGAGAGGCAAAAGGAGTACATCAACCTTTGGCGTGATCAAATCTTGATGCAAAAAAGCATGGGAGGCATGGGAGGCATCGAAGCACCTATGGGTGACATGGGAGCACCTATGGGTGGCATGGGAGCACATATGGGTGGCATGGGAGCAACCATGGGAGGCATGAGAGCTTCCATGGGAGGCACGGGAGCACCTATGGGTGGCATGGGAGCACCTATGAGAGGCATGGGAGCTTCCATGGATGGCATCGGAGGCATGGGAGCTTTCATGGGTGGTATGGGAGCTTCCATGAGAGACATGAGTTTTGCGTCTCTCATGGGAGGCATGGGAGCACCTATGGAAGGCATGGGAGCACCTACGGGAGGCATGGGTGGCATGGGAGCTTCCGGTGTGCCGCACATGCCTTCACATGATGCCTTTGTTGATCGTGCAAACACCGTCCGACTTTCCAATGAAGGAGAAGACAAACAAGAGGATGAAGAATCGGAAGAAGAAACGGACAAAACGAAAGAGGCAAACGAGGAGGAAGAAGAAGAGGAATGATTGTTCATGTTTAAATTCGTTTGTGTGAACTTGTTTGTCATTAACTTGCGTGTGCGAACTTTGAATATTTTGGATGTTTGAGATCATGTTGTATGTGTTGTTTCTGCGCCGGTTGGGCGTGCGTGCTCTATTTTACAGTGCCTGCTGAAGCGGCACGCTGGCGTGTTAAAATTTTTGGGCGCCTGGTGAAGCAACTGACTAGTTCTGCGCGCAAAAGCGCTATTTCGGCGTTGTAATTTTTTTTAGCGCTCCGCGCCTGCTGATACATCTCCGTCGCATCTATAATTTTTTATTGTTTCATGCCAATATTATACAACTTTCACATATTTTTGGCAACATTTTATATGATTTATTGGACTAACATATTGATCCAGTGCCCACTACGAGTTCCTATTTGTTGCATATTTTTTGTTTCGCATAATATCCATATCAAACGAAGTCCAAACGCGATAAAAATTTACGAAGAATTATTTTGGAATATATGTGATTTTTGGGAGTTGGAATCAACGCAAAAGGAGGCTCACAGCCCCCACAAGACACCAGGGCGCGCCCCAGGGCCCAGGCGCGCCGTGGTGGGTTGTGGTCACCTCGTAAGTCGGTTGGAGCTCTACTTCGGGCGCAAGGAAGCTTATATTCGGAAAAAAATCGTGTTAAAATCTCAGCGCAATCAGAGTTACGGATCTCCGGGAATATAAGAAACGGTTTTCGACTAGAAAACGGGAACGCGAAACAGAAGAGAACAGAGAGGGAGATCCAATCTCGAAGGGGCTCCTTCCCCTCCGCTGCCATGGAGGCCATGGACTAGAGGGGGAACTCTCCCCCCATCTAGGGGGGAGGCCAAGGAAGAAGAAGAAGGAGGGGGGCTCTCTCCCCCTCTCTTCCGGTGGCGCCGGAACGCCACCGGGGCAATCATCGTGACGACGATCTACACCAACAACCTCACCGCCGTCAACACCAACTCTCTCCCCCTCTATGCAGCGGTGTAACACCTCTCTTCCCCACTGTAGTCTCTACTTAAACATGGTGCTCAACTCCATATATTAATTCCCAATGATATGTGGCTATCCTATGATGTTTGAGTAGATCTGTTTTGTCCTATGGGCTAATTGATGATCGTGGTTGGTATGAGCTGTATGTTTTATTTTGGTGCTGTCCTATGGCGCCCTCCATGTTGCGCAAACGTGGGGGATCCCCTCTGTAGGGTGTTGCAATATGTTCACGATTTGCTTATGGTGGGTGGCGTGAGTGACAGAATACACAGACCCGAGTAGGTGGGTTGTTGCATATGTGAGTAAAGATGACTTGATACTTAATGCTATGGTTGGGTTTTACCTTAATGATCTTTGGTAGTTGCGGATGCTTGCTAGAGTTTGAAAGGATCGAGATGGACCTAGAGGGGGGGTGAATAGGTACAATTACAAATTTTAATCGTTACTTAGCAATTTTAGGCAATAAAGCGGAGTATGAAAGTGGGCCTAACAATTGCAGTGATGATAGTTATGCTATGTGTACAAAGCAAAACAACAAGTAAGTGAGTAAGCAAGCACAAGTAATACAACAAAGACAAATAACCACAAGTAGGGATTTAGGGTTAGGGATAACCGCAACTCCGAGAGACGAGGATGTATGCCGATGTTCACTTCCTTGGAGGGAAGCTACGTCACCGTTTAGAGAGGTGTGTGTTACCATGAAGGCTCACCCTATTCTCTCCTTGAGACAACACCACGAAGGCGTTTCTCAACCACTAGTGGTAGACCTTGGGGTGGTCTCCAAAAACCATCACAAACTTTCCGGGGGAAATCACAATGGTTGATTCCTCATCGAAGAACTCCTACCGCCTAGGAGTCTCCAACCTCTAAGAGTAACAAGAATGATGGGGAAAAGCTCAAGACTTGCTCAAATCACAAATTCCTTTGGTGGAGAGAGGGGAAGGAGTGGATCTATCACTTGATTGGAGAACTTCTCACAAATGCTCTTAAATGCTCTTGGGATCTTGGATTTGGTGTATGAGGATGTGAGAGAGAGAAATGTGCGTTCTAGGGTTAGCTCAAAGTGAATGGTCAACCTCTCCACGAAGTGGTGAAGAGGTATTTATAGTGAGGGAGCAAATATGGCCGTTGTAGTGTAAGTGACAGAGTCTGGCCGGACATCCGGGCCAAGGGCCGGACATCCGGCATCTGAGAAGTGAGCACATGATACACAGAGCCAGAGAGGGAAAACAGGGGAGCCGGACATCCGGGGAAGCCCCGGACATCCGGCACATATGGGAGCACCCGGACATCCGGCTTATGCCCGGACGTCCGGCATGCCACACTATCAGACCACCACGGTTCTGGCATTGAGTGGGTCGGAAATCCAACAAGAGGCTCGGATATCCGGGGCCCGGACATCCGGCGCATATTTGGTGTAAAATGATGCTCTCTGGACCAGATATCCGAGGCACTTCCCGGACATCCGGCGACACAGTGAACTCCTGGACATCCGGCACAGGGCCCGGACAACCGGCCATCACAGAGAAGCAACACCTAGTGATTTGTGCACAGTGCAGTTTTTGACTAAGGAAAGGAGATTGTTTTGACTTGAGCAAGTCTTTTACTGACCCAACCGATCCCCTCTTAATAGTGCGGGATCCCTATACTCAAGAAGAAGAGAAAGCTAGATCCGTAAACCTTTTGGTTCCTTCCTTCTTGGCTCATAATCATTCCATGCGTTCGTGATCCTCGCATATTTAGATTTGAGAACTAATACCTGAGATTTACTTGACAAACATCATTAGTCCTCTACATGTACATTGTCATCAACATCAAAATATAATGTAAGGGCATGATTGCACTTTCATAGTTCCAATCATAAGTGCATATGATCCAAGTACGGAAAGTATGTTAGCTCATGCCTCTCCCTCATATAAAATTGCAATAATGATTACCGGTCTAGTTATCAATTGCCTAGGGACAAATAACCTTCTTGTTTGACAAAAGCTTTCTACTAAACAACTAAATTTTATTATCTTGCAATTTACTCATAGTTTTATTCCCGCTAAGTACTTCTAGTTTTATTATTCGTGCAAACTATCCTATCACCTACAAAATAGTTTCATACTTGTTCTAGGTAAAGCAAACGTTAAAGTGTGCGTAGAGTTGTATCGGTGGTCGATAGAACTTGAGGGAATATTTGTTCTAACTTTAGCTCCTCGTTGGGTTTGACACTCTTATTTATCGAAAAAGGCTACAAACGATCCCCTACACTTGTGGGTTATCAAGACCTTTTTCTGGCGCCGTTGCCGGGGAGCAATAGCGTGGGGTGAATATTCTCATGTGTTCTTGTTTGCTTTATCACTAAGTAGTTTTTATTTTGTGCTCTTGTTTTCTATCTTTAGTTATGGGTAGGAAACGTAAAATACCAAAAAAAATAGATGTACTTGCTGCTCCAAAAGTTGAGGAACCACTAGTGTTCCGTACTATCGAAGAATATTACTTGGATCATCTTCAATCCATTTGTGCTCGTGCTGAAAACCCAACTAGCTTAGTTGAGGGAAAATCATTAAATGAGCAGGCTTATTTTGTGCGACACCGCTTATCTCAAAAAGGGAAACTTTTGTGGCATCATATTAATAGTTTAATGTGCTATGCTTGGAATGTATGTGAAATTTATGATTTTACTTATTGTTCTGAAGAAACTAAAAAACACCTTCCCTACCAATGTGTGTTTAATGATAATGAAATACTATCTTCTTATGCCAAGGAAGCCTATTGTTATTATGATATTGAACAAATTGAAGAATTTGTTGCTTTTAAGGGTGCCTATGAAATTGCTTCTTTGATTGAAAAGTATGATGCTACTCTTTACAAATCTGAAAATTTTGCCATACTTAAATATTGCTATGAAAACTATGCTTATAATGCTTATGTTAAAGAATTTATTGAAAGAACGACCGCTGCCTTGGAAGAGACTAAAATTTTGCAGGAATCTATGGAAGAGGAAGTTGCTGAAATTGTGAGCTCATTAGATGAAAAAGATGAGGAGGAGATCGAAGAACAAAAGGGGGAAGAGCGGATTAGCTACCCATACCCACCTTATAATGAGAGTAACTCTTCAACTCATACATTATTTAATTTCCCTTCGTGCTTACCTAAGGATGAATGCTATGATAATTGCTATGATCCCATGGATTCTTTTGAAATATCCCTTTTTGATGAACTTGATGCTTGCTATGTAGGAGATATGCCCTAGAGGCAATAATAAATGTTATTATTTATCCCCATGTTCCTAATTAAGTTTATATTCCATGCTATAACTGCTATGGTTCTCGAGTCTACAATAACCACGAGGCTCGGAGGAAAGCTCATATGCACGTGTGGAATAATAAACGATAAGTATGACAATTAACTTGGTAGCTCAAGATTGGGATTTGCTCCTTCGACGATGGAGAGATATTCTTGGGCCCTCTCGATGTTACGGTATCCATCATCGTCTGGCCAGACACAATGTGATTTGATCACAGGGATGTCGGAACGCGGAAACGAGAAAAGAGAACAAAACCGGCAACGAGGTAACTGGCATTGTGGACAAGTGTTGATCCACGAGGATGCCGATAAATCTTACCTCGGGTTTTGTAACATATCGCGAAGCAACAGGAATAGCACACGGCAACTGGAGGTTCACTCGAATATTCATTCGTGTGGGTATATGGGGTCAATATGGGTGTCCACGGCTCCGATGTTGATCATTGATCGGAAGGGGTTCTGGGTCAAGTCTATACTTCACCGAACCTATAGGGTCACACGCTTAAGGGTCATCTATCTGTTGAATACTAGACAGGGAGTCTGAGAGAAAGTCTACGGGAAAAGTTTCGAAGACAGCGGAAAAGTTCCGAAGAGAGAGGTCACCGGATGAGTTCCGGTAAAACTGAAAAGTTGTTTCAGGGGATACCATTAAGTCAAATTGGTTTCGGCACACGCCTGATAATTCTTGGAGGGTGCCAGAATCATTCTGGAAACTTCTGGGAATTTTTCGGAAGAAAAACCGGAAATGTTCCGGAGCTGCCGGAACCGCTTTGTTTGCTTTTCGCAGATGAAAATCACTAATCCGGAATTGTTTCGGAACGCGTCGAAAATTATTTTAGTGGGTACTGGAAATGTTCTAAGCCCACATAAATATTTTCGGTTCGAACGGACGCTGAAAAATGTCGTTATGAATAGTGAAATCAGATTTATGGTTACTTTATTTGAAAGCCACCTTTTAGGGCTTTTACAAAAAGGCTTCTAGAAGGACTTAGGGACCAAGGAAGCCCCTTTGGGGGGCCCCATGAGGGTGGCCAGCCAAGGGTGGGGTTCCTCCTTGGAGCTCCACATGGCACTCCTTTTTCCCCTTATGCTCTTTATGTATGACATAAAGTGTGGGTATTTTTGGTATTTTTGTGCCAACTCTACCCCTTGGTTTTCCTATAAATAGGAGGTGAGGGGGCTACCCAAACTTGATCCTTGCTCTCATACACATGCCATAGACTTGTCTGGCTTCTCTCTCCCTCCCCGCGAAATAGTTTCGTAGAGCCGAAAGGTTGTCTGGGTTCCGGCAGGAACTAGTTCTGGACGGCGAAGCCTTGCCGGATAGATGACACTATATGTGTGCAACTCTGTAGAGAGATCGTAGTTTTGGTCTTAGTTCGAGAGTGCCTCCCGAAGGGCTGTCCGTGTGACCGTCCGAGTTTCGAAGGTCCTCCCGAAGGGCTGTCCGAGTGACCGTCCGAGTTTCGAAGGTCCTCCCGAAGGGCTGTCCGCGACACCGTCCGGGGGACTGTCCGACCGCCTCCCGGAGGGCTATCCGAGGGGCAGATGAGGGTATACATCCTCGCGGTTGGGAGGTTGTAAATCCTAGCTGCGGGGATCTGCACCGCCGATCATCATCGACTCTACTTCCGCTGCGCTACGAGTCGGTAACGAAAAAGATCAAACCTTGTATGCAGTCTCCATAGTGGTCCTGAGCTGGTGCGTAGGTCGAAATTTTTTGTTTTCTGCTGCGTTCCCCAACATGCTATGCCTGTGGCCATGATGCCAATATGAATTATGCTTATGAAGATGAACTTGCTATAGTTCCTTATGTTAAGAATGAAATTGTTGCTATTGCACCCACATATGATAGTCCTATTATCTTTTTGAATTCTCCCAACTACACTATATCGGAGAAGTTTGCTCTTCTTAAGGATTATATTGATGGGTTGCGTTTAGCTACTACACATGATGATTTTGATGAATATAATATGCATGTGCTTGCTGCTCCTACTTGCAATTATTATGAGAGAGGAACTACATATCCGCCTCTTTATGTTTCCAATACGATAAAATTGCAAGAAACTGTTTATACTATGCATTTGCCTTTACTTGATGTGCATGAATTATTCTTTTATGACATGCCGATGCATAGGAAGAGAGTTAGAATTTGTCATTGCATGATATATGTTGCTTTGTGCTCACTACTAAATTACAAATCATTGTTAGTTAAAATTGGCTTTGATATACCTTGGGATCCGGGTGGATCCATTACTTGAGCACTTTATACCTAGCTTAATGGCTTTAAAGAAAGCGCTGCCAGGGAGACAACCCGGAAGTTTTAGAGAGTCATTTTATTCTGTTGAGTGCTTTTATAAAGTTTAAAAACAAAAAAAATATAGAGGGGAACCTAAAACTTCACAAAAAGAAAGGTGAAAGTGAGAGAGATGACGAGCATCGTTGAAGTGGGGGCTAGCCTTGAACTTTGTTCATGCCCATGGAAACTTTGTGAATCTTGAATCACATAAACTTTTCAACAAAAATAATTATCCCCTTGTACAAATCCATTGTATTATAAAAATAATGTGCCAAGATTTGCCTTTAGGATGATTAGATTGCTTGTTGGTATGTGCGGTGTAAAAACAGAAACTTTGGCTGTAGTGCATGAATTTACATTTAATACTTGAACGTCAAAAGTTTTTGAATTTTTTACAAAGTATTGCTATACAAAATTTTATTTCGTACTAATTTTTTAGAATTTTTGGAGTTACATAAGTATGGTCAAAGTTCAGATTACTACAGACTGTCCTGTTTAAGACAGATTCTGTTTTTGATGCATTGTTTTGCTTGTTTTGATGAAACTATCGATTTTATCGGTGGTAGTTATAATACAGCAGGTATAATGCAAATATAAAATATGAATGGGTTTGCAACGGTGCTTAAAGTAGTAATTTGCTTTAGTATACTAACGGATCTCACTAGTTTTCTGTTAAGTTTTGTGTGGATGAAGTGTTCAAAGATCGAGGAGGTCTCGATATGAGGAGAAGGAGGAGAGGCAAGAGTTCAAGCTTGGGGATGCCCAAGGCACCCCAAGTAAATATCCAAGGAGACTCAAGCGTCTAAGCTTGGGGATGCCCCAGAAGGCATCCCATCTTTCTTCAACAAGTATCAGTATGTTTTTGTTTTCATTTCGTTCATGTGATATGTGTAAATCTTGGAGCATATTTTGTGTTTAGTTTTCACTTTTGTTTTATGCACCATGCTGGTATGAGATATTCCATGGTTGATTTATATAATGCTCATTGCACTTCACTTATATCTTTTGAGTATGGCTTTATAGAATGCTTCATGTGCTTCACTTATATCATTTGAAGTTTGGATTGCCTGTTTCTCTTCACATAGAAAACCGTTATTTGTAGAATGCTCTTTTGCTTCACTTATATTTATTAGAGCATGGTATTTTGTAGAAAGAATTAAACACTCTTGCTTCACTTATATCTATTTAGAGAGTCAACAGGAATTGGTCATTTGCATGGTTAGTCATAAAATCCTACATAAAACTTATGGATCACTGAATATGATATGTTTGATTCCTTGCAATAGTTTTGCGACATAGAGATGATAATATGTGGGAGGTACTAGTGGATGATCATGTTTAGTAAGATATTGGTGTTAAGGTTTGTGATTCCCGAAGCATGCACGTGTAGTCTCCCGTTATGCCAGGAAGTTGGAGCACAATTTATCCTTGATTGTCTATCTTTGTGTGAAGGTTGGGGGTGCGCGATGGTTAAATCCTACCAACCTCCCCCCTAGGAGCATGCGTAGTAATACTTTGCTTCGAGGGCTAATAAGCTTTTGCAATAAGTATGTGAGTTCTTTATGACTAATGTGAGTTCATGGATTATACGCACTCCTACCTTTCCGCAATTTGCTAGCCTCTATGGTACCGTGCATTGCCCTTTCTCACCCCGAGAGTCGGTGCAAACTTCGCCGGTGCATCCAAACCCCGTGATATGATACGCTCTATCACACATAAGCCTTATTATATCTTCCTCAAAACAGCCACCATACCTACCTATTATGGCATTTCCATAGCCATTCCGAGATATATTGCCATGCAACTTCCACCGCTTCCGTTTTGATGACTTGAGCATTCATTGTCATATTGCTTTACATGATCGTAAGATAGCTAGCATGATGTTTCCATGGCTTGTCGATTTTTTGATATCTTTGCTACGCTAGATCATTGCACATCCTGTTATACTACCAGAGGCATTCATATAGAGTCATACTTTGTTCTACTATCGAGTTGTAATATTGATTTGTAAGTAAATAGAAGTGTGATGATCATCATTATTCATTATTAGAGCATGTCCCAGTGAGGAAAGGATGATGGAAACTATGATTCCCCCACAAGCCGGGATGAGGCTCCCGACATATATAAAAAAAGAGAAAAAAAGAAGAAGAAGGAAAAAAAGAGAAAAAGAGAATAAAAAAATGAGAGACAAAGAGAGAAGGGGCATGCTAATTCCACACTTGTACTTCAAAGTAGCACCATGTTTTTCATATAGAGAGTCTCCTATGTTGTCACTTTCATATACTAGTGGGAATTTTTCATTATAGAGTTAGATGCACACCCACTTAGTTTTCATATTGAGCTTTCATACACTTATAGCTTTTAGTGCATCCGTTGCATGGCAATCCCTACTCCTCGCATTGATATCAATTGATGGGCATCTCCATAGCCCGTTGATTAGCCGCTTCGATGTGAGACTATCTTTCTTTTTGTCTTCTCTATATTAATGTCTACCACCGCATTCTATTCCACCCATAGTGCTATATCCATGGCTTGCACTCATGTATTGCGTGAGAGTTGAAAATGCTGAAGCGTGTTAAAAAGTATGAACCAATTGCTTGGCTGACACCGGGGTAGTACATGATTTATACTTTGTGTTAAGAAGACAGAGCATGACAAGGCTATATGATTTTCTAGGGATAACATTCTTTAGCCTTGATATTTTGAAAGACATGATTGGTTGTTGGGATGCCTGAGTATTAATGTCTTTATGTCAAATTATAGACTATTGCTTTGAATCACTCATGTCTTAATATTCATGCCATGATTAGATATATGATCAAGATTATGCTAGGTAGCATTCCACATCAAAAATTATTTTTTTTATCATTTACCTACTCGAGGACGAGCAGGAATTAAGCTTGGGGATGCTGATACGTCTTCGTCGTATATATAATTTTTGATTGTTTCATGCCAATATTATATAACTTTCACATATTTTTGGCAACATTTTATATGATTTATTGGACTAACATATTGATCCGGTGCCCAGTGCCAGTTCCTGTTCGTTGCATGTTTTTTGTTTCGCAGAAGATCCATATCAAACGAAGTCCAAACGCGATAAAAATTTACGAAGAATTATTTTAGAATATATGTGATTTTTGGGAGTTGGAATCAACGCAAAAGGAGGCCCACAGCCCCCACAAGACACCAGGGCGCGCCCTAGGGCCCAGGTGCGCCGTGGTGGGTTGTGGTCACCTCGCAAGTCAGTTGGAGCTCTACTTCGGACGCAAGGAAGCTTATATCCGGAAAAAAATTGTGTTAAAATCTCAGCGCAATCAGAGTTACGGATCTCCGGAAATATAAGAAACGGTTTTCGGCCAGAAAACAGGAACGCGAAACAAAAGAGAACAGAGAGGGAGATCCAATCTCGGAGGGGCTCCTGCCCCTCCGCTGCCATGGAGGCCATGCACCAGAGGGGGAACTCTCCTCCCATCTAGGGGGAGGCCAAGGAAGAAGAATAAGGAGGTGGGCTCTCTCCCCCTCTCTCCCGGTGACGCCGGAACGCCACCGGGGCAATCATCATGACGGCGATCTACACCAACAACTTCACCGCCGTCAACACCAACTCTCCCCCCCTCTATGCAGCGGTGTAACACCTCTCTTCCCCGCTGTAATCTCTACTTAAACATGGTGCTCAACTCCATATATTAATTCCCAATGATATGTGGCTATCCTATGATGTTTGAGTAGATCTGTTTTGTCCTATGGGCTAATTGATGATCGTGGTTGGTATGAGTTGTATGTTTTATTTTGGTGCTGCCCTATGGTGCCCTCCGTGTCGCGCAAACATGAGGGATCCCCAATGTAGGGTGTTGCAATATGTTCATGATTTGCTTATGGTGGGTGGCGTGAGTGACAGAATACACATACCCGAGTAAGTGGGTTGTTGCATATGGGAGTAAAGAGGACTTGATACTTAATGCTATGGTTGAGTTTTACCTTAATGATCTTTGATAGTTGCGTATGCTTGCTAGAGTTCCAATCATAAGTGCATATGATCCAAGTACGGAAAGTATGTTAGCTCATGCATCTCCCTCATATAAAATTGCAGTAATGATTACCGGTCTAGTTATCAATTGCCTAGGAAAAAATAACCTTCTTGTTTGACAAAAGCTTTCTACTAAACAACTAACTTTTATTATCTTGCAATTTACTCGTAGTTTTATTCCCGCTAAGTACTTCTAGTTTTATTCGTGCAAACTATCCTATCACCTACAAAATAGTTTCATACTTGTTCTAGGTAAAGCAAACGTTAAAGTGTGCGTAGAGTTGTATCGGTAGTCGATAGAACTTGAGGAAATATTTGTTCTACCTTTAGCTCCTCGTTGGGTTCGACACTCTTATTTATCGAAAAAGGCTACAAACGATCCCCTACACTTGTGGGTTATCACCTGCGCGCGTCTGTTGAGATGCTCTAACTACCGGTTGGGATGTCACACCCCACGCCGCCTCTGTGCCATACCCGCGTGTCGTGCCCCAAAACACCGCCGCCGCGGGCCCGCGGCCACTGTCGGAGGCCGAACAGTGAGACTAGAATCGATGGTAGGGGGTCCCGAGCTGTGAGACTAGAATCGATGGTAACAGGAGAAGAGGGAGACGATGTTTACCCAGGTTCGGGCCCTCCTATGGAGGTAATACCCTACGTCCTGCTTGATTATATTGATGATATAAGGGTTACAGAGTTGATCTACCTCGAGATCGAGTGACTAAAACCCTAGATGAGTTCTCCCCTTTCCTACAGCCTAAAACCCTCCGGCTTATATAGACGCCGAGGGTACCTAGGGTTTACACATGGTCGGTTACACGTCGAAGGGATAAACATGCCTATTCACTACGTCAAACGTGGAGGATACGCCACGATTCTAGAAGCTTCCTTCCTGGAAACAGGGTCTTCAATCAATCCAGTGCTCGGCAAGCGGCCCATAAAGTCCGGCCCATAAGAAATAGGTCGGCCTCCCGAGGACCCCTTAAACCAGGACTCCCTCAGCCACCACGCCACCTGCTGACGCGTGTGTCACTGACCAACGCGTCCTAGGCAATTATTATTTTTGTTTGAAAATAAAATTAAAATGAATTTAGGGGAGAAAGATTAGGGAAATTGACAAAAGTTGCTTACAAATAACTTCTCCTAACTTTTACGGGGAATGGAAGAAAGATTTTTAAGGAAGTTATCGAAATTATTGTAATGTTTTTTCCTAAGGCTGGTCGTATTGGTAGTATCATAGCTAGTATCATGCATGCCAACTAGGCAATTCTGATGAGGTGACATAGAATTAAATGAAGAAAAAGATGATTGAGTATCATAGTATCATGATACAGTATCATAATAAATTATATACTACTATGTGTAATGCGTGACAATAAATAAAGTCACGATACTGTGCATTAGGAAGATACTAGCCATTACAAGCAGCCTAACACATCATGTATTTAGCCTGGCATGTAAGAGCATCTACATCCGGACTTAACAAATATGACCCCTAAATGCCCGTTGACGCACCCGGTCAGTGACCGGGCGTGTCCTCTATTTGTCCGTCCGCGCAACCACACTTCTCATTTTGTTTCTCATATGTCCGGCCACTTGCACGTGATTGGTGGAGAGAAAGAGAGAGAAAGAAAAAATGAATAAAAAAAAGAAAAGGTGGCCCAGGGTGGGATCGTGTCCTACGTGGCAGACTGACCGGGCACGGCCGGGCATGTCCGCGAGCCCTCATATCCTCCCTATATTTGAGATGGATATGAGGGTTCACGGATAGCCCGAGCGTATAGGGATGATATGAGGGTCCGGTTTGGTCATTTTTTTTCCTTTTCTTTTCTGTCAGGCCGAGCGCGTCCACGGGCGTATGAGAGGTTGTTTGAGGGGTCCGGTTATAGATGCTCTAAGTGCAGTATCATGAGTAGCACAAGTCTTGATATTTATTCACGAAAATTAACAAATAATTCATCGCGACCAACATGTGGTTGGCCCCAGCCCACCAGGGTTCAAGTCCTTATGCTCGTATTTATTCCTGGATTTATTTTAGGATTTCAGGTGATGCGCATTCAATGGGCGGAGACGTTCCCGTAGGCGCCGCCGGCCAAGGGTTGGTGAATGGAAAAGAAAAAACAGTATTGTGTTGGCCCGGCACTAGCAGCCCCTTCTCCGGCCACTGACGAGTGGGCCATAGGCGGCTCACCTGCCCCAAACACAAGCGTGAAACCAGCCTCCGTCCAGACAGACCCGAACGGAACGTCGCCCGCTTCCCCACTTTGGACCTCAACTACCACCCAGCGACCGCCGGCCCGGTCCTCCAATCGGAAGCAACCAAACCAAGCATGGCGGCGGCGGCGGCGAAGATAGCACCGTCCATGCTCTCGTCGGACTTCGCCAACCTCGCCTCGGAGGCCGAGCGCATGGTCAGCCTCGGCGCCGACTGGCTCCACATGGACGTCATGGTACGATCCACCCGACCATCCCCTCCCCTCTCCCCCCACCTGTTTCCTAATCCTGCTTGCTTGCTTGATCCACCCTCGAGGGCACCAGCAAGTAGCCGCACGCGCGGTGCCGGCCTTTGATTCGTCCAGGAGTAGGATTGGTCCGCGCGGCATACTGTAACGGAGTCCGACAGGCAGGGTAGGGATAATAGGATTGAACTACTGAATTACTGAATCAGAGGAGTTGCCGTGATTTTTTGTTTCTGCACGCAACTATGGCTCGCAGAGCATAGGCGATTCGGTATAATCTGTTCAGAATTGACAGTTTTATCTGCACCGCTTTCTGCTACTGAAAGGTTACTCTGAACATCGTTTGTTCAGAGCGCGAGTACCGTCAGGTTCGCGTTAGTTCCCGTCTGCGATGTGCTTATTTTGCGAGTGTGCCAGTACTTACTAGTCCAATGTAGTAGTAACTTGCCTGTCACGTGCATCCGATACAAGTTCAGTTAATTTTTTGTTCCTCTCGGCGATTGTGCCTAATTTCATTCTTCTGTTACACAAGATTGCATGGAAGTTCATCTGTCTTATGCTCATTCTGTTCCTTTTCCACCTTGCAGGATGGGTGAGTTGGTATCTGCTTTCCGCTGCGGGTGCGATAGATCAATTTTGATGTATTACTGAGTCGTGTTGAAGCTTGATGGTCCCGAAAAACTATTCTCGCATACCGCTGCCCATTTTTATTCCTTATCTTTTAATATGCAGTCAGAGCTCTGCCTTTCCTTCAAACGGTGAAAGATACATTTGCCCTTTTTTTATCTGCCAGCATAGAGGCTGGCGGTGGGTCTTTAAGCTAACTAGCTAATTATGCAGGCGACCGTATACATGCCTACAGGCTACATCCACCTAGACGATCTTGATTTTATCCCACACATATGTGTTCCCTTAATTGCTTTTCGACTTATGGACGACCTTGCCATTTAATTTTTGGCTACTATGTTTAGACACCTTGCTTATTCGAGCATCCTGCTTATGGATCGAAATATTAATAATATCTCACAGGAGCATGATTTCCAAAATATGTGTATAAGAAGGGAAACAATTAGCCTGATAGCCATGTGATCAAACTGGAAAAGAAGCAGCTTCAAATATGCATTATTCTTTCACATTTTGCCTACTTAAAGGAATGTCGGCCTTTCGTTCTGAAAATAAACAATAGGAAAATTCAAAGTTACTAATGATGAAAATAAGAGGTATCTGCAGTCAGTATGGAGACAGTATTCCCTCTGTTTGCTTGGACAGAAATCACACACCTTCAACATAAGGGAGAGCAATTAGACACCTTTTCCAATATGGTGAAAAGTAGAATGCTTGCTTAAGATGTTTGTTTTAGTTATGAACTGGACATCATCGAACCAAGTTATCAACATGAATCGCTGTCTTTCTTTTCACATGGGAATCTTGTCAAATATTTTTGTCAAGAGGATCATACAGATCTTATGTATGGATGTTCTCTTGAATATCTTTCTAAAACTCCCAGATGAAACACTGCATGCAAACAGAATATCATTATTATGTTATATGCTGAATCAATTTGAAGGACAATGCATTCATCTTGTTGGGAAATTTGATGATAGACCATTTTGGTGATGACAAAAAGAACTACAGTATCAATTTTGAAGCTGGCTGTTTCCATGTGCAGGCACTTCGTTTCTAATTTAACTATTGGAGCTCCAGTGATTGAGAGCTTGAGAAAGCACACCAAGTATGGTGACATTCCTTGCCTTATGTTTTCTTTGATGGATTCTGTTTCTATAAGCTATATGCACCTAATACTGCTATTCTCGATTTCTAGGGCGTATTTGGATTGCCATCTCATGGTCACAAACCCTTCTGATTATGTAGAGGCATTTGGGAAAGCTGGTGCCTCAGGATTCACATTCCATATAGAAGTAACCAGAGGTAAATAAACATATGCTGACAAATCCTGGAATGGTTCATGGTTTTTGTTGCCCTTATGGAAAGATTGGTGCAGATAACTGGAAAGAGCTAATCCAAAGCATTAAAGCAAAGGGAATGAGGCCTGGTGTATCATTGAAACCTGGTACTCCTGTGGAGGATGTTTTCCCTCTGGTAACTCGATACAACTTATGTAATTATCGTGTTGTACAATACAGAAAAACCCTTGAAGTAAATAAATTTTCTCATACATGATGACAGCTTAGATGATAAGTTAGCTTTTCTAATTCATAATGTACAGGGTGTCCATCCAAAGCTGATTTATGTACTCCCTCCGATCCATAAATCAGCGACAATTAATATGGATTGGAGGGAGTACTTGTGTTCCTTGTTTTATTTGGAGGTAGTGCACCAGTGTTTATTGTTGTATGTCCTGCATGGCTGCATCACTGAAGCAGTAATAAGGTGTTGTGTGAACTTCTAGTATGATTCGTTGATTAAATGATCATTACACAAGCACGTCCTGTTTCCCTGTTCAGGGGTCGGTTCACTTTCCCGTTCTGACAATCATCACTAAACGTCACTGTACTTTTACAGTTTGGTCGTTGGTGGCTATGATAAGTGACGGTGACCTGCTCAAACCTGTTAATGTTGAATTCATTTTTATCATTAATTTATCCGAGCATTCCTGTCTGATTTGCGTTTTGCCTCTTGCGTGGAGGGATCATGTTCCGAAGCTATTACTAGTGGTATACTAATAGCTGTTTTGACAGGTGGAAGCAGAAAGCCCTGTAGAGTTGGTTCTGGTGATGACAGTTGAGCCTGGCTTCGGTGGCCAGAAGTTCATGCCGGAGACGATGGATAAGGTATCCATCCATCCATTTCATTTCTGGCGTCGCGTCGATACTGTCTCTTTCTGGTTTCAGGCTGGTTCTGACCACTTCCTGTCTGTAACTTGCGATTTTATCTTCAGGTGCGCACGCTGAGGAAGAAGTACCCGTCCCTTGACATAGAGGTACGGAGTACAATATACGTACAACGCTATTCACGTTCAGTTAATATCAGCTAGCTGCTTTACAGACGCACGCCCATAGGCAATCTTTCCAATGGCGTTCCGTTTCCTGATCCGGCGGTGTTGTTGGTGTAGGTTGACGGTGGCCTGGGCCCTTCCACCATTGACGCCGCCGCATCGGCCGGGGCCAACTGCATCGTCGCCGGGAGCTCCGTGTTCGGAGCGCCCGACCCTGGGCAGGTCATCTCGGCGCTGCGGAAGAGCGTCGAGGCGTCACAGATCAAGAGCTGATCATCTGTAGCTCTGCGCGCTGTACTTATGTTTCTGCTGTGTAAACTAGAACTACTCTGCACGTCGCCCGTACACAGCCTCAGTTTGCAGTTTTGCACTGTGAACTGATGAGCGAGTCTGTCCGAATAAAACGTGCTGTTGGCAACTTGCGACAGTGGCCATGCACTTCAATTTTTTGAAACATATGTCAGCGAGTGAGCATTTGACAAGACGACGCGCTCTGGCGTAGTTTGGAGCATGTGGAAAGGGTTATAGAAGACAACAGTAGGATATTTCTGGTTCACTGTGCGTCGCAGCTTGGAGCTTTGGATCCGATTCCTCGTTCCCTGTCACGCTACCATACCAAACGGGAGGACACGGCGAGACGGCACACGTTGTCCATAGGAAGGGAATCGAATTGGTCTCCGTCTCGGTCTCGTTTTCTCAACGCTAGCGTCTCGAGCCATGTGCATCGCTTGTTTGATCTATTGTCCGCACCCTGAACTGGATCAGGATCTTCATGTGAGCCTGATCAACCCTGCAGTTACACTAGTACTGATGCTGATGCAACCATATTGTATACGCCACTGACGGTGGACAACGGAGCGGTAGCCAGTAGCTTCAAGCGAACAGATAAGAGCATCTACAGCCGCGGCCTCAAAGGACCCCCCAAGCCGCTTTTTTATCGTCGGCGGACGAAAAAATTTCCTCCAGGACGCCGATTTTGGCCGGTTGGGCCCTTTTTTTGGGCCGGCGAACCCAGGGCGCTGGGGGGCGCCGGCTGAAGCGAAAAGCCGGATGGGGCCGAGCTGTCGGCGACACCGGCTACCACTTCCCGCCGTTTCCCCTCCTTTTCCCTCCCTCTCCCGTCGTTTCCCCCCGCCATTCTCTCCATTCTCTCCATTTCCCTCCATCTCCCTCCACCGCCATGCCACCGAAGAAGTACGCCGCCCCTCGCGAAGCCCCCCCTCCCGCCGCCAAGCCTCGCAAGGCCCGTGCGCCGATGCCAAGGCCGCCGGGCTTGACAAACGCGGAGTGGAAGGCCGACGTCGATCGAAAGGAAGCGGTGACCACTGATCGCCGCAACAGACTTCTCATGAATAAAGCCAGGGATGCGGTGGCGGCGGTTGAGCAGGAGGCGTCGTCTTAGCGGCCGATCTTCCCGGGGCGGCAGCAGGCGGGTCCGTTTCCGCAAGGCGCGTGGGGCAGCCAGCAGAGCGTCGCGTCGCCGGCCAACCCCAACTTCCCGTCGCCGGCGTGGGGCGGTTACGCACCCTCGCCGGAGTACGTCGACCGCGACGCCCTCGGCGGCTTCAACCCCAACATCACCTTCCCGCGCACGCCTTCTGCCTTCTCCGCCGGCCACCCCAACGCCTAGTACGGCTACACGCCATCGCCGACGTACTCTGGCTCGTCCGCGACGGCACTGCGGCGCGGCCCCCTGCCTTTCACGCCTGGTTCGGCCCCATAGTTCGGCAACGCCGAGGCCGAGATGGAGGAGATCATCAACACCGGCTCCGCCGCGGCCGCGGCGTGCCCGGGGTTTGGTACGCAAGAGGCGGAGGACATCGGCGACATGGACGATGTCGACCACGATGAGGCCGAGGAGGAGGAGGAGATGGAGGAGGAAGAGCTGGTGCCGGAACTCGCGCCGGCGAGGGGCAAAGGGAAAAAGAAGAAGTCAAGGTCTACCAATGGGAAGCCGACCGAGTCCTGCATCAAGTGGACGGCGAAGGAGGACGTGTGCCTCGCCGAAGCGTGGAAGCAGGTCAGCATGGACCCGATCACCGGCGTGAACCAGAACACCAACACGTACTGGACGAGGATCAAGGCGGCGTTCGACGAGCGCAAGTTGGTCGACCCCGAGTTCACCGGCACACACATGGAGCGCGGTGCCAAGGCCATGTCCAACCATTGGGCGAGCATTCAACTGGCGTGCAACAAGTGGTATGGGATCCAAGAACAGGTCCAGGCTCGCCTTGAGAGCGGCGCGAACGTCAAACAGCAGGTACGTTCGAGGAACACCCGACTTCGCGGTCCTTCGCCGTGTTCGCCGACACTTGTTCTTTGCTGCAGATGGTTCGGATGTTCGACTTGTTTCGCCGGGACAGCGACACCGATTCCGACTTCAAGTTCCTCCATGTGTTCACCCGGATCGAGTCCTGCGAGAAATGGGCCGAGGTCTGGCTTGCACTCGCCAACAAGGACGGCGTGTACAACCCGGATGCGCCTGTTGCTGGGGCGGCCGAAGGGCGGCCAGACGGGAACAAGAAGGCGAAGAAGGGCAAGAACGACGCGCCAGCTGCCGAACGGCTGCAGGCGTCGATCGAGCAATGCATCGCCGACGCAAAGACCCACTCTTCCCTGAGGGAGGAGAAGTCAGAGGCGAGGTGGTCGGCGCTGATGACGAAGCAGGACGCCAAGCTCGACCTCCTCAGGACCAACGTCGCTTCGAAGAAACGCAACACCGACCTGGCGTTCCTCATGGGAGGCGTCACGACGGAAATGGACCCGCAGGTCAAGGCGTGGTACTTGGCGGAGCGCAACCTCATCCTCAACCTCATGCCGGCGCCCTCCGCACCGCCCACGCCGCCGCCGAACGCGCCTTCGTCTCCGACGTCGCCGAACGCGCCCTCCCCGACGCCGACACCGACGGCTACGCCGACCTTTCCCGCCACTCCGGGAGACGACGAGGAGCTCGCCGTTTGAGTTCTATGTTCGTGCCTCCCGCCTTTTTGTACGCCGGACTATGTGGCATGTTTTGATCGCCGGATGGCATGATGGACGCCGACTTGTGGCATGACCGACCCCGAATTGTGGCATGATCGCCGACTTGTGTCGTTTTTTGGGTAGCGGGAAATGAGAAGTTTAAATTTGCATGCGCTTTCTGGCCGAACCTCGGGGCGCGACTGGGAAGTCGATCCCCCCAGGCCGAAAATAGCGCCGGCTTGGACGTTTTGCGACCTCGCCAGGCGCGCTGGGGGGCAAACAGCTGGAGATGCTCTAAGCCCGAGTTCTGCTCCTGCGTATTGAACAGTAACATGAGCAGCCGTAGCAACAACATCAACAACAACAACAACAACAAAAAGCCTTTCGTGCTAAACAAATTGGGGTGGGATGGAGCTGAAACCCATGAAAGCTCGAAAACAACTCGTGGTTTTGTCACATGAATAACTAACTTCTACGCATGGATTTCCAACCAATAATAATCTTTCTCACCAAAAAATAGTCCAGAAACGTTTCATGGCCCTTTGTCGTTGAGAAAAAAACAGCGTAATCAATCAGATCGCACGCAGAACGTGCACTCGCCTTGCCACCGGACAAAATGGTCCGCGCACCCGGTCTTCCTGCACCGTTACTCCCATCCCCATCAGCGGCCCCACCTGCCACTATCCTAGTCCACGGCGCACGCACCCATCCCCTCCTCCACGAACAAAAGCGATTGATTGCACGCACCACGTTTCGGGAAAACTATTTATTTTCCCGTCGGTTCAAAAAATCCGATCGCGACACGCGAGCGGATCCGGGTCGGTGGAGCAGCCAGCAGCAGGACCCGCGAAGCCGGCCAGCGAGTCCCGAATCCCGATCGATCGGCGCGGCGGCGGCGGCGGCAGCGGCGGCGGGACCGACCATGCCGGACAAGGCGGTGGACGACGCCATGGAGTCGGCGGTGGGGGCCCACTTCAGCGGCCTCCGCCTCGAGGCGCTGCGCCTCCCCGCCCCCTCCGGGCCCTCCTCCCCTCCCTCCGCCTCCTCCTCCGCCGCCGACGCCGCCGCGGCCCTCTCCAACGGGCCCGCCGGCGCCGACCTCGCCTCCCCCTCCTCCCTCAGGCAGCCCTTCGTCATCGGTAACTTTTCTTTCTGCGGCCGCCCCTGCCCCCATTCATTCTACTCATCAGTTTGCTCAATGTGCCGTGGTTCTGAAGCTCTGACTGACGCTGACTTTTCGCGTGGGTCTCTCTAGGGGTTTCGGGCGGGACGGCCTCGGGGAAGACCACCGTGTGCGACATGATCATCCAGCAGCTGCACGACCACCGCGTCGTGCTCGTCAACCAGGTCTGCTCACTGTCTGCTTCTGCCATTGCAAATGATTCGTGTTACGAGATTGCTAGGGATCCTCACCCGGTACTGGCTCCCGAAGTAGAATAACGCTTATGCAGTTCATCAAATTCGAAGGCCTGTCGTGCTACCATAGTCATTTGTTAGCGTGGGAACTGAACAATGAGTGTGCAGGCACCTAATGATCTGCTGTTGTCCGCACCTCCAGAACTGAACAATGAAGCCCCAATAAAGCTAGTCGCTCACAAATCTTAGCAAATTGCAAAGGGGGGCCAATTTCATTTCCGGGACATGCCTGACTTTCACTATGGCTTTTGATTTTGCAGGATTCATTCTACCGTGGCTTAACTGCTGAGGAATCTGCAAGTGCTCAGGACTACAATTTCGATCATCCTGGTATTTCACTTACCATGTTGATTGGAAGCCTGCTAGTACCTTTGTTAGTGATCAGAGAACGACTTGTCTATTGTTTTGTGGAATGTGAAGCATATGCTTTCTTTGTTTACAGATGCATTTGATACGGAGCAACTTCTTGAATGCATGGGGCAGCTAAAACGTGCGTTGCCTGTAAATGTTCCTATATATGACTTCAAAAATCACCGAAGGTGCTCAGAAAGGTTCAGAAAGGTTGGTGGTAATCAGTTATCCCTTATGAACTTTTTGACATGAAGAAGTTTCCCCTGTTTACAATGTTGAGTCCAGCTCATTTGACTTTTCAATAACTCTTTCTGAGAATTACTTCTCATAACTTTGGGTGAAGTTTGTTTTCTATCTGTACAACTATATGACCATCTGGTATATTGTATGGTAGAGTGCAAGCCTATGCTTTCTATGGAAAATATTGAAAGTACAGAGGATGTTATTTGCTTTCTGTGTGAGACATTGGAAAATAATACTAGTTTGAGTATGAAAAATTATTGTGTGATGCATACAACATCTTTGCATCCTGATAATTTACAACCGTGCAACGAATTCTGTTCATATGGTTACTGAAGTTCTTTTTAATCCTTTTTATGATCATGTTGTGGACATTTGTATGAATGGGCAAATTACTTCCAAAACTATGCACTGTTTTGACTTGTGAACTTATGCAGTCTGTATTCTTAATTTTGAAGTAAAGAAGTCAATTCCTTGAATTAGTACTACTGTACTAGTGAATATCTTGATATATTTTTTTTCAGTTTGTAAGTTTTAGAATGATTATATTTCAGTATTATGTTTGCTGCCTTCTATCAGTACCTGGAAATGTCGACTGATATGCTTATTAGTTGGAAGTACTGGATAAGTAGGAAAACTGGTCTAATCATGAACCTTTTTGCCAATTAATGACATGTTAAATTTCATTTGGCAAGGTCAATGCATCAGATGTCATTATTTTGGAAGGCATTTTAGTCTTCCATGATCAAAGGGTTCGCAATCTGATGGACATGAAAATCTTTGTGGACACAGGTCTGTGTTATAAGCATTTGACTTCTTGTTCTCTATAATTTTCATGCTGGTAGCTCATTTTTTTTTTCACTTTCTTGCATACATGGTGTATCCAAACAGATGCAGATATTAGGCTTGCCCGGCGAATAAGGCGTGATACAGTTGAAAGAGGTCGAGATGTTAGCTCGGTGCTTGAGCAGGTAGGTTAACTATTCTAGATTTTCTGATGTTGTTTTAGATTTTATCCTTGTGATCTGCTAGAAGATTCTGTCTAGTTGTTCTTCCCATTTTCTTGATATGTAAATGCCTGTGATGTAATATGCAATTCTTTTGACATGTCAGTATGGGAGGTTTGTGAAGCCAGCATTTGATGATTTTGTTCTGCCTTCAAAGAAATATGCCGATGTCATCATACCACGTGGAGGTGATAACCATGTTGCAATTGACCTGATCGTTCAACATATTCGTACAAAGCTTGGTATGCATGACTTGTGCAAAGTCTTCCGAAATGTCTTTGTAGTTCAATCAACTTTCCAGGTAAAGTCAATCATCTTCATTGATAAATCATTATACAGTTTTTCCTTGTATTCTGAAGTTCTTTATGCCTTTATGATGATTTTTTCAGATCCGAGGAATGCATACTCTGATTCGTGATAGGGATATCACTACACCTGACTTTGTCTTTTATTCAGATCGGTTAATACGTTTGGTACCTTTCTTGTTTTCATTAGTCTTTATCTTATTATCGACTTTATGCGGAGTTAAGTGCACCGAGTTTTAAATCGATTTAACTGTTCTCTTGTTTGTATGAATAATGTCATGTTAGGTAGTTGAGCATGGTCTGGGGCATTTGCCATTTACAGAAAAGCAGATTCTTACTCCAACAGGTAGTTTGCCAATGGCATTGCGTATCTTGTTTCACTTAGTCGTCCACCTTTCAAGTATTGTCCCATTGATAATTTGTTGACTCTTGTTGACTTCCTAGAATAATAGTTGTTTGATCAACTAGAAGAGTTTAACCTATGAATTTGTATTGCTAAAATAGTTCACTTCCACTTGAACAATAATAGGAAGGAAAATATGATCGATGCACTAACTAATGTTTTGGCTAAATGCTATCTTATTCCCCTGGAATTACTTTTTTGATTTATATCTTTGATATCACATAGTACTAGGTACAAACTGGAAATTTTTGATATGAAGACTTTATCCCCACTATATTTTTTCCCCGTTTGTAGATTTGATGTTACACAGTATTAGGTAGAATGAAGCTTGTTAATACGAAGAGTCTTCCCCTTAGAATTGTTTTTTCTTTATAGCTTTGATGTTATGCAGTACTAGGTGGAAACTGAAGCACGTTGACATGGAGTCTTTCAGTTGTTTTCTGTAATGCTAGGTGCAGACATGCTTCTATTTATTTATTAGTATGGAACATTATGTGATGTTCTACTTGTCTGTGTCCAGGATCTGTTTATACGGGAGTTGATTTCTGCAAGAAGCTCTGCGGGGTGTCTATTGTCCGAAGGTAAACACTGGAAATAGTTATTATCAACGCAGCACAACAGCACACACCATTGGCAGAAGTAATTTTTTTGAACGACGGGCATGCAGACTGAATTTAGTAATAACTATATTTGAACAGAAGCTCTTCATTTTATTAGAGATGCTAGTTAATACTGTAAATGATAATTTATTATGAGTATACATTCTGTTCTGTACTGGCATGCATTGCCTTTTGTTTTATCTGTGCCATTGTCTTGCAAATTGTAAGATAGTTTTATAGTTATTACTAAACATCATGAACCGATGCCTATAAATACCAAATAGTTGCAGTTTACTCTTTGCACACCAGCCATATTACATATGTTTTTTTTTTCTCTCGCCCATTCTGTTGATATATATTGAGACAACAACACTGTTAACAAGTTCAGCATTGTCACTGCAGCGGTGAAAGTATGGAGAATGCATTGCGTGCTTGCTGTAAAGGAATAAAAATTGGCAAAATTTTGATACATCGGGTTGGAGATAATGGACAGCAAGTAAGCACTAAGATCTTGTGATTAATGACTTGTTAATAAATTTGTAAAATGGTTGAGTTTCTATGGTGCCAAATCTCAGTAACTATAATACACTTTCTGCATCTAGCTGATATACCACAAACTGCCAATGGATATAGATGAACGGCATGTCCTGCTTTTAGATCCGGTGCTTGGCACAGGTCAGTTTTGCTTGCCTCTGTTCCTGTTCATTTATTTGTTGGTGCTAAAGTTAAGTGATTTAGGCTGTGTTGGTAAAAGTTTCCCTTGGCACACCGTGTAATTGTATTTCTTATTGAAAGCAATGCTTTGTATGATAATATGTACGAGTTTTTTTTAATTTGATGCAGTTATACATATGGCATGCATTCATAGAAACGTATGGATGTTATGAGATATCCTGATACCAAATCTCACCCAGTGATTTTTTTTCCTTTACTAATGCATACAATTAAAGATTTAATAAACTTCTTCATTGTTTGTTCATCTGTTGGGAAATGCCTTAGATTTGGTAAATTTAATGTAAAATATATTTAATCACGTGCTCAATAAACAGCGGAAGTTTGGTGCACATTGTTTGCTTAGGAAGATATGCTTCTACTCGTATATAAATTAGTAGATGATAATTGTTCTTTAGAACCACAAGTCCGTAATTCGTTCGTCCATCTGCAATTGAATTGATATTGCACTAGCTATCTCCCGATTTGCTCGTGACTGGAGTGTTCTACTTCTACCTTTTTTTTTCCAGGGAACTCAGCAAATCAAGCTATAGATCTTCTTCGAAGGAAAGGCGTTGCTGAGGAGAGGATCATATTCCTCACTCTCATCGCGGTAAACCGCTTAGCATACTGAATCTGTTTACTCCTTTTCTCTTTTCTTTGTCACTCCAGCCTGTTTTCAACTCCTTGTAGGCACCCGAAGGGATTCAATGTGTGTGTACGCGATTTCCGAAGTTGAAACTTGTGACATCAGAGATAGATACCAGGTTGAGCGAGGAATTTAGAGTCATCCCAGGTTTGGGAGAGTATGGTGATCGCTACTTCGGCACAGACAACTGATGCCTCGTACTGCCATTGATGTCTGCAAAAGCTGACTTAATCTGAGAGGGATGGTGGTACAACCGGCGGTAGCATCAGTTGGACCGAGAAGACATGCCAGGGAAACAGATTTTCAATCAGAAGATACAACATGAATTTTTTTAGACTCCAGAGTTAGATATCCGTCCTTAGCCATTGCTGGAGCTAGTAGTCTGTCCTTAGGCCCCGAGTTGGGGGTGGTAGATGTAATTGCAAGCTCGTTTCATTTGAATGTCTCTGGTTCTGTGCTGCTTCAGCTGAGGCAACATGATTGGGCCTTAAATGTCCAAGTGCGCATTACTAGCTGTTTCGCTGCAATTGTGTAAAAATATATCAAACCTATTTGCACCTCTTGATATCAGATGTTACAGTTAACATTTGGAGAAATGTGTTATCTTAGGCAAGCCAAAGATCTGTGGTTCTGTCAAATCTAAAAGTGGCTCTAACAAAAACCTTTTGGCAAGTAACATCTCGCAGAACGACGGTGAGAGAGTCTTGATTATCCATGATTGGGAGGTAGCCATTGAACTGGCGTTTCGATTTCTCCTTACTGTCACACGACAACAATTTTTGTAGCAAGAAACATGCATAATCCGTGTCAGGAAACAAGCTCTTGATCATTCACAGATTGAGGTTTTTGGTTAAAACTGGGAGAAGCGTATTTAGCAAAATCAAACCAGAGCAGTCCCACATGCATGTGACAACCTTCATTCAGAAGAACAGGCCGGATATCTGTGACACAAACAAAACACATAGCTGAATACTCCCACACATCTCAGCTGGGCATGAACAATGGTACCAAAGGGTGATGGCCGAGCATGATATACTTGTTTGAGGATGTAATCAATCCATGTTCCTTTTATTCAAAACAGAAGGAATTAGCAAGGTTCAACAAAGCATGCATCACAAGTTTTCCCCTCCAGGAACACATGATATTAAACAAACATTATTACAAGTCTTCATGAAATTCTAGACACCGAGTCTATCGGAGGAACATAGCAGTTGAATAGAGACATCAAGCCCCAAACACTGAGATCGAGAACCGGCCACAATTACATGGCAGAATTTCATACACAAGCTATGAAAGTTTTAGGTTTGCACAAAAGATCGGTGTTGAGCGCCTCGAGATAAGGCTTGGGTGACAAGCCTTATATTGGCAGTGATCTGCTGGGCATGAGTATTGAGCCTTTTGGTCCAGCTGGTAGACCTGGCCACCCCTCAACCCCATCCTTCCCTGGGTTCATGGAGTGTCGTGGGTGGCCAGTACCTTGCTCGGCGAGGAAGAATGCCAACTTCTCCAAGCACCCATCTGTCAGCCTCACATACTTTGCAGGTTCAGTCGACAAATCAAGGAAGACGACTTCCTCGCTATACCAGCAAGCAGCAGAAGCATGTTTCCGTGCACCATCAATATATACCCTGTAGAGCTTGGATGGAGCCATATTATCACCACAAACTACTTTTAGGAGTAAAATGCCCCACTAGTCTATAAACTCGACTGAAATGCACACTTCAGTCTATTAACTCAAAAAATCGCATAGTTCAGTTCATACACTCGTTTAAATGATAAAATTTGGTAAATAAAAATGGTTCGGAAAGTGAGGAGATGCTGACATGGCGTCCACGTGTGATGGAAAAGGATTGGACCTGTTGGAGCTGTCAGCCTGTCACTCGATGTTGAACTGACAAGCGCACCGTGTACACTTTCCAACACAACAAAGACACAACCTTTGATTTGAAGGCCACAATTTGATCCACGTGTGTATCTTGATAATTTCAGTGCAACCGAAAGGGTTTTCCCACTTTCCAAGTAGGCGAGCAACATGGGGAGCTAACAAAGAGATACAGATCCAATGATGCCTGTGGAGATACGAAGGTTCTGTAGTCGAGCTCATACAATGGGAAAGGTGGAGCTGCAACCATGATACCAGTGAACACATCCATAATGCCATGGTGTATGCTAGAGCCTAGAGGAGAAGGTGGCATCATCAAAATATCCTACAAGTGTCATCTTATCCAAAAAAATGAGATGTGGAAAGGTCGCACCTAAGGTAGATTTGACTGACAAGAAGGCGGCAGGCCAATTGGGGCAGCCGACGATAAAACACAAACCATAATGGAGTGCAATATATAGCACCTCTGGAAGGTTTTCCCGGCCTTGGGGGTCTAAGCATGACATAAACGTTGGGGATAGGGGTGCTTGAGATCTAGTTGATGTTTTTCATGTTGAAATATATTGCCAGCCTCTCTCCATCAGTTCGGACTTTTAGAGTAATGAAGCATGAATTCAATATGATATGAGAGCCAAGAGGTCTTGAGTTCAAGACCCTGCCAACGCAGTATTAAAAAAATGATTCTGCGGCCTACATCGATCCCATGTCTAAGGACTAAAATAGGCTAGACTTGAGGGGGAGTGTTGAAATATATTGTCCGTCTTTCTTCATCAGTTTAGACTTTTGGAGTAACTGGCTGGAGCATGAATTCAATATTTCATACGGATTTCCTGGATTTTGTGAAGGTTTGGAGGCCTACTTAAGGTCTACCATTAGTGATTGTGCTCCTACTCTTTGTGGGGAGACTCAAGGATAAGAATGCGAGACAATATATCATTATGGGTATTTGTTTTTTTTTGCGGGTAGGGGTACTTGTTGTTTTTCGCACATCTCAAACGATGGCTCGCTTCCCTGTAAGAAAGTAAACATCGAGATACGTCTTTGGATCCTCAGGTTATTGCTTATCTAAGCTCTCTCACTTGTGTTTGAGTATTGTTTCTTGTTTTGCTTATCATCGTATGCAGTGTCACATCTATTTATTCACTTTCCCCTAAGGTTGCTTAAAGAAGATAAAATTTATAGTCGCCTATTAACCCCGCCCTCCTCCTCTAGTCGACATCTTGATCATTAGGATTGTGCTTTAGGAGTTTTTTTTAAATGGTCAATGAAACAATAACTTTTGATTTTTGGAAAAATCTTCTAATTATTTTGGACTTTTGACCTGCCTAGAACGTGGTGGCTGCATGCGTACAGCGTACTGGCCAGTTGGCTACCTAGTGGCTCGCTATAGGATTGACTTTGACCTCCAAAGCTAAATTAACAAGGTTCTTGCGATCGAGAACGTACGTACGGTGTGTCATATTTCCTTTCAACTCTGTCTCCACGGCGCCAGATCTAAGAAATGGCACATGAGTTTGTTACCGATGATCCTACGAGCGTTCTGACAGACACTAATACCATTTATATTTAGCATACGATACGCATGGTAAGTACAGTACGTAATTACGGTCTCTCTGATCTATGCGTAGCGTAGAGTGGACCGACGACAGATAAGTAACCTAGCCGTACGTGCTTCCGTAACGGCGCCCGACAAATTTTCCGGCGTCTGTTTCGGGCATGCGGAGCGGCATGCGAGATTTCCTGGCCTTCCTCCTGGGGGCGGCCATCCCCACCGCCTGCGTCGTGCTGCTGCTCCCGTCCCTGTGCCCTGCCCCCGGCGGCGGCGGGGGCGACGGCGGCCACGTGGTCCCGTCGTCCTGGCGCGCGCGGCCCCTTCGCTGGGAGACGACGAGCTTGCTCGGGTGCTGAGGAGCGCCGCCATGGAGGGGCACAACACCGTCCTGATGACCTTCGCCAACAAGGCGTGGGCGGCGCCCGGCTCGCTGCTGGACCTCTTCCTGGAGAGCTTCCGCGAGGGCGACAAGACGGCGCCGCTGCTCAGGCACCTTGTCATCGTCGCTGTGGACGACGAGGCGTTCCGGCGGTGCCGGGAGGTGCACCCGCTCTGCTACCCGCTCGACGTCGGCGACAGCAGCGGCGTCAACTTCACGGCGGAGAAGGAGTACATGAGCAGGGACTACCTGGAGATGATGTGGGTCAGGAACAAGTTCCAGACCCGCGTCCTGGAGCTCGGCTACTCCTTCGTCTTCACGGTGAGTGCAACACACATGATGCGTGCTTGCAATATTCATGTCCCCAAATCTTTCCGACATGTTGCACCATGCATGTACTGCAAATGTACTTGTATATATTTTTCGATCGCCGGATGAATTTCATGGATCGGTCGTTCAGGACGTGGACATCGTGTGGTTCCGGAACCCGCTGCTGCGGGTGCCGGTGGGCGCCGACATCGCCATCTCGTGCGACCAGTTCTACGGTGACGACCCCTACGACGTGTGGAAGAACGCCAACGGCGGGTTCCTGTACGCGAGGCCGAGCGCGAGGACCCTCGCCTTCTTCAAGGGGTGGTACGAGGCGAGGACGGCGCACCCGGGCCAGCATGACCAGTACGTGTTTGACAAGGTGAAGCATGAGCTGTCGCTGCAGCACGGCGTTGCACTGCACTTCGTTGACACGGCCTACTTCGGTGGCTTCTGCCAGCACAAGAAGGACTTCTGGCAGCTCTGCACCTTCCACGGCAACTGCCTCAAGGGGCTCACCATGAAGCTGGACCTGCTCCGGAGTCTCGTGGATGAATGGAAGCAGTTCAAGATCGCCGGGCGGCTGGGCGAGAGTACTAACAGTACCGTCTCAGAATGAGCATGAATGATCGATGTAGTTAACATTTGTGTGCCAAGATGCTAGACTAGAGCGATCTGGTTTGATTGATGTGATCTTCAGCTTTTCCGCAGCTACTCCTTCCCTACGAAAACGTCATCGAGTTTTGATTCCT